>OY294067.1:191138232-191828935 GCA_958510875.1 Endomychus coccineus | reverse complement strand
GGTAGAATATAGAACCATTGGTCAAGAAACAAATGTAAAGTTTGATGGAAATATGAGGAGGTTACATTCATGTGTATTCATATGACATTCAAAAAATGAATTAGGGAATGTAAGGAATAATGAGGGAGAATAGATTCATTTGAGGAAAACTTATGGGTGATTATTTGCTGTGGTATAAGTGCAAGGAAAAGGAAATAAATAATTTGGAAGAATTTAGAAGACAATTCATAAGTAGCTATTGAGGGGAAACACAACAATATGAATTTAGGGGCAAATTGTATCTTTATAAGTTCATAGAAAATGGAGGAACATTGATGAGTAATTATGCTCTCACTCTGTATAACGAAGCCAAAAACATTGAACCAAAAATGCTAGAAAAAGAGATTGTACTGTATACGCATTATAAAGAACATACAGTTGAATCTATTGCCATGTTAAACATAGGATAAATGAATCAACTGATATTCTATTTGAGCAGAATAGAAAGGAAACATTGGACAAGTCAGGAATATGGTGGTTCAGAACAAAACTATAGGGCAGCGAATAATATGAACAGATCATATAATGATAATGATAGTCATAACAGTCAAAGTAGGAATAACAATAATCGTAATAGACATTTTAAACCTAGAAATGATGAGAGAGGAGGCAATAATAATGAGACTTATCAAAATAACAATATGGTTCCTAACAATAGGAATAATTATCAAAATAATCATAATAGTAGGTTGCACTCCCCTGTAGCCTAATGAATACAAAAAAATTCTTCCTTGACTGCAGAATAATATGAACACAACCTGATATATTAATTTAATCTCTATCCAATTACTTGAATTTAATCTACAAATATATATAGAATAATATATTATTCGATTACAATTTGTGACTGACTGATTGACATAATTGCCTATTGCCAAAAAAAAATAAAATTATTTGATCTCGAATAAATAACATATGATCTTATAAATCAACCTGGATCAAAATTCTTCTTGACTTGATTGGAAAATTAATCAAATTGTTTCAAGAACAATAAAATAAACAAACCTGTTTAATTACTTAGGTGAAATATATATGACTTGAAGCAAACAATGGAGTATTACTAGGGGATCAAAAACATGGTGGACAAGAAGATAAGCTCATCCAACCAGTAGGTGGTGGAGAACTATAGTTTTTCTAAATGTAATTAGTATTTATGAAACCATTGAACGTGGGCGGCCCCAGGCGCAATGTTCAGAAAATTTGTTCAGAACACCGGTGGGCAGCCCCTGCCTATACGTTATTAATGTGATCTGTAGGAATAATACTAGGCCCAAAAACAGTCCGTAAAGGTTCCATTCAACTCCATCTGTATTTTCTCCGACTGAGGAAAATAGTACAACTGGCCTCGTGCTACGCTAACTTTGCTAAGCGTACTTCCTTGCTGGCCAAGAAGTCGGTGCCATGGATATGAAATATCGGATTACGTGGCACCTAGTCGCTAGGCCTGATTGACATCTCGTATGTTCTAACAAGATATGCAATTTATTCAGAATTAGATCGAATTATTCCGAAGAACCCGAAAGTAATAATTTTTAGATTATTACGTCACCTTATATTTCTTAAAGAATGCGGTTATAAAGGAAACCACTACTTTCTCCGCCGCTGGTATATTTTTAAAAAACTTCAAATTATATTCGCCTAACTAGATACCCGCAGGTTTCTTCATAGGAGCGCGCTCCAATAGCTCGGCCCATGTAACATTAGGTACTATTTTATCTATAGAGATTGACACTATGTTTCTTCAAAAGTGCTCACACAAACAAAAAATAATAAGCCGTATGAACCTATACGTAACCTCTCAATACATACAATGGATAAAATCAACAAACTTAGTTACCACTTAAGCGCTATAATCGTTGATTGAAAGAGTTGACTTTCAATCAACGCTATAATTGAGTCCGAAAAAATGTACGCGACACGCGCCACTGATCCAACATGAAGAGGGTCACTGACTTGTACTTACAATTGGTGTTCGGACTCGTGACGTTGCTGATAACGAATTAACGTCGTTTCCAACCAAACGGTCAAACATATATGACTTGTCGGCAGTAGTCAAGAGTAACTCGCATCCTTGGTCATCATTCATCAGACGGGAGGCATGGAACATTCCATCAGTTTTGCGGCAGCTTCAACTATACATGCGGCAGATACTCGACTGGAGCTTGTTCGGGGGTTTTCCAAGGCAAATAACTGAATAAATCATAATAACTAAGAACAACGTTCCACTGATACTAGTTCTATAGGGACATGACAGAAGTTCTCGAATAGGAGGAAACCTTATCAAAAATCTGGCTCACGAGAAAGGAATGTTTATTCCGTGCATTTTCTGTACTTGTATTATCATTTTTGGTAGGGCAGTTTTCAATTTCCCAAAATTTCCCAATAATTTCATCAATGTCTACTATATTTAAATTGCATGTTTTTGAACGCAATTCGTTTTGCTTATTTGGATTAATTATTTTGCCTCCAACAATCCACCCAAAATGCGTCTTTTGCCAAACAGGTCCATTTCTACATGTTTTTATTTGTCCGTGAGTGAATAACTCAAAATAAAATTCAGCACCTATTATCATATCAACCTTCGAACATTTATTGAATTCAGGGTCGGCAAGTTCACAATTTTGTGGTATGTTTATCGAAGTTATATCAAAACTATAAGACGGTAATTTTTCCGTAACCTTTGATACTACAAAACATTTGGAGTTTAATTTAAATGAATTAATTCGCGATTTGATTGTTGCATCGACTAATTTTGAAATATGTGATCTTGTATTATTGATACCTGATACGGGTATATTAATGTTTTTTGGTGTTAAACATAATTTGTTTGTTAACTTTTCAGAGATAAAGTTTCCTTGAGCCCTAGAATCTAATAAAGCTCTGCAGTGATGAAGTTTATTATTTCTGTCATTGATCATTACTACTATAGTAGACAATAAAATTTGAGATTGTGACATTGATGATGTAGCTATTGTTGTGGAAGTTGACGTAAATTCGGTACCTTCATTTATGATAGTATTTCTCATTGAGTTACATAATGAGGTATTATGTTTTTCATTGCATTTGCTTAAGAAACATTTTTCAGTTATATGATTTGCCTTTAAGCAATTTTTACATATTTTATGTTTATTAATTAAATTCCTTACATTGTAATAAATGATGAGAATGTTTGCACAAAATACAATTAACATTTTTAGTTGACAAGTGCAGCGTTTGATTTGAAAATTTGTACTCAAATTTTTGATTTGAATTTAGTGAATTAGAATTTTTGTGAACCACTATATTTGATTGATTTCGTTCGCGAGACAAGAATCTCTCGCATCTGCGGGTTAAAACATTTAAAAGATTGTCAAATGTTGGAAAATTGTTATCCAATGTTGCATCCCATTCCCTAACTGTGTTATAATCTAATTTAGATGTAATTATTTTGATTAGTAAGCCATCCCATTTATCTTTCGGCATTTCTAACTGCATTAAAACTCGTAAATTTAGTATCAATTCATCTGATAAATAGTTATAGAAGTTTCCGAATTTTTTGTGACAACTGCTATATTGAATATTGCATCTATATGGCTCTGTATAATGAGTCTTTTATTAGAAAAGCGTTCATTCAAAATATTCCATGCTAAAATGTAATTTTCAGGTGTTAAAGGTAATGAGTCTATAGCGCGAGCTGCGTCTCCCTTCACAGAAGATCTTAAATATTGAAATTTTTGAATATCGTCTAATTCATTTTTTTTCGTGTATTAGGGATCTGAATAAATCATGAAAACCCAACCATGGTTCATATTTCCCGTTGAATAATGGCAAATTAATTATCGGTAATTGCACATTTACAGGTTTAGTGTGAGAATTAGTGCTACTTTACTTTCGCGATTACAAATAATATCTTGGGTAGTGGATACAATCCGATAATAATCGTTTTCAAAGGAATCGCTTTCTATTTCTTGCTCTTCTGAATCATTTTTTGATCAATGTTTTGTTGAATATTATCGAACTCCTCTAAAATAGAATGAATTTATTTAGCCGCAATTTTAATTCAGACAATGAAAAATTGTCATCAATATTATTTAAGTGTTTAATGAATTCAGTTAGCTTAGCCTTTACTCTGCCGCGTTTGTTAATTAATTGATCTGAATTCATTTTAATTACTTTAGATTGCAATATAGAAAATTGAGAAATGTACACTGTGTTAAGTCAAACTGTGTGGAATAAAATAAATGGGAAATATTTAGAAGGAATTGGATAGCCCACTTACCTTATATCTTCCTCGATTCAGCTTTTTGATGATTTTTGTTTTCTAAACATGAACTTCCTTGGAGTATCCTGCTCGAAGGACCATATGTTGAATTTAGGAAAGGCACTTCCTAATGTTGCGAGGACATTTGCTGCTTCTCCTATATTTGTTTTGCTACACTTAAGTAGCGGCTGAGATAGGGGTTTAATTATGTGTCTGTGGATCCCAAGAAGAGTCTACTGTTCAATAAATCACTATATTAACACATATATACATCTCTATTTACAGGTTACTATATTCTCTTTACAGCTCGAATGATATTTTGATATTTCCTTTTGTCACCATCAGAACTTACATAATGAATGGTTGTCCATTCGTAGTGGGGTACCAATAAACCCCCCTATAATCGTGTGTTTTCCACATATTTTGGTCCGAATATTGAATCACTTTCTTTTCTCTTCATGAATTTGCGGAATAGGGTAATAAATGCACTAAGTGAATGAGGTTCCAATAAAGCTACAATGAAGAAATATGTACCCTTAATTTATCTTAAATCTAATGACCGACAAAGGCCCGACCCACCAGATGTTGGGAATTCCAACAAAAAGTGATAGTTGAAAAGACATCACCAAACATTAGAGGGTGAATGACCTGAACATAAGAAACTAGGGAAAATAAGGAAATGAAATCTTTTGACTAATTTTGATATTTTAAGTATAGTCAATAAACAGAATATTCCAAGTTTTCGTATTGTACCTATGAAAGATGTATAACCAACAGGTCCAACTGAAAAATGAACGCGCTATCATCAATGCTCATATCACTGATGAGAAAAGTAGCCATTGGACAGCTTTGTTCAAGAAAAGGAATCTCAAATTCATACGGTGACTCAAACCCTTTCGCTGAATGAGTGTCATACTTCGGAAGAAGTAATTTAATCTGCAATATCGACAGAATTCAAAATAAAATATATATCCTCCGGTATGTGGTCATTTGCTCTTGCAAGTACTCAAGTGGTTATCGAATGAAGAAGAACACGAGAATATTTAAAGAAATATAGACGTAGCCTCTGCATCGGGAAGAATAATATATGCTACCGTAATAAGAGAGCAATTGTATTCGTGTATTATTATTCGACTGAGACATTTAATAAATACAGAGATAATACCATACGCACGAAATAACATAATACAACCTTCCGTATAGACAACTTCGCGAACGAAAACTTGCAATACTATATATATTTTTTTTTTCATACCTTGACTACTCGAGGTAAACCTGTAGTGTTCGAAGAACATCGTGTGAGTCAGGGGTGGAATGTTTGGAGGAGATAGGCATTCAAATTTCTTGTATAAGGTTTGGAGGTTATAGGCATGAGGAAAGACACCAAGCAATTTCGGGACAATTGCGGAATGATGACGGTCAAGATTATGGTGTCGAAGCAAATATAAAATCAATCGATAACCACGTTCTACATATTGTTCACACATCGTGAAGCATTACAAACGCCTTCATGAAGTCGAATATTCCGGTTTGTGCAGTACTGTTGAAGGAACAGTGAGCTACTCCTTGGGTTTTTTCAGGTCTTCAATCAACTTTTCTGTTGGCAACTTGTCAACTTTAGATTAGGGATATCCCTACCAGTTTACAAAGAAGGATTTGAAATTACCTTCATACGTAACACTGATGACGATTCTTTGTTCAGATGGAAAAACAAAGAGGATGACGCATTTACAGGAAAATATATGGGAATATGGGAACATTCCAAACAAATACATCAGGAAATCAAGAAAACGATCTCCTTCTTCGAACTCTCAGATGTGAAAAAAGTATGGTTCGGAATTAGTGGGAAGAAGTATCCTGAATAACATGATGAATAACTTATTCTTTCGCGGTTTTCACCAGGAGCTAGTCTAACGATGGTTACAAGCTCATCTCCATAAAATTGGTATCGCGGAAACACCTCAATGCGAATATTGTGACGCTGTTGGAGATCCAAATCATTCATTCTTCGTCTGCAACCATTTTGATGATCATCGTGCTCTTCTTTTTTCTGATCTTTCTAATTTGAATATATTCCCACCGTGCATCTCAAATTTTTTCTGTCTCTGAACACCTTCGAGGTATGTATGATTCTATGCAAATGTCCCGTTAATTGTGAATTACGAATGTAACTGTCAAAATAAACAACCTTGCTTTATTAGCCTTAGGTTAGATTTGTATAATTACTGATTCGTGTTACACCTGAATTTCTTCCTTGGTCTTTTCTGTATTAGTCACCATGATAGGCCACTTGGTGTGAAATATGTTTTCCCTTCCTCCTATCCTATTGTTTTTTCCTTCTATTGTCACGATACTTTTTTTGATGTGATGGTGATATCTCTACTACCATATATGATTTTGTGGCTGAATGTCCAACAACAATGAAGCCGAAAAAAAGATATCCTGGAGAAACACTCGATTTGGATTGAGATAAAAGCAAATTTACAATATTTTACGATATATCTATGGATTCCAAACTCATATTTTATTGAACAAGCTATGAAGTACCTTACGGTTACGCAAACCTTGATAAATTCGAAAATGTTAGACCAGTGTATGTTATAGATCTAACGTTGTACTCCATGTTGACTTCAATGAGGATATACATCCAACAATCGCCAACAACTGAGGTACACTGTGTTACGTAATTGTTTCAAACACGGCTTGCTCATAAAAAATATTGAACATTAGAACTATAGATTGTATAATTAGAGTTTGTATTATATATAATAATTCATAGATGAAATATATGTTGAATTTAGTAAAAAAATAAGCGAATGTTAAAGACACAGTGTATTCATTATTATCGATGACACCTCAGTTGAGACTCCACATGAATAGGAAAATCATTCTATAGATCGAATAAATACATGTTATACAACAGTGTGTACCATATATCATCACTTACTACTGGTATCCCAAAAGGCTTACCAAAAGCTTCAGGCAACAGTTACTTGTACAAAGATATTCCGAAACGAAACGTTTGTTTGAATGGACTTGTTGTTACTCAAAAAATTTGTTAACATACTGATGAAGCATTTCTCACAATTTTCTCAGCCAACAGTCACATTTGACGAACTCTCTTCCTACTAAGACCAAACATTCTGAAGAATGTAGACAGCATCATACTTGTCGATATAATACATATCTCTAAGAATCGAACGACCAGACTTTTGCAATGATCTCAAAGCAGAGGAACCCCTACATTTTAGCATTAAAATTGAAAAAATATTATGTACTCTTTTATCGAATCGATGATGAATCTTCTCTCCAAATCATCAGTTGTGGATTCGAATTTCTAGTTCTCAGAATTTCTTCATAATGAATCAGTTTATAGGTACTTCTCAAAAAAAGCGTTGAAACTGATGGAGTGTTTTCTGCTTTGCTGTATGATGAAAACTTCATATCCAAAAATGGTCTTCTCCCATTTGGTTTATATTGTCAGAATGTTTTGTTGATGAGTAGTAGCACGGATCACTAGACCGTGCGCATCGCCTTTTCTTAATTTTTTTCTCCTTCTATTGGATTGGGACATCTTGCACATAATACTGGTAGTTAACCTTCGGAATAACCATATTCATAGATATTATTGTTTGCTTTCTGGGTGGAAAATTGTAAACGTCCGTTCACCCAAAGCAGGTATTCTTCTCATAGATCCATTATGGTCTCCAATACACAGAAAACACACAACAACACAGTAGTGTAACATTGAATTGAAGAGTTCCTAAATATCTGGCAAAACTCCAATTACCCAAATGTCATTCTGAAAGCTGACACAGGTAAACTCATGAAATATGCTTTCTTTAGAACACACTTGCAGGGCTACAATTTCCTTTTTTGTAATTATTTGAACAAAACGCAGATGCAACAGGAAAATTTCTAATCAATAAAGTCCGAAGAAGCTTTTGCTCTTACAGACGACTGGCTTAAATCATCATGTTCCCGTTTACCAAATTTTGAAGTCTGAAATGAAATTGAAAGCGCTTAGCTTGTTAAGATCAAAATCTGCAAGAATTGGTTCATTCTAGCTGAGAGATTGCAATTTCCAGAATAAAGAGACTGGCTCAACAAATTATGATTTACCTGTGATGGTAAATTCAATTCAATCTCAGACTATATTCTAATTTTAATTTGTGGAGATAAAATCAAGAACAGTGAATTCACTTCACTCTTTTTTATTCCTGGTTATTATACCCACAGTCAATAAACATTTGAAAATTTATTGTGATCATCACATAGCATAACGTCTCTTGCGAAGATGATGTTTCACTTCATTTTCTGGTTCAGGCAAGGAATTCACATTTGAATATAAGCGATTATCTTCAATGTCTTATTCGTGGTCATTAAAAGCACCTTCGCCAGTCATATAATATGGAATATTCTCTCTTATTTTGACTGAAATGTATGAGCCTTCTCAAACATGAAAATCAATCATTTAATGCTTCAACTTTCGCAGTAAACTTGGATGATGAACTGAGAATTTATTAGAAAACAGTTCATGCAATTATATCTAAAACAACACATTCAGAGAAATATATTCCTGAATATCTATTCCAAAACGATTACTTAGAGAGTTCTCAAAATACGTTGGATCAGAAACTCTTAACTTTTATTAGATAATTTTTACTGATTCATATTCACTCGTAACCACCCTTTATTACATAGTTATAGAATAGATAAGTATGTGATTTCTCAGGGAAATATATGTTTATTTTATCCATGTACTCGAACGTAATTAATAAGAAAAGTATTTATTTGATGTTCTTTTATTGCATATAATTACTCAAAGTGTTTCTTGTCGGAGGGTGGGTGGAGCCAAAGTGCAAACCATCATCACAATTTTCATACATTAAACTCAAACTCATTAACTTCTTATGAATCCAGTTGAGAACTCTCACATTTGAACTAGAATTCCACCAAGCCTTTCAGGGAGGTTTCCTCTGCAGACAGGTGAAAGCCAATTTGAAGCCACCTCCTTATGGTGAGCTCTGGGTTATTTTCGATGCCCTATCATGTCGAATTGTTCAACCGTTGTAAACGTCTATATAATATATTATTTCGTTCCAAAACAAATCGCAGAATCAATGTAAAATCGCAGAATAATTACCAAAATGGGAGAAATTATTCAGCGAATGAGTGGAATTTTCGTGAATTCAGAGGAGTGCAAGCACGGTCGTATATACAGGTCTGGAATCTCGAGGCAGTTTCCTATGTGAGAAGTGAGTCCGCTAAGCGTCATCTATTGCGTAGTACCAAAAGGATGGCTCATGAGATGTTCTCTGGCACGTATGCGACCGTGTTCTCTGGCAACTGTCATTGTTGACTTGTAAGCACAAGGAATACCGGCGTTTTTAGAAAAAAATTACGTAACCGTGCATTGTGCTGGAATGCAAAACGGGGTACAAGAGTGTGGAGCAAAAAACTTCTGTTTTTAAAGTGCCGAAAGATGCGGGAATGCGAAAAAAGTGGATGCTTGCGATTCCGGAAAGAAATCGTTTTAACGAGGTCTTTTATGTGTGCGAGCATCCTTTCGAACAAAAATTCTTAAGAAAACAGTGCGTCATGTATAACGAAAGAGGGGAAGTTATTTTTAAGGTGAGTAATTCATTTTAACAAAAGTAACAGTTCTATTCCTCTCTCAAATCAGAATAATGTAGATATTGCTTTACGAGAAAAATTATTTTACTTAAAATGTGCGGTTATTATCAATCAATCTTCGTATTGTGAGGCTTGAAATTTGAACGATATGGTGCCTAATCCTGACAACATACTTCGATCCATGCGCCAGCTGGTGGCTGAGTGCGGGACTACGAGTTTGGAGACATGTAAGAGACTCATGTCAAACATAGAGATTCCAGACCTGTATATATGACCGTGAGTGCGAGTGAAGCTGAAATGGTGACAATCCGATTCAATGTTATCTGTCTGTATTTTATAGTATGTAATGGATCAAGTTATGATGTCGCCTGCGTATATACGAAAGTTATTGTACGTTGCAGTTCTTGATATCCGTCAAATCCAATTGATATGATTGTCTTTCCCGATAATCGCATTATCTATTAGGACGTAGTTCTTTCTAATTTGATTGTGATTCCATTATTTTTGTGGTCAGTTCTCAAAAGGTCATAAGTATAGATCCAATAATTTGTGGAAAACCGACTTTAATGTTTGAATGTTAGGCCTGAAATCAAGTGAAGTGATTTGCGTTTCAGGTATAGGTTTTAATAAATTTCTTTAAGAAAACGTTTTATTTTTTATTAAAAACTTTGTATTAACTTAAAAAATAAATACTTGTTTCCTTACTACTTTGGCAATTGATTAAATGTGAATCAATAAAATGGATATAAGTATATACTTATAACAATAAATGATTTACCAAGTGTCTTTATAAAATAGCATATGTCTACTTATGCATTTCGTAGTATTGGAAACATGATACCCTGAAGGTGTTATGTCAACTCAAGCTTAGAATAAATTGCCACTCAAGTGTCTAGGAAGTGTAAAGAAACAAGAGTGGAAGCACTGGATATTAAACTTTTATTACAAAATGTGCAACTGCTAACTTATATTAAACAAAGATTAGGCAGCATCAAATTCTTCATCAGGATTGTATCGATTAATATCAGGATGTCTTGGTCTATTTTCTGTTTTATTTTCAATTTTTCTTTGTCAATGTCGCAATTTCTCTGTTTTGCTGTAAATGCATCCCATGTCGCACTCGTATCATTCTTTCGTTTTTAAATTTTATTCCCAGCTTATGAAACTCTCTGGCATAAATTTTAACTGACACAGATTTATTGAGGTGACTATTGCAATGAAGCTCATACCTTTTACTTAATTTAAGGCATGTAGCCTCATATTTTCTTCATGTATGCCTTCTGGAATAGTGACTTTCATATGCCGGGAAGGATTGTGAAATTACTTTTTGGCTCCATACCTTCTATTATAAGATTGTTGCCAATTGCTGAAATGTCTAAACATTGTGGTTACAATAATTATTTTGTTGCAACTCTTGGAACAATAATACTGGCTTATCTTCAACTTCATTATTATTTATTGTCGAAAGTGTGCCTAAGAAAAAACGTACACTAAAGACACAGTTTTTTGCTTACTGTTGGATAACCTCGCCTGGACACTATTGACCTGAATTATAGAAGTAGAAGGAAAGGTATCTTATGTCTCAAAATATCTATATGTTGTCCTAGGACTGTAGAAAGGACTTTAATTTTTATTGTTCAGATTGAAAAGTTTCAAACAAGGCTTCCAGACACTTATTTGGCTTCCCTTCTCCTTCTGTCCAACAAACCTTGTGAAAATATAACTAAGTATCTGAATAGTATTTTAAAGTACGCATAACATAATATAGTTTTCAGAATATAAGTTGATCTTCAGTACTTTAGTGCAGGAGTCTTACCATGTAAAAATGAATGAAACAATTTACCTCTACTAGAAATGCTATAAGTTTTACATGCAGCTAAAATTCTGTTAGTTCTACCACCTCTGGTTTTCGACATTACACTACTTTTACACTTCACCTATAGGAAATATTGAAAGCAATAGGGACGGGTAATTGATATTATTGATAAATTAATGATAGCACCTGCTTGAATAAATGAACAGCTGATAAAAAAAGAATGGAACTAGTATCTACGATGAGCAGTGTTCGACATTTAAATTTCGTGATTGAATCCAAACCCTGAAAAGGGCGTTAGTATACATGTTGTTTAATTTATTTCAAAATTAAAACTCCCCCGGGTAGTGAGTCAACTTATGGTTTAACGCTGACATATTGTAAAACTATCAAATCAGTAT
Organism: Endomychus coccineus; assembly: GCA_958510875.1. NCBI lineage: Eukaryota > Metazoa > Arthropoda > Insecta > Coleoptera > Endomychidae > Endomychus > Endomychus coccineus. The sequence goes on along the minus strand of OY294067.1, from coordinate 191,816,805 downwards.
ATATAGACTGGTGTAATTTTAAGTGCAGAAAAAAGAACGACATAAATTATAAGTATACGCATACTACTTTAACGGTTGGTAGGCCAACAATTATGTCTTTTTACAGGTTTTAAAAACAGATTCATTAAGATTCAAGATTTTGAGGGTGTGTTAAACTAAGAAAACAGCTTATATAGACTTACGACGTTTTCAGGAAATGAAGAAAATGATATTTTACAGCAAATGATACAAAAATCCCCATTTTGCCAAATTTTGATTTATGACCTTTTGAGTGCCGACCACAGATTTGTATTATTCATCTGTCATTTCACGTCAAGAGATTCAACCTTTCGGTTTATTCCTTATTGTAAATATTCCTTATGAGTTTGCTGTAATATCTGGCTTCTGTAAGTCCTGGTGATATGATCAGTTTCCGGTCGACTGATAAGTAAGAGTAAGACTCAAGCCTACGTATCATCAACGTGTTATGTAACACAATAAAAGACCAAATGAGATATTGTAAAATAATTTGTATCTAAGTCGGAATATACAATCTGTAATTCATATTGATATTCATGAGGTTAAGCTGTTGAAATCACTCTAGGAAATTTATTTTCCGTTCTTTCTAGGATCTTTACATGGCTTACATGCACAAGGCTCACAATTGCATGCTTTTGCAGGTTCGTCAGGCACTAAACAAGGTTGTGCGGAGGTACAAGGTTGTTGCTTTGTTAAGTAGAAACAGGGATCGCATTTGCACTCCCCACAATCGCACGTTTCTCCGCGCTGAGGGTCATCTTTGCCTCCGCCACGAGCACATGGTGCACATGCACAATCCTCACAAGGACATGGATCATTAGGTCCTAGTTTGGGAGACTTTTTACCCTGACATAGGCATCCGCCCTTGGTTTCTGCATTCTTATTTTCTTCTGTTTTACGAAATAAACATTCTGCGCATCGGCAGAGAGGACCGTGCCCTCCCTCTGGTGGTTTTTGTTCATTTTTTTCTTCTTCTATTGCATTGGGACATCTGCACACATAACACTGATAGTCAACTTTCGGGATTATCATATTCATAGATAGTATCGTTTGATGAATATCTGAGAACAAATAGTAAAAGTAGTAATTGGACAATTTTTCATGCACAGCTTTTTTATGAATCAATTGAATGTGATAAAAAGTTTCAAGAATGAGCAGTTGAACAATCAATTGAATTGCATTGATGAACATTCATATTGTTCCATTGAGGGATGTAAATATTATTAATTAGAAAAAATTGGTTTCATCCAAGTGTGAGTTCATAATTAATTCTCACAATCCATTTTTTGTGCAGATTCGTACTATCAGGTTTCGAAGTCAATCATTTCACCTCATCCTCGGGTACATATAAAGAATGGATTCAATATATATTATTTATAATCATATGGCTCCACTCACGGATGATTAGATGTATATTAGAATAAATCAAAAATGAAATTTTACATATGAACTTGACCATCTGGGAATGGAGCCATGTGAATATAAATAATTTTATATATTGAATCCATGCTTCATATATACCTGAGGATGATGTGTGATGATTGACCTCGAAACCGGGTAGTACGAATCTACATAAAAAAATGGATTGTGAGAATTAAACATTAATATCAATATCAATTATTTATTAATTCCCCAATTAACCTCAAGTCAATGAGTAATGAAATAGAAATAGAAATGTTTTTCATGATATTTGAAAATCGAGTGAAGTAATTCAATTGAGAATAAGTAAAGTTTATGAAGAAGTTGAAGTCACAAGACACCTTCACGAAGTGATACGGAGGCGTCATAAATGAGAGTATTCTTTTGAATTCGCTAGATGACAATTACGTGTAGAGCGAAGCACGTCCAGAAGTTCGGAATTGTCATATTAGTACAGTTAATGACAGTTTTCACATTAGAATTTTTGAAACACCACCGATTCTCATGAGACTTTAGGGAGATGCAGGAGGTGGCCAAAAATATATTCTCGATCAGTTCCGGGGTGGGCTTTTCTATGGGGTTGAATGCCACCATCCTCGGCGGTGAAAATTCTGAAATACAAAATAATCCCAGAAATATACTGATTCACTACACATTTTTCCTGAACTCCATCATCACTGAGTTATTTACGGTATGAATTGTATTCAAATTCTTGAGAAATAGGTTACAATAACACATATGCCAACTATATTTTCGTCTTTACGTAGGTTCTAGTCTGACAATCGTCATCAGAAGGTGTTTGAAAACTAATTCGAATCAACTAAAGCGCGAGATTTCTTAAATTAATTGCACTGAGCCAGCACCGAGCGTCTTTATCACATTAATTTGAAATAAAAAATGTCTACGTCGCAACAACGATAGAGACACTGAAAATTGAAATTGTAACACACCAATGTGTGAAATATATGAATAGTATTATAAAACCACCAAACAGAGATGTTACTGTAGTCCAAGACGCCATTGCTGTGTAGTTGTTAAATATTAATATCTAATATTATCCATATATTTTACACATTAATGTGTTACAATTACAATTTCCAGTGTTTCGTTCGTTGTTGCGACGTAGACATCTTTAATAAATATTGATGCGGTCAAGACGCTCAGTGCTTAGTGACATATCTTTTAATGTGACCTACTTCCAAAAAATTTACATACAGTTATTAACGGTTGAATTTGTACACTTTTTGGTGAAAAAAACCATGTTATCCAATGAGTTTTCGCAAATGAGTCGGCAATCTCACACTTTAATGGAAGAAAGAATCAAAACATTTGGTTCTCTAGTTATCTCTGTAGCAGTAATATTGACGGAGTTACAGCTCAGTGAAAGTTGCGCCATGCTCATAGAAAACAGAAATACAAGCATAACAGGTTGAATAACTGCAAACCTGAAGTTTATTCATAGAAAACTCAAACATTTTCTTAAGCTTTATGAAAAGACCTCCAAAATGGTTCTTGTTTGCTTCGCTAGCATGAAAACTAGCGGAGTTATAATGAGAATAAAGTTTGTTAGACACAATTTCAAACCAAAAACCCAAAATGAAGTTGTTGGCAGCAGTATTAAAGTTGAACAAAATTCGTTCGTAATTTCTTTCATTTGGATGTTGTCAATTAAAGTTGAAGAAGATATAGAATGCCTAATTTTGGGAAAAAATTCGATTTACTATTTCCAAAACTTTTGAGTTCCCTTGAAAAAATTAACTTTTTTTAAAACAACTTCTAAACTGAAATAGATATCGAAGCAGCCTAATGAATCAAAAAAGTAAATTAGGTGTCACCAAACATTGTGGGTTTTATCATTATTCGATGGATATCAACTGAGATATAAACGTTACAAATTGGTGATAGGGCGCGAGAACAACTATTTTCGAGGCCTTTGAGTTTGAATATTTTGAAAACAAATCACATGACTTTGAATTATCTTGAAATTTTAACTGTCGGTCATTTTGTTACTTCATAAAAAATGGCATAGTACTGATGTTATAACGGAGATATAAATAAACTAAATTCTATCACAACATTATATTTTCTGTACAACTGCCAAAAGAAGTCGACATTTTTTCATCTCTATGGATTCTATTATGTTCTTTACAGTGAAAAAATAGTTGTTCTTGTATTAAGTGCGTAATGGCACATGAGAGTGTTAATTCTCTCGAATGTGCCATCAAAACATGAATTTAATACACGAAGTACAAACTCCATTTTTTATACAACTGTGAATGTGAATTTACATCGTCTGAAATATATTAAAAATAAATACTTCCAATAAAATTTCACAGCATCCAGTGGTCTTTCTGTGTCGTTACTATAGAAACGATTTGTTGGCACGCCGCGTGTTTGACTATGTTTGCTCGTAGTTGCTTCATTTTCAAGTTATTTCCAAGAAGATGGATGTTGATTATGATAGTGGTAGTGATACCCCATCAGATATATCTGAGAAAGCAAATGCAATAGTATCTAATATGTTACCGGCCAAAACCAAGTTAGTTTATGAGAAAACATATGACAAATTTCGTGAATGGTGCGACAAGAAACAGAAAAGGTTTCTGAAAATGTTATATGCTATTTTGAGGAAAAATCAACCTCCTACGTTATGGAGTGTTTACTTAATGTTGAAAAGTACATTGAATGTTGAGGAAAATACTGATATAAGGAAGTTTTCAAAATTGGTCCCGCTCATTAAGAACAAAAGCGTCAGATACCGAGGAAAGAATCTAAAGTTTTATCAAGAGATCAATAAATTCATTCAAGATGATGATAACGAAACGAATTTACTTTATAAGGTACAGATATAATCATAATTTTGTAAGATTAGTAGTAATTTCAATATTTTTCATTTGTAGGTTGTCCTAATTTTGGGTATCAGCGATGCTTGTCGCCGTGAAGAATTATTACATGAAACTATTGATGCCATAGAAGATGCTGGATCCATATAGATTGTTAAAATACGGCGACTACGGTCGCCTCATACAAAAAGTAACAGATTATTCTTGAAATATCCGAGAGGAAAATGTATTAATCAACATGTGGGGATAAATAAAATAGGGGAAATTCGCAGCTTGATTGCAAAATGGCTTGGAAAAGACATGTATAAGAGCTACACAGGTCACTGTTTCAGGAGAAGCTCTATAACTCTTCTGGCCAATGCAGGGGGCAACATTACATCCATAAGACGTCACGGTGGCTGGAAATATGCCTTCGTAGCAGAAGCATATATAGAAGATAGTTTGAATGATAAAATTGAGATTTCTAACAAAATATTGAATTGTCCATTTTCTTCCAAACAAATTAAAATATCTGAAAAAATTGTGGAATCAACGTTTCTGATCAGCAGCAACATGGAACATCTTCGGAAATTTATGTTGGAAGTAATTGTTCAAACTGTCAATTATTATTCCAATAAATGAAACAGTTTTATGATACATAATCAATTGATAATTGACTCTATTGAAAATAAATCCTTCAAAAAGTAGTATTTCATGTTTATTTTGTGAATTCTTTTGGCAGTGAAATAAAGTGAACATTTACGCATCAATAGAGATGCAGAAATATCAAATATTCAAATCCGATTTTATATTCTAACTGATCATGAGAACTAGAAAAATGATTACAATCCATTGAGGTGAGAACCTCGATCTACTGATTCTTTAGAGAGGATTGATATCTATGTTACCTAATACAGAATGGTTAGAAAATCGTACCTTAATGATTTATCGGAATGATAAGCGATCTTATGACTAATTTTCCACTTTGGAGTGGTCTATAAAATATGTCAACATGAATTAATCATGAATCAATAGGTAATACTTAATTTGTATGGAATAATATTTCATTTCAGAATACCTACAGTCGAGAAAATAAAGCAGAAGTGGTTGAAAAAAGAATGGCAAATTTTAAATCGATTCTAGGAGTCATTTACAAAAAATGTTACCAGTTTATTTTTTCATGATATGCATGTTTACTTTTATACAGAGGAAAATGCATTCTTTTGAATGCATTTTCAGGAGATAATATCAAAAATTGGCGAATATAACCAAAATTGACCAGATTTTCTTACTGGGAGGTTTTCAGGGACGCTGATCACGATTCAGGTGCCAGATTCGAACTAAGACGAACATGGGACTAAGGGCATCCTGTTATCATCGTCGTCTCCAGGGAATTCGGGATAATATCTTTTCAATGGAGTGAAACTTGTTTGGAGAAGTTCTCTTGAGGCTGCCGGTCATGCACATAACTCTAATTACTCTGAAATACAACCAAATTCGTATCTCGGTATTTTTTTGCGACAACGTGAAGAGTAATGATAATAATAATAGTATTGAAAAAGAGAAAGTTTCCTCAAACATCTGTCGCTACGCGCCTGCTTTCTTTATTCGTTGTTATACTACAAATTCAAAATATGTTTCTAAATGAACTTTTTGCTCCATCACAATATTGATGTTTTCGGGAAAAAAAAAACAATGCATTCGCTAGTTTCGATTATTCATACTGCGTAATGTGACGTGTTAAAATTATAATGATAGTTGTCTCGAAAAATAAAATATTTAATTTTGTCTTCAGTTTTTACCCTGTAAAATAGGTTTTTCATTATATTATATGACATATATATATATATATATGTATATATATTGAAATCCGTGGAGACGACGAAAGTACCATGATGCCTTGAGCCCCAGGTGCGCTGTAGTTCGAATCTGGCACCGGAATCGTGATCATCGACCTCAAAAAACCACGAGATACGAATATTTTTTAGATATGCTCTCAAATATTTGAAAAAACTACCTGGAAATTGTAACGGTTTCAACGTTACTTGAATAAGGAACACTGTAATGAATGGATTAAGATTTCTCTTCGGTCAGGAAACTTGTCATATGATTTCTCAGAGACGTCTGTTTGTTCAATAAAACATCGATTATAGAAATTAGTATTCCTAATGGTCGATAGCGCGAGAACCGCAGGCAGAGGAGATATCAGAACGGAAGTACTTTATTTAAACTATTATTCATATTCCTTCTGGAATAAATCAAATTGTTAAGTTGGACTTGTCTCATTTTTCTGAATATCCATCAACTATCCTCCACCTCGTAGTGCCTGGATTCTTGACTGTGAATTAATTTTTTTTTTGGTTTAATATTAAGCAGTTGGCGCTCAGGGCAATGCACAAGTCTAGAATCACAGGGCACGTTTCACTACGAGTCCTGAGACTAATTATTTCAATTTGAGCTAGTTAGGGCCATTTATCACTACTGATCCTCAGGGACAGAGTGATCCACTAACCGACGCTTCGCGTTTCGTTTCAAAATGACCTAGACAATTAGGGTATCCTAATCACCAAGTGACTAATGAGGATCGTGAGCATGCCCGGCAGCCTCGAGAGAACCTCTATTATAAGTTTAATTCCATTGCAAAATATATTTTCCTGAATTCTCTGGCGACGATAATAGCAGGATTCCCGGAGCCCCAGGTGCTTAGTAGTTCGAATCTGGCACCGGAATCGTAATCAGCACTACCAAAAACCTCGGAGTAAGAAAATGTAGCCCATTTGGCTATATTAGGTGATTTTTTCAATATTTATAATATTATCTTCTGCATTCAATAAAATGGATTTTCCTCTGTAGAAATGCAAAAATGTATATGATGAAAAAATAAACTGGTAAGGTTTTGTTTAAATGAATCGATTGAACAAAAATCATCAAAATCGGTTTTGCTAATTTTTCATTTTTCATTTTGACCTTCTTTCTGCTGTATTATCTCGACTACTATGACTCTAGTCTATAAGAGGATTGTAGAAGTATTCCATTCTTTCAAGCTATAACCAGAACACGTAAACAAACAAATGAAACAATTAAGTATTATAGATAAAACAACGTTCACTCAATTGGTAATTACCTATAGCAATCTGGAATTTCATATTTGATTCATTTGAAATTAAGTAGCTATAAAGCACTAATAAAGCAGTTATGTATGAATTGATTACGTTTCAGTTATTTTTGATGCTTATAGCTCAGATAGTAGCGACGGAAAATTTAACTACAATATACTAACAATATAAATTTGCAATGTTAGATACCTTTATCAATGATATACATGGAAGATTACTCAGGATGACTGGAAAACGTATGTAGTTGTAGAAAGGAATACAGTCATTAGTTATAATTCTTATCGCAAAAAGTTATCATCATGTGCCAACAAATATGTTAATCATTACAGTCATTAACGAAAGAAAATCATGATTCACACACATAAACTTCCACAGAAAAGATTAACCTCCACCAATTTATACGATGATATTGTATAGAACAAATTTATCATATTAAAAGAATTGAATTGTTGAGGAAAATCGTTTAATCAACACGTCATATACAGATGACATGCTTATTTTCGTATGTAATGCAACAAGTGAATCGATGATTATCGAAATACAAATTGATTTTATTCTGAGAAACAAATTATGTTACTTGGACTACACCTAAACAATATAATTTGTTCCGAAAAAGAATAGTATTTTTCGAAAATCATCGATGAAATGAGTTGAATTTATTGAGATTATTTCATGAATAAAATCGAAACCGTTTGTATTATAACCTATTTATTGGTACCTAAAGTTCGGTGTCATAAAAATTTTATGTCAGTCTGCTGTAAAAAAGTAAAATATTTCAATATTTGTGGATGATAATTCAAATAACAGCACTCCACCAATGAAAACTGATAACAACATTCATTTCCCAAGTTCACCAGTCTAAGCTGAAAAGAGAGAAACAGCATCGAATTACATTGTATGAATCAGTTGACGAAATCACTTAGAAGAAAAGGTATAGTTTTCTGAACAGTCGAATGAAGTTTGCGATTAAAATTCCATGTTCGTGGAACAACATTTTTAGTTCAAGGAGCAATCTTCTCTCTGCAATGAATGTGTATAGTTATACTGAAGATATTCAATGGATGAAATAGATATGAATTCAAACTGAGAGATTATTGATATACGGGCGCCGTCAGAATGAATGGGAGGAAACGTGTACACTGTACGGACTTCTAGGAGGGAGAGCGCCGCAAACGAATTTCTTCATGGTCAAGGTTGTCCACACATTTCTTAGAAACCTAAGAATATTCCAAGATTCCCGAAACAGTCATGAAAAAATGTAGAAAAATAAGAAAATTTTCCATAAAAATTATGCATTTAACTTCCCTCACCATACGTAGTGCAGTGTGAAGGAAGTATTAAAATCAAGAGATTTTTATCTTTCCGGAATTTTGTCGATATATCTACTTTGAGCATTTCTGAATCGATCCAGACTATTTTTGACATGATCTACATGCGTAACCCGCTGTGGTGACTGCGCCGTTCCTATTGGTCGTACCAATTTGAAATTTTGCATATTGCTTAAAAGTAGTGAGACTAGGAACTGCATTGTTTTTGGGTGCGGTTGCCTCGTTTCGAGTGACATCTTCATGTATGTTATTTTATTGAAACATAACGACATGCGGGTTTTCTGGTTAAATATATATCACACGTATATATTTAACCGGCAGGAGTGTCCGTAATTCTCACTTTAATATTCAAGTGTCACGATCTTTCTTATGTTTTTATTCTGTGGTACATTTTGATAGATCATGCGATAATACGTGTCAGGATAAAACAAGGTTATATTATGATGTGACTAATTGCGAAAATCAACCTGATGGCAGATGTCAGTATCAAACATAGAGAGAAATACATTATGACCATTTGGACAACATTTGAATGTACAAGATAGTATCATTTAACGTATTTCATAAGCCCATTTCATTCCCAATATATTTTCTATTCCCAAAATCACTTACATTTGACCAGCAAAGCTATTTTGCTAACAAAAGTGAGGGAAGGTTGTAGATCTGAATTACGATCTGAAACCTTCAAGAGCAATTTGCAATTTGTCTCCTACTATAGTGAAGCCGTAATTTCTCTAAATTTGGAAAAATCATGAATATGCAGAGACTAAGCGCCCAGACTCAGCATTTCACACGTTGGTTGGAGAAACTAGAGCATAATCTCATTATATTCTTTCATCCATTTTATTTTGCGAGCAGGATGATCTTCCATGTATTCAAGGATTTGTTAAGCATCAGAGTTGAATTTGGGGATACAATTTTTGGAAGATTATTTGGATTTGGATCTAAGAAGTTCTTTGCATGAATTATATCAAGTTCAGGCTGAGTTAGTTCAAACATGTTCTGTTGCAAAAAGATAAAATTGTTAATCAAAGAAAGAAAGCATAGCGTCTTTAAGTATTAGCTGATAGAACCAAGACATTAGTGGCACAGAACAATTATCAATTGTGCAAGGCTTGTGCCTTGTGATAAGGATAATAGAATTCGACTATATATGAGAGGAAAATTTGGATATTTGCACCATTGTCGAAAATAAATGCCTTATCCATTTCTGAAAAAAATTTTTTTTTTTAGAAGAATGCAAATAAGAATTGAATCATCTTGTTTGTCATGAGTATGTCTGATGCGCTACACTAACGAGTCATGTTGGCGGTGTCCAAAAACTTAATGACAAATTAATCTCCAAGACAATATTTTTTCATTTTGCCAGTCAGGCGCTCAATTTTGTCATATATGTTCGAAATGATCTTATGAAAAAAACGCAGCTGACGCAATCAAAGAGATAATAAATATCTTTAGGTGAAGTACTTCAAGGCGAAGATTGATACCAAATATTCCACTAGTATGTGAAAACCGTTGATCCGTAAAGTATAAAAGTAATATATTTTTCAGACAATTTTGAATCTATCTTGTAGGCTTCAAAATATCTTTCAACATTCTTCCAATTTATTAACAAATGTCGAAGCCTAGATCAAATTTACTCCAGTTCGAAAACTTCCGCTTCCATTGTGGTTTTGCTAGTAGCAGCTAAATATTCTGCCAAACTTGAATATTATATTGAAGTAGCCTCGAATAGTTGCTAGAAGAGTTCACAAAGGAAACCAACTAGCTAATGATGCAGAAGATTACTTATGATATCAATATTGATACTTTACTCAGTTTCCATTATTTCTTCCTTGAAACAGGTTGTCATAATTGAGGGGACCCTCACCGAAGGTTTGGATGGAATACGTTGCACTTCGAAGAACCAGCATCTACTTTCAACAAATGGTCAAACGCAGGAGAGATTCTCAGAATCACAATGAACATTTGCTGGAATGGATAAAGAGCGAGGTACATAAACTTCCACCTTTGCAAGAAGGTAGTAACGTTGGAGTATCTTACATGATTGGTTAAGAGAAGAAGGAAGATAGAAAACAGTATCGTAGAGAGATCGGGAAGACATGAGGACTATCTTTGAAGATAGCACTATGGATTCACATGACAGTCATAATAGTTTAATACAGTGATCTGATCATCTAGAGTTAAACAGAAAACCTAAATAAGATAACTAGATGAGTGTTGTTCTTATGGCTTCCATAATGCTCCACCATCACGAGAGCCATGGAAACAATGCTCACAGCAGCGATAGAAGCAATGTTTTGCTACTCATCTTTCCAGATTTACGTAGAGTAAGTGGCTACAGCATTTTTGCACTACAGCTGAATTCAATATTATTCATGTGGGGAATCCTCATCCAAGCAGCAAACCTTGACGATATTAACCTGAGTTGGATGATGGTATACGACACAATAACAGTAGACATTTGTAACACCTCAAATTTTACACAAATTGAGAAGATCGTCGTCAATCTTATAAATACTAGAAAATATAATTTCTGTCCATTTTCTGATAATGTTACCATGGAATGCATCTTGTAAATTAGGCTTTTTGGAAACTTCAATTCACTGAATCTGATTCGCGTAAGGGTTCCATTGAATGAAACCAGGAACGTACAGGGAGTTCAAGGAATTGATTCTTCAAAACATGAACCTCGTATAATAATATAATTTTGATCTAATACTCACAATCAAGATCAAGACAATTTTGTCTTTGTTTGTCCTTCACACGTGACTTAAGAGAAGACCCCGAATGTCCAGTCGATTCAGCTGATAATTTGGTTTTATTTTTTGATACTTCAAAGTTACAGTCGCCCTTATTGAATAACTCCAGAATTGGCCACGTTCCTTTCTTGAATGATATTCGATTGATAAGTTCTATTGATGATTTGCAGGTTCTTGGTACTTTTCTTCCTACATGAAGATCAGTCTCCGATATAGATCTTAGAGGACTTATTCCATCTAGTTTACATTTTGATTCTAAAATAATCGATGTTTGCTCAACGGTTGTTCCCTTCAAACAGATGTACTCATCGAATTGTTTAACCCCGTCATCAGCTTGGCCATCCACTATATTTTGAAAACGATTGCTGACTTCATTCGAAGCCAAAGTATATGCATACTCATGTTCATTATTAATTTTCAACATGGAATCGATTCCAGAACACTTTGGCTTCAAATTGATAAAATGAACATCGACTTTTTCTCTGTGCTTGTCTGATGCTCTGAGTTCATACTCAACAGAACATGTACTAGACTTATAATTTGAAACTCCTTCTTCAGCACTTTGGCGATTCATCTCATACTCGAAGCAATTTTCAGATCTTACTCTAAGAACACACCCGTTCCACAAACATGCTTCTTCCATTGAGCTTTCAGTTCTTTCATTGTATGCAAACTCAGTATACGGGTTTCTAAAGTCTAACCAAAGCTTGTAGTCATTAACATATGGAGAAGCGAGCGCAAGTGAAGTAGTCATAGAATAATCATGTGATTGCAGATTGTTTTCCTCTCTTTCTTCGATATTGTCTTCATCGAATGTGAATGTTCCCAAATAGTCGCCTGAACAGTTTTTTTCGATGATATCACCGATATTTGTAGGGTTTGATCTATCTTTCTGGGGTTGTTGTGGAGAATTTGGTTTTGATCTTGAAGATTCTGATGTTGGATTCGGAGTATTTCCATTCGGGAACTCACTAGTATTGTCAAGGAGTAATTCTGACCCATCATTATTAGTCGCGAGAGATATATTTTTTGTAACCTTCCTCTGATTAATGCTTGGTTGGTTACTACAACTGGAAGGCGGTATGAAAGTCATGTCCGAAGCTTTATGGACTTGGCCTTGATCTGTTGAAGGGAATCTCAAGTGAAAATTAATTGTTTCCATGTTATCATCAAACTTTCTGAAGGCAATGTTAAAAAAAGACTGTACTGACTTGATCTTGTAATCGTTTTCCAGTTTCATCTTGCTACTTTCTTGGGTATTATCTTCTTTCATCATCGTACTTGGATTCTCTAGCTGCTGACGTGAAGGTCTACGTAATGTTTCGTATTTATGTATCTTCGGCTGTTGATGGTCCAGTCTATGCAGCTTACAAATTCATTTACAATAATTTTCTACATTGTATTCTCATTATGAATATTTTTGAAATTTTGACAAAATGTTTATGATGACACTCAATGAATACATTCCTGACATTTAATTTGACGTGAGTTAAAGAACCATTCATGTAGCTTGCAATTTTGTTGTTCATACTTAGTTGAAACTGGCAGTAGTTGTTCGTCTTATCACGGAGTTATCAACTTTGTCAACTAGAAGGAGTTGCAGTTTTATGTTTATTTAGATAAAGGGAAAGGTAAAAGATTTGTATCGAAAAGTGGTAGTTACTCAATCTAGGAGATATTGTAAGCATTCCATATCAAGATTTCATGTGAAACTACAGCGGCAATTCACATGATTCTACGGAATTGTTTGTTTTGGTTGATTCTAAAATAATTTTTATCATTCCCAAGTAAATAGGTAAATAGGTTGAATCAGCCAAATTGAGTTTTGTTATTCAAACAGTCGTTACGGCCGAAAATCAATTTTGAGATCACTATGAGTAATGAGTTTCTATCAATCTGGAAGCAATCGAAAGAAGAATGATGCCAGTTGGTATTGAAGAATTATCTAGATGACGGATACTACGGCTTCTATCAATTCTATAATTCGATATCACAATTCACCATATCTTTGAGTGAAACGAGATTAAGATTATTGAACTGTGATATATTTCCCTAACATGTTTCGTTGCACGGAAATATTTTGAGTGAATATATCAAAGCCTAATAAGTGCCATCTCGTTTTTACCTTTTAACTTTCCTCAGAGATTTATGGATTTACGTAAAGTCGAAGCCAACTTCATCGAATATTCATATGAACATATATAGAATTCATTGGTCAAAATCATTTTTGGAAATATCTATCTGTATTATAGTACAGGTAAGTTGCAGTTTTACATTGAAGAAATTATCTCCTGCGATTCGTCCTGAACAGTGGGTCTTAAGATAAGTCTAGAACCAAAAAGGGGTACCCCACTCCCTGGCGTTCAGCCACAATCATGAGACATTTTGTAATCATTTTTCTCGCTACGTATTGGTTGGACAGGAAAAATTTTGGTAACCGGCGCGATTCCGTGATTTTGATATTTCGAACGGTAGAAGGCTTTAAAGTTACCTACGTTTCTCGAACCGGGACGTGATAATTTTCTTGGAAAATTGTGTATATGGGTGTTGTAGACTAGAGAGATTTTCGATAATACAATTTCTGCGAATAGTCTCCGGGTTACAGTCCTTCATGTGTGCGCAGCGTGGGAAATGTATATTCCGGTGCAGCAAAGTAGACATTTCACTTATGTGATGTTCGAGTACGAGAATAGTCGACAGGACCAAGAACAGTCAAATATGGAATTGGTTCCACTCCTGTCCCTCTTGTGTCCCCATCTTAAACATCCAAACAATTTCTATCAAGATCTGTCTGTCGCATAAAAAATAATTAAACGAAGATTTTGCAAATAAAATGTTACACATTTTTACTTTCCTCACTATACATAGCTATGAGATGAATATTCTGATTTTTATCACATTTTCGCGGATATATCCGGTTTGAAAATTTTAGAATCGATCAAATTTTGCGGACCGCTTCAAAGTGATGAAAATAGAAATTCTTCTGTTTTTGGGCAGGGTAGTCGATTGGTATGTTTGATTGGGCAGGGTAGTCGATTGGTATGTTTGACATACATCTTCGGTTTTTCGGATGAAATTGTAGTATTTTACTTAACCATAATGAATCGTTTCTGGTTATAAATATGTAATATTTAACCTGCACAAATCCGAAATTCTCATTTAAGGATTCATCGATGGGAAGTCGCAGTCTGTTTAAATCGTTTAGTCTGTGTCAAATTTGAATAGTTGATGTGACAGCAGGTGTCACTATAAAATAATGTCATACTGTAGTGTGAATATTTCGAAAGTCAACCTGGCAGCAGGTGTAAGTATAAAACATGAGTAGTTAAATACACTATTAGACTAGATTTGAATAGAATTTCAATGTAACATAGGGTATATCTTAACGTCTCTTATTAGTGGTTTCTAAATCATTTTCAGAATATTTTCTGTCCCTGCAACCATACATTTGACCCTCAGGAATGACCGCAAGCTATTTTGCTTGCAAATGTGAGGACAGTCAGTGGATCCTTGCATTACATTTCATGTGTAATTGTTGCGATACCGGTAAGTTGATATTCCAGGTGGTAGATTACACCGATGCTGTCAAAGATCAGTCTCCCCCTATTATTTCTCTATGATAGTAGCTATATCAATGTGAGAGCGAATAATGTTTGCCAGTTATGGATTGAGAGGTACCTCAACATGCATCAGAGTTTCTGAGGGGTAGAGCAGTAGTAGACGAAACTTCGATATGTAGGCAGGACATAGTATTGAGGTCTTTCTCTCTCATACATACAAACTATTGCACTCAGGACCTAATTCAGGCTGAATTTGTTCTATTTATGTACATTCATTCAGTATTATTCAAATATGTATTTCTACGATGAAACTGAATTTTTAAACATTATAGGAAACATCAATGGACTCAATATAAAGCTCGTAATAAGACGAACATTTCTCCGAGTATAATTTTTTTTGCCAAAAAAAGTCCTCAAACTATATTGTCATGTAGGTTTGGCAAAAATATATCTAAATATAAGAAAACAATTGATTATGTCGAACTATATATTTAAAGTGTATGATAACGAGATTGAATGATCGAAAATAGTTTACCAAATAACTTCATAGTGGGATAAATGAAATTAGGAATGAAAATATTTTTTTTAAACGCAGAATATCACACAATGTTTATATCCAGTCTTTTTCAATCTGAGGCCCTCTGCAAAAAAAAATCAGCTCCTCTACTCGAAGCAGAGAGTGGCTAATAGAGTTTAATTGAAATTATTCATGAATATTCTAATCAGGTTGTTCACTGGATTTACTATTTTATTCTAGTTTAGATCATGGCAGTAGAAATTATTTCATAAAAATCCACAGATTTGTCTGTGACGATCCTGCAAGGGCATATTTGAAGTGTGTTGAGCGGCATGCTGTGAAGAATGTACTGTGGTGGGACAGAGAATTTCAGGTAGAGTTCTTATAAAGACATGACAGCATCTAGAAGAACAGATGAGAGCTTCAAATTACACTTTGGGTCAATTTCACGTGATGCATTTGGTCATAATCACGTGACGTATGACAAAATAATCACGTCAATATAACGTGACCATGTTACCTGGGTTTCTGCTCAGCAGAAATCAATTCCTCTCTTACTTAGGATATCAATTTAATCAGTATTCACCATTCATTAGACAAGTAAAAGTTGAGTCACATTTTGAGATCTTATTAATGATCTTTTAGCCGGGAGAAAGAATGAGTGTGGCATACCTACAAATTGTAAACTTGAAAGTAACAAGGAATTAGAGGTTAGTAAATTTAACAAGAGAGAGAGAAACAGAATACATGACAATTCCGTTTTGGATGAACATTTTAACTGGTGTAATCAGTTCTTTCCTTCAAATTTTGTATATTTTTCATATATAATAGACACTTAACAAATGTGTTATGTTGAGTGTCATAGTTTGTTTTATATTTATTGTTGCTACTAAAGCATTTGTTACAGTTGACGACAAGTTCAAAGTTTCTTTACCTAATTGGCCATTATTCGGTGTAAGTACACTCCTCAATTCAAAACGGTTGAACTAACGATGAATGTGCGTGATTAATGGATGTATGGCGGCGCATGTAATCGCATTGTGTTCATCAATGATCACTATCCTTACAGAGGTTTCTATTCAAAAAAATGTAAGATTCGGACGGGACCAAAGTAGTGCAATTGGTTAACACACTGGGCTAGACATCTAGGACGTTTACTTACGTTCACGTTCATTCATCTCGATTATCCTATGTTATAATCTAATCTTCGAAGTGTTTTCTCATCTGTTATGTAAATAATTGAGAAAATATTTGCATAACTTCTGAATTTCCAGCAATGGAGTCTTTAGGACTGCTAAATACAACAAATTGTGCTTACTGTATCAATAAGGAAGTCACATATTCGTGAGTTGTATTCATTAGCACGTATCTTTCTAATCTAGGCAATTTAATTATACGGTTATAATGCTGAATTCCATAATCTACATTTGTTGAATGAAACCGACCGTCAACCATCATTTTCACGATGTAATAAATAATTAAATAAAGAAGTCTATAGAATTGACTTCAGATGTCCAAAAGCCATTTTTGGTCTAATTGAGTTCAGAATTATTTTAGTTATTTAAATGATGAAAATTGATGATTTTAATATCTGATATAATGTGCATTAACAGAACACTGGTTGACACCCAATAGTAGTTGTCACGTTCACTTCATTGAAGTGAAATTGACACATTCCACATTAGCCGTTACATTTCATATTATTCAAGTCCGGTAGGGAATCAAAATTTTGATTTCATATCTGAGGCTCGAGACATACGATATTATTTATAAATCTCGCTGACGCGAAAATGATCGATTTGAGTTGAGCATACAGTGGCGACAACAACAGTCCAATTTTTCATTGTTTCCGTCAACTAACTTTCGTCTGATAATGCACTACATTTCTCTTGTACATAGACAACCTATCTTATGGGTATCTTGAATAGTTGACTTCCGCGGATAGCTAATCTTGAAAAATCTTGGCTTTCGGATGGATTCCGCGTCACAATAACTCTACTTGATGCCGATGTTTCGCCAACCATTACAGGTGGCATCTTCAAGGCAGGCTTGAGGCTTCAACTGAAACTGGTTCTACTGGTTTCTGTAGCCGTATCTTATGGGTGTTTGACAGTATTCACACTTTGACTGTTTAATTTGTTATATACATATATTAATGCGCTCCATATGTTATTTTCCGAGAACAGTTATGTGTGGTGATAAACAATCAATAGATAATTGTAGGATTATTCATTTTGGAGTCTTCATATCTCTAGGAAGTATTTATTCACGTTTTGTCGGCTTAGGTTTTTATGGAATAAATAGGTGTCTTATCATTATTCATAGCTATCCATTATAATTATCATAATGAACGAGGGCTCTAAAATGACTAATAAAACTATACTATTTTTTCTATTATCCGTTTTCAAAATGCATTTTGAATAAATTTTAAATTAACTTAGAGTGAATCTTTAGTTTGGTGTTTTTCTCTGATTGAAAACAAATAGATTACATTTGCATTAGTGTAAGACCCTCTAGATTGATATGTTTATAAACGTCTTTAACCTACAGATAAATAACCGTAAAATAATTTCATCCGTGTTTTGACGAGCAATTGAGACGGGCTAACACTGTTTTCTTCAGATTGGAGAATGTTGACAAACTTAACGCTGACTAAGCGATGCAGGGGTGTTTTTAAAACACACGTACACGATCGAAGAAGGCTTAGAGTTAAATTTAAATAACTGTTCGAGTTTTGTTTCTCCTCAAGGCAGTATTTTAAAGAAAATACGTTTACCTAAATTGTGCTAACATTGTGATAGTGTCAAATTACAAGAAAGGGTGAGTTTTCTCATAGAGGATACTTAAGTCTTATTCGTTTGAATTGATGTTTTAATATTATTCAGATAATCCACTTTAAAAGATATTTTGATTACCGCTTGTTAACTGTTTTGCCTGTAGAGTATTGACAATTGTATTATTGTTTCATGTTGATATTTTGAGCTGGTCAAAGAGACCTTTAAAGTATTAAACAAGGCTTTGTGTCTGGAGGGGACCTCGCGTTGGTGTCCATTGCACTCCTCAGTACAAAGGGTTTTTACTAAGTGATCTAGATCGGAGGTTGCAGTATCAATCTCATGTTATGTATTATTGTTTCTTATTGATATTTTGAACTGGTCAAAGAGACCTTTAAAGTATTAAACAAGGCTTTGTGTCTGGAGGGGACCTCGCGTTGGTGTCCATTGCACTCCTCAGGTACAAAGTGTTCTTTTCACTTGTTAATATTTTGAGCTGGTCGAAGAGACCATTGCACGACTCTATAAAGTATTTAACAAGGCTTTGTCTCTGGAGGGGACTCACGCGTTTTAGTGTCCATTGCACTCCTCAGTACAAAGGGTTTTTACTAAGTGATCTAGATCGGAGGTTGCAGTATCAATCTCATGTTATGTATTATTGTTTCTTGTTGATATTTTGAACTGGTCAAAGAGACCATTGCACGACTCTTTGAAGTATTCAACAAGGCTTTGTGTCTGGAGGGGACCTCGCATTGGTGTCCATTGCACTCCTCAGGTACTAAGTGTTCTTTTCACTTGTTTATATTTTGAGCTGGTCGAAGAGACCATTGCACGACTCTATAAAGTATTTAACAAGGCTGTGTGTCTGGAAAGGACTCACGCGTTTTAGTGTCCATTGCACTCCTCAGTACAAAGGGTTTTTACTAAGTGATCTAGATCGGAGGTTGCAGTATCAATCTCATGTTATGTGTTATTGTTTCTTGTTGATATTTTGAGCTGGTCAAAGAGACCATTGCACGACTCTTTAAAGTATTCAACAAGGCTTTGTGTCTGGAGGGGACCTCGCGTTGGTGTCCATTGCACTCCTCAGTACAAAGTGTTCTTTTCACTTGTTAATATTTTGAGCTGATCAAAGAGACCATTGCACGACTCTATAAAGTATTTGACAAGGCTTTGTGTCTGGAGGGGACTCACGCGTTTTAGTGTCCATTGCACTACTCAGTACAGAGGGTTTTTACTAAGCGATCTAGATCGGTAGCATGGTTGCTACGGTATTGAGTATGAGTATAACTCGATACATTTGTCCAGGCATTACCGTTTTCAGTACAATGAGTTTATAGGTAAATTGTTTATAATAATCAGATTAATGATAATGGTTGAATATATCTGAAGAATTTACGTTAATGCAACAACTCAGTATTTAAAGTTTTAAGATGTTTACTAAGTCACTGCACTTATGTCTAAATTTAGTAAAGTATTGTCACTGTAAAATGAGTATGCTCAGAATATTTAATTCCTTCCAGGTATGCCATTGAACATCCTGAAAAAAGAATCTTCCAATCATCCAGTTGTTTTTACAAGGTAGTTATTTTATTAATATTTCGGCATATTATTATTCTACATGCATTGTAATTTTCTATTTCATCATGTCACCAGGGTTGATCAATATTACAAATAGTCTATACTAGAGTGATGACTTTTAAATTCAGTTAAACCAGATTAAATGTCAGTCAGGGAACATATCTCTTACACAATTTTCAGAAGTGGGATAACTACCGGGCGAGACTCGAGTTCTTGATGGCCTTGGTTAACATTAATAAATTACTTTCGTATATATGGGCTGTTTCTGCCTCCTTAAGCATGACGAGTCGTAAACGAACGCGTGACCCGACGCCGTCTGATGATACTTATAACATAGGTAGTACTGGTAGTGATCAAAAAGAGAAACAAAATAATGATTTTGATCGTTTTACTGAAATCATGGAAGACTTTTGGGATAGCTGAGGTAAATTGACCAAGTGGAAACAAAAGTAAAATTGAATATTGTGAATAATAATTTACAGAATGTAAATATGCTTATCGGTAGAAATTTTACAGAGCTACCAAACATAATAAATAATATTCAGAAATCCGACAAGTCTGAAATTCATGGAGTCAAATCTGAATCATAACGACTTAAACAATATCGACATAGACCCCAAAGCTGGAAAACTAATTTTGAAATTAGAAACAGATGTCAACATACCTCAAAACCATATAGGTAATATGAATGTTTACAGCGGAAGTTATAAAGGTGATCTTTTCATAGAAACAATTCTATGTTCACAAGAAGGAGAAGAGTATTTAGTTCCCAATACCGTTTAACGCATAGAAGTCAACAATAGAGTAATTCTACCTTGTATTAATTTATCCGATGATGACTTATATTTCCGTAAAGATAGGACATTTGCTCCAGGAATTCAGAGACTGTTTTGCCCAAGATATAGCGGGACTAGGTTGCGCTAAGTCTGCAAAGATGCATGTTGAATTAAAGGATGATGAGCCATTTTCATATAAACCATATAGAATGGCAAGATCTGAGCAGGATTGCGTGAAGAATATTGTTGATGAATTATTAACAAATGACATTATAGGAGAGTCTGATTCCAACTATTGCTCACCTGTATTATTAGTGAAAGAGAAAAATGGGGAAAACCGGATGTGTATAGACTACAGAAAATTAAATTCAATGACCATTGAAGACAATCATCCATTGCCAAGAATTGATGATCAAGTTGATAGGTTACAAGGCGGTGTATATTTTACAAGTTTAGTTATGAAAGCAGGCTACCATCAAATTCCAATAGAGGGAAATTCCAAACGATATGCTTAATTTGTCACACCTTCAGGACAGTATGAATTCAACCGAATGCCTTTTGGTTTAACCAATGCACCCAGAACATTCCAGTGATTTATGAACCAAATTCTAAAACCTGCTGCTAGTTATGCTGCCGTTTATTTAGATGATGTTTTGTTATACAACCATACGATAGATGAAGCACTCCAGAGTTTAAAGAATCTTTTATAAATATATCGCGAAAAAGGTCTCACACTAAATTTGAAAAAAATGTTCGTTTTTAATGAATTCAGTTACATTTTTAGGTTTTGAAGTTGGCCAAAGTGGAGTATGCCCGGGCAAAGAAAAAATTAAAGCAGTCGAAGAATTTCAACCACCTACATCTGTACACCAAGTAAGACAATTTATTGGTCTAACCGGATACCTCCGACATTTTGTGAAAGACTATGCAATTATTGCAAAGCCGTTGACTACTCTGACGAAGAAAACTGTTAAATGGAAATGGGGAGAGCAGGAGGAGAATGCTTTCTGAAAACTTCAGGCAGAATTAATTAGAAGACCAATTCTATCATTGTTCAATTCAACCTTACCTACCGAAGTTCACACCGATGCTAGTATGCTAGGTTTAGCTGGAATATTATTGCAATTACATTCCGACAAACGTTTTCATCCAGTAGCTTATTTTAGCCGTCAAACCTCAAATACCGAGCAGAGATATCATTCCTACGAACTGGAAACACTAGCAGTAGTTGAAAGTTTAAAAAAATTTCGTAGTTATCTATTAAGAATTGATTCTACTGTGAACACAGATTGTAATTCCTTGAAGACAACTAGTACAAAGAAACGAATCATTCCACGAATTGCTCGATGGTGGCTTCAGTTCCAGGAATTTCGTTTTGACGTCAAGTTTAGGCCAGGCAATCGTATGAGTCGAAATCCTTGTCCATCTGATCAATCGCCGAAGATAATATTCCATATTGAACAAGCAGACTGGGTATTGTCTGGACAACTTACTGACTCCAAGATTGGTGAGATAAGAGAAAAAATGATGAAACCTCCACAAACAGATAGTGATAGGCAAATATATAAAAATTATGCATTGTGAGATGGACATGTTTATAGAATAACTGCAAGGGGTTTGCAGTGGGTTGTTCCAAAAGGAATGCGACACCGAATTGTACAAGCTGCTCACGACGAGTTTGGACACGTTGCGTTAGAAAAAACGTTATAACGTCTTTTCGAAAATTATTGGTTCGCCAAGATGAGAAACTACGTGGAACAATATATTGGTTGTTGCATTCGATGTTTATACAATAAACGTAATTCCGGAAAGAAGGAAGGGTTTCTTCATCCAATTCAAAAGACCTCTCAACCAATGAACATTTTTGACCTCGATCATTTGGGACCATTCCCGAAAAGCAAGAAGAATAATTTATATTTAATTGCTGGCATCGAGGCGTTCACTAAATTTGCATTTTTACAGGCTGTTAAATCCACCAAGACAAAGTATGTAACTGAATACCTCAAGAACATTTGCGCTACTTACGGATCTCCTAAATTAATAATCACATACCGAGGAAGCAGTTTCACTCCCAAAAATTTCAGGGATTTTTGCTCACAAAATAATATCAAACATGACAAACTTAACGCTGACTAAGCGATGCAGGGGTGTTTTTAAAACACACGTACACGATCGAAGAAGGCTTAGAGTTAAATTTAAATGACTATTGAATTCATTCGAGTTTTGTTCCTCCTTAAGGCAGTATATTAAAGAAAATACGTTTACTTAAATTGTGCTAACATTGTGATAGTGTCAAATTACAAGAAAGGGTGAGTTTTCTCACAGAGCATACTTAAGTCTTATTCGTTTGAATTGATGTTTTAATATTATTCAAATAATCCACTTTAAAAGATATTTTGAATACCGCTTGTTAACTGTTTTGCCTGTAGAGTATTGACAATTGTATTATTGTTTCTTGTTGATATTTTGAGCTGGTCAAAGAGACCATTGCACGACTCTTTAAAGTATTGAACAAGGCTTTGTGTCTGGAGGGGACCCTCGTGTCCATTGCACTCCTCAGTACAAAGTGTTATTGTAAAGTGATCTAGATCGGAGGTTACAGTATCAATCTCATGTTATGTGTTATTGTTTCTTGTTGATATTTTGAGCTGGTCAAAGACACCATTGCACTACTCTTTAAAGTATTCAACAAGGCTTTGTGTCTGGAGGGGACCTCGCGTTGTGTCCATTGCACTCCTCAGTACAAAGTGTTCTTTTCACTTGTTAATATATTGAGCTGGTCAAAGAGACCATTGCACGACTCTATAAAGTATTTAACAAGGCTTTGTGTCTGGAGGGAACTCACGCGTCTTAGTGTCCATTGCACTCCTCAGTACAAAGGGTTATTACTAAGTGATCTAGATCGGAGGTTGCAGTATCAATCTCATGTTATGTGTTGTTGTTTCTTGTTGATATTTTGAGCTGGTCAAAGAGACCATTGCACGACTCTTCAAAGTATTCAACAAGGCTTTGTGTCTGGAGGGGACCTCGCGTTGGTGTCCATTGCACTCCTCAGTACAAAGTGTTCTTCTCACTTGTTAATATTTTGAGCTGGTCAAAGGGACCATTGCACGACTCTATAAAGTATTTAACAAGGCTTTGTGTCTGGAGGGGACTCACGCGTTTTAGTGTCCATTGCACTCCTCAGTACAAAGGGTTTCTACTAAGTGATCTAGATCGATAGCATGGTTGCTACGGTATTGAGTATAAGTATAACTCGATACATTTGTGCAGGCATTACCGTTTTCAGTACAATGAGTTAAAAGGTAAATTGTTTATAATAATCAGATTAATGATAATGGTTGAGTATATCTGAAGTATTTACGTTAATGCAACAACTCAGTATTTCAAGTTTTAAGATGTTTACTAAGTCACTGCACTTATGTCTAAATTTAGTAAAGTAGTCTCACTGTAGAATGAGTATGCTCAGAAGCTTTAATTCTTTCCAGGTATGCCATTGGCCATCCTGAAACAAGAGTCTCCCAATCGTCCAGTTGCTTTTACAAGGTGGTTATTTCATTATTATTTCGACTAAATATTATTTTACATGCATCATAATTTTCTTTTTTATCCTGTCACTATAGTTGATCAATATTATAAATAGTCTGTACTAGAGTGATGACTTTCAAATTCAGTTAAACCAGATTAAATGTCCTTCAGGGATCATATCTCTTACATTACACATTCGAAACTTTTATTAATTTGACAGGTGTGAAATCACGTTGAAGTTAGTTCAATGTTGATCACATTTTCGAATAGAGTGAACAAAGATGTTTAGATGAGTATTTGTTTCAAATTGAGAGAAATAGTTGAAACTTCTGTCGATAACTGTTTGTTTGTACCAATTTCTGAAAACTAAAATGTACTAGAATTCACGTATGGTTACAGACCATAAGCGTCGCGGAATACAAAAACAGTTTGTTCACGAAGCAAACCACTCACATGGTATTTATTTTGGAAAAAACAGCTCCAAATTATCTACCTACAAGTACTTAGTGAACATCATACAATATTGTTCTCTCAGGAGAAGTATGGGAAGTGACCAGCCCTTGGACCAACCATCTGTATGAGCTGTATATATATATATATATATATATATATATATATATATATATATATATATATATATATATATTCTTTTATTGATATTCTTGAACCATTTGTAATATCTGTATGCTTTCTTGGTATATTGGTTCGTATATATACTGAAAATAAAATAGAAATTCTGTTTGACGTTTCGACAATGTTTATTGTCTTTATCAAAATTGTGAATTAGTGTTTCCATGTAATTTAGAAAAGAATAGATGATTTCGATTAATGAAATGCGTCTGCAGCCGACTTGTGTTTTGAGATCCAATCAAAACTGCAGAAAACATTGGATCGGTTGTGTGTGAAAGAATAATGTATGGCTAATTATAATTTGAAATGGATTGAATTTGATCAAATACAAGACATTATAAGATTGTACAATTATAAATATCTATGATTATTGTATGATTAGTTATTCTATGATGAACATCTACATCTATCATAATCAACTATCCAAGTTTAAGATAATTCTATGGAATTTAACCTCAAAATTGTAACTCATAGTTTCATAGTTAAATAATACGTTATCTTTTTTAGGTTGAATTTTAAATAGACAAGTGGAAAGTGGCACTCCAAACTAATAAACTTTTGTTAAGTTTGAATTAGATTATTGTAAAGTTTCGAAAGATTGGAATCTATTTTGTCATTAACACAATTGTTCTTTTTAATTTGAATACATTCCAATATCCAACGTTTGTTGTCGTTTGTTTCAATATTTAAAATTTTTGACGATGTTTACCTTCACAAGATATCCTTAGATATTTTATAACTTCCTGTATATATCGCTCTGATGGATTGGATTGAGGATGTCTTATGCTTGTTAACTGATGAAAAATTAAATTCCTTTTACAAAAATACTTTAAACGTAGGTTTTTAAAATATGTTGCATTATCTGTAATTAATTTTCTTGGCCTACCAATTTCCTCAAAATAATTTTCTAAATTATACATTACTTCTTTACTTTTAGTTGGTTTACAAGAGTATAATTCTATGTATTCAGAAAATAAATCTACTACTACTAAAATATGTCTATTTCCTTCTTCAGTTATTATTAGCTCAATCAAAAAATCTATTGCTACTACATCTAAACATTCTTTTACTATTATACTTTTTGCTATATTGTGATTAATTACATTTTTAGGCTTAGCTCTTTGACATATATCATATTTCTTTGTGATTTCTTTTGCTAATTCATAATCCCCTTTTCCTATATAATTTTCCCTGAATATGAGCCACATTTTCCTTGCTCCTATATGATTAAATTCTTCATGTAAATGATTTAAAATTTTAAAAGTTAGATCTTGATTCATTCTATATAATTCTTTCCTACCTATATCTTGTAAATAAATTCCCTTTTTAAATTTACATTTTTTCTTATCATTCTCAGATAACCTATTTTGATTTTTCTTAATGCTATCTAATGAAAATAAACCCCTTACTTCAAGTGAAATATTTGCTCCTACTTTATATTTTCTTCTATCAATTTTCAAATTTCCCTCTTCTTTTTTTCTTTAGTTAAAGTATCAGCTATTATATTTAATTTTCCTGGAATATGCTTTATTTCGAAGTCATATTCCTGCAATAACAAAATCCATCTATGAATTCTACTGTTAACAATTTTTTTTTTAAATATACTTGTAAGTGCACTATGATCAGTTTCTACTCTTACTTTATCCCCTAATAAATAAAATCTTAATTTCTTTACACAAAAAACTATGCTTGCTAATTCTAATTCATTGACACTGTAATTTTTTTCATGGACTTCTGTCATTCTAGACACAAAACTTATGGGAACTTCTTCATCATTTTGTTTCTGTAATAGAACACCACTAAATCTTTGTTTAGAAGCATCTGTTCTTAATATGAAAGGTTTATAATACTGTGCATGGTGAACTTTCAATTTTTGAATGAAAATATCTTTTAAATTTTGAAAATCTTAGTGTCTCCCATTATCCCATTTCCATTTTACCCCTTTCTTGAGTAATTCTACTAATTTAATTTCTTTCTGACTTAAATCAGGAATGAGCCTTTTGAAATAATTTATCAGACCTAGAAATCCTCTTAGAGTTTCAAGATTTGTGGGTCTTTTGAAATTCTTAATTACATCTAACCTATCTTCATCCATTTCTAAACCTTCCTTCGTTAACTTATAACCCAAAAATTTAACTTCTGTTTTATAGGACTCACATTTATCAATATTTATTTTCAAACCTATTAAATCTAATTCGTTTAAAACTATTTTTATGTGATCTTTATGATTTTCTACTTTTTCAGAAAATATAAGTATCATATCATCTATATAATGAACTACAAAAATTTCAAATCTATTCAATATGTTATTCATACTTCTAACTAACGCACTGCATGCACTTTGAATACCAAAAGGCGTAACTTTAATTCGATACACTTCTCCATCTATCATAAAACCAGTGTAATCTCTACAACTTTCGTGTAATGGAATCAAACAGAAACTATGTCTTAAATCAATTTTACTAAAAATTTGTGCCCCAACTATTCTACCTCTATATTTTTAGGAGCTTTATATTGTGGTATTGAAAACCTGTTCAGTGTTCGCGCATCTAAACATAATCTAATGTCACCATTTGACTTTTTTGCTATTACAATAGGGTTTATATATTTTGTTTTACTTCTTTCTATAATATTTTGTTCTAGCATTCCACAGATTTTTTCTCTTACATTTTCTATATACTTGAATGGAATTGGATAATTCTTGGATTTAAAATTTTCCATTTCTTTTACTTGGAATTTATGGATATATTTAATAGCTATATGAGTTTCATCTATTATTAGACATTTATGTTCCGAAATTATTTCCGAAATTATTCCCCTATAATTCTCGGACACTTTTATCTGCGAGATTATTTCATTAAAATTTTTGCTTAAGTCTTTTATTTCGACCGCATTTATTATATTGCAACCTTCCTTTGGTTTGTCAATACTTTCATCTTCCCCCTTTCCTATCTTTATAATTTCATTTAACAATTTTATTTCCTTTCCCTCGTAATCTATAATAATTCCATGTTTTTCTGATTCATCTGTTCCCATTACAATATCCAATTTCATATTTTGTACTATAAATAACTGCATTTCTAGATTTGATTCCCCTATTCTAATATTTTCAGTGATCATTTTTGATACTTCAGTAATTTTCTTTCCACTAACATTGATTATCTCTACTTTTGGTATTTTCAATCGATTTGTTATATTTAATTCGGACAATAGTTCTTCCCTTATTAAAGATATTTCTGATCCCGTATCACACAATATTTCTACTTTCTTTCCTTTTAAAAAACCTTTTAATTTAATTAAACCTATACTTTCTTTTTCTTCCGTTTCCTGTTCGTTGTCAATGTATTCCCTATGATGTTCGTATGATACATTAACTTGGTATTCGTGCTTTATTGAAAATCCTGATTGTTGTTTTGACATGAAGAGTCTGACCTTCCCCTTTCACTTTCAATTCTACTACAGTTTATTTACCTTTGATTATTTTTATTTCTATCTTCATTTCTATTTTCATTTCTATTATTATTATTTTGATTTTTATTATCCCTATATCTATTCCTATTTTGATTAGCATTATTTCCATATCTATTTTCCCTATTATTATAATAATTTTGATTTCTACTATTTCTGAATTTATTTTGATAATTATTTTGGAAACTATTATTATTGTTAATATTTTCCTGTCTTCTTTCATTATAATTGTTATTTCCCCTACTTCCTATACTTCCTATTATCATTATATCCATTTTGTTGCCTAGTTCCTATGTTATCTTTATCATCAAGCCTGTTCAAATATGATAATAATTGATTCATGTTTTTAAAATTTGAAATGGCTATTGCCTCAGATATTTGACTTTTATACTGTCTTGAAATGTACAACACTATTTCTTCCTCTCTCATTTTAGGTTCTAAGTATTGTGCTTCATTATATAGGGTTAGTGCATAAGCACTCATGCTTTTTCTTGTTCCCTCTATATATTTATTAAAATACAACCTCTCTCGACATTTCGATTGTTCATTTCCACGCCAAAAATTCCTTAAAAATTCCTCTATAAATTCTTCCATACTATTCAATTCTCTTTCTTTATAATTGACCCATAACAATGGTTCATCAACCAATCGTTCACATATTAACTTTTTCATCTTCTCTATATTCCTTACATACTGTACTTCATTTCTTAAGTCTTTTACAAAAATACATGGGTGTAATATTCTTATATTCCCATTAAATTTAATTGTGCTTTCATAACCCACATTCCTGTATTCTACTTGCATTCTCTCTTCAGATCTACTCTCAATTCTTTTTATTCTCTCATCCTGTTCATCATTTTATCCTGAATTTCTGTCATACTTTGTACATTTTCATTCATATTCTCTTCGATATTCTTCCCCATATCATTCATTCTATTTCCAATAATATCTATTTCCTTTTCTACATTATTAAACTTTCATGTTTTCTAATTTCCTTTTTCTCAGTTTCAACTACTTTCATTATTTCCTCAGTTCTTTCATCAAATTTATCATTCACTCTCTTAATTTCATCTCTTATTTCATTTGTACTTTGTTCAATATCATTTGTACTATGTTCTATTTCATTAACTTTCATATTTAAACTTTCAAGCAATTTCATTATTTGTGCTTGATTATCTACTATTGGCGTTCTCTCTGCACTTATTATTCCACCATTTTCATCAAAACCTATCAATTCTTGGAGTACCTTCCATTTTATTTCCCTTATTAATTAATCTAGTTTTCTAAATACTTTTATTCATCATGCGGTTCTATTTGAATTTCCCTTTTCAAAATGGCCTCACGTTTGAGCGACAATTGTTACTAATCTCTAATGAGTTTTGATTGCCCCACGATGGGGTGACAATTGTTAACTAAACTCTGATGAGTTTTGATTACCCCAGGTTGGGCGCCAATTGTTACTAAACTCTAATGAGTTTATTGATCATTGATGATTATGTTTTCGAATTCCAATTTTAATTTTATTCTCATTCCGGCTAGCTTTTATTTTATTTTATTTGATTTTAACTTTATTTGTTTTGATTTGAATGTTAATGGAATAATTTGTATTATTTGTTATATTTTGACAAAAAATGATCTTTTCATATTATATGGAATTGAACACAATATTTTGTTGGAATGTTGAAAATTTTATATTTGAATTTGTTTATGAATCTGTTTTTATGGTAACAAAATTGTTCAATTTAAATTAATGTTCTGAAATTTCTATGTTTACAAATTGTTCTTTGTAATTTTAAATCCTCTATGTTTAACCTCAAAACTACTTAAAATTAATTCTTGTTCACAAATGACAGTCTTACATTCAGAGATACAAATACAATGAGATATTATAAATAAACTTACTTTTAAATATATCCAATAATACGAGAGAAAATGTTGGCAATGTTCAGTTGATTTTATATCTTCTTGGTTATTTGATTATTCACTTTAAAAACAATGTTCTGCTTTGGAAAACATACACAAGGTAAACTACGTTGTTACTTCTTTATAAATTCAGGAACTGTTGATAATGAATTGTTAACTTGTTTTATTCTTTTAAGATATAAAACTTCTTCTATAATATACTGGAACGGCTATCGAAGACTGAATATTCTACGATGCTACTGGAATAACTGTGGTTATTATAACCTTAAACGTTGATACGAAGATTCTTTAACACTACTTGCTTCGTAGGAATAATTTATTTGCTTCGGTTACTTCAACTTTTCGAAGCTACAGAGACTATTTGAGTCTCCGATATTACGAAAATAAAACTGAGGTTATGGAGATTGACTGGAGCTGCAGGAGATGCTTCTAATCTCAGATGTAAATGCAAACTGTCTGGTTTTCCTTCCTGTTTCCTCTTTATAGGACCCACAAAAGGACGCCAGTTTATGTCATTTTCAACCACTTTCCTTTCCTTATCTAGGATGCTATGCTCATTGTTGGATTTTGACAGAACTTTTTGATTGTTGACCCTTTGAAGTATCTAATTTGTCTCGACCAATCGAAATTGAGTATTCTTGAAATTTTGAATTATTGAAGATTTTCAAATTATTTGAAGTGATGTTGCATTCTGCTATTTAAATTAATATTGCCTACATTTTTCCACACATTTTGATATAAGATAACCTATGATTAGGTTCATATTAACTTGATTATTCGTATTCTTATGTCAATTTTGACATTTGTCAATTCTTAAATCTATTACATAATATAAAATATAAATAACAATTATATAGCATTGTAGAACTCAAATTTCTTAATTCTATCTTAAATCTATAACTTATTTTAATAATTTGTGCTATTTTCTGATAGTCTTTGATTCATTTTTATTATGATTTCCTCTTTCGTATCACTGTACGCTTGTACACTTTCACTGTTTCTTCTTTACTTTTCTTATTCTATATTACATTCTGGTTTATTTTGTTATACATTGTTTAATACCTCATACTACCTATAATTTTGAATTTAAATAATGTTTTTAATTCCATATTTTATATATTTTTCAATCTTTTCTAATTTTAATGTTTCGGTAAGTTCAAATTTCATCATTTTATGTTATGTAGGAAATGAAATCATAACAATATATATATATATATATATATATATATATATACAGGGTGTCCCAATATTGCTGGGACACAGAGCTACCACGTATTCTAGAGGTCAAAATAAGTCGATTGAGCCCAATTTACCTGTATACCAAAATGTACCGTTTGTCCGTGAGAAGAGTTCAAAGTTTACTAAAAAAAATACATTTTTGTATGTTGTTCCGAAGTGCTTTATACAAATTTAATGAAATTTGGTAAATGTGTATTCTAGATGATTAGCTTACTTTTAGTAATCAAAAAAACCCAAAGAAAATTGTAGAGGGGTTGGAACCACCCTCACCCCTTGGCATTTTTTCCCCCATTTTTGTAGGGGTGGGAATACGGTTTTAAGACTTTTTTATCTGGAAGGCCTACTCATTATCTTCATTTTCTTACTCTTGTAAAAACTCCGTATTTTGCGTAGTTTTCAAGAAAAAAAATGTTTTCGCAAACACTGATAACCGATTTTCGGGTATAGGTTTAATAAAATTGTAATACAAAATTTAGTTGGCCGCGGACACAAAGACAAAACCAAATGTTATGATTTTGACAGGAAACATAGTTTATTGTTAACAGTAAATGTGTCAGTTATTTGTTCTCTTTTGCTTGTTTTTTTATTATTTCTTATTGTCATCACTGTTTTTGTTTAATTGTTATTGCTGTTGTTGCTGTTCCTTTGACGTCCCACAATTATGAATTTTCCTTTTAATGAACAGACCGACATGTTATTAGTTCTTGGATATTGTCAAGGTAACTGCCGCGAAAGTGTTCGCGTGTATCAAGAGAGGTATCCAAACCGGAGAATTCCAAACCATAAAACTTTTGCCCGAATCGAAAGACGTCTTCGAGAAACGGGGAGGTTGACCCCAGTAAGAGTTAACGCTGGAAGACCTCGACAAGCTCGAACACCTATTGCGGAAGAAGCTGTTCTTCAAATGATTGATAACAATCCTAATACCAGTACTAGAAGATTGCAACGAGAAGCTGGAATTCCAAAAAGCACTGTAAGTCGAATCATTAGAGATCAATTAATTCGGCCATTTCACATCCAGCCAGTGCAAGAATTGTTGCCACCTGACTACGAATTACGTTTAAGTTTTTTACAAACTATTCGGGAGCGCAGAGTAGTCGACAACGGATTCCATACTAAGATCTTGTTTACTGATGAGTCTTGTTTTACACGTCGCGGTATGACAAACCTACACAACGATCATGTTTATGCAGATGAAAATCCACATGCCATTAAAAGTAGACATTATCAACGTGAATTTAAAATTAATGTCTGGGTCGGAATTATTGGCGAATTTATAGTCGGACCGTTACGATTACCTGATCGTCTGAATGGCGATAGTTACCTCCGTTTCCTTCAACAAAATTTGCCAGAATTATTAGAAGACTTGCCTCTTAACTTGCGTAGAAATACGTTCTTCATGCATGATGGTGCACCACCTCATTTTGCACGTGCAGTAAGAGAATATCTTGGTGAACAATTTGGTGGCAGGTGGATAGGTAGGGGACAAGAAGCACCCATTCAATGGCCTCCGCGGTCTCCAGATTTAAACCCTTGTGACTTCTTCATCTGGGGAGAATTAAAAAGACAAGTGTACGAGGTTCAAATAAATAACATCGAACAACTGTGGAATAGAATTCAAAATGCTGTAAATGCGCTACGAGAAAATGACGATGTTTTAAGAAGAGTGCATTTCAATTTTTACGTCGAATTGACCTCTGTATTAATGAAGGTGGAGGTCACATTGAACACTTGTTATAAAAATTATTGTTTGTCTTGTGTAAATGTATTGTGTAATTTGTGTCTAATAATTTTATTAAACCTATACCCGAAAATCGGTTATCAGTGTTTGCGAAAACATTTTTTTTCTTGAAAACTACGCAAAATACGGAGTTTTTACAAGAGTAAGAAAATGAAGATAATGAGTAGGCCTTCCAGATAAAAAAGTCTTAAAACCGTATTCCCACCCCTACAAAAATGGGGGAAAAAATGCCAAGGGGTGAGGGTGGTTCCAACCCCTCTACAATTTTCTTTGGGTTTTTTTGATTACTAAAAGTAAGCTAATCATCTAGAATACACATTTACCAAATTTCATTAAATTTGTATGAAGCACTTCGGAACAAGATACAAAAATGTATTTTTTTTAGTAAACTTTGAACTCTTCTCACGGACAAACGGTACATTTTGGTATACAGGTAAATTGGGCTCAATCGACTTATTTTGACCTCTAGAATACGTGGTAGCTCTGTGTCCCAGCAATATTGGGACACCCTGTATATTCACAGGACAAGTCCCAAATAAGACTCACCCAAGATTACTAGATTATATTACCAGCAACAAAAATATAACACAAATTAATACGTTTAAAATATGGAAAGTAGACAGAAGAAAAAATGAAATTGACGACTATTCATCAAAAATTTATTAAACTCAATATTTTAATTGTTAGAGCAAATACATTAACAAACGTGGTGAAGCAATGTTGGAATTCCTGATATTTAAAACCTACAGGTGTGTTACCAGAACAACAAACCGAGTTTTGTGAAGACTGTGAGAAGGGAGGTCATCGATATCACGGTATGTACAGGGCACTTGAATGGCCAAGTGTATAACTGGCATGTGGCGGATGAACCAAGCTCATCTGATCACAGGTCGATACACAATCGGATCAACAGAGGCACTGCCTACAGAGTACATAATTCCAAGGGTCACCTAGTGAGACTCCTATCAGGAGTTACTACAAGAGGCCCTTGGGGACTGCCCAACGAAGGCACCTATATTGTCGGAGTTGAACATAATGGTAACAACTGTTACCTCAGTCAAAAATATAGCCTTAGTAACCTCATGCTCAATGAAAGCGCAAAGACAGAGAAGCTCTTCCCACTGATGGAGCTCAGTACTTTCCGCAATGGGAGGACCGATAATAATAAGAGTGTTTAACAAAGTCAAGCTCATCTACACATACTCGCTTGGCACCACCGACTTCGTATAACAAAACGCTATCAAGAAATCCCGAAGGATCTCGTGAAGGAAGTATTGCCGAAGCATAGAGAATATACCCAGCTACGCTTGATTTCACAATGTAGTATCAACCGGACCACGATAGTGAGTGACCTCCTGCGCAAAAGCACAAGGAGGATATACCAAAACAGAAAAAAACGCCGGAGCTACTGATCCAGACTCATTTTCCTGGATCAACAAATCAAAAATCGATTGAGCAATAAATTCATTTCTACCATATAAGTCGCCAGAAACCGATGGGATACTGCCAGCTTTGCTGCAACAAGCAATCGATATACTGGCCCCATCCTATGTGAAATACTGAGCTATATACCGGACAAGTTGAGGGCAAAGCCAAGGCGAGATTCTTACGCCCAGCCAAAATCTTTCCGTTCGATCAGTTCAACATCGTTTCTTCTGAAAACTCTAGAGACACTGATCGACGGGCATATAAGGGATGTGACTCTTATGAGAAACTTCCTACATCGGTACTAGTATGCCTACTAAATCAGGAAATGCTGCAAAATGGCGGTGTTTTGATATACTTGAGTGGACTGTATGGAACTAATATCTTTATAATATCTGAATTTATAATTCAATACAAAATCGTGTGAATTATTTTTTAATTGACAATTCGTCTCTCAAAACGTCAAGTCAATTCAACAACAACACATTCGAAGCCGCAGTGCCGTATCATTTATGATTTTACATACCGGTCGCCTTGAAAGTATTGTCTTTCATAAAAAAAAAATACAATATAAAACAAAATAAATAATCAAATTGATTATGGTAATATTGAGAATTGTTTAAACATTGAATTTGATGATAGATTAACAATCGTCAATCATCAATCGGTAGTGCACACTCTCGACACTGCTCTTTCCACTACACGATCTTTCACTTTGACACTTATAACTCTTGTGAGGTCGTCAGCACCTGCATGCAGCTCTATTATTCTGCCTAGCTGCCAATTCAGCACCGGAATGTTGTCTTCCTCCAATAATACTAAGGTTCCCGCTTTGAGAAATTGTGAAAAATGCAGTTTCCACTTGGTTCTGAACTGTAATTCACAGATGTATTCTTTTTGCCAACGGGCCCAAAAATTTTGATAGATCCTTTGCAATTTTTGCTAGCGGTTGAGACGATTTTCTGATATTTCGCTCAAATCATGCTCTGGGATAGCAACCAACGACCTTCCAGTTAAAAAATGTCCAGGTGTCAAAGCTGTGACGTCTTCAGGATCAGAGGATAGGGGGATAGGGGTCTTGAATTTAGAACGGCCTCACTCTGAGCCAGTGTCGTCGAAAATTCCTCAAATGTTGATGATGCATTACCCATAATTCTTTTCAAATGATATCCACTACTTTTTATGCCTGCCTCCCATAAACCTTCAGACGTGCCAGATCTCGCGGGTATAAAATGCCATTTAATATTATCGTTGATTAAAAAACTACCTATTACCTCAGACATTGATTCGACAAACTCATAAAGTTGTTTGATTTCATTATTGGCTCCAACAAAGTTTGAACCATCATCAGAAAATATATTGTTTGGTTCACCGCGTCGAACGATAAAATGTTTTAATGTTGCAATAAATGATTCAGTGGTTGAATTTGAAACAGCCTCTGAGTGCACTGCCTTAGTGGACATACAAATGAATACACCCGAATACCCCTTTATGAATGTTTCCCCACGACCTTTGCGTTCTTTCAGTGAAAGTGGACCTCCATAATGTATTCCAACGTAAAAAAATGGTAATGATGGATTGACTCTAAATTCAGATAAATTTTTCATGAGGTAATCTATTCCCCTAGGATTACTTTTGAAACAAGTGATACATTTTTTGATAATGTCTTTGGTTGATTTGCGTCCTGAAATAGGCCAATAATTTTGTCTAATATTATATAATAGTGCTTGAATGCCACAATGCAATAAATTTGTATGTTTTTCTTTCAATACTAGTTCAGTCAATTTATGTTGTCGTGGCAATAGAATTGGATGGAGTTTATCATATTGTCCCCAAGAATTTGTAATTCTGCCGCCAACTCTTATCAACTTGTCATTATCAATGAATGGATTTAAAGATAATATTTTACTTCTTTTGTATAAAGGCTTGCCAATTATTAAATTATTGTAAGTAATCTAAATGAAAACATTTTTGTTGATAAATTCTTAATAATGTATCCAATGCACATTTTAATTCTAATTGTGTCAATAATTCTATTGTATCGAAATAATCATGTATTATTTCTAAATCTTAATTTGTGCGCCACTATTTTCTGTAATTTCTTCAAAGAAGAATATTTAGAAACTACGTCAATATTATTTGTGGCTATAACAATGTTGCAACTTGATCGCTTGTCGGAAATTTCTTCTGCTAGTTCGATTTCAACTTGTTTTTGAACCCAGGTTGGTCCATACCACCATAAATTTGAGTCTATTAACATAGTAGGACTGCATCCTCTAGATATCAAATCCGCAGGGTTGTCTACTGATTTCACATGATATCAATTTTCAATTTGTGTCATAGATTGAATTTCAGCAACTTTGTTGGCTACAAAAGTTTTCCAACTATTTGTTGGAGCATTCTCTAGCCAATTCAATACTATTGTCGAATCCGATCAATAATATTTCTGATGAAAATGAATTCCCATCACATCAATGACTTTTTTCTACTAAATGTGCAAGTATTACCGCTGCAGTCAATTCCAAACGCGGAAGTGTCAGCCCTTTTCAAGGGCGCAACACGTCATTTTGCGCAAAGTAAACGTGATCTAATTTGCTCTGATGAACTTATGCAACGTATATAAACACAGGATCCAAATGCACTTTCCGATGCATTGGCAAAACCGTGCAACTCTATTTATATATTTTGTTCGCTACTTAAAATGTGACGAGGTATTTGCATCTTCTTTAAAATAGGTAATTCTCTCTGAAATTCTTTCCATTTAATATTTAAACTTTGATTTATCAGTTCATCCCATGATAAATTAGATTTCCATAATTCTTGTATTATCATTTTTGCTACAATTATTATCGGACCCAATAATCCTAACGGATCGAATATTTGACAAATACAAGACAAAATAATTCATTTCGTTATATTTTTTGAGACATCAATTTGCTTTGTTATATTAGCCTAAAATAATTGCTCTCGAATTCTTCTCGTTCTGTCGAATCATTGTCTGATGGCATGAGCACTCCAATTTCCAACTGAATTTCATTAAATTCGTCAAAAGACGATTCAAATTCATCCATATGAGCATCCAATTCGATTACCATTTGTTCTTTTAAATTAGAAATGTCTGAAGAATTAAAGTATGTTTGTAATCGAGTTGCTTCACCCTTGATATTACCCCGTTTTACCTTTAATGCATCCGCCATTATGAAATCAATTTCAAACACGCGTATCAATCTATATGATATGTCACAGTGAATATTGAATTCTACAATACCACAAACACTGATACAAATATTCAACGAAACTGTATCGGTATTTTCTGAATCAATTAGGAATGAGTAAAGTTATGAGGAATGATTAGCATTTGATAATATCTCTTCCAAATCAATTGCCCGTGCAACGCGAGAGCGAGGAATGGAAGATTCAATGTACACATGGATCGACAACATGATCCGCTTCATGACAGTCATAGGAACCCACAATGAGGTTGAGATGAAGGAAGTGTCACTAGAGGATGTACGTGAGAAGGTGTACTGTAACCTCTGCTGTGGAGTCTGGTGGTGGACGAACTTCCAATACTCTTTGAGAGTAAAGGATTCTGCGTAATCGGATATGCGGATGACATAGTCATTGAAGTACAAGGGAAGTTTTGGAGCACAATTGCATCTCTGATGTAGCAAGCAATGAACATCGTGGATAGCACTGGGTGTATACCACTGTATAGTGAAACCCATTATTACATATGCCGCAATAGAATAGTGATGTTGCCAAGAACAGAAACGAAGGCATTCCAGCATTTTCATAACATAGTTCAGAGGCTGGTGTACTCAGGAATAACGGGTGCAATGTTGACCACATCATCGGCCGCGATGTAGAGGCTGTTGAGGCTGGAACTCCTGCACCTCATCGTTCAGGCAGAAGCCACAAGAGGATCGTATCTCTTGGATCTCATCAAACAGGATTCTTGAATTGCTTGGATCCCAGCACTTCCGTATCACAAAAACTTGGAGGGGGCGAGGGAGACATTCCTCATATATCACCAGTGAATGCCGTATAGTTCACCGAAGGCATCAAGACTCAAAAAAGTACTGGGTATAGAACCACAATAGAGTTACACTACAAGGGCATCTGAGGAAACCAGAAGCAATAGGACTGAAACTCCTGTGACCCTCGCCAAAACGGGAGGCGGAACTACCCCTGATTGGACCAGAGCTAACATGTGGCATTTCTCATGTCACACTTAAAACTGTAATCCAAAAATTACTCGAGGCAGAGTACGAATGTCAATTGGAGGGGATGGTCCCGTATGTCATACTTCAAGCGATCAATGGGAGACCTTCAGCAGCAGCAACTGAAAAATCTACTGACATTGTGCAGATAAGAAAAGATGAATCCCTTGCATTCCTGACCAAACACAGCTCATGCAACAAACATATCTGCACGATGGATCAGCCTGATGAGGAGATAGGAACATGTGAGGCCACAATAGGACACCAATGACAGGAAAGCAGTGTGATTTCTCTGGAGGGAGAAGAACCAGCTTTACGGGGGTTGGGCTTTCGTTGGTAACAATCCGGCACACTCGGGGGGATGAGCAACCGGGGCGTCTATGCAGGATTTCTCCCTCTTCACGCAAGGAAAAAACTCAAACTTATCTAAACACACTCATAGTGAGACGAATCCTTGGGTCTTACTGAAAGAAATTTTGTCACCGTAGTTGAATGGTAAAATTCAGGCATATACTGGCCTGTGAAAATCATGGTACGAAATGATAAGGAATTATATATGTTTAATCAAGTAGCAAACTACTCTTATAATCAAAGTTTTCAAAGAAAATCTGAGATCTTACAAGGTAAGATTTTCAAAATTTTGTAGAACAGTTATAATAGGAAAGAAAGCAACTTCATGTCCTTTTCAGGGAAATTAAATGTTAATTAGATTATAAGTTAGATTTAAGTAAACTAAAAGTGATAACTGATGAGAAACTCCAAATGATTTTAGATAATCAAGTGAGGTATCTGAAAACTCCAAGTGCGGCAAAGATACATGTGTATTAACTGAAATTAAAATTCAAAGAAAACATTCAGTAGAATACTCGTAATAATATTAGGTATGTAGATAATAAATAGCATTAAGAGTTCAATAGCATTAATAAATATTAGAATAAGAAATAAAAGAGCAAATCCAAACATAAAAGTAAATAGTAAAAGACGAAGGAAAGTAATATACAATAATACGAAGAGTTAGTAAGAATCAGTGAAAAAAATGTTTCATTACATGAAATTGAATAAATTTTGATGGTTCACAAGATTTCGGGAGAAATTACTTATTATTTGGAAATTTTGCAAAAGTAATGTTAACAGAAAATTGAAAGTACTGAAATGGACGTGACATCAGTAAGTGATATCAGAGAAAGGAATAATCTAATACAATTGGGGGGAAGCATAAGCAAATAATAAATTCATAATCAGAGATAGCATGATTTAAATTAGAAGTAAACAATTGGGAATAAAAAAGACAATCATGTGTCAGAAATCAGAATACAGGTAGACTGCAGTTCCTAGTGAACACACTTGATAATCATATGGAAAGTTGAAAATTTATTTCCGACATGGGATGTACTCCTCATAAGTAATCTGACAGCAACAGATGTCAAGTAAATGATAAGGTTACAAATAACTGAATGTCAAAGTGGCAAGTGATCAACAGCCAATATGCTTATATTCAAGTGTGTATGAGTAATTTCAAAAATAGGCTCATCAATCTACAAATGGAACGGAATGATTAATGATAATGAATGGAATTAATTAATATGAAATAAACAATGAACTAACGTTGGAAATATGGATACAATATTTAATGGAATTACATGAAACCATATAAACTTTTCAATACATAAGTAATCACAATCCAGAAAGAGTGAATAATCTTTTGTAATTCTATCCTTTTGAGTGTTATTATAACCAAATCAAAGGACAACTTGCCATCAAAAACTCACAATCTTTAGCAATAGTTCATGAGTAAAAGCAAGTAACTTTCTTCAATAAGGCGAGTGAATTAAGATTAAAGTCACATTTCGTTTCAAGCGTAGAACATTAATAAATTCTAAAGATGTCGATCTTAGAAATTTCACAGTAGGTACTAACAGCAACTTCCAATTTAAGATGGTCCCATTTATAAAGTAACCATAGAAATCATTAAATAGTACATTGCTTACCGAGTAGGAAAAGCCTAACATTCCTGGACGACTGTGATGTGACAGAGTTCAGGAATGTGACTTTTCCTACGACGTGAACATACTATTTATCCGCAAATCGTTTAAAATTCGAAAGTTATTGATTAATTTTGAAAAAATTGCGAATAATTTTATTCACAAATAAATGGAGCTTTGAAATTCGTAATAAAATTACTTGGGTTACTATGGAAACGTATTAAGGTTGAATTGTCAAACTTGACGTATACAAATTCAATTGCTGGTGTTCTCGAAAGTAAAATCATAAGTGATGGTGAATTTTCCATTTGTGGGACTCCTCCAGAGCTGGTTGAGGCAGTGAATACTGCTTCATTAGAATTATTGCCAAAGAAATCAAGAGAAAAGTACGAATATGCATATAAACGTTTTATGGACTATCGCAAGAGTAAAAACACGAGTTCTTTTTCAGGAAATGTTGTAATGGCATACTTCCTAGACCTTTGTTTAAAATCTTCAACATTATTGGCCAATTATTCAATGTTGAAGTCAACCCTTGCAATCAATCACAATGTAGATATATCTACATATTCAAAACTTCGTTCTTTATTGAAACGGCAAGCTCAAGGTTATAGGACAAAGAAATCTGAGATTTTAACGAAGGAAGAAATTGAAAAATTTATCCTGGAAGCTCCAGATAAAGAAAATTTGATGATTAAGGTAATTTACGAGGTTTTAATTTCTATTAAGATTACACATTTATTTATTTTCTAGGTGGCTTTAATATTTGGTATTTCTGGGGCT
Source organism: Endomychus coccineus (assembly GCA_958510875.1). Classification (NCBI taxonomy): domain Eukaryota; kingdom Metazoa; phylum Arthropoda; class Insecta; order Coleoptera; family Endomychidae; genus Endomychus; species Endomychus coccineus. Next base: position 191,775,190 of record OY294067.1, on the reverse strand, counting down.
TGTAGAATGGATGAGTTAGTCCGAATGACTCTACACGATTTAGAAGACCTAGAATCTAAGCTTTTAATTAGCATACCTGATTCGAAGACCAAAAAACCGGAATCATTTGTAATTAATCAGATGTACTTGAATGTTTATCGAAAGTATGTTTCGTTAAGACCAGAAAATATGAACAGCGACCGATTTTTCTTTAAATATCAAAGCGGAAAGGGTAGTAGCCGAGTGGTTGGAATTCATCAATTAAGAAAAATACCTGAAATAATTGCTACTTATTTGAGCTTTGTAAATCCGACAGAATATACTGGTCACTGCTTTCGTCGGTCTTCTGCAACAATATTGGTTGACTCTGGTGCCGACATAACTAGTTCGAAGAGGCATGGTGGATGGAAGTCATCAAATGTTGCTGAAGGATATATCGAAGAATCCCTTAACAATAAGGTTGAGGTGGTAAATAAAACTTTCATAGTACAAAATATTCAACAAAATAACCCTACCACCCCGCATGTTTTCCAAAATGTTTCTCATAGTTCTAATAATGTTCCTCCAATGTTCAATAATTGTACTTACTGTAAAATAACTGTAAATATAACAAATTAATTTTAAAATGTTTTCTGCAAAGTATTGATGTTTTCAAAATATGAATTAATTCCTTATAAACAATCTGTTTTCAATCATTTATGTAGAACACTAACAACTGTAAGGAAATATCATTTCCTCACAGTAGGGAAATATTATTTCCTCACAGTAAAGAAGTGAAGAGGGAATCTTGACTTTTTCTTTGAGAAATTTTGTCTAGAATGTCAAAATTCCCTAACGGTTTGCGGAAAAGGTTAATTATAGTTTGTAAATCTTATAATTCTATCACAAATGTCAATAAGGAATGTTATATTCATAGAGTTCAGTGAACAATGTAATCATTTATAAATGAATTCAAATTGCTTAAAATCATTGTCACATAAAGGGCTATATCAAATTCATACTTGTTTAAATGAACGTATCATCTATTTGAGTAGATCTGCTATGACAGTTCTCCAACCAAAATCGACCTTTTTGTATTTAAATCCCCGTAAGGAAATGTAAGGCTCGTTTTAGCGAAAAACGGTCCCTTCAAGGTCATCCACAATCTCGCATGCGCGGTCATAGAAGTACATGATTTAAAGGCTTTGATTAGATGTACAAGCTTTCAAATTTCAGGCCGTTTGCATCTAACAATAGAGATAACATCACGTTTGTTTTCCCAAAATTACTTGGACCACAGATTATTGTTCGTAGAGTATTTGGCAGCAAAGAGCTGTGATGTTGTGATTGTTAAATATTTTCAATGCTTGGCCATAAATTCATAATGTCCAACATATCGTTTTGCTTAACAATCATCATTATGCCCAAAGGCGAATCGATATCAAACTGAAACATGTGTTAATGAACATTTGCTTATATACTATAGTTGATGATGTTATATCGTCTATGTCGGAGCACGCAGTTAAGCACTTCTCACATATGTTGAAGCAAGTTACCGGATGTCTAGATTCCACAGAAACTTTGATCGTCATTATTATACATAATACCATTTTAGATTATTAATGGATTAATAAGCTAACCGGAAAACCAGGACATACCAAACTAAAAAGAATATGAGCATTTATTAAAATCTACAATACAAAAATACATTCAAATTAACAATTTCATAATCGACATTGTTGTAATTATTGTTTAATAAAACAATAGTATGTGTCAACAAACGTCACATTTGAAAAACTAGATAATTTGGTCAAGTAAAAGATAATTGATCAAAACTCCTAAAAATAATGGTATCAGAACATTTCTTAGTGACTTTTTACTGCTTATCCATGGGTCTGAGAAGGCACCGAATATGTTTATTGTGAGACGCCAAGCATCGATTCCGTTACCCTCCGCAGGGCTTTTGTCTGAAAAAGGGTCCCGCTTTGAGAGAAGGCTGAATATTTTTCAAAAACTTACTAAGACGAAAAATGAATGGAACATCATTTTTCGAGATTTTGAATCTTCCTAAATTCGCCCGTTTCTTTACCCATAATAAACAGAGCGAGAATTCTATTTGTTTTCACAAATTACGATTGAATTCAAATCTGAAAACTAATACCATTGTTGAATCCACTATGTATGTAGATATGTTGTATGGTTTGAGAGTTAACGTTACACAATAAATGCGCTTCCGCGGTTTGCGTTTCGAAGCTTAAAACGTTAATCAAAACATTAGGGGATGTTTGAAACAAATTGTTTCAAACATAGCAACCCTGAATCCTACCCAACTGCAGATACTAGTATAAGTGTATCAGCTTTCCATCGACCTCCACCTCTAAATGAAAAATAATTTAATGCATTTAATACTATCCCATTACTTGTAAACTCCAAACAAAGAATCGTATTGAATACTACTTTGCCTACGCTTCAGTAGGTAGTAGCGGGAAGAGTTGTTTGGTTTGCTCCACCAACAGTTGACACCCGTAAACAAGGACATTCTGATGTTAGCCACGTGAAATAATTGGGATGCGGTTTCCAGCATTGCAGCCAAAATATTGATAAAGGTGAGTACCTTTTCATAAAAAACACACACTACATCAATCTTTGGAACGACACGCTTTAAAACAACACTAAAGTTCATATCTCCTATTTTATTCACATGGCATAATGTGTGATAGCGAAGGAGAAGAGAAAGAATTCAGATTTATACAGATGATAAGATATCGAATATTTAAACTCAATCTAGTTATATGATTCACACAACTAAAGACTTTTCAAATCAAGAAGAACAAACACCACTCATATCATTGATTCGAAAGTTGTTCCTTTATTTAGATATTCCTCCGTTCATTGCAAAAGGTTGATTTTTGCTTATAATATTTTCTTCTCAACTAATCTTCAGGATAGTTTATAATAAACCGTTAACAGAACTATTGCTAGATGAATATGAAAGAGAAATTAACTCGTTACACAACAGGTAGTACATTTAACACATGTGATTATTGATCTGGTACTTGTAACTTATATCATTAATTATTTATACATATACGAACATCGAACAGCATACATCAGCTTCAATTATTATATCGATACATTACGTGACAATATCATTTTGCGTAACCGTTAAATTGAAGACCGTAAAGTAACCACTTAATCAATGTTATTCTCCTAGATTGAATATTTTTCATAATATATTGGAGAATGACGAGTAATCATTTAGGAAATGAGTCCGATAAGTTCATGACAGTGTCGTACTGACCGCTCAAGCCCATACACCTGAAAGAACCCATGATGTTCTGTGTTTCCTTTTGCTATTTGAATTTTTTCTATGTAGTCAGTAGTTTACACGGAATCAAGTCTCTTGTTTCGACTTCAAAGCACCCTGAATTTTGCCATCAAAGCGATAACTTCTAATTATTATAGCTTATCGAAATAGCACGATGCTCTAGAAAATTTTGAGCTTCGTTGTATGTATAAAGGAATACAAATATTTCGTGGGTATGAACTGTAAAACGCTCCCCATAATTACTTCATAAAATACTTCCAGTGAGTACCCTCAACTGCTCCCGCCTAATACTTCCCTTATTTCCAGTTGTAACGCAACATATGTCATGAAAAAGCAAAATGTTCTGATTTCTAATCATGGATAATGTATAGACTAGAATTGTATCATACAGTATATGTTGGTGATATCTGTACACTGCGACTTAACCAGATCTGGTGTGTTCCATTCTGGTGTTGAGATATTTAGTATGTGTTTAAGCTTAACGTATTCATATTTTCATACATATTGACAATAATTATGACAAGTCATTTGAAGTATCATTTTCTGTATAGTAGCTATCATAGCCTCTGTGAATGTATTAACGACATATCTAGAAACAATCGTAAATGGGATTCTTGTCAATTTGTCATCAGCCGACGAAGAGTTATTGATGAGTTGACTTGGCTTATTTATATGGGTACTTCTAAGTATGGTTGTGTTGCCTGAGATTTCTGGTCAACACATATGTAGCCAACGATAGCAGCTACTACCCTCCTTTATAGACCTTTTTAGTCTTAAACTTGCCTGAAGTAAACGTCTTCAGAAAATAAGACATTCACACAAGGCTCATTCATCGAGCAACATCATTATATTAAAAAACATTCAAATCAAATTCATCAACGAGCAACAGCATTACATTGCCATAACAATCACATCAACATCACTTCAGCAAGCAACATCAATACTTGCAATAACATTAACATATCATCAATCTTATAATCAAACGTTAACCTAGAGACTTACAACTTTAGGGAAACTAGCCTTCATAGATAAGGCGACTCAGTTCTGTTAGTGTAGTTTGTACATAACTGTATATAGGTGTGAATAAATAACTTAAAATCATCAAGTGCTATTTCTTCAACCAACTACCATCATACTGAGTCATACAAGAAGTGTAAACAACAGCAGCATACAGCACAGTATGTCTCAATGATTAAAGTAGTTTCTCCAATCTTACAGCTCCAAAGAAGTCCAGGATAATGAATCGCTCCAGGTTGAATAAATCTCCCTATTTTTTCCGATACGCTACCAGGTGTTTTGCAAGGTGGTGCAGTCTGAAAGACTTCAGTTGGAGCTGGATGGAAGTTTTGTCCTCCTCGTCCCAGAATCTGCTTCCTTACGCTACTAACCCGAGCTTCAAGAGTTGTCCCCTCAACCGGCAGCGCCCTGTTAGAATTCTCGTTAGTATTCTCAGTTTGCTTTATTTTATGTTGATTCAGGGATTAGATTTCTTTTTTTTATATTTTCTCAGAAATATCTCCAGCTGCCACAATCCTTGTAGTTCTATCCAGTATCGGGATCTTTGTTGTCTACTCCTTTCTCAGTATCGTACTGGTACTTACTCCACAGAAAAGCTTAGGGTCCAGAAATTGTGTTGTCTATTTATTTGCGAGTACAGCTTTTTAATTTTCCTCCACTCCGGTGTGTCTCGGAACCCATCAGAAGATAACAACGTTATTTGTTCAGTTTCTATACTCATTTTCATACAATCTTGGAACTGATAACATGGAAACCAAATGCGTTGAAGGCTGTTTGCCTGATATGATATGACTATTCCTTCTCTACGGAAGTGTTTTCTTGAATTGAACCGGACAGATTTTCGTGAAGCAAGGATACCTGTTTTGCTTGGAAAATGCTCGGGGATTCGCCTAAACTTTCAAAATATTCAGTTTCAGTCCTAGACTAGGATGAGAAACTGCCTGTGCCACACGATAGTGCGCGAAAAGTCGACAAACGTCGGCAATGAAGGAGGGGAGATCAGGCTAACGAAGTAGATATGGGGAGTTAGCGAACGAATATTCTTCGGTATTTCCCATCTCTATATACAAAAAGTAAGCAAATGTTAACCTACTCCTATGATCCTACGTCTTCCTTTCGAGGTTCCTATTCTGTCTATTTATCATACATGTTCATAATGAGTTGATCAAACGCGTTATAGTGAATGTAGAAAGATGTGGGAGAGATATTCTACAAAATCAAGGCATATTGCATTTTCGAGATATTTTCGAGATTCCAAACCAAAATATTTCGGAATAGAAGTCTCAAATCTGAATTTCATAAGAGCAGCCTTTGCATAAATTATACGTAATTATTTTTCAAAAATAACTGGAGGAGTAGAAAATAGAGGAGTGAAGGAGGAACATTCCCCATTATCTAAGCCTCTGCAAAAAATGATGAAACTCGTTATTATTGTTAAATATATAGACTTATATAGTAAACTTTGTTCAAAATTTGTAGGAAATTGGTTGTAGAGTAGCTAAAAACATGTCCCTAAGACGGAGGTGTTTTTAAACATTTTTGGATCACTTAAAGTGTAATATACATTGCATATGTTCTTTTATTTGAAAATATCACTTTTTGTCAATATTAAGAAAGTTTATACGTGATATTACATTTGTGCCTCGCCGTCTCAAGCTCTAAATTTATCTGTCAGAGGGTGAGAATACATGAGAATAAATGTTTGTTTTCTATGATTTTATTTTGCTTTATTGGTTTTATTAGCAAGAATTCATAAATCGAAATTTATTCTATATAACTCAAATTTGGATCCATTTAATGTTTGGCATGAGACGCTTTAGTGATGCCTGGCCGTCCTTAGGTATGAAATATGAAAAGTATGAAAATTAAATGAAATATTATCGATGCGGAAATTTTTGATTAGGTACCGGTCGACGAAATTTCTTACCAGAGGCGCCAGGTGGCGCTATGGGATACCTAAAATAAATTTTTCCGCTTTGTCTTTAATGGCATAATTTTTTATTTTAATAATAATATTTATGGTTTTTTGGGTAAATTTTGCTACAAATGAATGTTGTGAGAAATTTTGTCAGATGAACCATTTTCGTGAAAAATCTATTTGAAAATGGTCGTGGAATCTCTTATTTAAACCAATAAATTATTTAACTCAATTGAATAAAATAGTCAAAGGATGCTTTGACGTTTCAGGGTGACAATAAAGTGTTGCTGTCAAGAGCTGTCACGTTGACTTAACTTTCTGTTCTGCTATAGCTTCATTTGCAAAAGTTAATTCCTATCAATAGCATCCAATGAAACAAGTGTATTCAAATTTTGCTCTTACATTATGGCAGAGTACACATTTTCTGATTAGGCGGATATGCATTTTATGTACGTCAAAGCAACTGATGTAGTCATGAAGTTCTCAGACTTCACCAAGAAACATGAAGCTCCCACCAAACATTTATTTGCTGCATACCGATTGTGGCAGAGAACGTATCACTAGTAATGCAAAAGCTGAATGTGTTTTATAGAAAACGTAGCTAAGGGTAGTGTATTGGAAATTTTGCATCAGCAGTTGCTGAACCGTATCATCCACAACGCCTCCAAGCTATTAATAGATCGCAAGAATTTTAGATCGGATAAGATTTTTGTCAATGGAAGCCATTCAAATTCCATCAAGACTGCCATTTTTGTTGGAAAGTTTGGTAACTGACGAAGCCGGCTTTTTGGGGAAAGAAACTATGAATTTCCAGAACAGTCACGTTTGGGCAAACGAAAATTCCTATGCATTTTCATTTTTTTTCCTAAACAGAGAAATCTGCGTTTGGCCATTTCAAATGCTTCACCCAAACTCAAATTTTCAATGCTATTTTTTGGAGGTCATTTCACTATGAACCTACCATTTTCAGTACGTTACAAAGTAGAAGAAAAATAGTTTTTACACTTTTTATCCTCAAGAGTTAAATTCTTTTCTAAGACATTTATTCTAACTGCCAGAATTTTGGAATAAGGTTTTCAATGTCATCATGTACACATACAATACGACATTGACATTAGCAATAGTGTTGACGGGTTGATGTTTAATTGTACCTCCCAATACCCATTCTAATTTGCTGTTTTATAAAACAGGCAAATTTGGCCAAAATTTGATCAAAACTGATTCAATCAAATCGAAATACAAATCAGCTCTTATTAAAACATCTATTTTAGCTGGAATGTTATATACAATGTAAGCAAGTTCAATATTATAAGGAATTCTAAATTCGGAAGTATCAATTGAAGTCTGAGTTCACATGTTATTTCAATCAAAATATACCAGGTTATCGAATATCAGAGATACAAAAACTTACTCCTAATGTTGAATTGCTACATCTGTCTTCTTATACTCGATCACCTACAACTGTGGTCCATCTTTTAACCAGCATAAAACAATTTGAGACTCAGGTTACTGAAATCGTTAATTTATTTCTAGAATCTAAGAGATCAAATAATGATAAGGGAAATTTTTGGTGACATGTTATTTCATTCAAAATACCACATGTCACCGAAAACGTTTCTTCATCAGTATTTGACCTCTGGGATTCTCCAGATAAATCAACGATTCCAGTAACCTGGGTCCCACTTTGCGATATTCCTGAAACTCTCATATCAACTTTGAAGTTATTGTATTCAATAGTTTTATTGTTTCTCTGGTGACAAATGAAGTTGGTGGAGTTGAATCCAACAATGCTCGTACTTCTATCCTTCCATCGATTTCTGAACATAAAATCACCCTAGCTGTGGCCAACAATACCTGATTTCTAGTGGAAGAAATCATACAATGTTGTTGTTCATTTCCTGTTTGAGTACATATTGATGTTTGAGCTCGCTGAGTTGAACCTTGATCAGGCAGTTCAGATTGGAGCAATTCTGGAGTATGAGTGTGAAATTGAGATTGAACAGACTTTTGGAAATGAGATCTTCGAGTTTGAGAGTTCCTTGCATTTGAGGATGAGATCGATGAGAACCTTCTCTATTGAATGTTTGTTCACTAGAAGAAAAAATATTTTCAGTCTTACACCTCTCTCTTGCGCATTGAGAGACTGAATGTTTGCAAAAACAATTGAAACGTAATCTTTCTTTTGAGATGAAGTTCCTTCTCGTTGGAGTTTGCTCTGAGGCAAATTTCGTGCATTTTTATATTTTATGCTCTAGTTTCTTGCAATAAATATATTTTTTTCATCACAACCCTGAGTATCAGTACTAGTTACTATATGTAAACGTACAATCAATCATTGTTCATCAAGATATTCCGTTTTTTTTTCTATATTTCTCTTTGATTCATTAATTTGAGCAGATAATTGCTATGCTGTAATCCTTTAGTTCAAAAAATTTAACAATTAATTTATGATAGGCAATTCTTCCTGATTCCTTCCAAGTTCGGAATTATTCGTCAAATTTCCAAAGAAAAAATATCAATCAATGATAAATCCCAAGAACCTATAACTTCTGCGCCTAATGCTACCAAAGCGCTGATATGTTGTCTGATTAAACCAGTAAATTCCCGTAGTTCATTCGAACCTTTCACCAAATTTACTTCCAACAACCCAATGATATGATAATTTGTTGATGGCATTTCCTTGTCATATTGAGTTTTCAACAGATCCATAGTCTTACTATTGTTGCTATCAAAAAAAATTTTGTTCACAACTGTAAGAAAGCGGTTCTCCTTCCAAAAATGATTTCACATTTTTAAGATTTTGCCATTAAATTATCGTTATGAATAAATCTATGAATGTGCGCGACACTCCGTAATTTTCATTAAGAGTAGGGATACTGATATTGAGAAGTTTCACTTCCACAGATGGTTGGATGATTTGTGAATTTATCTCAAAATCACTTGAATGACCTCTTACAGAATCTATGGTATGTTTTTGAATCAGAGTTTTTATTTTGCTGTGAAGAGGAATATATTGATTTTCTATAGCATTTCTATCTTGGAGCTGTAATGCAATTTGACCATTATCATTTTCATGAATATAATCTTCTATTTCTTTCTGATCTATATCATAATCATCAAATGTCCTTACCAGAAGAGATTCCAGAATAAATAATTCATTAACATCTATCTTTAAATCAGCTGTTAGTGAATACAAGAAGTTTTATATACGAGTAATTATTCCCTTATAGCGCTCCCTTACCCTTATTCATTGGTTAGTTCATATTTTCTTATCCTGCTTGATCCGTTCTCTTTACAGAGACAGTAAGCAATAAATAATTCCTCCCTTATCAATTGAAATATATTCCTATCAACTAACTTGTATACAGAATTATTAATTGTGACAGCACTTTGACATATGTCAAACCTCTTTTCGTTTATGTCCACCTGGAAAGTGTCATAATTAGGACGCTGGTCAATTCCCAGGTATCGGTAGGTCTCTCCAGCATCAAGGTGTTTACCGATGCTTCCATCGGCAAGCTGCATATTCTCGTGCACGTTTGAAGAACGTCCTCTCCTCAAATGAAATACTGCGCATTTGTCCAATCACAAGTTCATGCCTACGGCTCGTGTATATTCCTGAACCACGTTGAGAGCTTGATGGAGGTTTTCTTCCCCAGAGACATACAGTTTCAAATCATCCATATAAAATAAATGGGTGACCTGATGCCTCCAGTCGTTCGGTGTTCCAGAGTAATAATATCCACGAGTCAGTCTTAGAGCAATGGAGAGCGACAGCAGTGAGATGTTGAACAAGAGGGGACTCAAGGAGTTTCCTTGGAAAACACCCCTCTTGAATATGACCAACTTTGTCAAGACTCGTCATGTGCCTGATGTGATGGCAGAACGAGTCTTCCAGGATGACAACAGATGTTTTATGCATCTCAAATCAATCCAGGTCATGGAAAGATTGCGCTTTTTTTAGTATCGAATGAGAAAATTGACGAAGAAATTTCTATATATGCTTTCATTTTATGGTAAGTGGACGAATCCACGGCCATTAGTTGTAAGTCACAGTTTCCGAGTGTGGCCATTGGGAGCGTTAAAGGAAATGTCATTTAGGAATGAAAAATATTTCCAATAGCTTATAGTTGTCAAAATCTTTGGAAAAAATTAGTGCCATGCTTCCAGAACCATTTTGAATTAGTTATATAATACAGGTTAGAAATGTTGCTTCACCTTATTTTAGATACACCTGCCACCACTCCATTTGGTAGCTTGCATATAAACCACAACGAATTCGTGATTTGTTGTAAAAAACGAAGAGGCTTCGTTATAAATGTCTGTAACTACATACATCTACAAGATGTATTTTTTACACAAAATGACTCTTCTATCATTATGTCTGATTCATAGTTAGTTAAAAGGACCGTTGTTTAATTTTTTCTATGTCTAATTTGAATCTGCTCAAAGTTAATTTTTGGAACTCTTATGTAACAAATGTGATGATGCATATCCCCGCCGTGGTTATGATTACTCTTTATAATCAGAGAGATTTGATAATCAATCTTTCGACCATCGGAGAGGCTTTGCTTCCTAACAGTTTTAATATGCCCCTCAACATAATTGTATCGACTGTCCTTATTCACTTCCAAAACTTCAATTTCATAGTCCTACTCATTCATCTAGGCACAATCTAGTATTTCATTGCAATAGAGACAATACCAATTTATTATTAAAGTCTCCTATACATATTTTAATAACATTCGTCATCGATGTGACATTCTCTATTGCACTATTTTAGCTTTGTATAATACATTTTTCAATACGATTTAAGTTTATTTGTACTTGAATTGGGCTGTAATTGCAACGTATTTCTGTTGAACAATGAAGCATCGATTGATTAACAATGTCTTCACTCGAATGCTTTCAGCTGATAGTAAGCAAAAATTGCGTTATCTACTTATTTCCATAACGGGTCGAGGGAACAAAATAAAATCTGAGTGATTCGAAATAAGCTATGACATGTTATGATGAACATCATAAGACTAGGAAAAAATTGAAAAATAACAAAAATTGAAAAAAAATCGATTTCACTTTACCATAAAATTACATAATCACATAGAAAGTGTTTTCTTGAAATTTTTTCATTGCCCAATTTTTTTCGTCGCTTATCGTTACATGTCCAAGTTAATTTTATTCCAATTTGATTTTTTTTTGTGACAGGTGGGGCATCTCCAAAAAAGTTTCACTCTATCGCTGTTTGGTTTGTGATGACGCATTTTTATAAGATAATATGAGTAATTAGTGATTATGGATTTTGTGCATCATTTTGATACCAACAGGATTGGTTGAATATTCCGTGTCTATTTTATACTTGCACTGGTTGGAGTATTGTCTAGATTTCTGTTTATAACGGCATAAATGTTGTAGTAATATTATATGAGCAAAATAAAATCAAAAACAATCCAATGGTGAGTGTGAGTAATGTTCAGAATCGTTCAATATCACTGACTATACATATTTTTTTTACAACAGTGGTAATTTATTCATATTTCTTATTTCCAATGGTAATAGATTGTATTATTTTGGTACAAGATAGTTAATGAATTTCAGATTTATATTTTTATGGCTTAGAGGAGTTCTTAGATGTTTATTTGTTTCAATTCTTGTTTCATGTGTGTGAATTATGAATATTTCGAGCTTATCAGTTTTATGGAAATACACACATATTGAAAGTATGTGAATATATCGTACATAACATAGATGGTCGTTATATAGCTATTTTCTGTTTTTCAAATGATTTTTATAATAAAGTTTTGTATCCCTTCTAAAGAATGTAGATTTTTTCATATGTTCCTCCCTATACAATAATACCATAGCGTGAAATTGATTCAATAAGAGACTTATAGATCAGAATTAGTAATTTTTTGTTTAGAAAATTTTGGCATGATACAAAATTTGTGAATTAATCGTCTGATTCTATTGTTAAGATATTATATGTGTGGAAGCCATTTTAGATGTTGATCTATGATAATTCCTAACTATCTAATTTTATTATTGTCAGATATTTTATTAGAATTATTTATTTCAATGATATTAAGTTCAGGACGATTAACTGAAGTAACTGAAAATGCAATATAATGGGTTTTTTGGATATTTAATGATAGTTGTAAAGTATTAGTCCAGTTTTCAGTCTCTATCATTTCTTCAAGGATCTTATATTCAGTTTGATTCCAGGTTTTCCTGCAAAAATTAACACTGTATCATCAGCATTAGATAAGATTTTTCCATCGATATCTAGGTCTACAAGAGAATTTATATAGGCTATAAGCTTAAAGGGTTCGAATACTGTGGTATGCCGGTTTTAATAGTTAATGAATCGCTTATAATTTTATTTATTCTGACAATCTGTTCTGAAACACCTCTAACACAATTCTTGTATTTTATTTCTATTCTACATATAGTTTGATATTTCAAATTGTATGATTGGGTAGGCTGCAGTTTTGCAACATGTCACCAAAATGGCAAGAACTTGAGGCCTATAAGATGTTTTTGATGTTTTGGGGTAATTTCCTGGAGAGCTGGAGAGAACAACGAGAGAGAAGGTACGAGATATGTGAAAATGATAGGTAGTATAATTGAATAAATGTTTCAAGTTCTTAGTTTCGATTTATTTCAAGTTTAGGTATGAATTCGGACCACACCTGACATATGTTTGAATTCCAACGAAAATCATTAATATTAATGTAGATATGTTCTTGAGTCGTTACATTCCATTCACCAGATTCAGCAATATTGTTCAAATAGCTATTGGAACACTGATTATTAGCTTGAGTTTTATTATATCGCTCGCATATAAACTTAACCTTTAAAGCATATTGTTATGGTTAAACAATTCGTTTAAATGAATCTACATGCACACATATAGCCGCTAATGGGTACATCGTGATCTAGACTGATTTGTTTTGTCGCTCATTCAATGTTGCCCTTGTTTGATAGATTCCACTGAATGATTATTTAGAAACTAGTAACATCCTATGCCTTGAACTTTTAAAGTGGGAATTGAGTAATAAATTTCCATTCAAGATGTCACAAATTTATCTTGAAAGACGGGAGATCTACTATCCAATTATTAGATTTTGTCTGAATTGAAAACTGACCATATTTCATCATAGTCTCATTTATATACAGTGTGTACATGAAAGGATGGGGTTATAGAAAACAGTAGATACATTCTTGGTTGAGCATGGGAAAAGTTGCATAGCCAAGGCATCATGGACATGGAATTATGAAATTTTTCATATCATTTCTGATTTCCAAGTAATTTTGGGAGAACCAAATTTCTTCATTTTCTAATAATTTTTTCTGGTGTGACCTAGTCTCTTATGTGAAACAAAACAAGAAAATTCCTATGAAGCAATTTTTTATGACAATGTCAATATTGATATCCGACGTTTCGTCAACCGTCAACTTTTTTCATTCCGATCATGTTTCAGCACTCATCTAGATTTTTTGAAAAGGTTCTTAAAAACAACACAGCATTAGTTAAAAATTTGTTAATTCATCAGCCTAATGCTTGAGGAGAATAAGAAGTTACCCTTTTGATAATTGGTAAAACAAAGACAAACAGGTAACAAAAAATGAATCATCCTGAATAGTAGACTTCCGCAGGCATCTGATCTTGAAAATTCTCATAATTCAGATGTATGCCGTATCATAGTACCACGAGTTTTGTCAGCAGTTGTGAAGGTAACAGGAGGTAACTTTTCACAGATGGAGAAATTTTTACCGGACGCGGAGATTTCGATTGACGAAATAGGCTTGAGCCTATCAAACTGAAAACCCGCATTCTGGAAAAAGTAATTTCCAGCACGAACTCAAATTAATTGAATTACCCGCCATTTAACATTTGAATCATATTTGAATGCTTTAGATAATTCCACTGGCTGTACGAGATTATCTAAATGAAACTTTTCCACACCGTTGGATTGGTCATGGTCGATATTTTCAATGATCATCTCGCCGCCCCGATTTGCATCCATTAGATTTTATATGAAATCTATGGGTCATTCTCAATTTATGAACACAATCCTTGACTAAACGGTTGAATGTGTGTATAAGAACTGTTGGTGACCATGTTAAGAATATTTTGCAGTAGTGATTCAACTTAATGTTAAAAAATTTCAAGATTTTGTGTGACGTAGGAAACGGTTTAGTTTTTTTTGTTTCCTAATTTTGTCTTCCCTTTTGGAATAAAAAAAATACATTTTCTACCCTCATTAATGGTTTGTTGAGTACATAGCTTTTGTTTCATTGAAATACGATCTAGTATTATTATTTGATGATTTTTGTATCATTTAATTCTAATAATGACGTCAAATAAATACAGTTAATATCTGAACAACATTAATTTGATCGATGACCAAGGGCTTGAAACGTCCCATTACTATCTCAAACTGAACGTTTTTGTATGATTTAGTCTTAATTAGAGCAACATTAAGCTATGTGATTATTATTGGGAACCTACGGCGACCGAGCGGTGAAGTATTGAGATACAAATGTTCCTAAAACTGTCAATATTTTGGATATCAAAGAGGTAGTCCAGGAAATAAAGTACAAAATCCACCCAAATTAGAAAAATTTGATGTAAAATGCCGATTTCGATGTGTGAGGGCTCATTCGATTCGTTTTGACCTCTAGATCAGAATCTGCTACAGCTACATATGGGGAAATTTATCTTATTGTTAATGAACAATATATAATGGCCAATAAATGGCATGTTTTTGATATAATAAAAAAAAAATCGAAAACGCTATTTTCCATCAATTTTTAGGGGATGAAGTAGAAAATTGCAGTTATTTGATCAATAAACAATGTGAATGTAAGGTTTATAACAATTTGTCAGTTACCTATTTGTTAATAAACAACAAAATGGAAATTTCCTAAATAATCAAGATTAGATTCATTTTCAGGTAATTTGAGGTCGCTGAATACAAATTCGATGCTATTTTTCTGATTGGCTGTTAATCTAATTAGTTAATTAACAAATTGTTAATAAACAGATCAACCCAAAAAATGGAAATTCAAAAAATAATAATAATTTTTTATAATAGGAATTTTATTAGTTCCTAAAAATTGCCGATTGGCGTAGGACATGTCAGATAAGTACACAGAATATCTTAAATCTAGTATTATATTTCTATCTTATCACAGAGAAACTCTTGTATCGTGTAGTAACCTCTACTTGCTAAGAAATGACTAGAGTTATTTTGAGGTAATTTGGGATCGCTGAATACGAATTTGATGTTATTTTTTTGATTAAATGTTTATTTAATTAATTAATTGATAATTACTCAGTTACCGAATTGACAAAAAAATCAGTGTCTCGAAATAATCAAGATTAGAGTCATTTTCGGATAATTTCGGGTCACTAAACATAAATTTAATGTTATTTTTTGAATTGAAGGTTAATAATTTAATCATTCTATTGATAATTACTTAGTTACCGAATTAACAAAAAAATTCAAAGTCTTAAAATAATCCAGATTGGAGTCAATTTCGTATAATTCAAGGCCGCTGAACACGAAATTGATGTTACTTTTTGAGTCGAATGATAATTTAATTAATTAATTAATTCACTTGGCGAATCAACAAAAAATATTCAAAGTTTTGAAATAATCAAGATTACAGTCAATTTCGGATAATTTGAAATAGATAAATTTGAATCTTATGTGATTTTTCAATAAATTGTTCATATTATTGGTTGATTGATAGCGTTGCCATGGTAACTGAGAGAAGTGCAGGGACGTATGAGCTGAATTCAGAACCAGTAATTCAACCTCCAGGGCCGTAGGCGTAAAGGGGAAGAGTGGTTTTCCATGTTATTGATAAAAAATAGTTTCCCAGCTATTTATTCAAAAAATAACATCAAATTCGTATTCAGCGACCTTAAATTATACGAAATTGACTCCAATCTTGATTATTTTGAGACTTTGAATTTTTTTGTTAATTCAGTAACTAAGTAATTATTAATTAAATAATTATATTACAATTCAATCAGAGAAGTAACATCGAATTTGTATTCAGCGACCTCAAATTACCTGGACTCTAGTCTTGATTATTTTTTAAATTTTCCTTTTTTGGGTTAATTTTTTTATCAACAAATTGTTAATTAACTAATTAGATTAACAGCCAATCAGAAAAATAACATCGAATATGTATTCAGCGACCTCAAATTATCTGAAAATGACTCTAGTCTTGATTATTTTCAAAATTTCCATTTTTTGGGTTAATTTGATTAACAGCCAATTTATCTATTTCAAATTATCCGAAATTGACTGTAATCTTGATTATTTCAAAACTTTGAATATTTTTTGTTGATCCGCCAAGTGAATTAATTAATTAATTAAATTGTCATTCGATTCAAAAAGTAACATCAATTTCGTGTTCAGCGGCCTTGAATTATACGAAATTGACTCCAATCTTGATTATTTTAAGACTTTGAATTTTTTTGTTAATTCGGTAACTAAGTAATTATCAATAGAATGATTAAATTATTAACCTTCAATTCAAAAAATAACATTAAATTTATGTTTAGTGACCCGAAATTATCCGAAAATGACTCTAATCTTGATTATTTCGAGACACTGATTTTTTTGTCAATTCGATAACTAAGTAATTATCAATTAATTAATTAAATGAACATTTAATCAAAAAAATAACATCAAATTCGTATTCAGCGATCCCAAATTACCTCAAAATAACTCTAGTCATTTCTTAGCAAGTAGAGGTTACTACACGATACAAGAGTTTCTCTGTGATAAGATAGAAATATAATACTAGATTTAAGATATTCTGTGTACTTATCTGACATGTCCTACGCCAATCGGCAATTTTTAGGAACTAATAAAATTCCTATTATAAAAAATTATTATTATTTTTTGAATTTCCATTTTTTGGGTTGATCTGTTTATTAACAATTTGTTAATTAACTAATTAGATTAACAGCCAATCAGAAAAATAGCATCGAATTTGTATTCAGCGACCTCAAATTACCTGAAAATGAATCTAATCTTGATTATTTAGGAAATTTCCATTTTGTTGTTTATTAACAAATAGATAACTGACAAATTGTTATAAACCTTAAATTCACATTGTTTATTGATCAAATAGCTGTAATTTTCTACTTTTCCCGCTAAAAATTGATGGAAAATAGCGTTTTCAATTTTTTTTATCATGTCAAAAACATGCCATTTATTGGCCATTATTTATTGTTTATTAACAATAGGACAAATTTCTCCCTATGTAGCTGTGTAGCAGATTCTGATCTAGATGTCAAAACGAATCGAATGAGCTCTCACACATCGAAATCGGCATTTTACATCAAATTTTTCTAATTTGGGTCGATTTTGTACTTTATTTCCTGGACTACCTCTTTGATATCCAAAATATTGACAGTTTCAGGAACATTTGTATCTCAATACTTTACCGCTCGGTCGCCGTAGGTTCCCAATAATAATCACATAGCTTAATGTTGCTCTAATTGAGACTAAATCATACAAAAACGTTCAGTTTGAGAGAGTAATGGGACGTTTCAAGCCCTTGGTCATCGATCAAATTAATGTTGTTCAGATATTAACTGTATTTATTTGACGTCATTATTAGAATTAAATGATACAAAAATCATCAAATAATAATACTAGATCGTATTTCAATGAAACATAAGCTATGTACTCAACAAACCATTAATAAGGGTAGAAAATGTATTTTTTTATTCCAAAAGGGAAGACAAAATTAGAAAACGGCCTTTTACATCAAATTTTTCTAATTTGGGTCGATTTTGTACTTTATTTCCCGGACTATTAAGTATGTACAAGTTTGAAGTTTCTTTGCCTAATTGGCCACAATTTCGTGTATGTAACTTAAGAGATATAGAATTGAATTTTCTGAATTATGAAGATAACTTAGATAATTTAACATAGGATTATAACATAACCTTTTGGCTAAATTACCAAATTTATCAAAAGGGAATAACCAATTCGACTGGCCCAATGATTGCGATACAGAAGAAATTGAACACATTTTCCTGTAGGCGCTGTCTTAGAACAATAATTGGTTTCCTCTGGTATTCAACTATCAAAAGCGAACAAATCATGGTAGGTACTTTCGATCGAGAATTGTTTGCAATTTTTCTCGCTATCAAAAATTTCAGATATTTCCTGGAAGTAGTAGTAGTAGTTAGAACGTAGTTGCCGACTCCCTAATATACATCATATAAACACTATTTCACTGTCTAATCTACTATCAAAACCAAAAATTTTTTCTATGAAATTATAAGAAATCAATCTTCCGAATTCTGATTATGATGTGAAACATCTACTAAACGGTATAGACCTTACATTCCGGAAGACCATCGAAATCTGATTTTCGAAAAATTACCTTGTCTTTCACACCCCGGAATCGGCGTCACACGCAAAATTATTACACAACGCTATTTTTGGCTGAATATGAATTCGGATATTAATTCATGCATCAAATGTATCAAATGTCAGAAATTAAAAACCTACAAATATGTTAAATTTCCTTTTGTAACATTCATATAGATTAATCTATATGAATGTGACAGCTTTTCAAAAAAAAAGATGGCGAAGAGGTACTACTAAATGTAGTAGAACCTCTTCGCCATCTTGAGGTTATACTTATATACCAATAATAATAATATACACTTACTGTTGCTGACCAGAAAATGGTTTTCAACATCTTTTAATATGTTCTGAAGTGTTCTGGGAAATAGCAAACAGTATTAAGGTTATCGGAAAAAACCATTCAAAAATCCTTAAATAGAATAAACTGTAACAAAATCAGTAGCAGTATCTCATTTTGGGTATTATGGATTGAATTTTTATATCTTCGAACCAGGATTCTCCAGTTAACGTATCTAAAATTATTTATGAATCACCCAATATATATAATATGCTAGAACGATATGCCGAATTTGCCCATTTCCCGAAATAAATACTCAATACTCAAAGTCAAATAATCGATTGCCGAAAATATGTTATATTTCGGCATTCGTTTTCGGGATTGACGTTACTTAAAAGATCGTACTTGGTAACAAAATTTGCATAAATGTCTTAGCTATTTAACTATGAATTCATTTTCCTGATCCGAACTTTCTAACCTAAGGATTATTCTCATTTCTCGCGGTTCTATTTTTCAAAATAGTCTCAAACCGGCCCATATGAACCAAAGTGGTTGGATTTTGGTTCATAGCTGAAAGCAATCAATTTCTTTCGTTTGAATTCTGTTTTGAGTAAAAAGGTTAATTTTTGACTCGCAATCGCAAAATTTCGTTTTTTACGAAAAGAGCGATCGCAGCGCCCCCTCAGCAAATATAAAAAAAAATGAAAAACCTGTAATGAGTACACAAAATACTTTCAACGCCTATTAAGCATTGGTTGATACGACAAACAGTCATCTTATGATTGACAATTGAACAAACGTTTGATTTTGCTCAAAAATCGCACTTTTTTGGCTCCATATTAGGCCCCTCACATTACATTATCTTCTAATTGGCGTTATTTCACTCGTTTTGATGTTCCATAACTTTTCTGGCATGAAATATACTAGTGGAACTCAGAGTTTTTCTAAAAATTGTAAAAACACAAAAGTCGGGGCAATTTGCACCCAAAAAATGGCCAATAACTCGAGTATCATAGGGCCCAGACGTTTTTAATGTCCAGATTCGTGATCAGCGCACCCGGAAACATACAGATTGACCAAAATTAAGGAACATAAAAATTTGAACTCATAACGTCAAACAAAATTACAAAGGGACTGGACTATATTGCATACGCTTTCAAATCACTTACAGAAACGCAAAAGATGTAAGCTCAAATAGAGGGAGAGTTATTGGCAATTCTATTTGGTTTTCAACGCTTCCACCAACCAAAACCAAATTTACAGGTATTTCGGCAAATAATTATCCTGTTTCATTACAATTTTAGTATGAACAAGCTAATTGAAAACACAAAATAGGTAGATTAATAATTCTTCCTGTAAATAAATCGCGCAACTGATTGAACAAGTTGCATTTCTATATTCCTCGGTTTTAATGTAGCATGCACATAAGTACCTT
This sequence comes from Endomychus coccineus, assembly GCA_958510875.1. NCBI lineage: Eukaryota > Metazoa > Arthropoda > Insecta > Coleoptera > Endomychidae > Endomychus > Endomychus coccineus. The sequence continues at coordinate 191,754,850 of OY294067.1, read as the reverse complement.
CCATTTAAGTACATATCCTTTCCTGAATATAAAATCTTAGATTATGCTCCTAGGTACGCTACTGAATATAGTTGCGGAGGGAATTGTTGCTAAAGTATGAAAATTCTTGAAGTTTCCTGTCAGGTTCATGAGTAAGCTCGGAAATATCTATCAAACCAAGGACTTTCCTTAGTTGAGATGCGTTGTATATAATTGTACCCATATCTTTAGTTTTCGTTTCATATAGTTACGAAAAAATTATTTCCAAGAACTAGGTCGTGAAACCGTTACACTCTTAGAGAACAGTTTAGTTCGGTAATAATAACACCAATACCATTTTCGATGAATAGCCACCCACTAAGAAAGGCAATCCTCGGAATGAGTTATGTAATCGAACACTCCAATCCAATGAAAGTAAACCCCAATTATAACTGAAATACTATTATCAGACTTAACCATATACGTATTGAATAATCAAGATACATTAGGAGTTCTTGCTTTTGATTGAACGTTCTAGGATTGGTTCTGAATTATAGTAATTCACTTTCTAGCGGACCATAAATTTAGAAAAACTGCAGGTCCCAATACCGCTTCATGATAGAATATAGAAATCAATAAATACCAAGCTTTTCGGCAAAATCTCAGATACTAATAAAATCTTGAATATGCAAATATTGTAAATTGAGACCACGACTTCCAATGCATATAACGTGGAATAGTAATTTGAATATTTTTCCTACAATTTGTACGTATTACTTTAGCTTGAAAGTACTTCGAGATTTGATTTTAAAATCAAAAATCGATTGAAAAATCATTTCAACATAAAGTTTATTCATAATATATCATGGAGATAGAACTTATGTATGAGTAGTGTTTTTGAGAAGATTCGTATGTATTTACCATACATTTTGGAACTTCGAGTTTTCTAGATAAATGGTTTGAAAATCCTAAAACGAAGATCCTACTTGTTAGTGTACCTCAGGGTCTGGCGACGTAATAATACTGGAACTTAAATAAATAACTATTAAAAGTTCGCTATCACAGAAGCTACTGTGTTAGAGAAACTATAGTCACATTTGTTCATTAAACTAGTGAAAATCGAACTTTTAATAAATATTTTATTCAAGTTTAGAATAGAGTTTCATCACACAATGGATGATTCTATTCAATTAATTATACTTAATATAACATGTAAAATAACACCGCATTATGGCCTGCTTGTTATTATCACACTCAACTAACCTGAATGACTTCGTTCTCTTCAGCAAACGTTATTCATGGCTACTATCAAATTTGGTCAGGTTTCGATAGACCATCATGAGCTTTCGATGAATACCTCTGTTTTGGCAGTATTAAGGAGCATCAATGATGTTCCTCAGTATTTTGTTCTGGCAGCATTATCGGAAAAGTAGCATTTCTGACATTCTCAAGGTAAAGGATGTCACTGGTGTATAGTAGATAGATGACTGGATACACTACCCAATACATTATACTGGAGCACTCTTTCCTTGATTTGTTATAGATCAGAATGAATTTTCTCTTCCTTTTTTTCTAAAGTATCTCCGCGATATGTGAGATTTCAGTGGTTGAGGATGTTGCGTCAGATTATGAGCTAGGCTACACTTTGGCGAAAGAATATAATGGAACATACTTTTTTTTTTCATTCCTTGAATTCTCAATGATGTCCGCGATTTTATGAACTTGGTCAGTTCCTTTTGTTCTATAATTAGTTTCAATCTCTTTTTATAGAACTTCGAAATGACAGGAAGTGAAGAGATTGGTTCGTATAATGAAACCACTTAAGGAGCCTTCCTGGTTCAATAAAATTTGCGACTATCTTCATTTCAGCAAACATATCTGAAAGTGGCATCTATAATATTGACAAGTTCCATAATTTTTTTTCCAAAACTTCTCTTGTAATCAGAACATCCTTTTTTTTGGATCGGTTGTTCCAATTCTATGAGAAATTTCTTTTTGGAGAAGAATTTTTTTGTTCTGGTCTGATCCAGCTATAAAGGTCTTCCCCATCACTTACTGGACAGGTATATCGCATTAAAGTTTTGAACTGAAATTGATGCGAGAAGGACGCATTATGCTTGATACAATTAGTTTTGAGAAATCATGTTTTAGACAGTGCTACGTCTTCTGATGATAGTCGTGAGACTGGAATGTACGTAAGATGAAAATAATAAGCATATGTATTAGTGTGCCCCATTTCCTGAGAATTTATATATAATTCGAAAATTATTTTTGTTTTATCAAATAGGATAGAATGCAATAGGGTAATATATTCATAATTAATACTAAATATTGATTCACATTCGACAAGCAAAATACAGAAAAATATATTGTAAATTGTGATAATTGAAGTTGGGGGCTGATAGTTCGGAGTCTTACGAGCTGCTCCGAAACCGGGCCGTCACGCCTACACCGATAGTGGAACTATCCGATTAGTTTGGTTCACTTTTTGATAAACACGGGTTGTCGACATTTTGATCCGAAAAACTATGGAGTCATACTATAATAATCCAACGATTCCATGCTACTACTTTTACATGTCTGAATATCTAGGAAAATGCCACAGAACACCTATTACATAATCATGTGATAAGTTAATGGAATTGAAGTGGAAAGGACGAATTTGGAAGCAGTCACACTATAATAGTCTGATACCAAATTCGTAATTTCTACTCCAATTACATCGAATTATCACATGATTATATAATAGGTATTCTGTGGCATTATCTTAGATATTCAGACATGTAAAAGTAGAAGCATGGAATCGTTGGTATCTAATTCATAGAAAACATAATGTAGAATAGCTATGTTTGGTATTTGGCTAACAAATTTCAATCTATATCATGAACATCAATTTTAAAATTGGCCTACTTCATTAACATTTTCTCATAATACACTTCCACACAATACCAATACAATGTTTTATGTAGTTTTAATTGAATTTCGATAAACTTCTCTTTACGTTTTGACAGAACTAGAGGAGAATCTGTTATGTTCGAAGAACATCATGTGACTCAGAGCTGGAATGTTGAGAGAGGAGATCACCGTTCTAGTCAAGGAAAATTAACACAAGAATAGGCCAAAGGTCCGAAAACCTGTGCAGTAAGATGGATCGAGATGCGGTTTCTTGCATCCGATTCCTTGTTGCATTTACTATATTTGCCCTCATTCTTAATCTTATACAGATGAGAGACGACATTTCTGCCTCGAAAAAATTGATTTTTTCATGTGCAATTTTGGGAACAAATAAAAAGAATCATTATTCGATAATACATTGTTGAAATTGACCCAAATTTGTTACTCAAGGGTTGTTGGGGTCGCTGAACGCGAATATGATGTCATAAAATCATATATTGTACCTGGGGACCAGGAAGTCCTGGTTGTGAGGGTTTTCTCAAAATTTGTTTGGAAATTGAAGCAAACTGTTTACTCGGGGGTTTTCGAGGTTGGTGAATACGATTCTGATATTGAAAAAATTCCCTAATACACCTAGAGGCCACGGTGACCTGGTTGTCTAGGTCGTCCCTTGATGGACATTTACGCGAGTTCTCATGTAAATGCAACGAATCTGGTTACTCAGGGAATTTTGAGGCCGCTGATCACGAATATAATGTCGGAAAACCATATGATGTACCTGAAAGTCTTGGTTGTGAGAGTTTCTTTCGAAATTTGCTCGGAAATTGAATGAAAATGTTTACTCGGGGATTCTCGAGGTCGCTGAACACGATTCTGAAATTGAAAAAATTCCACAGTATGCCTGAAGGTCAGGGTGTCGTGGTCGTCTAGCTCATCTCTAGGACAGGTGGATGAGTTTTCATAAATGAAATTGGTTGTACGATAAAGTTGATGAATTTACATATATGCGATATAATAAAATATAGTAAGAATCGATGGACACGTAATTGAGTTTTTATTTAAACGCATTGAACTTCATCATTTGAGAGTGTGTAAGTTCATGAATATGCCGATGAAAATATCCGTGAATTTTTTTGGAAATTCGAATTAAACGTCAAGCTGAAGATATTTTGTATTTGAAATATTGTGATATTTTGGAAGATTTTATTTTTAAGCTAGTAATCAGAAATGTATACCCATGTATAATTGGAAAAAATGTTATAGTATAATGAAGTTTGATATTCTGTAAAATAATTTGTAAGATATAAATATAGACACACATATATGACAATAAGATGAACGACCGACTGCAGAAAATTTATTAAATTCAATGACTAAAATAATTGTTATGTAAAAAAATATATTCACTTAGAAAAATCTTAATCTATTAAGTGGAAAAAATGTATTTTACACTTCCTTTTCAAAATTCATTCCCTCAAAATATTATTATTTTTATTCTATTTAATCATAGACATTTTTGTATATCTGAGAGCTTCAGCGTATGTTCGTTAGCTGAACTTCAAACGTGTGTACAGTACTCCAAAACATTGAATCTATGCTTTGTGGATTATGAGGATCTGCTGGAAAGTGATGATGGCCCCATGGAAGGGTGCTGTTGATTCTGATACAGAATATGTATATGGGAAGTAGTACCTAGGATTCGCCTCTCTGTAGAAAATACAAGCTTCAGTTCTGGTTGCATTAAACTATACTAGCTTACCATTTCCCCATTCGAAAATCGTTGCCAGATCTTCATTGGTTGTGTCGACTTGCCTCTGCATGATTCTTCTGGCTTCATCTGATGATATTGGGGCCCCAGAAGGGGAAGAGGTATGAAGTGTACCATCGTCTGTAAAGCTGTAAACGTAACAGAGGGTGCAAATGATGGTTGATTATGGAGCAGAAACAAAGTTGGTGCTGAGACAAATCCCTGTTTAATATCAGCGCTAGTAGTGATTGTATCGGATAATGCTCCATCAATCATCATATGTTGTTCTATCTAAGATAAAAATCGATAGCCAATGACATTAATTTGAGAGGTCAAACCATATGACCAAAGTTTTCTAAGAGGGTTTGAGTACCAGACTTGATCAAATGCTTCGAATATATCTAATCCTGCTGCTGGAGATCCCCTCTATTTTTCAGTAGATGTTCGCCATAAATGTGTGACATGGGCAAGTGGGTCTCCTGTTGATGTCTGCTGTAATGTTTTATTTTTCTTTGGAGTTGTTTGGACTCTAACTCTCTTCCAGCTCGAAGGAAACACAAATAGTTGGTACGAAACTGTAAAAATCCAGTTTTGGACATGATAAGTCTTCTGATGATGGTCGTGAGACCGAAACGTATCTAAAGACGAAATATAAAACAAAGTGTTAATATGACTTATTTCCCGAGAATTTTATACATAACAATTATGAACTGAAGAATGACAATTCCAGGCATACGGCTAACGTTGGCAGTAATATTAGGGGGTGAATCCAAAGGAGAATTTGCTGCAAACATCACAGCATAAGGGTTGCATTTTTCTTTTGGTGTAAAAGCCAATGTGCTATCATCTTTGGTCAGGGGAGGGAATGACATATAAGTAGATTTTCTTTCAAAATTTTTCAATAGCTTTGGCGAAAGCTCAGAGAAGAATCCCTACAATCTCATCTCCCCCCCCCCCCTCCTAACCAAAGGTAAGGGCGAACTGGCCACTAAGCCACAAGAAAAAATCAGCAGGCTCCTTTCATTGATCATTTTATTTTAAATTGCATGGAAACACTAATCAACTGAATACAATTTTCGATAAAGATAGGAAAAAAAATCAAACCATCAAAAGTAGCGTGACGCAATCAATGGAGATCTGGCAATGATTTTGAAATATGGATCTGATAATCTAGTAGAGTTTGATGCAAGCAAAACTCAAGCTTGCGTCTTCTCCAGGAAGGCGGATCCCTCAGTCCCTCATATGATGATGTCAGGTACAACCATTCCAAAAAAGTCTTCCATATGCACCTTCTCATGGGTTGATAATGTGAGGTCCATTGCGGAAACCGTTTTCCTTCGTATTCTCGTCCGTGCCAAGGGCTACTGTATATTCCAGCAGCTCCTCATAATCTACAAAGCACAGATTCGACCTGTCACGGAGTCACATGTTTGGATTTCAGCTCATATGTAGCATCATTGGTGCTTATTCCAGATGGAAATCCGAACTGATTGAAGGAAATATTGTCGTTATCATTTAAAAACGTGACTTATCAATCATCAATTCTCAGATATTTTTGTTCAGTTATTTAATAAGCTTATAGGTCCAAAGTTGTTGATATCTTGTTTGAAATGATCGGGTGTAATATCTGTTAACTATATTAGATTTATTATAGGCGTAATGGGTTTTAGGATGTATTGATGAATAGGTTTAATAATTTCTAAAGTTATACCGTCTACGTCAGGAGTAGTATTATTTTTTGATGAATTTCTATGTTTTATTATCTCATTCTCAGTCACTGGGTTCAGGAACAATGATTGTCTGTTTTCTTCGTATTCAAACTCCTCTCCAGCACAATTACGAGATTCAGCAATGGTTTTCGTCATATAAAGACCTAAAATAACTAGATGGTTATTGCTATGATTTTTTTATAGAGATTTATTCAGGATCCGTAATGGGTATATTAGTTCCGTCTTTTAATTCGAGTAGAATATTTCCTTTTCATTCGTAACTTCGGATATTAGTTCATATATCTTTTTGAAATTATTTTTGCTATTTTCAATAATATTTTCATAATAATTATATTTTGTATATATTATCAATTTATTTAATCTATTTCTGTACATTTCATGTAATTCGAAGCTATAGTTTTTCAACAAACTTTGCTTTAGTTTGTCTCTCGTGTTGATAGAGTTAATAATTCCTGGCGTGATCCATGGTTTTATTTTTTTTCATAACAAAAAGTTTATTTCAGATTTTTCAACCATTTACGAGAATTCTACAATAAATATATTTGTTGCGTCAATTTAATATTAGACTCCATTTTTTTAACCAAAATATTTTCCCAATTTTACATAGCTCATTTTATTTATTATGTTATGTTCGAATGCATCGTGTTTACTATTGTAACATGGTACTCTCTTGATTAATCTCTATGAAACTTTACTTAAGGAATTTATATTATTCCTAATCCTCAATCTATTTATTTATCAACAGTGTGGCCATTAAATATAGAGAACCATGACACGTTGGAGTTTGATTCCAATCATTGATTAGCCAGAACAAACGTGAAAAATATCATTGACACTTACCCTATTCTTTCACAAGACACTTAAGATTTTAACACACAGGAAGGTAGAAGGGGTAAACGCTAATATTAATCAGATAAACTCGTACTCAACAACAACAACAAAATTTAATCATAAAACTAACAATTGAATGATAATGATAATAATAAAAGATAATAAGAAATGAATATTATAATTAACTTTATTACTAATGAGAATAAAAACTAAGATCAAAATCTATACTCAATTAAAATACCTAGATAATCTAAATCAACTAAAATAGAAATAAAACTAAGATTAATAAATTGATATCCAACCAGGATGAACCTAGGGGATCGAAAATGAATGAAATGATTTGAAAGTATTATTGAATTTAACTTGAATAAAAACTGAGAGCAATAACTTTGATCGAAAATCTAAAACAATTCTGATTAAGAGAAAATCCACCGTTCTTACCAAAAACACTCTGAGAAACTAACAAGTTAAATTAATTGAAATTAAGTGTCACGTGATTCCTCAAGAAACTAATTCAAGCTAGAAAATATAACTGGAGGTTTTAGGCATTATCCCTAGTATTTATAATGCGTCCTTTTCCTCGAGAACCAATCTACAATTCGGAAACGGATCCCTGAATTGTTTAACCAATAAGCAATAAGATTTCTCTCTTGAAGTCTTTAGTACAGAATGTGGGGATTTCTAAATCTATCTGTCCTTCACTAAATATTTCTTACTGATTTGAATGAACATAAAACATCTCCAGATGGAAAACATCAAGATCTATCTTGTAGCAAACCATTAGTTTCTCGTCCTATATCGGGTATCGGTTCGACAGGTTTATTATATCCTTTATTACCAAACTTGTGGACTTTTGCAACGTTCTTGACCTTCCAGCTATGGTCATACTACCCTCGTTGAAGCGAGTGTGAATTGTCTTATATTTATTCTAGAAATTCCTTAACTTCCTCAAGCTACATTCAATATTGAAAACATCTGGCAACCCCTGGATGTTCTTTACTGTTAGATATTTTAATTTTACATGAAATTTCAATTTACTAAGAATGATTTTGTTTTTTCAAATATTGGAAATAACCTGTACTAAACCCTTGTTACACTATTAATGTTTGTGTTGAAAATATTCAAAGTAGTGGTGGAGTGATCTGTAATATCGGTTTATATTATATAACCTAGACAGAAAATTTGTTCATAATATAATTTCTTTTTTAACAAAGATATGGTCTAAATAAGTGGAACTGTTATTGATTATTCTAGTTGGTTATTTAATATATGGTGAGAATCACAAGTGTGCTGAAGAAGAGATATATTCACTTTCATTTGCGTCGTTTTTATCAAGAATGTCAATATTTAAATCACCCAGTAGTATTTATATGTCCATCCTCTGATTATAGCTAATAAAAGCTGCTAACTCCTCTATGAAATTATCAGTCTGGGTTGGATTTGGCTTACATATAGCATGAATATTGATACTTAATTCATTTATTGAAATCTCGACTTCCGTTATTGTTATCTGTAATTTGTTTAATACAATAATCGTGAATTCTGTGATGTAATGGGACCTAACATAAGATAATACGCCATCATTTTGAGTGAATTTATCATTGTTATAGTAAGTGTTGAAGCCTCGATATTGATCAAATTAGTACTTCGTATTTGTCAACATTAAGTTGAAATGAGATATCAATATTTGAAAAATTTATGGAGTTTAAAAATATTGAAAATTTATTCACTTGTTCAATTGAATAGGTATAAGAATTTATTTCTCGAGTTAGTGTTTATTGACTCAATTGCATTCCTATCGATCATCGCATCAAATTGATTCTTGTGGAACGCTAATAAAATTGATGGTTAGAGAAATTGTCATTTTATCTAATAGAGGTTAATATGTTCTATAATCAATTTTCTATTTTACGAAGTCAAAATGGAATTTGTACGTGTACGGGCATTCTAGATCAGTTGCTTCATGATTTCTGTTGTTATTCAGATTGAGCTGTTATGTTTTGTTATGGTATGTTAGCTAACATACAATTCGAAAGTTGTTGCATTCTTGAAAATTGTGGTCCCCAGAGCAGTATGAACAGACTTTTTGATTTCTGCGTTTGTTTGCAAAGCTATTTTGCTGTCCTGTCAATTCTTCAATTTGTTTTAGTTCTAGATTTTCTTCGATTCCAATAATTTTTGAAAGATACTTTTCCATTTTTCTACTTCCAATTTCATATTCACTGTTTAATTTATTGTTAAGAATATTTGTTTCACGACGTTACGGACACTTTTCGATAACACTGACATTTCTATTTGATTATTGAGTTTATAACAATTTTTATATATTTTTTATATATACATAAGCAATTTAAGGTTTCTATGCCTAATTGGCGACAATTTCTTACATTAAAGGAAATATAATTAAATTCTCACATGGCTAAAGAGAGTAAATTTAAAGGAGAATATTTAGTTATAATTGTGGTGCAAAGAACGTGATAAGTGTGAATTGTGTATACTACTCACAAAAAAAAATTGTTGATAGGATAAAAGCTGGTCGTGCTTTATCCTGTAAGAGGAAATCGGTTTCATTGGTGACTTGATAGAGACTGAAACGAATAGTCAAAAGAACTTTGATGAACAAGAATGGCTTGATTGGTTAGAATATTTCAAGAAACAGCGATGAGTCAAATGATCTCTTTTCCATCACCATCACTTTGGTCTCGTCAGAATCTCATATTTTTGTAGATATAAGCCACTGAAAGGATAATAGATCATTGATAAACACATTGTAATTCGATGCTACGCCATCGATCGATCATTGACGCACATTCATCTACAGTTCAATTCTTTTGAATTGAGAAGTGTATGTATGAGTATAACTATGATTGGCAATTTCTCTGACAGTACTCATTCAATGACAGCATCCCGGTTCTTATATATTTCAATAGAACTGACTGATAAATGTTCAGGGTAAGTATAAAGAAGTTTGAAGTTCCTTTGCCTAATTGGCCACAATTTCGTGTGAGTACATTAAGTGAAATCTAATAAGATTATAAATATGAAACAAACGTGAAACATTGAACCATAGGTGGGATACGACCCATATTCCTGGATGTGGGTTCAATGTTGCATTGTGTTCATCAATGATGTACTATCCTTTCAGAGGTTTATATTTAAAAAAATATGAGACTCTGACCAACGTGGTGTAATTGATGAACACGCTGGACTACACATCCAGGAATGTGGGTTTGAATCCTGCCTATGGTTTACGTTTATGGTTTTCATCTTTATCTTCATAATTCAGAGAATCAGTTTTTCATATAATTCAAAAGAATATAATAATAAATTAATGTAAGTGCCCCGGAGATAGATCTTATTCTCAGACAGCATGTTGACAAGCCGAAACACGTTTCTTTCTTCCGAAACAGGTAGCGTCTGAAGCAGTTAAGCATGCATGACAAACAACAAAACTTCAAACAAAAGGAAAGTCACTTTCTACATAACATGTCGAAGGAACCTACCCATCTCCATTTCCCACACCTTGAAGCAGATAAGCATACTTGACCTTCAAACAAATGAAAAGCCACTATACATGACATTTCGAAAGAACCTACCCCATCTCCATTTCCCACCCCTTGAAGCAGATAGGCATACTTGACTTGAATGTCGCCAACGAAAAGACAACGATTATGTCAACTTAATACAAATATAAACGAATAGAAGTGAAGGACCGATATTCTGATTGATAACGAGCAAATTGGTATTCAGTTGGATAATCTACTTTCTTTGGATGCATACTTCAGGTATGTTACTAAGAAAATTCTGAAACAATTACAAGAATCACAGTGTACTAGTCGATTTTATTACATCATTTTGACTATTATGCAACTTTATTATTCGAGTTTAATTTAAATAAAATGACACTAAAAAAAATGAGGATGATTTTAAACTATAATCGCTATACTTATATGTTAATAATGTTGAATACATTACAATGGCCTCCAGTTGTGAAACAACTTTTCTTCCTAACGATGATTTTCATTCACAAAATAAAGCACTTTCTTATTTTCTTGAATATGTCGATTTCCAACATGAGAATCACCATCATTTCACCCGTAATCTGAATAACATCAATGTACCAAGAGTAAAATTATCAAATACAAGAAATTCTATGTTTTTTTAAGGGCAAAATATAGTTCAATACTAATTCTCTTACATTGGTTTGGAATCGCCATCTGGCGCGCTCAAGTAGTCTCACATTCTCCGGAACTTTTGTAAAGTTCTACCTTCGGCTACATCCATGACCGAGGGATTCACCGCAACTTGCCAAAATGACGTTATCAACACCTTGGTCTATCGCCGCAACGTGAAGGGTACAGGTTCCTGATGTCAGCTGCTGGGCCTGTCAGGAAGCGCCTGAGACGCTTCTCCAACTGCTGGCGGCTAGTTCGGCAGAAGTGGCCTCAGCGTACAACCATCGCCATAATGTGGACCTACAGGTGCTGTATTACCATCTGAGTTTGAACGCAGCGAAGACCGAATTCCGCCCAAAACACCGATGATCAGAACCACTAATACGACCTTGTGGCCTGGGTATATATATATATATATATATATATATATATATATATAGAATTAAATTTTCTGAATTATGAAGATAACTTAGATAATTCAACATAGGATTATAAACATGAATAAACGTATCCTATGTTAAATTATCTGAGTTATCTTCATAATTCAGAAAATTCAATTCTATATCTGCACGCTCCGACGACATCGCAACAATCTCGGCATAAAATCCAAAATCAGTTAACCGAAGCTACTCTGTCAGTCCAGCAGCTGACATCAGGAATCTGTACACCTCACGTTGCGGCGATAGACCAAGGTATTGATTACGTCATTTTGACAAGTTGCGGTGAATCCCTCGGTCATGGATGTAGCCGGAGGTAGACCAAGCGTTTCGATGTTTCGAAAGAAAGAAACGAGTATCGGCTTGTCAACATGCTGCCTGAGGATAAGATCCATCTCCGGGGCACTTATCTGGGCTTTCAGGCGAGAAGGTTAAAACTCGAGGTTGCCCTCTGGTTGGTGTTCTCGACTGATGTGTGATTCGAGACCAAGTTTCAGTCCGGCCAATTCGTGACTTTATTTTGACTAGAATAGATAAGCGAATTTCAATCTACATATTTATAATTCTGAACATCAATACAATGTATCCTGTAGTGTTGATTCGACACCAAGTCGGCTGGAAACGCATTTCATTAATTTATTATTATATTCTTTTGAATTATATGAAAAACTGATAAGCAGAACAATTTTTGAGAAGGCTAAGAAATAAACTGTCGAAAGTCAGAAGCGGATTCCAATTTTATTCACACTAATAGTAAAGAAGGTTTTGACATTTCATCAATTACATCAACAACAAATAAATGTTTATATAGTTACTTGTAGACAGATATGCAATTGTGGTTTGCCAAAGAACTTCTAGGAATTTCCAAATTTGCTTACCTATTTATTATTTAGAACACTTCTTGTAATGTAGGAAATGAGAAGAATATAATATTTGGTTATTTCACGTTTATATCGCGAATGAATGTGTGAGGATAATATGTCAAATATAACATCTTGAGTATGAAGATATGATATTTCTCGCAATAATATGTTTATTCATCATTGATCTGATGTTGAAGATTGAATATAAACTTAATAATCTTGGCTAGTTAGGCAATGATTATTCATAGCAAAGTGGAAACAGGTAAATATTGAAACGCCGTCACTCGAATTTATTACAATTTCTTGATTACATACCTCGAGACGTACCTGGTGTAAGTAACGAAATACACGAGGTTCACGTTTTATGAGACAGTTAAAATCCGTGTTACCACACTTAGATACATAATACACCATTCAGAAGAGAATTGAGAAATTGCTCTCGTGGCTTAACTGTAACATGCTGCAAGGTCGGCATGAAGTCTTTGCTGACGCAAGTACAGAGATTCATTTACCTCATCACTCCAATTATTATCAGTTATTGCAATTATGAACCAATAACACAGTTTATAGATCTCGTACACTCACCATAATTAATGTACTACGAACAACTTAAGAATTAATAATAGTGGTGAATCTTGCATAATAACTTAACTGTCTATTTCGAATTGAACAAACTACTCATCATTGCCCTCAGCTTATGGCCATGATTGATGAAAATTAGAATATACAATTGTTCAGTATTTAGAATAATGAAGATTGGGACTGGGATAGTATTTATTCAATGATGAGGGTATCGAAGTCATAACTCGATTTATTTTGCATTATTCTTGAACAAATGGGATCTTGCAAATTTTGATATGGAGTGAAAATAATAATTTACAGTACGCTTTTCAATTTATAAGTTAGTCTAATATATCACCTTCGGGTTGCTCCTTCAATAACGAAAGATGCTCTCTAATAACATGATTCTAAATACGAAATTAAAAACAGGCTTCGGAATCGGTTGGCGCACCTGCAGGGAGTACCCTTGTAATCATCAACATTCGCCGCACGTCTAACGTTAAGAATTAATTAAGAACCTATCCATCAGATCATCAAAGGTTGTTAGCCTAATGGTTGGGTTCTATTAGTACGAATGTTGCAATTTATTACTCTAACTTTAACTCGTTTCAGATATTCCCAAAGCTTAATTTCTTTCAAAACTAAGAATTGTTTTGGTTATTAATGAAATGAAGTTTTCAAAATGTGAGAAACAAGATTAGTTTTATCCGTAGCTATATTATAAGATATATATTAAAATTTCTGAGCCATGGAGTATTGAACTGAGGATTATTGAGTTGAATAAACGTGAAAATTGGAAGAAATGAGGAATCTTTTTGATTTCTAATTCAGCATGATAACCTATTACACACAACTGGAACTATCAAACATGCATATGGTTGTGTTCCTAATATTTCTATACTCTAATTTTTTCTAACCTCGTTGCGAATGCTGCGAACTCCGACGACATCGCAGCAATCGCGACAAAAAAAACAAAACTCGGTTAACCGAAGCTTCTCCTCCCGACCGGTCGGTAAGGTTATTTAGGTATTTAGTAGAGATAGAACCGTACAATTTGAGGGAGTTCTATCGATAATAATTGTCTTATGTAATAATTAATGTAAATGTGATATAAAACTTATGTGGGTATGCATATAACATTTTCTGGTTATTAAGGAAGTGTAATATCTTATGTTTTCCTTTTGATGTATTGTTAATATATATGGTTATTTGTGAGACGTGTTTCAACCCTGTCGTTATGTTTTAAGATTAATATCTAAATTGTAACTTCTGGTAGTTTGAAATAAAGATTGTTGAATATGAATATGAATTCGTAGCTTCAGATTCCTGAATCGTGTGCCCTAAGTATTCTCATTGAACCCAGAATAACTGCCTTCCGCATTCGGTCTATCAAAAACTGTGCCGAGTACTTAGAGGGCGGAATGATCTTCAAGTTCAAACGCAGCGAAGACCGAATTTCACCCAAAACACCGATAATTAGAACCACTAATACAACGTTGTGAGAATTTGATAACATACATAGTCTTGCATGCTTGTATGGACCTGACGGTCGGAAACGGGTCATTCCATTAGATCGTTCCCGACAACGTTTTCGTTCCCGACAACGGACTCAATATCTCCTGGCATGTAAGGCAGCACCGGCTCTTGGTCTATTCCGTATGAGTACCTTAGATGGTAATACAGAGCCCGCAGGTTCGCATTATGGCGATGGGTGTACCTCGGTCTCGGATGTAAGCCCGGCTGACCTTAGGTAGTCAAAGGTCAGCCTGGTTGTCGAGCTCTTCGATGTTTCGATACAGAACACCGTGTATCGGCTTGTCAACATGCCGCCTCAGCATAAGATCTTGCTCTGCGGCATTTATCTGGGCTTTCAGGCGGAAAGGTTGGAGCTCGAAGTAGCCCTCTAGTTGGCCTTCCCGACTGATCTGAAATAGTAGACCAAGTTCTTCCCCAGCTTTTTGTGCTGCACTTTGGTCAATTCGTGACTTTTAAGAAGACATAGGAGGGGGCCAATGGCTGTTAGTCCGATATGCACGTGTAGTTTTACCGTTAGATCCTAACAGGTTAAATTTCAAATTTTTAAAATGTATCCATTCTCATCTAAGTGTTATCGTGTTTATTTCATATTCAAGTTATTGACATAATTGTAAAATAGAATCTACAATTTAATGAATATAATGAGAAGAGTTTCGATCTGAAACTGTTATTTTAATTAGTGTTCCCATGTTATTTAGAGAAGAATAGATGATTTTAGTCAAAGAAATGCGTCTGTAGCTGATTTGTGTTTTGAAATCCAATAAGTACTGCAGAAAACATTGAATCGGTTGGGTGTGAAAGAGCAGTATATTGCTAATTATTAAATTGATGTAATCGAAAGGGATTGAATCTTCCTAATTAAATACCTATTATTCTATGATTTACAAATCTACGTATTCATGATTATTTTATGAATTACCGATTTTTTGATTCATTTATGTATTTTTTTTTCACAATCTTATAAAGGATGGAATATACAGAATGGGTAATTTTTCCGGAAGGTATCTCGCTTTTTAATCAAGTAAAGAGAATTTTCTGGCTTAAATAACTTTTATGACATATTTGTAGATCATAAGGTTTTAACATATTACTCAATTTTTCAGAAATACCAATAAATATAGTAGTGATACGTAATTTTTTCTTTTGATCTCTCGTTACTGGTATTGATAATAGTAATAATTTCTGTATTCCTCTATAATTTGATTCACCTTCCTGTAATCGATATGACTTCCAGGAGATCCGTCTCTTTTCTTTACAAGTATTATTGGAATATTCTGAGCAGCAAACCGAATTTCACGTGATCCTTACATCTTTATATAAGGAGCAAAATTGTTTCACTTTTTACAACAGTTACTATAAACAAACAAGCAGATGTGCAATGATCAATCCACACTCTCCATTTTTTGGCCAATATTTTTCCAGGCGAACTTGAAACCTCCCAAAAATCAAAATTGAATCAGTTTCGAAAAGTTTGGTATATATATATTGACGACATTTTCACGATTACGAGTGAATATTCTGATTAACATGACTTTTTGAAAACGCTTGATAGCCAATTTGATTCACTGAGACTCACAGTCGAAATAGAAGCAGATAATCAGCTTCCTTCCCTTAATAATAATGAAAGATAGTGATCACTTGTGTTTCGACATATACAGAAGACCCACTCGAACAAATAGGCATACTCCGGCGGATTCAGCTACACCATTTAGATATAAAATAGCCCCGTTTAATGGTCTAATTCATAGATTTTCGAGCGAACAAAATTTCAACAACGAAGTTGAGAAACTTCAACAATTTGTGTTGAACAATGGTTGCCAAAAATCTAATCAATAATTTAGTTTCAATAGAACGGAAAATTCAACGTAGCCAACTAGCCAAATTAGAGCCATTACCTCCAAATACTTTGAAAAAATTCAGAAGTTCCACTTATCATTCTTCAGTAATTGAGAATTCCATAGTTTGTTTTCCAAATTTGCGATAAAATCAGTTTTTAGATGTAAGAACAAGCTAAAGCAACGTTTAGGCAACACCTTTGGAAAAGTTTCCGATTTCGACAAATCTGGGATTTACAAAATCAATTGTGATGTAGAATGCTATGTGGGTCAAACCAGAAGGGATATTTTAACTCGTTATAAAGAACATTGTGATCATACAAAGAAAAATAACAGTGAAAAATCAGCGATAGCCGAATACATTTTGAAGACAGGTCGCACCATTTCTCAAAACAGTTTATCACTTCTGAAACACAGTACAGACAAATATTTAGGTAATTCAGAAGAGATGTAAATGTATAAACAAAAAAGCAATTCATTAAATTCCGATTTATCTCCAGCTGAGGGTAACCCTTTGTTCACATTGTTATCCCCAAATAGTATTTAAACAGGACCAGTTTGATTTATAATTTAGTTTACTCTGATGATGGCTACTTGGTAGCCCAAAGGTCGCCAGTACTTTAATAGTATTTTTAGTGGTTAAGGGTGATTATCAATTTATTATCAATAATATTGACTGGTAGAGTTGATACTGTGATAAAGAAATTTTAATCCGAAGGAAAAATAGGAAGACAAAAAAGGATTATGGGAATTTACAAGTTTTACGTTATCAAGACATCTAACAGAACTCTGTAGTACTGGTTTAATTGATCGTTTAAAATTTTTTTGTCATTATTTTTGATACCTCTGAAAGTTTCTATTGATTCTAGTGTGTTTAATTCAAAACCTCTACTCTGGTTATGTGAGATTTTAACTTCATCTATATTTGGAAAGGTGTGCTCTGTCTGTAAAATATGGTTGGAGCTCTCTCTAATGAATCTGTTTCATTAAGTCTAAAAGATAGAAAATGTCCCTTACACCTAATTTCTATATCACGACTAGATCTACCAATCGCACTCTGAACAGGTTAATTTATACATCGGTAGATCTAGTCGTAATCTAGAATATAGAGATATGGAACATTTTCGATCTTTTGGACAACATAAAACATAAAACAGATCCATCCTTCTCTAACCATATTTTAGAAACAGGGCACACATTTCCAAATCTTGAACTCATAATTTTACATAACTAGATTAGAGGTTTTAAATTAAATACACTAGAATCAATAATGAAAACAAAACTTTGAACGATCAATTAAACGTATAATATAGCATTCTGTTTGATGTCTTGATAACGGAAAATTCTCCATAATCCTCTTGTGCCTTCCTAGTACATTTCCGCATTAAAATTTCCTTATCACAATATTTTTATCGTTTGAAGATGACACGCTGGTGTAGAAACTATAGTTGCCATTTGCTTCTATGATATATGTGATAAAGAACAATGTAAAAGTGTTTTATTTTATTATATGAACATAATAAATTATCGGAAGGTAATGGCTTCCACCATTGAATTTTTGTTGGATGATACGTTAATGAGTTGAGAAAGACTCCAACCAAATCGCACATAGTACACTCATTAATCCAACTATGTACGATTTATGAAACTTTCGATAACTGAACTGAATATATACTCAGAAATCTTCTGATAACAGGTTTTGGTGAGTAATAAAAAACTAATAAGCTTATCATAAAATTCTTTCACACACTCGACTACTACAATCTCCTATCCGTTGAGGAATCTGTGGGTGGAATTATATGATAACATATTGAAAATTAACTTTATTCCTAATTTGCATTTCTAGTTGTATCATTAATTATTTGAACCCGAGATAAGTGCACTGACTAGCAACATGAAAACTGCTATATTACAGGACGGACGTAATGCGCTGTGAAGCAATAGTAGTATTATCTATGTAATATTGACAGATTCTTGTTCCTAACAATAAATTTCCGAAGAATGATATTCTCTTTTCTCAACCTGTGAACCTCCCGTTTTGGAATTAAATTATTCAGACAACGTACGAGTGTGACCTAGTTGTTGATTAGATTCGTAGAGGAGAAATGGGTTCGAATGAGAGCATTTGTTATATCCTCAAAAAGAGGAATATTTTATTCATATGTTTCTTATCTCCAATATAACTCCGATTGGAATCTATTACGTAGAATTGTACAAAAATATATCACAAGGACTATCAATTATCTCTATGGTGGAGGGCCTGTATGTCCTATTTCAGCTGCAACATTCCGGTCCATTCTACTCTCATTACCTGTCTCAATTTAGCTTAGTGATGATGTATGGACTGGATGTCTATTTACAGATTTGAAGCAATATAATTATTATATCGTTCGAATGTTATTTCATCATGTCTGCTAAGCTAGACTAGAAATCGAAGGTCGGTGATTTGATAGATTCCATTGTCGAATTAGGTACAGGGCTTCGTATAAGTGTTAAGCTAAATATCAATAATTGAGTTCTGGTAAAATATTTGAAAAACTACTGACATCAGGGTTCTTATGAATATATTCTATTTCAGCCGAGAAGAGGTAAAAATTTGCGATTGAATTTGCCTCATAAAAGATATCAATTAATTTATATGAACTATTATACCTATACAATTCATAATTAAAATTCAGCAGCAATCCACAAAATTGTGCAGATTATAGATTGAAAATACAGAGTACATATTAAAACTACCATTAACGTGAATAACTAACAGTCCAGAGAAAATGCAATATTCAATAACTTAATTATAACAGTATTAAAATTATTCCAAAGGAATAAAATAGTAATCACCAAATTGCTTATTGATAAATATGCAACACATGATCAAGTTTTCAGGTGAATTCAACGAATCAGTTTCCGAGCGAGCTTCAAATTCCTTAGCGATTTAAGTCATTTTCTTTGAATCAGAAATTTTTTACTTTGATGCCCCCAAACTCAAAGCTACTTTGTTCGTTACAATTTTTCCCCGAGATAATTTTGTTGCATCCATGTTTCTAGAAATGAAGTGATGTTTTATGTTTGTCGGAGTCCTATAATTGAGAGAATTCCAGGCTGTGCTGTCGGGGGTACACTATGCTTTTTCCAGACAATGGACACCCGTCTTATACCAAGAACAACCTGCCGATCACTTGTCTCAACACCTGTTAGGGGTTATTTATACGTACCTTGAATGCTAGGTTGTTGAGATCGATCGGTTCGTTAATTAATAACATCAGCAAGAAGCGTAGGGTAAATAATGGCATGGATTGTTGCCGGGAGAACCTGGTGATAGATAGATCTATCACTCAGAACTCCATACTCTACAAGCGGAACATTTCCATCTCCTTTATTGACTACCGCAAGGCATTTGCTTCAACATCATATGGGCTATTATTATACTTGGTCCAATGCCTTGCGATATCAACCGCATTAGTGAGATGTATAGAACATCCGTTGCCATCCTGAAAGACTAGTTTTGCCATGAAATCAGGCACACGACGAGTCTTGACAGAATTGGAAACATTCAAGAGAGGTGTTCCCCAAAGAGAACCTCCGAGTCCCCTCTTGTTCAACATCCCACTGCTACCGCTCTCCATTGCTTCAAGACAGACTCGTGGATATTACTCTGGACCACCGAACGACCGGAGGCATCAGATCACTCATTTATTTCACATTGATGACCTGAAACTGTCTGCCTCTAGGGAGAACAACCTCAATCAAGTTCTCAACGTGATTCAAGGATATTTACGAGACGTAGAAATAGAATTGGGATTGAGCAAGTGCGCAGTTGTTTTATTTGAGGAGAGCATGATCTCCGGAAGTGCATGAGAATATGCAGCTCGCCGACGCAATCATCTTCGAACATCTTGATGCTGGAGAGACATATCGATACCTGTGAATTGAACAGCGTCCTAATTATAATGCTTCTCAGGTGAAGGTGGCTCTGCGGTAAGGACAGGAGTCTTGTTGAAAAAGATTCGATCTTCAGAACATTCGAGTGAGTACAAGGCGTCTGCTACAAATATGCTTGCCGTTCCAGTCCTGCTCCACTCTTTTGGAGTGGTGGAATGAACGGTCGATGAGCTACATAGACTAAGACAAGACGGAAAATGTAACTTTTTCAAGTTTTTATGCTTGGTCGGGGCTGCTGCGCGCTCCGACGACATTGCAGCACGTCAGGAAAAACCAAGTCTGTTCAGCAAAGCTATTCCTCCGGCCGGTGAGTACCTACAGGTTTCTGAATCCTATGCCCTAGGTAGCCTTATTGAACCCATAATGATTATCTACTACATCCGGTCTATCAAGATTAAGACTTCTCACAGGCCGAAATGATCTTCGAGTTGGAATGCAGCGAAGACCGAAGTCCGTACGAAACACCGATGATGGGATCCACTATTACGACCTTGTGACGGGTATATCGTGCGGAGCTCGAACAGGAGATCTTGATATTTCGTCTATTTCCTCTTCTTTCAAGACTATATTTTTCTCTGCCGAAGCAGAGAATTCGATGACAACCATAGTCTGGGTCTGTTCATCGAGGAAGATAACGTCAAGCTCATTATCTTGTATGAACCCGACGGTCAGAAACGGGTAATTTTAGTTGACCTGGCATTTTTTGTTTGCAAAAACGGACTAAATATCTCCTGGCATGTAAGGTGGCACCGGCTATTCCGAACGAGAGCCTCAGATGGTGAAATCATCTGTGTACGCCGAAGCCAGTTTTGCCAAACATGCCACCAGCAGATGGAAAAGCGTCTCATGCGCATTTGAACAGCCCTGCAGCTGTCATGAGGAACCTATCATATTGCATCGATAGACCAAGGTGTTGATTACGTTGCAGGCTGAGGCTAATCCCTTGGTATCGGATGTGAGTTCCGAAAATCCTACGTAGACGAAGGTCAGCCTGGATGACAAGCCGAGCTTTTCGAGGTTTCGAGGTGAGTGATTGTGACGACGCCGTTTGGCGGATATACGCCAAATTATTGGCGTGGAAGCCTTGCCACTAAAAATTAAATCCATCACACATTAGATTCGAGACGCTTGCTGCCTTACCGACAGGATTTTGGCCTCGATTTTGTGTAGGCGCCGTTCGGTTTTCTCGATCCGGTCGTGCGGTCTCTCCCTCTACCCTTCCGGAACGAGTCGCTTGGCGGCACCATATACGGCCTCGATGATTTCCTAGAGGTCGGAAAATTGCGGAATAGTACAGTCGCTAGAGGAACGAAATCCACCGCAGCGCATATCGTTTGAAAAATGAAGGTGTAAGGTTGGTATGTTTTTATACGTATTTTCATACGCTGAAAACGGGAAAAATAGTGAAAAAAATCCTGAAAGTCAGCTCCAAAAGATATGGCCACTTTTTGTCGCGAAAAAAGACGAGTTTAATGTTTTTTTGCGTTTATATGAAAACGGTGGCTCAAATGAAAAACGTGTGTTCAAAAAATTTTAGAAAAAAAGAAAACGCGTCGTATGAGCAGAAGTAAAAGTAATTTTGAGTCTATGGTTTTGAGATATGAGCGAATTAGTGTTTTTTTGGGTCAATGCAAAATCTTTTTTTGCAAATCGATTATTGAGCAACAAAATGTTTTGTTTAAATGAAAAGACGGTACTCTCTACGCACTTTCTACCAAGTTCTTTCTTTATTTTTTATCCTTCATTTTGGAGCCACACTCAGCAATTTTCCAAAATCTGTAAAACTTATCGACATAAAGCAAAATGGCAATTTGTAGATTTCAATAGATGTGATCTAAAACATCAATCAATGCAAGTTTTGTGTCATATAAAAATGTAAGACAAATCAGAAAATTTGGGACCTCGGAAAATGTGAAATTTTTTTTAATATGATCAAATTCTAGACTCTATTCTAATATTTTACGACGCATATTTTGCTTCAACGAAAACCTTTTCAGATTGAGTAGAAGCCGAGAGATTGATATAAATGTATTTGGGTCTCCCCAGGGCCCAATTTTGGACCTACCGAAAAAATCGGATATCGTTGTAAAGTAGATAAATTTTATAATCTAATTTCAGAAATACGACCTCGTAGGGATCACCATTTGGGATTTGGAGCGCGTTGACATAAAAAAATGAATGAAAGGTACTATAATAGTTTATATACGTATACTATTAAAAAAGTTACCCTCCACCGCTTACATATGATAGAATAAAATAATTTTATCCAAAATTTTCAATAAAGGTAATAAAGTATTATCGAAACGTCAAAAAAAGAGAATTTTCATTCATTTTCAGTCATATCTAAGAAGCAACATACCAAGAAACCGTAACATAACATACAAGTATGCCAAAACCGTTACAGGTTCTGAAAAAGGATTGAATAACACAGACAAGACATTTCGAGCCAATAAATTAATATACGAAGGTGTGATGAGTTATCGATTTTTTTTTTCAATTCTTCTGAATATACATAAGACTATTAATTCGGTACATTTTCCAGAAATGATTTCAATTACTTATGAAAATGTGTAATAATAATAATTTAAATTTGTTATGATCCTTTTTTAGTTATTTTGATTCTAATTGAATAGCTAGGATTGTTAAGTTCTTTGAAATTTGAATTTACTATTCGGAATATACTATACCGGCAGATAAGCGGTATAGAAATTTAAGTGGCTGCATCATTTCACGCGTGATTTTTTCATGTGAATGCTCTTTGAATTTGAGATGGTGATACCTACGATCGAATTTAGATTATGAAATTTGTCTAGTTTCTAACGTTTTCGACCTCTTTCGATAGGCTCAATATTGGGCCCTGGGGAGACCCAATCACATTTATATCAACATCTCGACTTACTTAACCTAAATAGGCGTCGTGAAATACTCTAATAGAGTCTACAATATGGTCATTCTAAAAATCTTGTAACCTCGACAATTTTTGAATTTTCCGAGGTCCGAAATTTTCAAAGATGTCCTAAATTTTTTCGTATGCCCTAAAACTTGCATTCATATCATATTCATTGGAATCTACAAGAAACATTTTCTTGGCGATAAGTTTTTTAGGCTTTTTAGAAAATATTGTATAAAAAGTACCATTTTTCCATCTAAACAGAAAATTTTGTTGGTCAATATTCGATTTGCAAAAAAAGATTTTGAATTGACCCAAAAAAATTCTAATTCGATTATATCTCGAAACTAAAAACTCAAGCTTGCATCATCTATAGGAAGGCTGATCCCACAATTCCTAATATGATAATGTTTTTCCTTGGAACTCTTCCATATCTATGCTCGTGATCACCACCAACATCACCCCCCCATGAGAGGTTCATTACAAAAACCACTTCACAAAATCTTGATTTTCTATTCCGTGCCAACAGTTACTTCACATCTCAGCAGCTCCTCATAATCTACAAAGCACAAGTTCGATATGTTCTGGAGTACTTTTTACATGTTTGGGGTTAGGCTCCCAAACATACACTGAAGCTCTTGAATTCTATCTAGAAGGGAGTTGAGCGTTTGATTGATGATGTCACACTTATGAGTTCATTGACCTCCCTAGAACATGGTAGATAGGTGGGCGATCTCTTCTTTTTCTATAGATATCTCCACAGTCGGTGGTCATCAGAAATCTCGCCTGTTGTTCCACCACGAGAGATTCCAGATAGGCGGAGTAGACGAGCTCAAACTAGCCCCTTCATTGTCAAGCTCGAGACCTTCCGAAGTTCTTCCTACCAGACTTCATTTTTCTATCGAATAGCAAAGTTGTGTGTATCTTCAAGAAAAAAAAATTTTCCTTTCCCAATATTCCACTACTGGCTCACACGATGTTCTCCGAACATCATAGATTTCCCACTTGTGTAATCAAAGTATAAATTTTTTTCTCCAAATTAATGTGCATGAAATAAATTTTTGCTGAGCAAATACCTTACATACATTTCTATGTTTAACATTTTAATGCTTTTTACGAATTTCGTATAAAATAATAATTACACTCCCTCTTCTCCAATATTGCGGCTTATTAGAAAAGTAATAACAAATTATGAAAAATAATCTTAAATTTCCTAAGGGAAGAAAGGGTCCAAATGGGAGTTCAATTTAACTTGAACTTGAATCATTGAATAACCATGCAGTCGGAATACCCTATAGATTTCAATTTATACTGTTAGGAAGTCACTATTTGGTTTCTGTGATTATTAGTGCATTTGAAATGTTAGATCCAATTAGGACAGAGTTCACATAATTTATGTACTTTGAACTTATTGCATTAAGAGTTTGAGATATTCAATTCTGATTCCTTTACGACAAATAATTAATTGGAGGAATTTCTTGTATGGTTCCAGTGCATCTGTTCGAATTATCATCTCTATAAGACGTGAGTAGAGGTTATTCATGTAACTTTTATGATTTGTTCATCACTGGCACTCAACTATATCAGGAATACACAGATTTGAATCAGATTCAATAATAAATTTTTTTAGCTTTTAGGTATCGCCTCATTTATTTTACGGTTCGGTGACTGAGAGAGTGGAGAGTGGCAGTGAGGTCGAATAGTCCAGCAGACTTTCTTCTCAAAGCTTAAAGTTCTTAGTTACTTTGAAATGTAATGAATAATTGCTATTATCTCAGTACAGAATGTTTGATACGGTTGTGAACGGAAATAATATGAACCGGAGCAATCGATTGTTTGACTCAATCTGTGTCTTGTATAATCTTCTTCATGGAGCTACTTACTCAGAATCTACTCGTACACAATTATTATCACGTAATTTCATCTGAGATCTCATAATCAATTGCAAATTGTACATAATTAAAAGCATTTCATCATCCTATAGTATTTTTTACAGTTTCTCATTATAACTTGTTATTTTAAGGTTTCTGTTTCAATTAGAATACACATAGCTTATTTCTTAAATCTATAATAACTGTTGCCCAATTTACAATTTCGTTAGAGATAGACCGCTGGCAATCTTTCTTAGATATATTCAAACCAACAAAATCAACTATACACTATAGTTCAATAATTATATACAGTTACAGGGAAGTCTAAAATTAGAAAAAGTGTGGATAGATTTATTGCTGTCATCAGGGTTTGGATATACGTGAATTGCTTATTTGAAGGACCACCCTTGCGGGAACGAGAATGATTAGAATTGGTGTTGAACTATTATGTTGTTCTATTGATGCTACTGTTATGACATTTTTGTGAATAATAACGAAATACGATCAGTGCATATTGACCACAGAAGGACTGTAAACTGACTCGACTTGGTGCTGCCAGGATTGGTATCTAAGTTCACCTGCATATTACGGGTTGACAATTTTAATATTGCAATATAAACGCAATTGACGATTGTACATATGCTGCCCACCATTGAAGATTTGCTTTGTATAATGGAAAATTTCTTAACATAGTACGCCTAGTATAAGACGAAATTGAGGTAAAAGTTTTAAAATTCCAAAATTTCACATTTGTCCTTTACAATACTACACATTTCAAATATGACATTTCAATGGTAGGAAACAAACTTTGTCTACTCATACCCGGAAATGCTTCCTCAAGACACCTTCACAGAGACTACATGTGTTATTGTGTTATCTTATCAGCCCCTGGATGAACTTCAACAATACGAGCCATGAGCTCATAGATAACTCTACTACCGTAGTATGAAATATTCCGTGTTAGGTACCGAAACCGCGACAAGAGCGCCGCACGAGGATTGAAAGCGTACTAAATGATGGTTTGGAGGGAAATTCGAAGTTACACAGCACATAAATGCAAATTTTGTTTTCCAACAATTAAAGTAGGAAATGAAAGTCGATAGTTTTTACTAATAGTTTTTATCCAACAACAGAGTTAGAACAGAAATATGTAAAATATACATATAAATACAATTAAACATCAAAAACAATAGAAATGACTATATATAATATAATAATATAATTAAATATCGAAAGTAATCGCAATGAGTTAAAACAAAAATACAAAAAATATACATATGAATACAATTTAATATCGAGACTAATTACAATGGGTTAAAACAACAATGCATAAAATATACATATAAATACAATTAAATATCGAGACTGATCACGATATTTTAAGGACATACATTAGTATTTCAGATTCATAATAATTATCGTACCATGTGTGCACATGATACTTCAACATTGTTTTCTGCTATTCATTTATTGCCTCATCGAAAAAAGAATTTATTGCTTGGGAGGTACGTCTGGAAATAGTAACGTTTCAATATGTGTGTACATATTGTCAACAAGAAATTATATATTCTATAACATAACGACTTTGGTCGTGAGACATGTGACGATGTTAGCTGTTGAGGTGCAATAGCTTCATTGTTACTCGTACTTGAAAATATATTGGGCTGCTTTCGTTCTACTTCTACAGAATCTTTAACAGAAATTGAGTTGATGTTGCCTGATTCAATATGATCTCTGATTTCATTTGGCAAATCGGGTTCTGGACCTGAAAAATAATCATTACTAACCTGAATATTACTAATCTGAATTTGCAGAAAAAGCGTCGGGACTGCTTCATTCTTCAAAACATCATTTGGTCCAATATCTTCTGGTGAAAAATGTCTTGAGCACACCCGGTAATTGGTGTATATTTTTTCGGGAGTATATTTTCAGAAGAACCAGATTCACAAACTTCAGACATAAATTCAATAAGCCCATATCGAATTTGGGATTCGGAAATCTGTAGCGTTTATGGTTCTGAAGTGACTGACAATTGCGTTAAGCAGAACCGTGTTTTCTTATGATAAATATCATGCAAAAGTAATATTGTAGAAATAGCGTGTATGATAGCAAGCAACAAGTCGTATGGAAACAAAATCCACAAATGAATTGAACATGTCTACTATTGAACAACAATAACAATCGCATGCGCATTATAATTTCTATTCATTTCGGACGCTTGACGCGCTCCTCCGTGTGTTGGAAGCACTATACTTTCGCCGGCCATAACAGTTTTGGTCCCTTCCATAAGACATTCCATTCTACGGTAGTAGAGTTATCTACGCATGAGCCAGTGTAGTGGCGGAATGTTGTCCTCCTTCAAAATAACAGAATCGTGTATCTCCGGATCACTGATCAGCCGAGGCGGTTTGCCATTCGTCTCCCTGGTGTAACTGTGTAAGATAGTATCTAGACCAACGGGACCAAAAATGCTGAAATAACAGCTGTATTCCTTGATATCTGGATAACTTGTTCCTATTGTAATCCTGAACATCTCTCTGCGGTGCAACAGCTAGTAGAAAAAAGAGCGGGAATGAGAGGTAAGTAGTTATTAGGATCAGTCAAAAGGAAAAAAGGGTCTGGAGTTGAGATAATACTGAATTTGCTTCAACACTGTGTACATTTCTTCCAATGTAACTGAAGCATACCCTAACATACGTTTTATGTAGAATTTAGTGGATTTCGCAGCCACTTCCCAAACACCTCACAATCGTAAACGAATTGATTTTTGATTTGTTAAATAAAAACGTTTACGATTGGGTATTCAATACATATTTTAGTTTTATAGTTGACAAAACATGGAACCTTGGTTTCATTATCAAAACGAACGATGATATGCTTGAAGCTGAAATATCAATCATGGACCAAATAGGTAAACATAAATACGTGTTCTCCGATAGAAATTTAAAGATTGGTTATAATTTCATACTGTCAAATGTCACAGTGGGAACTGTGAAGAATTATGTTAAAATAAAATTATACGGACAAACAAACAGTAAATTTCAACAGTTTTTCAAAAAATAAATCACGTGACAAATATGATGGTTATATTTTACTGTACTTGTGTTGGGTATTACCACTCTCACAACTGTTTCTCACTTGTCTTAGGATATTGTTAATTTAAAAAATTGTTCGTTTGATTTATTTTTTATCACAAAAATTGATATTGAATTTTTAAATGTATTCATAATATCACACAACGTTGTTA
Organism: Endomychus coccineus; assembly: GCA_958510875.1. Lineage (NCBI taxonomy): Eukaryota > Metazoa > Arthropoda > Insecta > Coleoptera > Endomychidae > Endomychus > Endomychus coccineus. The sequence continues at coordinate 191,726,335 of OY294067.1, read as the reverse complement.
AATAAATTATCCTGTGGGAAAGTAAACCGAATAAAAAAATATGAAAATTACTTAGGAAAGTTTAAAAACATCAAATCTATAGACCTGTGACTGCAATTTTTTTGGATTAAAAAATTTTTTTCACGTTCTGCTAAATTGAATTATTTAAATAAAATTAATTTCAAATTTTATTGACAAATTTTTTAAATTCTATTGAATTATGATGCTTATCGATATAAACGATAAAACGATAAAAATAAAAAATTTCAAATTTCCGTATTTTCGGTCTTTTGACGAAAATTTTCATATCAAGAGCATGGATCCGCAGATTAAACATGAAAGTACATGGTTTCAGCTACCTTCCCTGAGAATTTTCAGACAATCGAAGTGCAGCAGCTGAGTTATGATTTTTTTAAGAAAAAGTGACCTTTTTTTAGTTTTTCGAGTTTTTTTGGGCATGCGTTAGCTAAATACTCTAGATATTCTGATTTAATCGGATTCCTGGGAAATTTTTTTATCAATTTGGGCTTCTCCAAATAAAAGGCTGACCAAAAAGGCCGAAGCATCCTCGGATTGCTTGGATCACCTGGGCCATTAGGGATGAGATCCGACAGGATCAAGATTCACAGCACTTCCGTGCCTTCCATGATTCAAACCGTGATTGAGCGGGAGAACGCTGGGCGCAGTCCTCATATGATATCAGGGGATTCCATATGGCTTACCGAAGGCACCAAGACGGAAAAAAGTACGGGTGCTGGAATAGTCAAGAAAACGGACCAAGGGGAAAGAATTTCTTTGAAACTAGGGACTCTTGCGACAGAATTCCAAGCAAAAATAGTTGTGATTACAACATATTGAGCGAGAGAGGCTATGAGAGTAGACAAATCACAATCATAGTGAGCAACCTGACAGTGCTTAAGGCACTGGAGTCATACACAATCACATCACAATGTGAACTTGATTGCGTTAAAGAACTAACGGCACTAGTAATGAACCCCAATAGAGTGACACTCGTGTGAGAGTCTGAGGAAACCAAACGAGGAGGGACAGAAACTGCCGTCGCACTTGCTAAAGCGGTGGCGGAAAAACCATTGATTGGACCAGAGCCAACCTGTGGCATTTCTCATGCCACAGCGAAATATGTGATCTAAAAATGGCTCGAGATAGAGCATTGTGCCTATTGGAGAGAACTGCCCCGTATGTCGCACTCGAAGCGACTGATGAGAGATCTTCAGCAGCAACGATTGAAAATCTGTTGACATTCAGCAGACAAGAAATACTCCTGACCGGACACGCCCCAGGCTGTAACAAAATAATTGTTGGGTGCCAAATGTAATAAAAGCCGAAAGCTACACAATTTCCACCTTCCCTTGATTCTCAATTAATCAAAAAGAAGATTTTACCCAAGTTACTAATATTTCCCAAACTAGCTCAAATTCGTGGTTGTTCGGCCCTTTACGTTAACAATGATGATACTTGCCCTATTACTTTTTAAACAACAAACCCTGGGCGCCACCACAAGTTAAAAGAAGAAGAATTTCAGGCTGTTATAAATAAAGGAAAAAGCATCAGTGAACTGGTAGTAAGTAAAAAGGAAAAGAAACAAAGCATATAAAAACATTAACAAATATATTCAATTATTAATGAACAATAGCAAAAAGGTTCAACAAACTCGCATGCCCTTTCGGGGCACCGATATAAAACTGAAACAATTGTAAATAAAGGTAATCAAACTACTTTGACTCATCAATTACGACCAGCATCTAATTCATCATGGTAATGAAAGTTGCAACAGAGATATTGAAACTACTCCCCTGTGTTCCTCCTGTGGTCCTGATAATGGTTCCGCGTGGTCTCTAGTAGTGTATTGGATCCAATATCCTCCTATCGAAAAAGAAAGAAAATACACGAGTAGGATGTCCACAAAAGAAGTAAAATTTAATACGTGCAATGACTCAGTATTGACGATGTGAATAGTTGAGTTAAGTTAGAAAAATATTGATAGGTGAAGCCAAGATAAATTACGATTACAATTACAAATTAAATTAATATGTGGCAATTATTAAGAATTTACTACAATTTTAGCAAAATGAATTCAAACAAAGTTAGAGGAAAATGAATTGAGTTTGAAATTAGTTATGAATTAAAGTTCAGAGATTCCTAGAACCACGTGGCTGAATTTCGTATTATTAAGACTCTTATTACGATTACGGGATCGTTCAACAAGTCCCACGTTACCTCTATAATCGAAGGTATCGGAAACAAGGCTCGTGGAATTATAAATATGGAGTGGTTAGTTCTAGCCCAGCCTCTATATGTTTCGTACCTCCTTGATTTGGATAACGCTACGTTGTTCGTATAACGAAGAGTTCAAAGTGAAAAGAATATACGATATCAATCAAGTGATTTTGAATTGAATAATGATATGAATGAAATTATAATATCTATAATCAAGAGATCTAGGTGCCTGTTATAAAGCAGGAAACAATCAAAGTTTTGTATAATCAGAGTAGGCCTGATTATAAATGAAATATTAAAGATTCAATGCTACTAAAAAAAAAAACCAATTTAATAACTTTGAATAAGGCCTACCTCATATCACAGTAACACAAAAGATGGTTAGATATCCATCGCAACCGGTTTTATTCCGAGTCCCCTTCCCAATTAATAATTCGGATGTGGTGGTAACAATATAGTGTGCGTTGAATCCGCACCGTAATTGAATACAGTTAACTATATCATTTAAAATAGAGTTCTTTAATTGAGAGGAAGTTCAAGGATATAAAATCAAATTATTATAGGCCTCTATTATGAAGAATGACCTGTGACGATCCATTCGAAAGTCGGGTCGTTACAAGGCAACAAAACACCTCTATACGATGAGACTGGTAGATCAGCCCACTCGCAGGAGTGGGAGATGAGATACCTATGCATGTGCTGTGTTAGTGCACGGCATAAGCGGTTGGTCGTCGGACATACCTCGTAGACGATAGAACTACACCCGAGGAAATTAGAAGTATCCCCTATATCAGGCTACTGAAATTCATAGAATACATTGGACTGATGAGGAGTTAGAAACATGTGAGGGCACAATAGGACTATAATGACCGCAGTGCAGTGGGGCTCCCCTTAGGATGGAGAACTAACCTCACGGAGGAGGGGTTTTAGTCCGTAGGAATCCGGCACACCCGGGGGCACGGGCACCTGAGGCGTCTATGCAAGATTTTCCCTCCTCTACGCAACTAAATACTTTATCGATCCCAATTTAGTAGATTCACTGGTCGCGTTCTCGCTCAGGATATCCGGTCTCCACTTCCGGTCTAGCTGTCGATGTGCATCCGGTGTGTTGTTGTCCTTATCAGTTTCGAAAAGACGTAGTTTATAAGGGGCCAGTGTGTGTGTGTGTGATAAGGGAATATACAGGTTGTTTGTGGAGAGTGTGTCACATGTTGAATGTACATGCTGTTTGTAATGAGTGTCGCACATAAATACACAGGGTGTTTCGTGGAGACGTCACATGACAGGCGGCTATCACGTGGCAGGTGTCATGGCGGCTATCACGTGACGTTTCGTTGTATGTGTGACGTCACAGCATATATCATGGAGGTACAGGCTGCTTCGTGGAGGTGTAATCACGTGACAGCTGTCATGGCGGGCAATTGTTGAAGGTACAGGTTGTTTCGTCGTCGTCGATGACGTGTCTCAGCATATAATACGAGAGGTACAATAATCGACTCCGGGGTGCAACCGGAAGTGGGGTATATAGTTGACACAAGGTTCAGAACAATGATTTATCATTCATGTAGTGATCGGACCGGTCGATCTTCCGCGATAAGGCTCTAAAAATCGTATTCGGGGAAAGTATGGCTTTATGGGAATCAAATGAAAGGTCTCGACGTGTAGAATAAGAATTTCATTACTTTCAGGGGGAAAATTCGAGATGTCGGATGTAAATGAGAAAACCCTGCTTTATGGGTAGCAAATGAAATGTCTAGACTCGTAGAGTATGAATTTCGTCGTCTGCGACGTTCCGTTCGACTCGTTCGACTCGTCCGACTCGGGTAGATAGCGTTATCAGTGATTGCGAGTTTGATTGTTCGAATGTATATACAGGGTGTTTGTGAAGAGTGTGTTATGCGGTATATACAGGTTGTTTCTAAGAGAGAGGTCACGTTGGGTTTTGAAATCACATGATCTGTCATGCGGTGAGATATCATGACGTCTGTCACTTCGGCGGGGTGTCTGTCACGTGGGGTTTCAACAAGGTGTCATGGCGTCTGTCATGAGGTGTCATGGCGGTTATCACGTAATATAGAGCTAAAGGTTATAGAGCTAACTCAAGTCAAAACCACAGAGCATCATGATCGCTGAAAGAGTTGTCATGGCGACTGTAGCGTGGGTCTTCAACGAGGTATCATGGCGTCTGTCACGTTAGGTCTTCATCGGGGTGTCATGGCGAGTCTTGGCGGTTGGCTTCAAACCGATTCAATCTGGCGACCATAGCTCACGAACGATGAAGACGTCATCGGCGATATTCGCTGATATGCACAAGGATTTCATATCTTCGCAATCATTAAGTGTGAAGTTGTTGACAGATCAACATGTTATTATCATTATTTTCCTCATAATTCCTCGCTGTTGAAGCGAACGAATATTTAGTGAAATATGGTTATATGGAAGAAAATTACAATGATTTAAGGTGTTTCAAGAATTCTATCGCTTACCTATAGATGACACCCTAAATAATGAGACTCTGAAATTAATGAAAACAAAAAGATGTGGTTCCAACGAACCTCCTCTTTCGAAATATTTTTTCGGCTAAATACACATCGGGTTGTTTTGTTTTCTGTAATTTTCTCCTCGTAGAATCCTCCACTCATCGTTTTCCCCAACATATCTTGCAAAATATGTGACAGGAGCTGTTATGTGAACTTTTATAATTTTGAACAACTCCGTCGACCAATTGGGCGCATACCCTTTCCCAAATATATGTTCAGCTTTACTTATTCGCACCACATCTCCAACGTTGTATCTGTGAAGCAGAGCCAGCTTAATGTTTGAGTAGGATCGTTTCAATATCTCGCTCTCTATCTGTTTTGTCACTCTTATTGGAGCCATATTCATAGTACTATGTTTACGTTTATTATATTTTCCTCTGATTTCTTCAAGTATATCAAGTCACTTGTATTTCATGTTAAGACTGAATTGTTTGTAGAGAGTTTCTTTTAACGTTCGAATGACACGTTCAGCAATGGCTGCTTTGTTCACACTATACGTATCATAATGGTTGATATCATGTTTCTTCATTAGGTCGTTTCAGTGTTTATTGAAGAATTCATTGCCCTGATCGCTCTGCAGATTCCTAGGCTTACGATGTCTTTCTAGCAATATAGAGCTGACAGCTTTCCGAATCTCTTCGGCCGATTTCGTTTTCAACGGACGAGTCCACAGAAATTTCGAGAAACAATCGATCATAACCAAAATGTATTTGAATCCCCTATTTTCACGAGCGTAATCACCCATTTCAGCCAGATCCATTCGCCACAAATCATCCAAACCTTTTATGATTGTTCTGCCCCGTTTGAAATTCTTCCTACTCGGCTTATGAAGCTCATGCACATCTTGTTTTCTACTCATCTTATCAATGCGGAAATCTAGTGTAGAATTAATCTTTTAGTATGTTCACAGAATTTGGAGTTATACGTTTCACAGAGACCTAATTTGTTGTTGTGGATGATGAGGGTCTCTTCTTAGAAAGTTCCACAGATGTCATCCGTCTTTCTAATGCCTCCACTTCACTAGTAATGTCATTTAGACGCATGTGCACACTGTTAAATGTGTTATTGTTCTCTTTTAATTGATTTCTGTTTCCCCTCACATCATCATTAATTGTTTCATACTCTGATTTTATATAGATCTCCATTCCATTATATTTATCCTGAATGTCGGTCAGATGTTCATCCATGTGAGAATAACCTTCTCATTCGTTAATTTATGTTCATTCAAATCGTTGTTGATATCTTTGATCATTTTATCAACCCTAACGTTGAAGGTATCTCCGAGACTGGTTTCCGTATTCAGATTCAGTTTGTGTGTTAATTCATCAAAATGTACTTTATTTGCAACATCTCCATCATCATTCGGCGATTTTACGTTGCACAGTCTACGATTTTCCATATCATAACTTCCATCGCTCGTTAGAGATAATCCTTGTCCGTGAACTTGTTTGAAATTATTATTAAATATATTTGTATCATATATCCACTTGGAAGGGGAGGCTCGACCAAACATATTCATTGAGGTCATCTTCATAACTGTGACGAATTTGTCTTTACGTATGGTTTTTGCTCAATTACATTAGCCTCCATCAATTTTACCATTATAGTGATTATCTCGTTGTGATGGTTATTGTTACCAGCGTACGAGGATGCAACAAGAAGTCTCAGACTATTCACAATTTCGTTAACGTCATCCAAATAAACATTTTCGATAGGTTTCTCGTTATATTAAAGCATATCATCTTCGATATATGCATTTCCAGTGTATGTTTTGGATCTTGGTCTTTTCATGAAATCGATCAAAGGTTTCAGTACATGTTTGTGTTTTACAGTGTTCCTTATTCGATCAGCTGGATCGTTATTACGTCTACGGGCACTAGCTATTCCCATCATCTGACTGTAATTTTTCCCATCTTCCACAATGTAAGTATCAGGTAAAACATCCCTGTAAAATATCAAATTATACAGTTATGTGATACCATTGAATGGGGTACCCTTAATAATTATATTACTCTCAGTAGGGGTGGCGACACTTTGGCCCGCCTGATAGAGAGCCTTATCAGATGTAGGCAACCAGTAGCGCATGCGCGGTATGCCCGGACAGGTATCGGTGAGTATTGGTATTATCGGTCGGGTAGAGAGTGTGACCTCTAGGTGACCTTCTGCTAGGGATTTGTGGGGGGTGTGACCTCTAGGGTGTGGTGACCTTCTGCTAGGGTTTTGTGGTAATCAACCTGTATACAAGGTCTCACGAATCAGCCTGTAGGGTTGGGGCATATACAAGGTCTCACGAATCAGCTTGTAGGGCTGGGGCATACACAATGTGAGGTTAGGGAGAATTTCAGCTGTAAACATATTCTCTGACAAAAGATACGAGGCAGTTGAGAGTCTGTGAATATTCACGAAAATAAACTATATTCTTAAAATAATTCAACTCGTCATTCTATAGTAACAATTGCGGTTAAATAAATCATATCTGTTTGGAACACCTAGCCAACGCGTTAAATTATTATTAAAATGAAATAATTCAATTTATCGTTCTATCGCGGTTAAATGGATAAATCATATCTGTTTATGAAACATATCGCAAGACGGCAGCGCGTTAGAAGTCGCAAATATTTATATGATAATGTTAATATTTACCAGGCTCGGACCCAGGCATTTACCAGGCTCGGACCCCGACATTTGTTTCTCCACGCGGCTTCATAGTCCTAGGGTTTTGAAATAGTGTTGTTTGTACATGTCGTCAGTCACGTGATTTTTGAAAGAGACCGGGCATTCATCGGAGGTATCATGGGAGGGCTGCTGTTCCTTGAATGCATAGATGGAATGTTATATATAGTATAGAAATGATATCTTCTTCTGCATTTCTCAAACGCGATGTTTATAAGGAAATTACTTTCAAAAACGTTTATTCAAGCTGTCTGTACCTTACTTGATTGCTATATTACAAAATGCGATTTCAATCATCTTAAACATATATGGAAATTATTTTTAGTATACAAAATGGAGTTGGGAGACTTCAATGGGGTATGGAATGTGAGGTTATACAGATTGTTTATGTATGACGTTAGTCATGTGAATTTGAATGAAGCTGGCGCGATCTCCAACGAGACAGGTGTGTATGTGAGGTTATACAGAGTGTGCAGGTATAATGACGTCTATCACGCAAGTCTTCAGTGAGGTATCTACCTTGCAGGAGCCTTCAATGAAATGTGGGGATGTTTGTACATGCCGTTAGTCGCAGGGTTTTGTCTGAGTTATAATGATATCGGTCGCGATGCATTGTCTGCCCCCACAAGTCTTCAATAAGGGCCATAACATCTAACATGTGATAGTTTACAAAAATGCTGCTTCTCATAATAGCGATATTATGAAGCGTTTGCAGAAATAACTATTAAATCATCTAAGGAATTTTTGCTTGATTAGTACTAGCGAGTACAATATTCGTTATAATATTATAAGTATGTATCATTAACTTACTTGTGCGATAAGGTTGTGTTAAATCATGTCCAACAGCAATGTATTCAACTTGGAATTATCGTAATGATGTGCGATCCTTCAATGTTAAAGTAGTTTCATAAGTTATCCGAAAGTAATATGAATATATTAAATGTTTTTCCAAAATTAGTTCCGAAGTAAACATAATTCGCTATAATATTCATTCATGTATGTTTCATAAATTATCCGATATAAATCAAATAAGGTTGAACAATATTCACTATCACATTTTGCGGTAGAGCTACAGCTGGTTCGAGAGAGATAAGAAAGATACGCCGATCACCTTCAAACGCGATGAGAATACTTTATTTTAAATCACACATGTAGTATGTATATATTCGAATCATATAAATCGCATAATATGACCCGAAATCTAGCTGCTGCTGGGTGTAGCCCTATACAGAATCTAGACGAAGCGGTGTTACGCATCACGATGATTATTCGAACTGTCTGTACAGCTCGATTGCTATATAACAAAATACATTTTTAATCATCTTAAACATATAGATGTGCTAATATAAATTTTTCAGTATGCAAAAAAAAAATATACTAATAAAACATTTTTCATCGACACACATTTCTTCATAGGATAGTTAGCTTTTTATAAAATTCAATCAATTTCAATGGGAAACATATATGCGAGGGAGTTTTATAGAGATCGAACTCATTTCCCCAACCACCCCAAGAGGTAGAACTATGATGAGGAATAGATGTGGATAATGATAATAATCATATGAATATCTTCATAAGCGCTAATCTATATGACATTCAAACACATGCTTCATAAAAGTCTGAATATTGAGTAGAGCTATAGTATCTTCTTCATAAGCGATCATTATCAACATTCAGACACTTGTTTAGCACGTGATTCAACAGCCTGTCATCATCGTTCACGAACTATGATAGGCTGATGAGGAATAGAATACCAATAATAATTATATAAATACCAATAATAATTATATAAATTTCTCCATTAGCAATCTGTACATTTTCCTTCACCAGCACAACTTTTACAAACTCCATACGTTCGCGTACAAGATTATAATGATAAACACATTTTTGTTCATGGGTTTACATAATCATATGAATATCTTCATAAGCGCTAATCTATATGACATTCAAGCACATGCTTCATAAAAGTCTGAATATTGAGTAGAGCTATAGTATCTTCATAAGCGATCATTATCAACATTCAGACACTTGTTTAGCACGTGATTCAACAAGCTGGCATCATCGTTCACGAACTATGATGGTTCGATGAGGACTCAAACATTGAACAGATGAATCTTTGAGGTAAAATATCTGCTGTAGAAATTACCCCACTTTTATTACCTTTTATTTGACATTATCGATATTTCCCATGTAACTAACCTAAAGCTATTTTGTATGCAACATTGTTATCATTTGCGAGCCTACGAGGGCCTGTGTGTTGGTCGGGGGCTAAATGAATATGTTTGACTATTATTACCTGTGGATTTATTTGAGATTCTTCAAGTTTGAGATTGATAACCCACATGAAGAAAGAAGCTTCAACGAATTGATAGGTTATTTATTATTTTCATATTCGCTATTCTGAATGTGACAACTTTATCGGCTTCAACACTCGAGATAAGAGAGAATATTTACCGCAAACTGTCTTATAACCACTAGGTACTACATATTATAATAATTGAAAAGATAACATAATAATCTGAATCACTTTTATATTTATTAATTAGATAGTTGCATACATTTTTGTTTCTAGACCTGAAGCGATATTTATAATTCAGATTACAATCCTGATGGGTTGATCCAAGGGACTGTACTTTACCAACGGCTCGTTCATTATTGTGATGTCTTGCGGGAAAGTGAGATAAATAAAATACCAAAAATAATAATAATAACATTTATTTAGAAAAATACATTTAGAATTAAAATAATAACATTATGATTCATGGTTCTTCACACTAAACTCCGAACTGATCCTGTAATTGGAGAATACTCCATTATACGATCGTTAATGATGATGCAATAAGCCCTGGTGTTTTTGGGGAAATTCAGGAAACTTTCCATCTCTAGTTTGACGTCAACTGTTGATGACTTTATAGCATCGTTTTGTTTTGAACAGTCAATCACAAAAATTGCTCTATTCTTGAATGCTATATAATCCAACATGGGTTCGCTTATTATTTTATTTGAAAATGATTTCTGGAAATCATAGTACATCTGGTATGCTTCCACGTATTGCTGGTCGGTGAAATTCAATTTCATTGCTTCATATGGATAACACTCTGAATTCAAGTATAATTTTACATTTAGCAAGTTTATATTATCGAAATATGCACTGTGCTTAACAGGATTATTTTTTCGATCAGTTTGGAAAGCTAAAATCACATATCTGGGACGTTCCAAATTCATTGAAGTTTTAACAGCCCAAATGTCGCGAGTGCTCTCCTTCATCAACGGATTTTCATGCAGATCCCAGCTGCGAAATGGAATCAAAATAGGCTTCTCAGCACTCAAATTCTCCAACATTTGAAATTTAACCTGATCACTTGGAAACACATGTCGCACTTTTAATGCTATCGTCTTCACATTTATTTTAGCCCTCTTCGTACCTGTGCTATTGGTATAGCAATCGTTATCGGTTCGAGACCTTATCAAGCGCAGCTTATGTTTTCCACTCAAGACTTTGTTATAGTCAATGAATAGGCCTAGTAGAAAATTCAACGGTATCCATAAATTGATTTTATTATTGTAGACTGAACTCAATGCATCCTTAAATGACCATCCAGAAATAGCTAGAGGTATAGATTCATGTTTGGCATATGTTAGATAAGCTCTGATGGTGCTGACAATACCAGGATCACGTACTTTGTCTATCTCTTTTCCATTCAATTCATAACTAATATATTCGAAGAGAAACGCTCCGAAATTATTCGTTAGTTTACATTCACCATCACCACTTGCTTCTGGCTGAAATTCTGCCTCGATGAATAAAGCAGACGATGCCAAATCTACCAACACATCTTGTTGATTGATTAATATCTCAATTTCATCGCTGTTGCCAAAAGATGTTGTATGTGGATAGTAGGTATGAGTTTCTTCCCGGATGATGTCTTCAATGAAGTTTGGCTCGTTGAATATTTGAAGTTTTTCCGACATTGTAACCAAGGGACTTCAAAAAATTTATATTTTCCAATGATAGTGATGCAGAAGCAACCTTCTCCTTCTTCAATGACAGTGATGCAGAAGCAACCTTCTCCCTCGAGCTCGTTGTAGATAATGACTGATGACCACTATGGAGATGTCTTTTATTGCTAAAATCTAAACCCATGTTCTCAAGTGACGGCTACTGCAACCTTCTCAGTTGAATTCCTTTCATATAATGAGTGGTGGTGAGTATTGGATTAATATTTATTGTTGTGAGCCATAATCCCTAGCGATCTTTTTCAATTCCAATCGTATAATAATTTCTTCTCCACGAAAATTTACCGGTTTCCAATTCTGATCTAGAATATTCAGTGTGATGTTATCGAAGGGCGTCTCGCTGATGACCGGTAGATAAATAAGATTCTTCGGCTCTATATCAATGGAAAACCCAGGTGGTACAAGAGGTGAGAACTCATATATCGTATGAGCTATCTTATTGTTATAATATGCTCCTGCGGTTAAGTAACACTCTACGCGTATAGTTTGAACTTTGATTATGTTTATAGGTCGATCAGATACGTGTAGTTCACGAGATGTCAATTTCTTTTTGCTGAATCCCAACAGTTCGCTTATACTATCTTTAGGAATAAAATTCACTTTAAAATCACTCTTCAGCTCTGTGTGTAGAGTGTTGTTGTTAGATTTTATTGATAATTTCCGGTCACGCTCTTCTTGCTTCACTCCTATCCCACAAACTGTACTTTGTATGAAATCTTCGATGTCTGTCAACTCGTAGGACCCCGTAGGTATAGTAACTACTTTTTCCTCACCCTTCACATCTTCATAATAAAATTTATTAAAACCTTCTTCAATGTTCGGAATGCTATTGTACGTATGCAAGCCAACAAGTGCGATAGAATAATATGAATGAGGATCTAGTTCTATAGGTGGGTGGAAATCTACAGATAAACGAGAGCTCTTACCCGTGATAGTGAACGTCTGAGACATGATTGATGAAAACTTCATCAACAATCTATTTATATACTAATAAATGTTAGTCGACCAATTCCAAATATAACTGGCTACAATTATAAGTGTTATATTGCATGAAATATCGTGTAGACGGCAAGCTTTATCGAATGAATTGATACCCTGAATCTCCTCACCCGTTCTTCTAATTTTGCCCCTGGTATTGATTTGAAGTTCAAACGGGAGCTTGTTTATAAGCGTATTGAGAACAACTTTTCCCACGCACGCTTCCATACAGACTGATGAGAATTCAAGATTGCACCGTTATTTAACGAGGGGTGGGAGGAAGACCAAAGATCTCAAAATAAATTTTTTTTTATTAATTATCTCAATACAAAAGACTTAAGTATAATCTTAACAATATATGTTTCAAATATTATAATCTTCACTCTTGATTCATCGTCCTAGTCGTATTGCATATTCCTACCCCTTCCACCTATATTGAAGTCCTTTTATGTATGTTCGACGCTGGTAAAAGTTCTTTCTTCTGTGCTCATGAAGCTCATGAACAACTTGTTTTCACTCATCTTATCAATGTGGAAATCTGGTATAGAATTAATTTTTGGGTATATTCACAGGATTTGGAGATATACGTTCCACAGAGGCCTGCTTTGATGTTATGGATGATGAAGGTCTCTTCTTAGAAGGTTCCACAGATGTCATCCGTCGTTCTAACGCCTCCACTTTACTAGTAATGTCATTTAGACGTATGTTCATACTGTTAAATGTGTTATTGATCTCTTCCAATTCATTTCTGTTTTCCCTTACACTATCACTGATTGTTTTATACTCTGATTTTATATAGATTCCCATTTCATTATATTTATTCTGAATGTTCATCAGATGTTTATCAATGTTGAGAATAACCTTATCATTCGTTAAGTTATGTATATCCAGATCCTTGTTGATATCTTTGATCAAATTATCAACCCTAACATTGAAGGTATCTTTAAGACTGGTTTCCGTTTTCAGATTCAATTTGTGTGTTAATTTATCAACATATACTTTATTTGCAACATCTCCATCATCATTCGGTGATTTTACGTTGCACAATCTACGATTTTCCATATCATAACTTCCATCGCTCGTTAGGAATAATCCTTGTCCGTGAACTTGTTTGAAATTATTATTAAATACATTTGTATCATATATCCACATGGAAGAGGAGGCTCTGCCAAACTTATCCATTGAAACCATCTTTATAACTGTGATGAATTTGTCTTACACCTGGTTTTTGTTCAATTACCCCTGCCTCTATCAATTCTTCTATTATAGAGATTATCTCATTGTGATGATTATGGTTACCGGCATGCGAGGATGCAACAAGAAGTCTCAGTCTATTCACCATTTCGTTAACGTCATCCCAATAAACATATTCGATAGGTTTCTCGTTATATTCAAGCATATCATTTTTGATATATGCACTTCCAGTGTATGTTTTGGCTCTGGGTCTTTTCATGGAATTAATCAAAGGTTTCAGTACATGTTTGTATTTTACTGTGTATCTTATTCGATCAGCTGGATCGTTATTACGTCTATGGCCACTAGTCATTTCCATCATTTGACTGTAATTTTTCCCATCTTCCACAGTGTAAGTATCAGGTAGAACATCTCTGTAAAATATCAAATTATACAGTCCTGTGGTACCTTTGAACGGAGTACCCTTGATAATTATATTACTCTCACTATCAATTTCTATAGGTTGATTACCCATGAACCATTTGTCTAAAGTTGAATTATATTGCAATCCCATTCTATCATCGTATTTCTTGACATCATCATCCATTCTATCATCGTATTTCTTGACATCATCATCCAATAGGAATCCTTCCAAGTAATAACGTGCTAATGTGGGGTATTGTTGCAGAAACTCCTCTGTAGCCTCTGCATTATCTTTCTTATGTTTTCTGAATTCTTCACGAATCTGATCGATAGTAGGTTCGGGTGTAAACACATCCTCCTCAGTATCTTGGGGGTTATATACGAATTCTTCACCTTCAGTTACAATATTTGGGGTTGGCATGTTCTCCATTTGTGTTGCTGTAGAAACAATACTTTTAGGTTTAACCAACGAATTTTGTTTGATTATTTCAGCATTTCTCGCAATTTCCTCTAGAGGTTTAGATACATTCCTGAACATATTATCTAGAATCTCATCATTTTCAGCTTTACCCAACTTCACAGCCATATATTTTTTCCTCACAACGTTTGCTAACTCCCAAATTTTTTTTCTTCAATTGTTGTTTTTCCTTTAGCATGTTACTCACACCCACGTCCATGCTGAGCGGGTTGTCTATTTCAAATGAAAGTATATATACATGTTAGATGTATATATAACTATCAAAACCTTTGCGATAACGTCCTTTGTTCATATCACAGTCTTTGTTTATCATAAGGAACCCATATTTATCTTTCCAACATACGCTACATATCTCTTTGAATTTTTCGAGTGACATGTCGGTACTCACATGATCGGTGAATATATGTTTCAAATTGAGCTCATCCTGTTTGAAAATAATCAAGCAATTGGCATTGTCGCGCAATCCATGTTTTGGACATTTAGCAAAAGACTGGCAAAGATAGAAACTATCAATTGAGTTGTGTCTCCCTCTTGAAAAATAAGCACGAATTTTCTGCTGTTTCTCAAACATCACGTTATCGAATATTATGATTGAATTAGGCCTCGCTTCTGTGGGGTCTATGACCTCATCACTTTCGGTACAAGGAAAATATCCAAGCCCCTCAATTTTCTTCAATGTCTCCTTTAGTAACTGGTATTTTGGTTGGTGTAAAGACTTTGAATATATGTACACGTTTTCAAATTTCAGGCCGTTAGCATCTAACAATAGCGATAACATCACATTTGTTTTCCCACAATTACTTGGACCACAGATTATTGTTCGTAGAGTATTAGGCAGCAAAGAGCTGTGACGTTGTGGTTGTTCAACATTCTCATTGCTTGACCCTAAGTTCATAATACTCAACGAGTCTTTTTGCTTAACAATCTTCATCATGCCTGAAGGCGAATCGAAATCATACTGGAACATATGTTAATAGGCATTTGTTTATATACTAGATGATGATGTTATATTGTGTATGTCCGATCACGCGGTTAGGTACTTCTACACTTCTCTCTCAAAATCAGGTATCAAATACATGTTAAATAGGTCTGAATGTTGAAACACGTGCCTGAATGCTGAAACACGTGTCTGAATGTTGAAACACGTGTCTGAAACAAGTGTCTGAATGCTGAAACACGTGTCTGAATGCTGAAACACGTGTCTGAAACACGTGTCTGAATGCTGAAACACGTGTCTGAATGCTGAAACACGTGTCTGAATGTTGAAACACGTGTCTGAATGCTGAAACACGTGTCTGAAACACGTGTCTGAATGCTGAAACACGTGTCTGAATGCTGAAACACGTGTCTGAAACACGTGTCTGAATGCTGAAACACGTGTCTGAATGTTGAAACACGTGTCTGAAACACGTGTCTGAAACACGTGTCTGAATGTTGAAACACGTGTCTGAATGTTGAAACACTTGTCCGAATGTTGAAACACGTGTCTGAATGTTGAAACACGTGTCTGAATGTTGAAACACGTGTCTGAATGTTGAAACACGTGTCTGAATACTAAAGCATGTGTTGAATCATGCGATAAAACATGTGCATGAATGTATTACAAACATTATGATTATTCACATTTTATTCCTCATTAGTCCATCATAGTTCGTGAACGATGATGACGTCATCATCGTTCGTAAACTATGGTCGCCGGATTGAATCAGTTACTGTCATCGGTTCGAAGCAGTGACGTCATCATCGTTCGTGAACGATGGTCGCCGGATTGAATCAATTACTGTCATTGGCTTGAAGCAGTGACGTCATCATCGTTCGTGAACGATGGTCGCCGGGTTGAATCAGTTACTGTCATTGGCTTGAAGCAGTGACGTCATCATCGTTCGTGAACGATGGTCGCCGGATTGAATCAATTACTGTCATTGGCTTGAAGCAGTGACGTCATCATCGTTCGTGAACGATGATCGCCGGATCTTCAATTCAATAAAACACCACTTACTCGTCAAAATCCTTATGTATTTCGATACACATAAAGCTATAGTCTGATGTTCTCACCCACCCCAATTTGTAGGCATCATATTGATTTTCCCTACATCAGCGGTAAATATTCTCTCTCTCTCTTATCTCGAGTGTTGAAGCCGATAAAGTTGTCACATTCAGAATAGCGAATATTCATTGATATCAATTCGTTGAAGCTTCTTTCTTCATGTGGGTTATCAATCTCAAACTCGAAGAATCTCAAATAAATCTACAGGTAATAATAGTCAAACATATTCATTTAGCCCCAGCCAAATTTCTCGTAGGCTCCCAAATGATAACAATGTTGCATACAAAATAGCTTTAGGCAATAATTCGTTACATGGGAAATATCGATATTGTCAAATAAAAGGTAATAAAGGTGGGGTAATTTCTACAGCAGATATTTAACCTCAAAGATTCATCTGTTCAATGTTTGAGTCCTCATCGAACCATCATAGTTCGTGAACGATGATGTCAGCTTGTTGAATCACGTGCTAAACAAGTGTCTGAATGTTGATAATGATCGCTTATGAAAATTCTATAGCTCTACTCAATATTCAGACTTTTATGAAGCATGTGTTTGAATGTCGTATAGATCAGCGCTTATGAAGATATTTATATGATTATTATCCACATCTATTCCTCATCATAGTTCTACCTCTTGGGTGGTTGGGGAAATGAGTTCGATCTCTATAAAACTCCCTCGCATATATGTTTCCCATTGAAATTGATTGAATTTTATAAAAACTAACCATACTATGAAGAAATGTGTGTCGATGAAAAATGTTTTATTAGTATATTTTTGTATACTGAAAAAATTATATTAGCACATCTATATGTTTAAGATGATTAAAAATGTATTTTGTTATATAGCAATCGAGCTGTACAGACAGTTCGAATAATCATCGTGATGCGTAACACCGCTTCGTCTAGATTCTGTATAGGGCTACACCCAGCAGCAGCTAGATTTCGGGTCATATTATGCGATTTATATGATTCGAATATATACATACTACATGTGTGATTTAAAATAAAGTATTCTCATCGCGTTTGAAGGTGATCGGCGTATCTTTCTTATCTCTCTCGAACCAGCTGTAGCTCTACCGCAAAATGTGATAGTGAATATTGTTCAACCTTATTTGATTTATATCGGATAATTTATGAAACATACATGAATGAATATTATAGCGAATTATGTTTACTTCGGAACTAATTTTGGAAAAACATTTAATATATTCATATTACTTTCGGATAACTTATGAAACTACTTTAACATTGAAGGATCGCACATCATTACGATAATTCCAAGTTGAATACATTGCTGTTGGACATGATTTAACACAACCTTATCGCACAAGTAAGTTAATGATACATACTTATAATATTATAACGAATATTGTACTCGCTAGTACTAATCAAGCAAAAAGTCCTTAGATGATTTAATAGTTATTTCTGCAAACGCTTCATAATATCGCTATTATGAGAAGCAGCATTTTTGTAAACTATCACATGTTAGATGTTATGGCCCTTATTGAAGACTTGTGGGGGCAGACAATGCATCGCGACCGATATCATTATAACTCAGACAAAACCCTGCGACTAACGGCATGTACAAACAACCTCACATTTCATTGAAGGCTCCTGCAAGGTAGATACCTCGTTGAAGACCTGCGTGATAGACATCATTATACCTGCACACTCTGTATAACCTCACATACACACCTGTCTCGTTGGAGATCGCGCCAGCTTCATTCAAATTCACATGACTAACGTCATACATAAACAACCCCACATTCCATACCCCATTGAAGTCTCCCAACTCCATTTTGTATACTAAAAATAATTTCCATATATGTTTAAGATGATTGAAATTGCATTTTGTAATATAGCAATCATGTAAGGTATAGACGGCTTGAATAAACGTTTTTGAAAGTAATTTCCTTATAAACATCGCGTTTGAGGAATGTAGAAGATATCATTTCTATACTATATAACATTCCATCTATGCATTCAAGGAACAGCAGCCCTCCCATGATACCTTCGATGAATGCCCGGTCTCTTTCAAAAATCACGTGACTGACGACATGTACAAACAACACTATTTCAAAACCCTAGGACTATGAAGCCGCGTGGAGAAACAAATGTCGGGGTCCGAGCCTGGTAAATGCCTGGGTCCGAGCCTGGTAAATATTAACATTATCATATAAATATTTGCGACTTCTAACGCGCTGCCGTCTTGCGATATGTTTCATAAACAGATATGATTTATCCATTTAACCGCGATAGAACGATAAATTGAATTATTTCATTTTAATAATAATTTAACGCGTTGGCTAGGTGTTCCAAACAGATATGATTTATTTAACCGCAATTGTTACTATAGAATGACGAGTTGAATTATTTTAAGAATATAGTTTATTTTCGTGAATATTCACAGACTCTCAACTGCCTCGTATCTTTTGTCAGAGAATATGTTTACAGCTGAAATTCTCCCTAACCTCACATTGTGTATGCCCCAGCCCTACAAGCTGATTCGTGAGACCTTGTATATGCCCCAACCCTACAGGCTGATTCGTGAGACCTTGTATACAGGTTGATTACCACAAAACCCTAGCAGAAGGTCACCACACCCTAGAGGTCACACCCCCCACAAATCCCTAGCAGAAGGTCACCTAGAGGTCACACTCTCTACCCGACCGATAATACCAATACTCACCGATACCTGTCCGGGCATACCGCGCATGCGCTACTGGTTGCCTACATCTGATAAGGCTCTCTATCAGGCGGGCCAAAGTGTCGCCACCCCTACTACTCTCACTATAAATTTCTATAGGTTGATTTCCCATGAACCATTTATCTAAAGTTGAATTATATTGCTAATTCATTCTATCATCGTATTTCTTGACATCATCGTCCAATAGGAATCCTTCCATATAATAACGTGCTAATGTGGTGTAATGTTGCAGAAACTCCTATGTAGCCACTGAATTATCTTTATTAAGTCTTCGTTCGGAGGTAAACACATCCTCCTCAGTATCTGGAGGGTTATATACGAATTCTTCTCCTTCAGTTACAAAATTTGGGATTGGTATGTTCTCCATTTGTGTTGCTGTAGAAACAATACTTTCAGGTTTAATCAACGAATTTTGTTCGATTATTTCAGCATTTTTCGCAACTTCCTCTAGGGGTTTTGAAATATTCTTGAACATATTATCTAGAATCTCATTTTCAGCTTTACCCAGTTTCACAGCCATATATTTTCTCCTCACAACTTTTCCTAACTCCCAATAGTTTTTCTTCAATTGTTGTTTTGCTTTTAACTTGTTAGGCACATTCACTTTCATGCTGAGTGGTTTGTCTATTTCAAATGAAAGTATATATACATGTTAGGTGTATATATAACTATCAAAACTTTTGCGATAACGCCCTTTGTTCATATCACAATATTTGTTTATCATTAGGAATATTCAACTTTCCAACATACGCTACATATCTCTCTGAATTTCTCGAGTGACATGTCGATACTTATATGATCGGTAAATATATGTTTCGAATTGAGTTAATCCTGTTCGGAAATAATCAAGCAATTGGCATTGACGCGCAATCCATGTTTTGGATATTTAGAAAAAGACTGACAAAGATAGAAACTATCAATTGAGTTGTGTCTCCCTCTTGAAAAATAAGCACGAATTTTCTCCTGTTTCTCATCCATTACATCATCGAATATTATTACCGGATCAGGTTTCACTTCTGTGGGGTCTATGACGTCATCACTTGCAGTATATGGAAAATATCCAAGCCCAGCAGTTTTCTTCAATGTTTCCTTCAGTAACTGGTATTTTGGTTGGTGTAAAGACTTTGAATAGATGTACACCTTTTCAAATTTCAGACCGTTTGCATCTAACAATGGAGATAACATCACATTTGTTTTCCCACAACAACTTGGACCACAGATTATTGTTCGTAAAGTATTTGGCAGCAGGATTTGTGACGTGGTAGTTGTTCAACATTTTCAATGCTTGACCCTAAATTCATAATATTCAACGAGTCTTTTTGCTTAACAATCTTCATCATGCCTGAAGGCGAATCGAAATCACACTGAAACATATATTAACAAGCATTTGCTTATATACCAGTTGGTGATGTTATATTGTGTATGTCCGATCACGCAGTGAAGCACTTTCACGCTTCTGTCAAATGCAAGTATCAAATACGTGTTAAATAGGTCTGAATGTTGAAACACATATCAAAAATGTTGAAACACGTGTCTGAATGTTGAAACACATGTCAGAATGTTGAAGCACGTGTCTGAATAATGAAGCACGTGCTAAACACGAGTCTTAATGTTGAGCACGCGTCTTATAACACGTGTCCAAATGTTGAAGCACGTGTCTGAATGTTGGAGCACGTGTCTGAAAAATAAAGCACGTGCTTAACACGTGTCTGAATTTTGAAGCACGTGTCGGGATGTTGAATCACGAGCTGAAACATGTGCATGAATGTACTACCCATTCACTTTTCACACTAAATGTATTCAACAGTCTTATAACTTAAATTTTATCTTCGTAAAAAATCAAGTCTCTTCTTAGTTCATGAACTTTTTCCACAAATTCGCAAAGTCTACGTATGTATTCTTCAAAAGATATATGCATGATGACATATTTGCAGACTTACTAGACATCTATATCATAACCTCCAGCTATTCACATTGCTACACATAGAGTTCTCATCATCAGTGTGATGAATAATGAGTATGTAATCATTATTATTACTCGCATTTTATTCCTTATTCGACCATCATAGTTTGTAAATGATGATCGCTGGATTGAAACAGTTACCGCCGTCGGTGACGCCATCATCGTTCGTGAGTTATGGTCGCCGGATTGAATCAGTTACTGTCACCGGTTTGAATCAGGAACGTCATCATCGTTCGTAAACTATGGTTCCCGGATTGAATCAGTTACTGTCAGCTGTTTGAAGCAGTGACGTCATCATCGTACACTATGATCGGCGGATCTCCAATTCAATGAAACACCACTTACTCGTCAAAATCATTATGTATTTTGATACCCATAGAGCTATGGTTAGATGTTCTCTCCCAATTTGCACACATCGTATCAATTTTTCTTCATCAAAAATATGGAAATAAACATTCTGCATGTCGAAACCTTTCCTTTGATACTCATAAAGCAATGATTGCATCGAAATTGACACACACCATGACAGTTCATAGAACCGCCATGACAGTTCACGTGACAGATGCTTCATAGATTCATCACGTCACAACCGCCAAGACTCATCATGACACCTCGATGAAGACTACACGTGACAACCGCCATGACAACTCTTTCAGCCACCATGATGCTCTATGGTTTCGACTTTGGTCAGCTCTATAATCTTCAGCTGTATGGCACGTGATAGCCGCCATGACACCTCGTGACAGACGCCATGACACCTTGTTGAAACGCCACGTGACAGTTACCCCGTCGAAGTGACAGACGTCATGATATCTCACCGCGTGACAGATCATGTGATTTCAAAATCACACGTGACCTTTCTCTTACAAACAACCTGTATATACAATATAACACACTCTTCACAAACACCCTGTATATACATTCAAACAAACAAACTTGCAGTCACTAATAACGCTATCTACCCGAGTTGGACGAGTCGAACGAGTCGAACGAAACGTCGCGGAAGACAAAATTCATATTCTACGAGTCTAGACCTCCCATTTGCTACCCTTAAAGCAGGGTTTTCTCATTCAAATCCGCTATCTTAGATTTTTTCCCTGAAAGTCAAGAAATTCCTATTCTACACGTCGAGACCTTTCATTTGATATCCATAAAGCCATACTTTCCCCGAATAAGATTTTTAAAGCCATATCGTGGAAGATCGACCGATCCGATCACTATATAAATTATAAATTATTGTTCTGGACCTTGTATACATTCCGAATATGCAATAAAATCATCATTTCCTGTTTCATTTCCGGTGTGACCATGTGTCAACAATATACTTCACTTCCGGTTCCACTCCCGAAGTCGATTATTGTACCTCTCGTGGTATATGCTGAGACACGTCCTCGACGACGACGAAATAACCTGTACTTTCAACAATCGCCCGCCATGACAGCTGTCACGTGATGACACTTCCACGAATAAGCCTGTACCGTCATGATATATGCTGTGACGTCACACATACAACGGAACGTCACGTTATAGCCGCCATGACACCTGTCACGTGATAGTCTCCTGTCATGTGAGGTCTCCACGAAACGCCCTGTGTATTCAACATGTTTACACTCTTTACAAACAGCCTGTATATTCAACATGTGACACACTCTTCACAAACAACCTGTATGTTCCCTTATCACACACACACACACACACACACACACACACACTGGTCCCTTATCAACTATGTCCTTTCGAAACTGATAAGGACAACCACACACCGGATGCACATCGACAGCTAGACCGGAAGTGAAAAACGGATATCCTAGGCGAGAACGCGACCAGTTAATCTTTTTTTAGCATCCAAGTTATTGCCAAAATATAATACAATAGAAAACCCTTTCATAGTTTCAACTTTTTTTCAAAAATCTGCTTATTAATATAGGGCTCAAAAATATTCAACTTACCCAAAACGCAGAATTTAAAGTTCTATTCCTTCAAATTTCACGATACATTTGACGGCGTTATGAGTTGGATAACTTGAAACAGCTACAAGCTATCTTGATGTGTACATTGGCTATATCATAACACCACAAGCTAAAATTCGTTTACAACTTCACAAAACTAAATAAAACTTAAATTTAATTAAAATCAGTTCTCGCACCGATTATATTATGAACTCAAAACCTCTATCAAAAGTTGTTAAATAATAATACCTCACATGAAAATTCACAATTCTGATATACCGAATTCTCTGATAATTGCAAAAAACTGTCCAGCTATCAGAAATGTTTCAAATAATACAGCTCAAACCATCACCCCGGATCGATTAAAGTTGAAAAGCATAGTGGTAAAACTATGAGATCGATTGAACCATAAATAACATTTGTTTGAAGCAAGAATTGAACAAATAGCTATAATTATGAGAGAACACTCACTAAAAACTGTTATACTTTTGTTAAAGATATTCTAACACATATCATAAATATGTTCGAAACATTGAATTGTATAATACAAGATATTGAGATAGTTAAGAGTGAAGATCTTCATGTAGAATTATTGAGACTACAATCAAAATTAAATTCCAAACAATTACTATTTGAAATGACATTAGAAAATACATTCCTATGTGAGAGGATTATAAAAATTAAAAGTTATATTTCCTACAATGAAATCACATATTTGCTACATGTCTCCATTTTTCATATATCGGTTTTCGATTATTATCATTTATATTCAATTCCAATATTTGAGTTGGGTCAGTTTGAAGAGATTATTCCGCGAAATAAATTGTACTATTCATATCAATCAAGCCACGTTTGTGAAGAAATTGTACCATAATATTACATCTGCCAGCAAATGGAAATTCAAGAAATTACGAATGAACAAACCTGCGACCAGTACAGTAGTTGTACAGCCTGTGAACAAATTGAAATAAAACTTAAACGATCCAGTCTCAAATATCCAGAAGATACCAGTGAATGGATAGGCGTATTATTCCAAGAGCTACAATTCGAATACAATCAACAAGAGGAAATATTTAAAGTAATGGTAGATAATTGTCAGATCACATAGAATCGAGAAATCATCAGAAATAATAGAAAAACTATAAGCACAAAGGAAATATTATTGTTTTCAGATATGGCAGGAAGTAATTCATCCATCCTAGATACATTCCCTCATCTAAACCTTGAAGAAATTGAACTCGATAATCTGCTAGACGTCAAATCCCAAATTGCTTGAAAATAATCCGAATTTAACTTTTAACAAAGTTTCACACTACTCCAGTTCATGGACTATCATAATATATGAATTATTAATTACTATTGCCATTGATTATTTACTGAAGAAACTTCGAGGTAGAAGACAACGTCCGGTGTAAGATAATCAAGAGCTGGTAGAGCTATAGAACGTCCAACTCCCTCGCTACCTTTAGTTGTTGGATTTTCGGAAGGAGGAATCACAGCGTAGTTTAGTTCCTTCATTATTGCTGACATAGTATTTTATGAAACGTTGATATGGACAAATACTAAGAACTTCTCGCATCCGGATTGTCAGTGTGAATAACTGTATGTACCGGCTAGGAGTCAGCCTTGAACATTGAAACATATAACATCTCTGTAATTTCCGAATTTATACAATTTTGAATTCAATAAATATTCCAATAAATGACTTTAGCAATTGTAGAATATAATCCACGTTCAAATCCTATGATCAATTTGGTTGACTTGTGTGCTTTCGGCAACACAATCGGGTATTTTGCGAATAATTTACGTTTGCGTGCTCCAATCCGCCTCCATCTCTAATTAACTCAGATGAGCATGATTTAATAAGAGTTGCAGGCGTTTTTAGATAAAAGCGGATTAAGAACAATGAGTTTGCTATTACGGAGTATGAGGCTAGACAACTCTTGCGCAAGTAGTATAAGCAAGGCACCGCTATTTTTCTCTTTGAACGAGGTAATCGATTTAAATCGTTAATCGTTAAGTTAATCCCCGCTGTTATTTCGTTAGCCTTCAATATTCATCAAATATATTTAAGAGGTAATGATTGGTAGTTGCCAATGAAATTGTTGACATTTTCATTTTGGGAAGATTTTCTATCGTGTCTATATCAGATAGTTCAACTGAATAAGAATTCCTATCTAAAAATACAGGTCCGCCTCACCAAATTTTCGAACCCTTCAATTCGGTAGGACTTATACCTCATCGTAAAATAATGTCTGCCGGGTTATCTTCAGATCTTACATGTTTCCATTCGTCTGCTTTTGTAACTGTTAGTAACAAATGTTTTCAATTTCCACGATCGGTTTTTAACCACGATAATATTATCGTAGACTCGCAATAGTAATTTGTACTGGATACTTCGACATAGAGTGATTTTCTTACAACCAAAAGTTCGTATCTGAGAAAATTGTGCTTGCCTTAAGGCACAACCCTTGACTTGGCACAGAAAAGTCACTGTACGTTTTTCGAACATGTATTTACCATATGCTTTCTCTGAGGCGTCGCTAAAACCGCCGTGTAGTTCGATATTTTTCGAGTTAGCATAGAACGTTCCTTTGAATATTGATATCGTTTATAGAATTGATTTGTTCCAAAAATGGTATCCATTCACTATGTCCGCAGGCAAGGTTTCGTCCCAAGAAATTTCTTCTTGTATCATTGCCGGGCCTATCAGACTTAGCGGGCAAAAATTCTTCATATTGCTGGTATGACTGTACGCTTTGTAATGATGTTATTATTGAAATTGATATTCACCGCATAGCTCAACGTGTCTCTTTTGGATTCCACATGATTCCTAACGTTTTTAATTCTTTACTATCGGCGAGCTGCATCAATTTATTTTTATTTTCTCGATTACCTAATACTGAATCTGAAATGCCTTCTTCGTTTGTACACCATTTCCTTAATGGAGTGTTGGTGCTATTTGAAATTTTGGTTATTTTATTATTTATTTCTCTAGAGCCTCATCTATCGTGTCAACGTTTGTCACAATAAATCATCCATGTGAGAGGAATGTCTCAATAATTTCGATATGCGTGAATATTTTCTACGAATTCTGATGAGAGTTGTTGTAAAAATTTAGTTGGGAGATAACTCGCGGATGCTGTTCAGTAAGTCACTGTATTTAGGCTATAAATCTTAATTGGCTCCGATCCATCACATCGCCATAATATCCGTTGATACTTTCTATCATCGGGAGGTGATATTATTTGGCTAAACATCATTCTTACGTCTGCACTCAAAACATTCCTTAGAAGTGTTACAGTTGAGAAAAGATCATCTTGTACGCTGGGACTTACGAGCAATAAATCATTGAGTGATGTACCTTGACCGGTTTCAGCACATCCGTCGAACACAACTCTGCAACAACTAGTAGTAGTACTGCGTGATATGGCAATATATTTATTTATTCATTTATTTATTTATTTGATTACACTAGCTCAACGAGAGAAATTCCTTCTAGAGCTTGGGGGTACATATAATATGATAACAGAATATGAATTGCAATTAACACAGCTTCACAAATATCATTAGGGTTATAACAAAATATAACAACAGTCAAACCGATCATCTCTTAGAAGCTACACATTTGGAAAATGAGGGAAAATAATAACGTATTTGTTCGGCAGAGTGGTAGATAACATGTTTGTTGTGTGGAACAGGTGTGAGATGTAACAGGTAAATTCAGCCTGAGATAAAATCACAGGACAGTCAACCAGGTTATGAATGATCTTATAAAGGAATAAAATACTATGCATTTCCTTAAGTTTATATAACTCTAGACAAGAGAATCTATCTAATAGAGCCTGGTGGGGAAATCCAATAGATGGATAATTACCATCAGCTTTGAAGGATAAATATTTCAGGGAACGCCGATTCACTCGCTCCATTTTGTTTATATAAATCATATTATGAGGGTTCCTCACAATTGAAGCATATTCGAGCTTAGAACGAACAAATGAATTACATGATATTGTTATTGAATTACTATTGTTAAATAGGCGGCAATTCCGGATGATGAAGCTCGTAGGCGCTAGAAACAATTGATTCAATGTGAGACGCAAATGACAATTCCACGTCAAACAGAACTCCCAAGTCTCTGAAACTTTAGGAACGAGCAAGAGCTGTGTCAACAAGTTTGTAATTGTAATTAATAGGCGTAATTTTCTTGGTGAAAGTCATTACAGTGCACTTACTGATACTAAGTTCCTGATGACATCAAGTACTGAGTGCATCCAAGTCATGCTGCAGTGAGGTACATCATGAATAATGCTTTACTATCGAGCAAAGTTCTTAAATCTTTTGCGTAAAAAGAAAATAACATAGAAATAGGGAAGAAATGTCATTGATAAATAAATTGAGTAGTAGTGGCCCAAGTACTGACCCTTGAGGTACACCTGAGTTGACATGAAATGAATACGATTTAAAACCTCTATACTCTACATATTGATATCTATCACTTAGGTAAGCATTCCGAAATTCAATCAAATGATTTATAAATTCAAAGCTAGATATTTTATTCAATAAAATACTGTGATTCATTTCATCAAACGCCCTAGCAAAATTGAGGTAGATACAATCAACCTGGCCACCCTCATCAATAACATTGGCCAAGTCTTGACTGTAGCAACCTAAGTTAGTAACAGTTGATCTGTCAGGCATGAACTCATGCTACTCAGGGGATATCTGCAGTTTTACATGATTGAAAATAACATCATATAAGACATATTCAAATATTTTGCAGAAGCTATTGATGATGGCAATTGGGTGATAATTAGTAACCTCATGCCTTCTACCTTTTTTAGAAACCAGTACTAATTTTGAAAGTTTCCACAGTTCTGGAAAAATATGCGATTTTAAGGCTGATGAATATATAAATGCCAGTGAAGCTGCGAATATATTGATGCAATTTTTCCCAAACAAAGCAGGAATTTGATCTGGACCCCTCGTGTGACTTGCTTTCAGTAACTTGAATCACTTCAGAGGGACTAACAATTGGAAGAGATATTATTATTGAAGTTATTAAAGTTATCCGAAGGTTTATTATTAGTTGAATTAGAGTTAATATAGAGACTATGGAAGTATTTTGCAAAGACATTAACAATATCATGAGTACCAGAGTAGCTGAGATTATCAAATCGAACGTGTTCAGGAATATGACTGCTTTTATTTTTGGTATGAAGAAATGACCAGAAAAACTTGGAATTACATGTTATGTTATGTCCTGGTTTTGATATATAGAGCCTAAATGAACAGGCAATATAGGTTTTGATTGCCGATTTCCTAGTTTCAAATGCATTATAGTCATCCAGCATCTTTTTTGTATTTATTCCAATAATTTTTCTTGAGTCTGATATTCCTTATTATGTTAGACGTGAACCAAGTTGGAAACATGTTATTTTTCTTAGGGCAAGTGTATGGAACGCATATTGTTAGCAAATTGGTAAAATGTTCATAGGACAATTTTAATGCGATATTAACATTGCTAGTATGATATAATGCAGACCAGTCAAAATCCAGTAACAGGTTATGAAGTAATGGATAATTTGTCTTATTGAAATTAAAAATGTTTACATCACCATGATGGCAGAATGATGTGGAAGGTACTGAAATTCAATAAACAATGGAGGAAGGTGCAAATCTTCACGCAAAAATCAAATATCAGACTTCGAAACTGTGTAAAAATTAGTACAGCAAATGAGATCTAGAATTCTGTTGTTACTATTTAGACAAAAATTGTACTGGTTAAGATCGAAATAACTGAGCAAATTGTTGAAGTATGATAATTTAGAAGATTAATTTCCTGTGTCTGATTCATACGAGGCATACTCAGTAATGTTGAAAGTACCCAATAAAAATATAGAATAATATTCTCCAAAGTCAAAGTCAATGAGAGCATCCACAATTGTTTCATATGACATTGAAGGGATATTCGGGAGAATATATAGCAGTACCAATATATAAATACAGCTTTCAATATTAAATTTGATACCTACGATATCCAAACTATGTATAAGAGAACGGATATTATTGAGATCAATCTCAATAGCAGAAAATTTACTATTTAAAGCTAGTAATACACCACCTTATATTGGTTATTGTTGAATATTGCGATTTCTTCTAAAGATAGAATAGTTATTTATGAGAAGCTCAGAATTCAAAACTGAAGAATTAAGTCATGTTTCAGAAAAAGCAATCAAGTCATAGCTTAAAGTGGATGAAATGTTGTATAGTATGCTAGTTTTAGAATTCAGGCCTTTGGCATTTTGGTAATACATGTTGAGCTTTTTGGCCTAAGGTGTGTTACTGAGAAATGAATCCTTATGCACGCATTTACTCTCACATGAATCATTTATATTAGATAATTGCTATACCAGACCTACTAAGTCCCGAAATTGCTTCAATTTATTTTATTAGCAGGACACTCACTATGCCAAACAGGATGATCAATAGATATATCTTGCATACCATTAGAATCACTCTTCAACTGTTTACAGTTAGTGCAATGACTGAAGTTAGATACACAATCCTTTATATCGTGATTACCAAAACCTTTCGGACATGCCTTGGAATTCCTACAGGAACTGGAACCGTGACCAAAACCTCTACAGTTACAGCAACGTAGAACATCAGTGGTATCAAAAAGCAACTATCATATCCTATGTAGATACGCTTGTGTTTTAGAGACATTAAGCATCAATAAGATGTAGGGTTCAGTAGGAGAAGAATTTGAAAAATGTTCGGATTCTTCTTTGTGGGCCAGAATCTTATGATTTTGCAATCGGAGCTGGCGTTCAGTAGTAGAGAATCTCACCTTACTATATACGTAATTCAATCAGCTTCATTATATTTCTTAGTTATACCTACAATTTTTATATGAGGGTGAGGATTGGTGACTTCTTTCACAGAATAGTTCTCAGATAGTTTTTCAACAGTACATACGAGGGTTTCTCAATATTTCCATCGGAATTTTGCATGATAGTCATGTGTCGCATCGATTCGTATTGTTTCATAAAATACGTATAATCTCCCTTGAATTTCCATCTGGTTTGAATCTGTTTTCTACAGAACGTTAGACGTTTCATCACGTTAGTTGCACCTAAATCTAATATTTGGGCGATCATCCGAGTTACGAAGCGTTGTTTTTTCAAAATAATTTTCACAGTACTCTTCCTTGGTTAGAAAAATTGTGTGCGATATTTCTTCAGTTTCCCAAGACCGTGTTGACGATACTTCAAGCATTGCATCCGTCATTGTTTGCGTGGAATTGCAGAATACCTTGTTATTGGAAATTTATGGAGCCTGTAACTATCAATCCTAAAGTGATTTCTTGTAAGTTTTGTGTATCTTTACCAGGTTGATTCGGGCCTAAAAGACAATAAAATATATGGATTTCAAGAAGAATGTTGATATTATGTGGTTTTTTCTAAGTTTTCGATCAGCTTGCGTGATATCGGATGAGAGTGTATGAGATTTTTTCCGTGATCGTGGATAATACTAAAAACGTTAAATCGAACTTGAATGAAGTTGACAGCCTTTATTTTCTGCGTCATGGTAACAGCTTCATGATTTAATCCTGCAATAGGTGTTCCAGATTTTTCACAAGGCAAACCAATTTTTTGAGTAGTTCTTGTGTGATCAAATTGCTTTAACTATCAGAGTCAAAAAGAGCTATGCAACCGTGAGCATTTCCGAGCGTGTCATCAATTATTATTTGAGCTGTGAATAACAAAACTAACTGATTATCATGTGAATGTGATTGACTGCCTTATAAGATTTTCGATTCCGTGTTTAATTCTGTTACGAAAATTTGAGACTGTGATTAGTGAAATGCATAAGCCCTATACGTGATTTGCATATTCATTCCATGGTTCGACTATTGCATTACCGGTTTGTGATTGAACATAATTCTAAGAGCAGCTGCTATAGTTAGTATGGGAGTAGCTGTTCCAGAGTTTTTCACCAGATTGGTAGATATATCGGAAACTTTTGTGTTTGACGTGGTAGCGATCTATTGCGCATCGTTGTGTGAGTGATGATGAGTCTGATTGTTCGAGTTATGCGCATGATTGTTATTTTAAAGTAAAGTATTCTGATCCAAACTGCAACGTTTATATTCCTCAATTTGCATTCCCGGGTGAGTGTTCAACACGTTGAAGCGCGAATATGTAAGGAGTTCTCACACATTGGAGGGATAATTTACAAATAATTCAAAATTTCAATTCTCTGAATGTACAGTATTGTACTCATGGAAATGAGAGGAATCAGAAATTTAAGAGTAAAAATCAAGACTGACCTATATCCTGGCAGACACTACCTGGAAATATGAAGAATTTTATGTCTGAAGTAGAGTGAACAAATCAACCAGAAATCAAAATACTGGGATAATTACCTCTTCAAAATAGGGTTCGTTCCTTTCCGAAGTAACTATCACTTCCAAAGTTCGCATTACCATTTGTGGTATCCATTCACAGTGTCCTTAAATGGGGGTTATAGTCCCGTTTGGTAACATCAATCCTCCAAAATCCTCCCACAAATATTATTCAGAATGACGTGCGTTGTTCTTGATTTCAACGGAAACAACCCTTCCTATTGGATATCCCAATAATATATAGACGTGACCTCTCACCAGCAAATATCTTACGGAAGTGACCGCATTGACAGTCTCTCAATGTTTAGAACACGTCACAGACCAACTTGGAAATGGACCTAGGAATCAAATTCTTCTATCATCACAGAACTAATCGCGACTTGGATAATATACTGCGTGTCACAGATGTCACTGGAGTGGATAACGCTGTCGCTTCATATTATATGCGAATCCACGAATCCTCAGTCGTTGAGTAGAATATACAAGTAAAAAATTCCCCCTTATTTCAAGAAAATTTCCCAAATTTTCACCAATGCTAAGCATGGAATTTCCATGAAAATTGAAAACCCAGATTGTCATTCCTGAAGGGGATAGGATCTTCGCCCCCCATTGAATAATAGAAAAACACCCAGCAATCAACAAATAACACCATCCGTCCATTCACACTCATACTATCATTCATACTACGGTGTTGATCCGATTCAACAAATGTCGCCCCTTCAAACCCCTGCACGGAGGGTGACGGCTATGGAGTTTTCGGAGATAGAGCTCAACGGAAAACCTCATGTCAAGCTCAGAGAGCCCTGGTGGGAAACCTACCCTCGAACACTAGCTGCACCCCAGCTGGAACAAGTCAGCTCCCTCAAGAGCCAATGGCAATCAAATGGTAAAAAGAAATATTTTCATATCGAAGAAGAGAAGATATGGGATTAGTTCACGATTATCTAAAGGAAATAATAGTAGGTGTAAAAGTGAATAAAAATAATAATCAGCCGGCTCAGAGTACTGGACCACGAAAATGCAGCACGCCACCAGCTGCATTTCTATGGGGCCTATTTTCCCAAAAACCTCCCGTTTGCCACCTCACTAATTACCTCATATGGTGCATGGTGTGATTCACTCTATCGGTTGGATTACTTCGTGTATAATAAAAAGGATATAACTTATGTCGAACAGTGTATCTTTGCAAAAGTTGTTGAATTGCTCTGATCTACGAACTATGAAATAGAATACCGGCAGTAGATTCCTTCAGTGGAAAACAGATCGAAACTTACTCAAATAATCAGTGACCGCCAATATGATTGTATTCTCCTTTTTCTACATTGGTAGAGATCCAATGAGATCAAACGGAATCATCTTCCAAGGTTCATCAACTTTCGGGTGCGCTGGTTTGGCAATAACAAATTTGTGAGCCAAACAAACACCATAACGCCGTATATATGACGCAACGTCTCACCTCACCTTTGGTCAATAGTGGTGCTCGGCAAATCGATTAAACGTTTTGTAGACTCCCGCATGTCAAGAAGTAGGAAGCTGATGAGTCGATAATATCAATCCGGATCGATCCTCTTTCAGGACAACCTTTACTCATGAATCCGCAGTATATGATAGCTCTAGATACCTAGGTTAACATATTTGTACAAAGTATCATCCGGAGCTCTCTAACTCTGATATTTGAAAGGATTTTCCAAAATGGCCGGATAGTTTCTCAAAAACCACTTCTCTTTGAAATCCGAAGGCGTATAAACTACGTCAATGAATCGAACTGTACGTAATAATGCTACAACATGATTTTTACCTTCCCGATGGATGATCTTGGAATCATAGATGCTTCGAGACGATGGCGAGCGAGTATATGCGTGGCATGACCGAGCGATCTCAAAATTGGTAGACAAGACGAAACAATTAATCGTAGAAAATGATATTTTAATTGAAGTGTATCAATCTAAGTATCGAAAAATATTCAAGATTGTGTCAAAACAAACTGTTGAAACAATAGAAATGTGATACATGTGGCATGCAGACTGATAGTTCATGTAATAAAACAAAACCATGTAAATGCAATTGTCAACAAGAAACTAATATTTGAAAAACAAAACTCAGTTATTGAGAGTTCTTATCATTCAACAATTAGAATGCATTATTAACCATTGTAACGAGGCTAAGTTAAATATTAATAGTCTTAAGGAAATCATAATCGAAGTATTTTAAGTATACGATCCAATTGTTGAAAAAACAGCAGATAATAAAAACCAACATGCTGTGAAAGAAATGTCTTCTGTGGAATTTAACATCACAGCTGTTCCAAATACGACGAATGGGATGAAAAAAAAACAATAATAAATATGAACAAAATACATCGACCGTCAGTTATGCCGATGCTATACAGTCCAACGCAAAAGAAACGCAACAAAATATTCTTGAAGAGACTGACAATACCAGACAAATTGACTGAACATGGACTACCATTAACAGACAGAGTAAAAAGGAAACTACTTATAGCTAAGATACAAAATTAGCAAGCCAATTGTTGAGGTCAACCCTCGAATAACTAGACAGAAGCCAATTGTTGAGGTCCCAGAAGTAAGCTAGTCATATATAACCACGCTTTATCGGACCCCACCCATAATTTTGAGCGTTTTTCGAGCTGTCCAACAGTAATTTCGAGCTATTCTCAAACTTGAAGGAAAGCCGAGAAATCAAAATTAATCAATTTGACTAGGTAAATGTGCAAAAGTTAGCACAGCAAGCCCATAATTACACATCCTAGAATTTCGAGACTAGGCTCAAAATTTCGAGCTTTTTACGAGCTAAAAAAGAGTGATTTGGAGATTGCCCGGAATCACGTGGTTTTCCGGAAATATGAAAAAAACTAATTTCCGGTCTGAAGTTAGCAAAGCAAAACTAGAAGAACTACTTCTAGTTTTGATGTGCTAACTTCAGACCAGGAATGAGTTTTTTCCTTATTTCCGGAAAATCACGTGGTTCCGGGCAATGTCCAAATCACTCTTTTTTAGCTCGTAAAAAGCTCGGAATTTTGAGCCCAGTCTCGAAATCAGCCCGAGGACCGCACCGGGTGGAGCGTCGCCAATGTTGACCAGATTTGGCCAGGGGTCCCCCAAAATGGCATTTCTTGTCGATGAGAGCGCCGGGCAGTGACAGATCACATGTTCCGCTGTCTCATCCTCTTCGTAGCATCCTCGACATATGGGGTCGACAACGACTCCCATCGTGTGAAGATGTTTACTTAGTCGGCAGTGTCGTGTCCATATTCCTACGAGTCTTCTAAGATTATATCTTGTCAGTCGTAGGCAGAACTTTGCAATTTTTGGGCACGGTGCTTTTATAGCAGTATGTGCCTGTCTACAGCTATCATTCGATATCCATCGTTCGGCATGCCATTTTAGGGTATCTTCTTTTATCAAAGCAGTCAGAGTGCTTGAGGTTAGCGGCAAGAAAGGCTCCGGCCGGAATAGTGTTTGTCCGGAGCTTTTTCGCGCCAGCCTGTCCGCCTCTTCATTTCCTTGATCTCCACTATGTCCTATCACCCAGGTGAGTTGAACATCATTATACTGTGACAGATTTTCGAGGGTTCTGTGGCACTCCCAAACTAAACCTGAGTTAACCTTTTGGCTACTAAGGGCTTGTAGTGCTGCTCTGCTGTCTGTCATGATCCGTATTCGTTTGCCGGCGGTATTTTTGTCCGCCGCTATTCTAGCTCCTTGAGTCACTGCTACTAGCTCCGTTTGGAACACTGTAGCATGAGATCCTAGAGGTATGTATTCGCGTAGGTCAAGTTCTTCGGAGAATATTCCAGAACCTGATCCCCGGCTATTTTTGGAGCCGTCCGTAAACATGTTTATGTCGGGCTTTGTTCCGTCGTTTTTGTCTAAATCGATGTGATAGTGTTTGGTGAAAGTAAACTTTGCCGGTATGCGGTCCGCTTGTGCTCCAAGTAAAGGTATCCTCACGGACGGCACCTCCAGGAGAATGAAAGCATGACCACCTTTTTTCACATTCCACAAATTTCCATTCCGCAGTCTTAGAGCCGCTCCCAGCGCCATCTCCTGTACAAAGAGGTCCAGGGGAGGCAAATTGAGAATAGTCTCCATGGCTGCAGTTGGTGTAGTTCTCATAGCCCCAGTCACTGCCAAGCACACAAGTGCACCCGACTGATGTGAGCTATTTCATTTGCTTGTCGGATTCTGGGCCACCAGACAAGTGCTCCGTAGCAGAGCATGGGTCTAATGACAGCCGTATATAGCCACAGGGTAATCTTAGGGGACAAGCCCCATGAGCGCCTCATCGCCCTACGACATTGCCAAAAAGCCGCACATGCTTTGCTGACTTTTACCTCAAGGTGTCGATGCCAGTTTAGCTTGCTGTCAAGCACGATACCTAGGTACTTGACCTCATATGCCAACCTGAGCTGGGTACATTTAAGCTTTGGTAGGACCATCTGGTCCAGCTTTCGTTTCTTTGTGAACAGAACTAGCTCTGCCTTTGTGGGGTTCACTGACAGAGAGCATTCTATGCACCAGTCTTCAATTATCTTGAGAACGCTCTGCATTAGTTCACAGAGTACTCCAAGATAAAGTCCTTTAAGCAGGATTGTAAGATCATCTGCGTATCCAATGGTGTAGTAGCCCAACTCATTGAGTCGCCGAAGTAGGTTGTCAACTAATATGATCCATATTAGCGGCGATAGTACTCCGCCCTGCGGACAGCCCCTACTTGCCATACCCCTTACGGTGCAGGCTCCTATAGTTACTTGAATTGCTCCCCATTCGAGGATATGGCGGGTCAAACCACTTAAAGCGGGGGCCACTCCATGTTCCTCTAGGGCAGTGCTTATGCTATCAAAGGATGGTTGGTCAAAAGCACTCTCGATGTCTATGAACAAACCCAGGGTGAACATTTTGTTCTCCATTGATCTCTCAATTCTGCTAACTACGGAATGTAGTGCTGAATCGGTCGATCTACCCGGGATGTATGCGTGTTGGTTGGGGTGCAGTGGATGAATCATCAACGCCGTGTCCCTAATCTCTCTGTCACTCAACCTGTCTAATGTCTTCAGCAAGAATGACGTAAGACTGATTGACCTATATGATTTAGCCAAAGAATAGTCACTTTTCCCTGGCTTTGGGATAAAGACTACACGTACTTCCCTCCATTCTTTGGGGATGTATCTAAGAACGACGCAAGCCCGAAAGATTCGTACCAGGTGATCTAGTATGTCTTCCAGCCCCCACTGGAGGAGGGCTGGATACACGCCATCTACTCCCGGTGACTTGAAGGGAAGGAAAGTTTTGACTGCCCAGGCTACTTTGTCGGCGCTCACCGTCTGGTTTGCCACAGCCCAATCTCCTTCAACAGGTGTTGGGGTAGCATAGTCAGGCCAGTTCCCACCGGGTTCCAAAGTGCAGCCTGGAAAGTGTGTGTTCAAAAGAAGTTCCGCAGTGTCGGCTAGGTTGGCAGTGAAGGTGCCATCCCCTAGCTTCAAACTGCCGGGTTGCTGATTGGGATCTTTAGAAATAATCTTCTTTAGACGAGCCGCTGTAGTAGTAGATTCTATTCCACTACAGAACGTCATCCATGCTGTGCGTTGGTTTTGACGAATTTCTCGTTTGTATACTTCCCGTTGCTCGTTATAAGCATTCCAGTCAGTAGTACTTCTAGAGTTCTTCGCCTTATTAAAGAGTTTTCTGCACCTTCGTCTGAGGTCCCCGAGTTGCCCGCTCCACCATGGTGTTGCCTGCCCCCCTGAAACCCCAGTCCGCAAGAGGCAGGAACCTTCGAAAGCTTCGACCAGACTGGATCTGACAAGGGCAACGCCTTCCTCGATCTGCTCAGTCGATGTAAAGTTTTGTGGTCCGTTTAGTTCACCCAGTGACTGGATAAGATGTTTTCGAAACAGCTCCTTATTTGTCTTCCTAGGTTCTCTATAGGTCTTGCTCACTATGCCACTACACGTTAAGGAGAAACTTATCCACCTATGGTCGGACATGGATGCCTCAGACATCACATGCCTACTGGAGATTATGTTTGAAATACTTGTGGATGTCAGAGTGATATCAATTATTGTCTGACATCTGGAGTTTAAGAAGGTAGGTTCGCATCCTCGATTTATTATTTCCAGATTCGTGGAAGCTAAATACTCAAATAGTGATTTACCCCTTTTATTGTTGTCTTTACTCCCCCAGAATGAATAGTGAGCATTTGTGTCGCAACCAATAATGAGGTGTTTGCCTCCTACCTCACAGAACTCGATCAATTCCAGCATTTTTCTGGATGGTGGAGGATTTACCGAGTCGATGAGTAGGTAAATTGACGCAATAATGACGTTTGTTTGGCTATTTCCGATATCACAACCGACACTTACCGCCGTTTGGTCGGCAGTGCAGAACTGCGGCATCAAGTTGGCCTGGATTTGTCTCGGGATGTAAATACACGTCCAAGGCCTGTCTACATTTGGGGCTACATAAATGTTACCACCTAGTTTAGTCAATCCACAAACTCTGCCTTTTACAGACCAAGGTTCTTGGATGAGAGCTATTTTATCTTTTGCATTGTCTAGGTGGCGACATACAGTTGTGACCGCGGCCCGACAGTGTTGGATGTTTGCTTGTAAGAAGTTTAGTCTGTTTGCCATTTCGAAGATCTTACAAGAGGGGGGTGGAGAGAGTGCTCTAGTTTCTTAGCAGCCCAAGACACCCTCCTCTATGGACACAGCCTCTAACGCCCTGGAAATCGGTTCTCCTTTCTTCATCGGGGTAGGGGACTCGACCTCTTTTTGCGCCGTTGAGGTGGTCTGGTGGATTTTGACTTTGTGGGAGTTGAACATATAGTTCAGCCTTCCATCCCGTCTGTTCAGGCAGGCAAGATCAGCCTCCCTCACACCGAACACAAGGATTTTTCCTTTCGGCTCGTCCTTGGCCGCGCTGTGGAAGGTGATCCAGTCACCAATCTTCGCCCATGGGTTCTGAGCCGCCAAGCGGCGTAGGATGTCTTCCATTTCTCCAGGGTTTCCCGGGATCCACAGAGTCACCTTTGTCAGCTTTGGTAGCTGGTCCACGGGGACAACTTCTAGTTTTGCCCCGTCCCATAGGGGAGGCAAACTTGATACTGTATTCCTTAACCAGGTCAAGGAACTCTCGTTTCCACAGATGAACCTGAGGATCTCCTGTGAATAGGTGGAGGACCGGAATATTGGTGGAGCATGTTCGGCGTCGGCCAGCGCACTGTCCAGGCAGCCGTCCAGTTTCTCCCTCAGCAGCTTGACCTGGGTGGCTGAAAGCCGGCCTAGGGAACTGCTGTTCCAGTTCTGTTTGTCGATGATTGCCACCCTCAAATGGGTAGCAACCACCTCGCTGAACTTTAGAGTTGAGGTGGATGGTCCACCGGGGACCCTCCTTTTGGGATTTACCCTTGGGGAGGACCCGTCGGACCTCTCCGACCTCTGCCTCTTTTTTGTTTGTGGGCCGCTGCTTGTCCTGGGTTGGTTTCCATCACCCTTAGGTTTTGGCAAGTCAGCCTTCGTCTAAGCGGTAGCCGATGTTGTAGCAGATGAAGGGTTGCTGCCGCCAGCCACTGAATCCGCTTGCAGCCGCCTCTCCCTCTGCCGCTTCTTTTGTTGGGCTCCGGAGACTCGACGTTTCCTCGGCCCTTGGTTTTTTTGAAGTGGCTCTTGTGACCCGCCTTCTTGTTTTGTTTGTTTGTGTTTGTTTTCCATACCGGGTTTTTTGAAAATTCATCTCCAGAGCTCCCCACCTGCCACGGAGCCCAACAAAGGGGGGCGTCGAACTTCAACGCCAGGGCTACCCTGGAGACATAGTTTCCAGATGCAAGTTGCACGTGAGCAGCTGCAGGTACCGGAGTGCCCACAGCCGCTGCATACCCCATTGCACCCAGAGGCTCACCCTACCGGCCCTCTGACGGGACCGCGCAGCCGATTGATCAGGGTGGGTTAGTCCTGACCGCCCGTCTAAGGTGAAATCCTGGCCAAAGTGGTGTGTTGCCCCGACAAGGCTCAACCACCAGGATCCTCTCATCCACCCGTACGGGACGCCATGCACGGCACGAACACATGAGTAGCCGAAAATACGCCTATCAGGTCGGCTACTGTACTGATATGTGGCTTTAGGGTTGTGCTCCCATTTATCCTTGTCCGTTAGCTACTTTTAGGTCCGACTTGACCATCACCATCCCTGCCACTTCCAAGCTAATATTACGCACCGCCCCCACTAGTTTCCAAGACGAGCTGATTTTGGGCAGCTGCTAGACTTGGTGAGGACCTATCAATAGTCGGTTTTGAGGACGAAATCTACTTGTAGTTGGGATAAAACCCAGCGGCTTCACAGGAGCCCGCGATTCACTCTGAGAAGTAGCAATGAACGGTTCAGGATCCATCAGTCCCAAAAGCATTGCCCGGCGGGGGCCACGTGGAGGTGGACATAGGCACTTCTACAACTCTACCGAATCATAGTTACCCCACCTGACAAGGTTAAGTTCGATAAACGAAAATATGAAAGTTTAATTAGGGAATATCACATTGATAATAAGTAAATAGATCAATATATTATTACAAATTTGATTTTTATCGATATTACCATAGTCAGACACAAGATGGATACATTTATATTCGCATCCAACCTTTGCCCACTGTGGCGAAACTTGTGTCCTCTTGCGGTAAAATTTTGATTCTTCCATTATTACATTGCATCGCATTGAAATACTTAGCTTGTGCTATCAAATCACAAAGCTTGAGGTAGTTATTTTCTGAGACTGAATATCTCATCACAAATATCGGAATAATAAATGATCATGATTATTATACTTTAAATACGTACAAAATGTTATACCTTGACAAACCGTACAAAAGGAAGGAAATAATATTTTCATGGAATTTTTGAAAGATCAATATCTCTGAAACTATGACGAGCTTGTTCGAAAAATTTTGGCTATTGAATTTATTTATGTTACTCTTACATGACAATAGTATAACACCTCTTGAGAGGTGTTTTTTTAATCTTGGCTTTCGGACAGATCTTGCGTCACAATAGCTCGACTTGACGCCGACGTTTCGCCAACCATTACAGGTGACATCTTCAGGGCAGGCTTGAGGCTTGAACTGAAACTTATTCAACTGGTTTCTGTAGCCGTATTTATTGTAGGAATAATTCTTCATAGTCGTCATTTAAGGAATTTTTATGTCCGAATTTCCGCGAGGTCTAATTTTGGTCTATTCTTATGTATTTTGACATGCTGAACACGATGGTGTAGATCAAATTTGAATTAACCCTGTGCTCGGAAAACTATGGTCATTTTTTGGACCCGAGAATGGCCATTTTTCGATTTTTTGCGTTTTGAGAAAAAACTATGGGTCTTATGAAAAAATGTTTCCAGCAAAAGTTGTTGGAAAAAATACGCCACTTTTGGCTCTAGTCCCAAGTCGATTTGAGGTTGTGGGCCCAAGATAGGGCCCATTTAGTGTGTTGTTTGGCACATTGAAAAATTGAGTATATGTCAAAGAGTTTTCAATTTTTCATATTCTGTTTTGGTGAAAAGACGGTATTTTGAATTTTTTCTTCATTTGATTTTTGGTATTTTGACTTATCTCATTTTTTGAAGTCACAATCGGCCATTTTGAAAAATCCGTATTTTGCGAATTTCAGACGGAATACTAATGTTATCAATCTAAAACTAGAATTATTCGAAAGATTTCATCATTCTGCATATAACATCCAAAATTCAATTATTTTGCTCTGAAAACATAGCTTTAGCGTCATTTTGAAAATTTTGGACCAACGAAAAATCCAAACTTTTTGAGGTTAGAAATTTTTTACGGAACCCAAATTCTAGGTTCTATTAGAGATTTTGATAGCGAGTATTTGAAGTCTTAGCAGATTGATTTGAGTCGAATGGAAATGAAGCTATCCTAATAAATGTGTTTGGGCCTCTAAAGGACTCAATTTTGGGCCTATAGACAAAAACCTTTAATCAAATTACAGAGAAATACTTCTGCTATTTGAGTTTGGAACAGCGTATGAACATTCGTTCACAATTCCAAGTTATAACGAATTTCGCAACAAATTTAGCGCGGAATTTCATGTAGCGGCAATAAGCGAGGGTCGGTACAATAGATTCCGCGCGCGAAATTATAGTTTATAAATATTTTAACATGCACCTGAATGCTTATAATCGTTTTGTGTGAATGTGTGAGTGTGTGTAGACGTGTGAACGCGTATATGTGACCGTGGCATGATGTTTTTATAGGGTGTTACGTAACAAATTTCAAATCTTGGGCCCACAACCTCGAATCGACTTGAGACTAAATCCAAAATATGCGTATTAGTTTTTCCAACAACTTTTGTGCGCAACATTTTTTCATAAAACTCATAGTTTTGTCTCAAAACGCAAAAAATGGCCATTTTCAGGTCCAAAAAATGGCAATAGTTTTTCGAGCACAAAGTTTAATTCAATCTACACCATCGTGTTCAGCGTGTCAAAATACATAAGAATAGACCAAATTTAGACCTCGCGGAAATGCGGACAAAAATCGTCGATTTTTATCCTTAAATGCCTGGACTATCACGCTACACAGTTCACTGCCTTTATCCGGTGATTAACTCCGTTCTGACACCTGACCCTGCCGTTGTGTGATCAAGTGCGAAGTGGAATTTCCCAGGATGGGCTTGCAAATGTTGAGAAGGTAATATTCTGAGTCACGGCTTAGATTATTTGTATGTCTTAGGATTTCTATAGCTTCAAGGATTTTTCGCTGATAGAAGTTTGGGGCTCGGGCTGAGATTTTAGTATTTTCGAAAAGGATTTGATGATAAGTGTCAAACTTAGGTTCCGCAAGTGCAGATCTGCTAGTGTCACGAAGCTTTGTACAACGCTCATGTTTTTCACACGAGTAGCTACTGTACGACCTGTTTCACCGATGTAGACTTTACAGCAAGAACAAGGAATGCTATAAACACTTCCTGAGTGAAGAGGAGGAAGTGGATCTTTGATAGTTCTGTAAAACTGAGATAATTTCGGCAGTGTGGAAAACCGAGTAGAAATACTATGATTTTCGAGTATTTTGGAAATTCGATCGTTTATATTTACAATTTATGAAAGATAGGCAGGGAGACGTAATCATTCCGACTATATAAGAGTGCCTGTTCCCGTTTTCCTGTCTGCTGTCTTCGATACAGTTCGGACATGTATTGACAGAGGTCTATATAGTAGGCGCCCCCACTTGCTTCAAATTGAAAGAAAAAATTATTGAATATTTTGTACTTTTTATGTGCTAATTTGGTCCCAAACTTAAACATTTCGTGCTACAAAAATATATAAAAAAAAACGGGTTCAAAGAGTGGGGGCGCTAGGTAGACGCCTTTTTGGCACCCCCTTAACTAAAACATAAACAAAATGATTAACAATATGCGTTTAATTCTGTGCTCCATGGAGAGCATAATCAAAAGTGTCCTAGACCATTTAGAAATTGATTTTCTCAGTGTTTAATTGCGGACGCACTTCTTTTAAACTTAATAAACATATCTTTGGTTTTTTAAACAAAAAAAGAAACATGTCATTAAATGCGCATCAAAATTTACATGTTAATCATTTTTACATGTTTAATATGTACCCCAGTTAAAATAGATATTGAAAATGTTAAAGGCAAGTACAAAAATCTCCTTTTGCATATAAGTCGAGTACATAATTAGCACATAAATCTGGCGTTATGTAAAAGTACTTTTGATACATATCAAGTAAAAAGTACATTGACTAGACGTCTTACCACCGCGCCCCCAGTAAAAATGAATTTCGAAAATGTTAATTGCAAGTACGACATTTTCCTTATGCATATAAGTCGAGTACATAATTAGCACATAAATCTAATGCTATGTAAAAGTACTTTTTGAAACATCTCGAGGGAAAAGTACATTGACTAGACGTCTTATAAGCGCCACACCCCCCCCCTCCCCCGGTTACAATGCATTCCGAAAATGTTAATTGCAAGTATACAATTATCCTTATGCATGTAAGTCAAGTACATAATTAGCACATAAATCTGGTGTTATGTAAAAGTACTTTTGATACATATCAAGAAAAAGAACATTGACTAGACGTCTTACCACCGCGCCCCCAGTGAAAATTAATGTCGAAAATGTTAATTGCAAGTTCGGAATTCTGCCTATGCATATAAGTCGAGTACATAATTAGCAGATAAATCTGGTGTTATTCAAAAGTAGTACTAAAAAGTACATTGACTAGACGTCTTACCATCGCGCTCCCCAGTTAAAACGCATTTCGAAAATGTTAATTGCAAGTTTATAATTATCCTTATGCATATAAGTCGAGTACATAATTAGCACATAAATTTGATGTTGTTCAAAGTTACTTTTTGAATAATATCATATTTATGTGCTTATTATGTACTCGACTTATATGCAAAAGGAGATTTTTGTACTTGCATTTAACATTTTCAATATCTATTTTAACTGGGGTACTTTTTGAATACATATTAATCATGTAAAAATGATTAACATGTAAATTTTGATCAGCATTCAATGACATGTTTCTTTTTTTGTTTAAAAACCAAAGATATGTTTATTAAGTTTGAAAGAAGTGCGTCCGCAATTAAGCACTGCGAAAATCAATTTCTAAATGGTCCAGG
This sequence comes from Endomychus coccineus, assembly GCA_958510875.1. Classification (NCBI taxonomy): domain Eukaryota; kingdom Metazoa; phylum Arthropoda; class Insecta; order Coleoptera; family Endomychidae; genus Endomychus; species Endomychus coccineus. The sequence goes on along the minus strand of OY294067.1, from coordinate 191,682,091 downwards.
ACACTTTTGATTATGCTCTCCATAGAGCACATAAATAGCACAAAATTATATGCATATTGCAAATTATTTTGTTTATGTTTTTAGTTAAGGGGGCGCCAAAAAGGCGTCTACCTAGCGCCCCCACTCTTCAAACCCGTGGTTTTCTATATATTTTTCTAGCACGAGATGTTTAAGTTTGGGACCAAATTAGCACATAAGAAGTACAAAATATTCAATTATTTTAACAAATTTAGTTCATGTTTTTAGTTGAGGGGGCGCCAAAAAGGCGTCTACCTAGCGCCCCACTCTTCAAACCCGTGTTTTTTTATATATTTTTGTAGCACGAAATGTTTGAGTTTGGGACCAAATTAGCGCATAAAAAGTACAAAATATTCAATTATTTCTTTTTAATTTGGAGCAAGTGGAGGCGCCTACTATATAGACCTTATTGACAGTATATCCGACTTACATTACATTTGGAACATATTTTTTCCTCGGTGTTAAGCAGCCTATGACTCGATGACCGAACAAATTACAATTAAATCAAAATTGAGTATTCATAGTGTTACGGGATGTAGAGGAAGAGGAATTTAAGTTCAGATACACCCAGGGCAGCCAAATTCTCAGTAACTCCCACATAAACCAGATCTGGCTCCAGCATATTTATATGCGGTAGCAACTAATAATTTCCCAACGTCTTTTTATTTGCTTCTTACCTAATGTTCGTGGGAAGCTACATCTACTAGCGCGTGTTGAGATTCGTGAAATGATTATATATTTCTCAGTAAAACTTAACGTATCACCCCTTCACTAAGGGTGCACGTTAATCTGCCAAAAAGACCTGACATGGCACCTAAACATATACCCATACTCTCATTCGGAGCTTGATTTCTATTCTATTCCCTTCGAAAGTGAACATATCCCCTGCCTTTTCCATTCGGAAAATTTGTGCCAAGTTGACTCGAATTTCCGTTACTCTACCCCCTGCTACAGCGCCAATATGTAAAGGTTGTCCACACATCGGAGCACTAATTTACAAGAAATTGAAATTTTCCTCACTTGTGGATAACTAATATTCTATTTTATCGCTTTATTGCCGACAGCTAAAGTGGCGATGGGTCGTTATATATTAGTTATGAGCGCCATGAAATTACTAACCACACAATTATAATCAAAATTCTCGGGAAATAGGTCACAATAATACATATGCTTATTATTTTCCTCTTCACATACATTTTGAATTTTAATTAAGAATGCACACGTCGCCAACACGAACAGAAGCACGAACAATCGAAATTATAACACAATTAATATTTTAAGTATATAAATTAAGAGTCCGCTGCTAAGCAATATTCTTATGAGCTCTATATACATATCAAATCACAATATGTAATACGACTAAAGAACAACTAAAAATATAACGTTGGATGATCCACTTCGAAACCAGATGTTGAAGATTTATGAGGTAATAGAAAAAGGTTGTCAGACCTTTATTAGAACTATTGCTTTTGAGAATTCTACCTAAAATATACTTTCAACATTACAAATACGGATGTAGGAATTTGCAAGGGTTTTAACCAATCAAATCAGTATAAATCTGACTTGATGATTGAATATCCGTTCTATTATTTACCCAAACGTTTTATGTGAATCATCTCCGGAATAGATCTTTCATAATAATTGGTTCCCTTATTTGAAATATTAACATTTTTGTAATCGAATTGCTGGTTATAATCAAAGCAGTCTTTAACAAAGGCGGTGGAATTTTCTGAATGTTTATTTCTTGTACTATACTTATGGCCATACATTTTCTTTCGAAAATATTGTTTAGAGATTCCTGTATAAGTCTCGTCACCATCTAAACATTTTAATTTGTATACTGTGTGGGTTTGTTTTTCTTCAGGTATTGAAGGTTTTGGATTTGAAAAATATTCCTCAACACAGGTAGTAGGCTTATGCGCAACATTTATATCATACGTTTTTAACATTTCTCAATTTTCTCTGAAGTCTCCATAATGTACGGTAATGTCATAATATTATCTGTATTACCGTTTATGCTATTTATATATGACATTTCATTATAGATTTTGTTTATTCTTTCTTTAATGATGAGTAAAGTGAGGCATTTATGAAACTTTCATATTTGGCATATTTTTCATATTATATGAAATTTTTCTGAATTTTTCATATTTTTAACTATTTTTTAATTTTAGGCATATCTGTAACAATTTTACAAACAATTTCTTCCCATGCAATTTAACCAAAACATTTTATTATTCCTGGGAGTATAGTAAATTTAAAAGCTCTCAATTTGTGCCGACAATTTTAGAGTTAATTTAAATTTACATTTTGAAGTGTGCCAGTGTGTCTATTTAGAATGGCAAGTGGTATCAAAGTGTCTATGTGGATTGAACCATTTCCAGAGTTGTCTATGGACATGGAAAAAGTATTCTGCTCAGTCTGCAGCAAAATTGTAAGTACAAATTTATTATTTTCAAAGCAATACAGACTTTTCAACATAAAAAATGTTTCTAAACAACAAGCTATATAAGGTGTATCGTGAAGAGGGTTTATTAAATATGCACAAGGTGTATTATACGTAACTTTTTAAGATTTCAAATATTAGTATTTTTCGGTTGTTCCTTGCCTCTGGCATACAGGGTGAGCCAAACTTCGATCGTGGTCCCATAACTCCTTTGAAACAAAACTAAACAATCTTTTTGGATGAAACCGGTCAATGGTGGACAAAAGCACATATTCTAAAGAAAATTTTTTCTTACAATTCGGCTGGATAATTAAAAACGTATTTCAGGGTTACGTAGCGGTAATTATAACGGCTCTAAAAAATTAAGGAAGTTGGTCATTTAATAATTTATGAAAAAGTAGGTTATATTTGCATAATTTATTATTTGATTATTTTGTATACAAGAAAATAATTATAGAATACGTGTTTTCATACACCATTGCCAGTTTTATCTAAAAAAATTGTTAAGTTTTATTTCAAAGGAATTATAGAACTACGACCAAGGCTTACCCCACCCTGTAGTCCAATATGATTCGAGAAGTTACAATCAAATTAAATTAAATCTCCATGTTTTAAAATATATAGAGGCTCGTATAATGTGGAAGAAAACTCAAGTTTTTTTACACCCTGTGGCAAATAGGTGATAGCCACTATATGAATTGGTTTGTCAAAGATGTTAGGTACCTATTTGAAAAATTTGCTCTACATATAGTATTTCGTCTCTGTAGATTACATCTGAGAAAAGGTTCCTAATAGAACAGCATGTTAAAGCTGCATCACATGTGGCTAAACGAAACAAAGAGACATCTGAAGGAAAAAAGCAACCGTCAATATCAAAGTGCTTTCAATCTGATGTTGCCAAATTTTCAAGTGAGCAAAAATTCAGGCAAGATTTATGTCGAGCATTGGTGACGTCAAATATACTCTTATCAAAACTGTGAAACGATAATTTTCAATCTTTTCTTCAAAAGTATTGTGAATTTAATATGCCAAGCAAAAGAACTCTAAGAAGAACAGAAATTGACAATTTATATTCCTCGTTACTTAATAGCATCAGATTAGAGATAGTGAATACTTATTTTTTATAAGTGTAGATAAAACGACAGATGCCTCAGGACGTTACATTGCCCATTTATTGATTGAGGCTCTTGAGAATGAAAATTTTACAAAATCATACTTAATTGCTTGCAAAGAACTTCCTCAAACAAATGCCTCAACTGTTACTAGATTTATACAAGACACTTTAACAAATTTTTTTCTTCCTGAGGCTATTCCTAACGAAGAGTTCATACTTCCCCTATCAGATGTAACACCTTATATGGTCAAGACAGGCCAAAACTTAAAAAATTTTCATCCGCAATTAATTCATGCTACTTGTTTTGCCCACGCATTAAATAGAGTGGCAGAAGAAGTTAGAAAAAACTTCCCCCTTGTAAATGATTTGATATCTTGCGTAAAAAAAAATATTTTTAAAAGCTCCACCTAGAATTCAATTTTATAGAGCATTTACCTAATCTTCTTCTTCCACCTCAACCCATTTTAACACGTTGGGGAACGTGGTTAGAGGCTGCTCCTTTTTATGCCGAAAACTTTACGCAAATAAAAACTGTTGTACAAGAATTTGAAGATGATTCTTCTCAGTCTCTCTTACAAGCCAAAAAATTGCTGACTAATCACATTTTATGTCAACAAGTTTCATTTATAAAAACCAATTATAATTTCATTTCAAACACTATTATCCAATCAGAGTCATCCAAATTATCTTTGATAGAGGCGGTAAATTTAATAAAAGAATTTGAGCAAAAATGCAAAAATGTTCCGGGACATATTGGAAACCAAATATATAAAAAATCCAAAGCAGTAATTGATAAGAACCATGGCTACAAATTCCTTTCACAAGCAGCCAATGCTTTAATTGGAGATTTTTATGAAACATTCACATTGGAACCAGAAATTTCGTCACATCTAAAAAACGTCCCTATCACGTCTGTTGACGTAGAGAGAAGTTTTTCTGCATTTGAACATATGTATACTGATAGGATTCGAAACTTTTTGTCAAAGAATTTCGAGAAATACTTAACTGTTTATTGTTTTAATAATTAAAATAATCATGTAAAAATTGTTTTGGTAGATATATTTTTGAATAACAAAATATTGAACTGTGTTTTGTTTTATTTCAAACTACCCCATTAAAAAGCAATTGAGTGTGAAAATTAAAATATTAATTTTAAAAAATTTCATTTTTAATTTTATTTTTCATATTTCAACTAACTTTCTTCCATATATATGATCATATTTCCTACTTTTTTTTCTTCATGTTTGCCTCACTTTAATGATTAGATTGAAAAACGTGTTTGAGTAGCCATTTATTACTAGTGCATTACGAACAATTTTCGGAATTGATGTGAAGATAACGTTGAGACCAAACTTCTTTAGTAAATCAAGAAAGTATTTATTCTTTCAACTGCATGCCTAAGAAAAAAATTACTGCATTTATAAATTCAGATTGATCTAGAGGTGTGTGGTTTTTAATCTCAGCACAACGATTTTTAATTCTATTCGAAGCCAAAACGACTGGTACATTTTCAAACAAAGGAACAACGTCCAAGAAAATTGATAGATGATCTGCGGGTACGGATTCATCAAAATGCAATGAGTCTTCCACATAAAATTTATTTTTTCCATTTATATTCTTGATAGATTCTGATAGAAATTTTGATAAATTGTAGTAGGTAGGCGCTCCAATATTACTTACAATGTCTTACACTTTTATGTAGTTTTGGAAGCTCATATATATAAAGTGCTTTCTCATTATGGCAAATTAATTTATTTTTCAATTCATTAGGGATTATCTTATTTTTGTACCATTTATTTATTAATTCATTCATGTCATTTTGTACTGATAATGTAGGGTCAGAATTCAATTTCTTGTAAGCTGTTTCATCATTCGATTGATTTCCTATTTTATTTTCGTAGTTATTTCTATGCATTATGGCAGTTTTATTACATCTATCCGCGTTCAAAACTAATATTTGAGGATTAGCATCTAAGAACCCTTTGTCTTCTCTGTGTGACAGTTAAAATGATTTTTTGCTATGCCTATTTCTGCTTGCTGCTCATCCTTTTTATTTGTCAAGATGTTACAAATGTTATTTCTAATTTAATTTTTTTCCTCTAAACTTATTAGACATGCGGAAATGGAACGAGGTATTTCATAAGAACTCAAGCTAAGAGGTACATCTTATAATCATAGAAATGCTAACAGCGCGGAGATATAAACTATATAGGTAAGCCAAGGAACGATGCAAAAAATATTGCTAGCTTCTGGATGGAAAAATTGTTGTTGATCCAAATCACAAGAAACTTCATTTAACTAATTTCAATCAGCTGGCTGAACTAATAAGAACATTATTATATTCAATGTTGTATATATATAAATCTTTTCTTTTTAGAAATATTCAATCATTTTAAGTAAATATCGAGTTTCATCAAATATGCAGGTGGAACATTACCTAATCTAATCGTGTCGGACCCAATTGAATTTTAATCATATACATTAAGATAAAATATTTTAACTTGTCATTGTTATTGTTTTTCTTATTACTAATTTATTAATTTATCATGAACTCTGCATAAGTTATATCGTTTATTTCATTTTAAATTCATTTTGCTTATTGACGATCTGATTTGATACAGTATATCAATCAATCATACCTACCTACCTAATTTGAAATCAAAATTCAGAAGAATTAATTATCAAATTGCTATATAAAGATAGCTGATTTTGTTTTAATTATTATTTTTACATACATATTAAGTAAGTCACTAAGTAATTTTCTTGGTTGATAAATTCTCTGGTCTAAGTTGCTCCAAAAATTGTATTCTCTTGACTCGTCATTCAATTCGATTAATAACATAGTACATAAAATATTCTCTATATATCCAAATTCAACATTACAAAATGAGTATGATCTTTATTCAATTTTTATTCATATTTTATCATAAACGGAAATGTATATTTCTCATTTAAACTGTCAGTCACTATCTAGTAACTTTACTGATTTTAAGGATCTTATAAATAACAATTTGTATGATATACTGAATATAACAGAAACATTGCTCAGCGAAATATGCTGTAATTTAATCCATAACAATAGATTGGTAGATGTGACGGAGTCGTATTTTACGTATAATCGCATTATAAGTTCAGAATAGTTAGCTGTTCTGAAGATATTGAGCAGCTATGGATTAAAATGGAATATAATAGCAAATCATTCATTTTCAGAGTAGCTTATAGACCACCAAATATGGACTTTTCATTATTTTATCAAAACTAGAAAATATCGTAATAAGTGTCACGACTTGTGGCGATACTATTTACTATGTGGGTGATTTTAATATAGATATGCTTCATGCCGACAGTGCTGCAACCAAATACCTGCATAATGTGAATTCTTCTTAAGGACTTGTCCAAATAGTTGATGAGCCTACACGGCTAACAAATGCATCTGCATCTCTCATAGACCTCTGGAGGAAATACAAATATGTACCATATTAGTGATCATGAGCTAGTGTACCAGAAACTCTGGGAGTTCTTCTCATTCATTTAGGGACTTTAATAACGTCAATAAAATACGGACCAACTTAATCATGATTCACACCATCTTCCGTTATTCCATATAATGAAAATAAGGGATATACGCAATTTAAGTTTCGAACAAATGATGTTAAGTCAACTTAGAAATGATTAAAGAAACCTAATATTTCTTCCAAGAAATCTAATAGTGTTTCTTCACATATGCAAGATCCAAATAAATTTAATACATTTTTCAACAACTCTATACCGACCAACTCCATTCAAAATAAAATCGATATTTTAAAACGCAATAGTAATACAAAAAATAATATTGTAGGATGCTAAAATCTGGCGCGCACTGTTTTAGATTTAGATATCATAGAACACATAGAAATAAGAATGAAGACAGATGTCATAATATAAGATAAGAAGACGTAAGTTAGAAAATAATAAAATATCTTTGTAATTTGAGGTTTTAGGAGAATAAAAGTGTTTGAAACGAATTAGTTGGTGTTTTGTATCCAAGTAATTCTACAATATTAATAATGAATTTGAATTTCAAACAGTTAATAATGACCAATTCGCTAAAATTAACAATGGAATATTTTCTAATACAGTTGGGCCTGATAATATTCCAATACGTTTCTTGAAGATGTGTTGTCAATCTAACACATCTTATAATCTTCAGCGTGGAAAATAACGTTTTTCCGAATTGCAAGAAGAAAAATATTGTTATTCCGTTTCCAAAAATTAATCTACCTCCTGACTTGGAAGATCTATGTCCAGTGAGCATTCTGCCTTCAATGCTGAATTAAAAATATTACAAATTGCTGCGCATAATTTTAATATTTGTCAAAATTGAAGCACGAATCAAAATGCCGAATTGAGAAATTATTGTAAAAATATAGCCCGAATGAAGGCGCGAAATTTGTAAATGATGAAGCGATATATGAAGCTATTTTGAAACAAAACAATTAATTTATTTTGCAAGAATTATTTCCGTCAAGAAGAATAATACATCAAATTTAGATGCATACAAGTATAGAATACCATAGTGTAGAATTCAGACAGCTTCAGGTTCCCTCCACCTCCCATATATCTTACTTGAAACGAGAACTTCAATTTTTTATCAATGAAAAAATTTAGATGCATATTCTAATCATTTTGATGGGCAAAATGAAAATGCAATTTTGATTTTTTTTTCAGATTCGACATTTGAACTACCTATATAATCGTTTTCTACATGGAAAAATAAGATTTTTTTGTTCTTATGATTTTTTTATAATCTTGCAATATAAGCTGAGAATCGATATCTGAAGGTGTAGAAATCGATTTTTTTTCAATTGAAAATAACATCAAAAGGAAGCAATATATCAGAAAAATTTTCGAATGAAAATTGTTGTATTTTCTTAAAAAATACAACTAAAGAGTCAAAAATTTCAATACGTTAGTCTGCAATTTATATTGAGTTTTTTATGAATTTTTCAATGGATGTTCATCCCTTGTTTCATGCCTGTCATCGCTGAAACGCGTTGTATTCAAAAAAGCCAAGAAGTACCCGAAAGTAGACCGTCCAAGCTTCACGGATGTACATTTTTATTCATTCAAACGCAGAAAAAATGGACAGGATAGGGTGGCCGATTTCAGAAAGAATCACCCATATTCATATATATATATATATATATATATATATATATATATATATATATATATATATATATATATATATATATATATATATATATAAATACATACATATATATATCTTCTATTTGATATATGTATTTTTCACGTAGACTGGAACTATTTTACTATGAGTGGTGAGGAGGGTATGGAAGGTCGAACTTCCGCTTCTGTAGAAGAATGAATATCCTCCTTGGGGTTTACTTTAGAATAATTATTATTATTCAATGTAATGAGCGTGACACTTTGATTATTCTCTCTTTTTTGATGTAATATTTTTCTTATCGTGAATAAAGTCTTATTATTATAATAATCATTAAGGAGCCGATGAAGAATTACAACATATGAAATTACTTGATCATTTAAATTCACCTAATGAACGTGTAACTTCTTCAAATTCCGATACACACAATGTATAGCATCAGTTTTGTACTATGAAGGTTCGTCGAGTACTTCTTTGCGTGGTTCTTCATTGAGTGCACCCTGTATTCAGTGAACGAAGAAAAGTTTTACAACTCTGACAACGAGAGCGTTGACGAGGATTATAATAATGATACGGATCACACACATGAATCCTAATTTTATGAGACAACGTAAGTCAACATTTGCATCAACAAGATCAACGAAGTCGACTACTTTTAACCTTTTCAAGATATTTTGCAGAATACGGTCCATCAAACCAATCAGTATGCATAAAAAAATGTCAACATATAATGCAACAAAAACTGCTAACCTGGGTCATCTAAATATTGGGGAGATTCCAATCTTGTAGAAATAAAATATTCGATTTGGGTACTGATTGTTATAATGTGCATTTATGTATTAACTCAACTTTGTAACTACTGGTAATGAGAACAGATCACATTCTAAAACGATACTCTTTTAATAACACATTCAGGGTATCAATACTAGGAAAGACTGAATGGGAACATACAAAGCTGGGCGACATTCTACAGGGGAAGATTTGATATACAGACACAAGGGATCCTTCATATATTGCTACCATTGTTAGCTAGCTATATTCCTTGAATGTATGGCAGAAATTTTCAATAGTAGACTTTCGCGGATAGCTAATCTTGAAAATTAATGCAGAAACTTCGGCATCAAGTAGTGCTATTGTGACAGGGAATCCATCTGGAAGTCAAGTATGGCAGAAATATATTTGAAAATATGGTGAGTCCCAGTTGTAGCATTTATTATCTCCAAAGCACTCGACTGAGTCTAGCACCAAGGCCTCCTTTGTCAAGATTGAGATCTTCTTCATACCAGACTTGATATTTCTACCGATCGGCGAAGTTGTGGAAGTGAGATATTTCCTTACGCCTATCATCTTCGAACTTATTTAATGCCTTTATCCACTCTCAACATCTTTTCGCTGGCTCACACATTATTCTTCGAACATTGCAATGGTTACGATAAATAATCCGGATATCTAAATCCCAAACAAAAAAGAAAAATGGAAAGCAACGAATCAACCAAATTAAAACCACTACCTACAAATAGTTCAGAACTTTCACTCATCATCCAGCAAATAATGAATTTCATGATTTGTCTTCTAAATTTGCAATATAACACGTTTATGAATGTAAGAATAACCTGAAAATTGGTTAGGCAACACCCTCGATGACGTTTCAGACTTCGTGAAAATAGGGATCTTATGAAATGGATGATTACGAGTTGTGTTGACAATGCTACGTGTATCTAGAAGGAACATTCTAACTCGGTTTGAAGGATATTTTGACCACCTGAAGAGAAATAACGGTATTAAATCAGAGTTGGCCGAACATATTTAAATTACAGGTCTCACCATTTCTTTTGATATACAGTAATGACAAATACGTAGATAATTTATAGGAATGAAAATGTATAAGCCAAAAAGCGATTTGATGAATTTCGATTTATCTCTATTATATACATTACTAATTCCAAATTGTATTTGAACAGGGATATTTTGATTTCTAATTCAGTTTGGTCTGATGATGGCTACTTTGTAGCTGATAGGCCCTTAGTACTTTGACAGTATTTTTAGTGCACAAGGATGATTATTTCTTACTTATTGTGTTATAGTTGATTTATCCAAAGATTGAACTCTTTTATAGTTCATTAACATAAAACTACTTGTTAAGTCATGATACAAATCAGGGAACATTTAAGCAGTAAGTACTCGGAATGCCAACGATCTTTCCAATTCATTAAGAAAATAATTGTAGATCTAATAATTATCCAGCGGTTCCTTAACGGGCTAACTCAGTAATTGTTAGATGAACTTTATCTATCGACCATTACAAATGTTAAATGATTTCAGGTTATAAATAAATAAAAAAATGCCACAATGAGCGCAGAAAGCCATTAAAAGTATCATTCGAATGATATAATTAAAATACTTAAAATTATTATCTGACGAAAGCTGGATCAAGAATTCGTCAACTAATAAGTGTTGATATTAAAGAAAGTTCAAACAAGCATGTTGGATAATGTCTCATTCCATCAATGGTTTCTAAATATGTATCGGTAATTGTTGCTTAGAATATAAATGTGATAGGAATCAGAGGTTTAGGAGAATGAAAAATTACCGTCAACGAATCTGCAATACAATTAGTTAATTTATAATTTAATAAAATTTATGTAAGAAATTAGATATAAATGAATATATGAATATATTCATTCATCTCAAGTTGGCTTTCGCCAGGTTACAATAATGGGGTCTCTCTAGTATACATCGATAAGTGAAATCACCAACTTATAGTTCTAGACAGCTGTTCTCCCTTCCCATAGGGCTCATCAGTAGAACGAGCAAGTTTCATCTGTTGAAGGCAGATATAAACGGTCAACAGCATGGTAAAAAGGCCAAAATATCTCACGCCATCTACGAATAGATGTCTCACTAAGAAATCAAACATTGGACTACATTGAGGAATAGATTTCTCGAACTTTACAAAAGTAACGAAGAATGTAAGACTACCCGAGTCTGCCAGATGGTGACACAATACCAAACTAATATAAGAAATTAGATATAAATGAATATATGAATTCTCTAATTTATCTCAAGTTGGATTTTGCCAGATAACAATGATAAGGTCTCTCTAGTTTAGATCGATCATCAACGCCACAAACTTATAGTTCTAAACAGCTGTGATTGATCTGGACTAGACAAATTTTATCATTGTTATGTGGTAAAAGCCAACTTGAGATGAATTAATATATTCATATATCCATTTATATCTGAATTTCACTTTGGTTTGGTTTGGTGTCTCCATCTGACTCAAGTAGTCTAACATTCCCCTAACTATTGTGAAAGTTGGAAATCTATCAGTCATTGTCGAACATTGTCTGATCTTTTAGTGAGACATCTGTTCGTAGATGACGTGAGATATTTTGGTCTTTTTATCATGCTGTTGACCGGTTATGTCTACCTACAACAGGAATCTTTCAGTAATGTTGCAAACTTGCTCGAGCATTGTCACGCAATCCATTTTTGCTCCTATTTAACCTGGCTATCCAAAAAAATGGCCTAGATAAAGAATGTTTTCATATGGTGGAAGAGTATAAGAATAACATGCTTTTCAACTAGCTGCAACTTCATAAGTGTTGTTACGCAATCAAAAAATCGAAAACTTGTGGAGGCTGTATCTCGAAAATGCCTTAAAATGGAAGATTCGTCCTGTGAGATGAATTGATCACTGAACCATCCTCTAACAATAAACCGTAGTGATAGCATGTTGTCACCCAGTCCTGCCATATCGCTACAGCTGCTAGATTATATGGAAAATTGGTTTGAAATCTTCTTCACGACATTCATCTATCGCACAAGTTGTGTTTTGGAGAAAAGCATGCATTCTTATTCCCTCTATACTCCTGTACACAATTCTTTCCAGTCATGTTTGTTAATTCCGACCATCATATTAAACACAGTTATTGAAGGATACAAGAAGGTGTCAACACATTAAACAATAATGTTCGATTCTGGTATTACTCACTTCACTTTCTCTTCATTTCCGTTATATTTTTTATAGAAACATGTTATTCACATACCTTACTATGGAAACTTGGTTTGGAATCTTGTATTGACGATTGCGACATCCATTTATGGCACAAAGTGTCGTCTTCTAGATGTCAAACAACATACACTTCTGACTCTGCATCCTAATTCCCTCTACATACTGATACACATCACTTTCCAGGAGTGTTATTTGCGACCATCATACTCAACAAAATTAGCAATTAACAAGAGGGTGTCCGCACAGAAAACAATAAAGTTCAATTTTGGAATTACTCACTCCACTTTCTTTCACATATACTCTACAATTTTCAGATTAAACTGATCTTTTTTGTTGGAAAACAATTACATATACAATGGAACTATTGTTTTCTTGTAGGAGCCACTGTGTGGTGGAAAATGTCATGTTTTCTTCAATATTCATAATAAAAATTTATTTCGAAATTTTTCTACATTGTATTATCCAGTCTAGTATTCACTTGTAAAATGGGAACCTACTTCATACCTTTCATTGAAGTCAATCAATACCAGGGTTAACACAATAAAAATATCCAATTGAACTAACAACAAATGGTAGCATAATTTTCAATATGATTATTTTTCAATTTTGTAAGCAAAACATAATAGCTGGACTGTAAACAAACCAGCTCTGCTGTTGGCACAGTTCAGTGTTCATTTGTAATATAATTCACATGTTTCATTGAGGTCAATCAATACCAAATCAAAAAAATTAAAAAAACTTCAATATTCACTGATTACAAATGAAAGTATAATTTTCTGTATCATTATTTAGGATAAACTATTTATTTTTTTAACGAAATAATAAATAAAACTACTTTGTTTTACTATCACTGATATTTAATATAGTCGTCACTATAGTTTCAACACTAAACGTCATCTTCAGACGAAAAATGATATTTATTTTTGTTGATGAAACACAAATTTACAAGCAGAACGTAATAGCTAGACTGTAAACATACCCGCTATGCTGCCGGTACATGTGAGTGCGCAAATTGCAACAACAATAATTATTAATGGCTCAGCTTATCTGTCACAACTTCCTGACGTCAGGTGGTAATGTCACACTATGGTAAACGCGAATGATCTTCGATGGGTGTCAGAAAATATCTATTTCTGCTGGGCGTCGAATTCGGCATGGGTCCACACAAGTCAGAGTGAATGTTTCAAGGGTTCCTTCTCTTCTCGATTGCTTTCTAAAAACTTATTCTGGGTAAATTTCCTTCTGAAGCAATCCATCATACTACAACTCTTAATCATTCAGATACATGTATTCCTGTAGCAAATGTTGATCAGAGCTGGACCTCTATGTATCAATCGGTGATGCCGATGTTAACACGCCGTTTCTCTCGCTAAGTGCACTGTCTGTCAACGCGGGTCCTACGGATTCGTGTGTGAATAAATTTTGGTCCCTCCTCGCCTCTGCGATTATATATCTGCAGATTTCACATGATATGTCGTTCTCAAAAATTACCTGGTGATTCGATTTTGTGATACCCTTGACTGAATGGAGTCTGAATTTGAATCCTCATAACCGAATTGACCAACTACTCCACGCAAGGAACTTCAAACCAGCTTCTTCAAAATTAATTAAAGAATGTAATATTGTCAACATGATATTTCTTAGTTGTCTAATTCATTGCAAAATATTTATGTTTGGGAATATTTCAATTTGTGTGTTCATGTTCTTCAATATGTATTATCCGTGTAGCGATAGCCGTAGAAACCAGGAATTGTTCTGATGATGTCACTCTGCTCCAATACTGTTTTGAGCATTCTATTAAGACGGTTAGAATGTAAACTTCAAATTTAGATATAACATATTATTCAATTCAATTCTTTTATCAGTTTGACGAAAAGTGATCAAATTAAAGAAATGCGTCATCAGAATCTAAATTTGAAAAATTGAAGATATTTCCGTGTTGGAATCGGATTAATCTTATGAAAAATTGTTTGCATCAACTGTTCGCTCAAACCCCCATTCGACTTTCTATGCATTTTTGAAATTGATAGATGATATTTTATCGACAACATGAACCCACTCTGTACTAAATATAAGTCACGGTCACATGATGGCTTTGTTTGTTATCTGTATTACACTAGTTTGGTTTTGAAAGTATCTGCATTAAGATGATTCAGCGCTAAGTTTCAACAAACGTGATCTTCTTGAAATAGTTGTTGAGATTAACTATTACTGAGTGCCTTACAAATGTAATATTTGTAGTACAATGTTCACATGTTACTTTCACTGATCCTTGACTGTCGGTTTTGTTCTCCGTTTTGATATTTATTACCAATACTAAAATATTCTTTCTATTCCCAATTACGAAGCCATAGCATTGATAAATGAGATGATTGAATGACAAATATTAATATTGCATAGAATGAAATGTAACATATATATAGAAGTGCACATAACATGGACAAATGTTACATGGTATGATGGGACTAGTTCGTTCCCGTTTCAGAATAAACCTCCTAAGAATGGTATCCAACCATTCATTGTTTGGAAAAATGAATAATGTCTGAAGAATACATGAACAAAAGACGGTGATATTCAAAGAATATCCCAGAATGCTGTCAAAACAACAATCCATCTAGTAGTATCCGTTCTAAGCAACGTACAAACTGGTATTTGAAATTCTTCACACTAAAGTTGGATGATTATATATGGAGTATATCCATGGCGCCCAAGACGACCCGAATGTCATGATAACTAAACAGATGTATCATGGTTACAAGAAGATACAATATTGCGATATAGGATGATCCACCTTTCACTATTTGTCAGACATGTTACCATCTAACATAGCAATTTGGAACTGACATCTACTCTTAGAAATTCTTTTCAGATATTTTGTAGTTTTACCTATAATTTTTATTACATCATCATCCATGGAGTGTATTGTTAGTAATGAAAGCTTGATGTTATCCTCTTCGGGATTTTAAGAATCTAGTTGATGAGGTCATTAACAGTTCATGGGTATATTTCACTTAGTGAAAAATTTGATACAATGAAAAGGTTTTCTAGTTCAGATCGATCTGTAACGTCACAAGCGTATAGTTCCAGAAAGTTGTTTCTCTCTTCTCATAGAGCTCATCAGCGGAACGAGCAAGTTCTTGATGTTACTGAAGGATGTCTGCTGAAGCTAGAATATCTCACGCCATGTATGAATAGATGTCCCGCTGAGTAATCACGCAATGTGCGACATTGACAGATTTCTCGAACGATTGAAACAAATGGTCTTCGAATTAATGTACCGAAATATAAGTTTGGAGTGGATGAACTAGAATTTCCAGGTTACTTAACCACTTCTAGTGGATCACAGCCACTTTCTGAAAAGGTTCAAGTGATTAAGGATTATAAGTTGACAAAAACGGTTCGTCATCTTTGTACATTACTTGGCATGATCAATTTTTATCAAAGATATTATCCGAACGCTGCAGAAATTCAAGCCGCTTTACATGATTATCTCAAGGCCTCAAAAAAGAATGATAGCCGACAAATTAAGTGAACGTCTAAAGCTATGATTCAATTTGGAAAGTGTGAAGAGACTCTGGTCAATGCAACTTCTCTGACCATTCCAAATTGAGATTTTCCGTTAGCACTGTTAGCACTGATACTGCCGATAAAGCTGTCGATTCAGTGTTACAACATGAAGAGTCTGATTGGAAACCAATAACCTTCTATTCAAGAAAACTCAATAATGCACAATAAAATTACAGTGCTTATAATAAAGAACTTTTAGGAATATACATGTCTGTAAAGCAAATCAAACAGTTTCTCGAGGCGAAAACTTCTACTATTTTTACCGATCATAAACTGTCTGACACAATAAGTCTGTGACCTTACTGATTGATCTGGACTAGAAAATCCTTATCATTGTTATCTGGTAAAAGTCAACATGAGATGAATGAGTATATTCATGTTATATTCATTCGTTTTCAATAATCTTACATTGTTTTGGATTGGTGTAGCTATCGAGCGCACTAAAATAGTCTCCCATTTTCTGAAACATTTGTAAAGTTTGAAAAATATGTCAATGTGATACATTGCCTGATTTCTTAGAGGGATATCTATTCATAGATGGCGTGAGATATTTTGATTTTTTACCAGCAGAGATCCTGCGGTAAAAGTTGTAAAGTTGCTCGTTCCACTGATGAGCCCTATGAGAAGAGCGGAAGTTCAGTATATTCATATATTCTTATGTTTCTAATTCTCTCGATGAAATTGGATATAGTGGAAATTTTGAGGATGTTGTCCAGACTTTAATGTTATCTGCCCAAAAATTTTATTTCAATTACTCATACAAATATTGTGTCACGACATTTGTTGATGATAGCCTTGAATTATTCAACCTTCAATTGACTCCCATACGGACTATCATGGTAGTAGACAATCCATACTATGACGTTAAGTTATTTTTAAGTAGGTACCTACTGGAATTTAAGTCGTCTTTACTGATCCTCTTTTGTGACAGTATGTGCTTTGTGTAACGTAATGGGGAACCAATAGACGAATGTTCATGAGAACCATTCTTCACTGAATGACTGTTATGATTATTTTCAACTGTTTCTGTTACTTCAATAAGCTTTTAATAAATGCAGGCATATAAAATGACCTAGTTGGCCAGTAACTTGTCACTAGGTATCCATTTATAACGTTTATGTTGTACTTCTAAAAGTACAAACATCTCATCCAAACTACTTCAATTATCAAGGTTACGATAAGTTTGGTTCTGATAACCAGAGGTACAGAGGACGTCGCAAGAAATCTCGAACCATCATGTGTGGCTCCAGTAATTCTGAATGAAACATTCCAACGGTCTTTTGTTGAACATAGCAAAAATGACACTATGTATATGAATTTGTTTTTACACAACTGAGGACAAAAATTAGGTTCAATGAGAGTAGGTACTAGTAGGACTAGAATACAATCCAGCTAAAACCCAACCTCGTAAACATTTTTCGAACATTGAATCTATTGGTCATTGTTGGACAAATTAATACCCGATTTTTGGCCCATTTAGTGTGTGTTTTAGCACATTGAACAATGGAGTATATGTCAAATAGTATATGTTTTTTTCAAATTCTGTTTGGGTCAAGAAATAGTTTTTGTATTTCTCTTCCTCCGGTTCCTAGTTATTCAAATTTTTCGAGGTTCAAAATTTCTAACGTAATCTCAATTCCAGGTTCTATTAGAGGTTTTCAAAACGAGTATTTTGGGTCTAAGCAGATCGATTTGGGTTGAGAAGAAATAAGCTATCCTAATAATTGTGTTTGGGCCTATCTAAAAAAATCTTTGAGCAAATTATAGAGAAATATATCGGCCACTTAGGTTTGGAACAGCGTACGCAGATTCGTCCACAATTTCAAGTTATAACGAATTTCATTATAAAAAACTAGCGCGGAATTTCATTTAGCGGCAATAAGCGAGGGTCGGTACAATAGATTCCGCGCGGAGAATTACTCTCTTGAATGTTTTAAAATTCACCTGAATGCTTATAATCGTTATGTGTGGATGTCTGAGTATATGTAGACGTGTGAACGTGTATATATGATCGTGCTGATTTCTGGCTCTGGGTAATTAGGACATTCTGTACCTTCACAATGCTCACCTATGAGCTACAAGGTAATCCTAATTTTTTGCACGAATATTTACCAGTACAATATTTTTCACAACAACAAGAGATTATTTTGATCAACTCATCGGGACGTGCATTTTTACTGTTTGTATAGGAGTAAGTCCACTCGGACTATTTCTTCAACCCCATTTCGTTAGATCATTGGTTTCATTACCGATCCAAACCTGAAATTGGTAATACACCCTAGCAACATGTTGCTTTGCAGCATTATCGTATTTTCATATCGGATAATTTTTTTCTTGATTGCTGAAGAGTCGCTTAGCGGCCTTGATATGAAAAAAGCTATTATGAATGATTCAGAAAGCAGCACCTGCTGTCACATGAACTTTGAAAATTATTGACACCATATAACCTTATGTCATTGATTCCACAAAGGATAATTATAAATATACTGTATGCCACTGCCACATACTAAAAATATGAAATAAACTGTGGCGTCACATCGATGGCCACACCTGAATCCTAAAATGAGAATATTGGACACTTCTGCAGGTTAAATATATACGTGTGATATATAAAACCAGAAAAGCACTGTCGTCATTAGGGTTCATTGAAATACCTTAATTCATTTTATGAACTGAAGATGGATGTGAAACATACCACTTGAAACTAGGCTAACTTAATCAGAAACAATACAGTTCCTGAAATAGAATGAGTGATATTTTTGTCATCCCCTTCACTTTTTCAAAGGAACTACAGTATTCAATTGAACCATAATGATAGCAGTGTCCTTCTGGTTATGAATACATATCATATGCATAGATGCAGCCAGCAGAAGTGCTTAAAATTCTCATCTTTAGTTTCAAGTGTTATCGATGTTAAGCCAAAATTAATAGAATGGAGGTTACACAGCTTCAATAATTTTAATAGTTCATGTGACAGCATATGTCAGTATAAAACAAGGTTATATTATGGTGTCAATAATTTCGAAATTCCACCCAACAGCAGATATCAATATAAAGCATAGACTCCTAAAATACAAAATTGTGTTAACAAATATGAGTGAAGTTAGTGATTGATCAAAGCTTTCATTATCACTAACGCTACTGAAATAATTTTGTTGTACAACCGTACGTGGAGTGAGTACTTCGCAGGCGTTTACAGTTCGCAAATAGTATATTAAAGAACGAGTTTCCTAAGACTCGTCTTAAAGCACGAATTCAAGTTTAAAAAACGAGTGGCGAAGCCACGAGTTTTTTTGAAGAATGAGTGCTTCAAGGTCTTAGGAAACGAGTTGTTTATACTATTTTTTGTAAATTGCTCTTTTTATGCCGTTTTTAAACAAAAATGTTCAATTTAGTCCATTTAGGGATTTTTATGGTGGTTGGTAACATCTTAATTTTGAAAGTGAAAATTTGATTTAGTGGTTCTGTGATAGCTTTCTTGAGTTGTTGACGCTCGACACTGTCATTTAAACTGACATAATGATGACAAGATAATTCCGCATCAAGCTCGCCAACCTAAATATTTTCGTAAAAAGTTCCGTGCTTTTTTGGATATTAAGACACGGCGAGTGATGACGTTGCGTTCGTTAATGGGTCAATTAGAAAATCAAAATGGAGGCAAATTACAAAAACGCAATTTAGCGGCCACTGCCCTAACGGCCACGAAATTAGAAGTCAATTTGACGTTTTAAAATTATATTAACATTAATTGTACAGTAAGTATTATAGTTGATATGAATTCCGGACGTTGAAGCACCTATAGTCCAGGCATTTAAGGAGGAAAATCGACGATTTTTGTCCGAATTTCCGCGAGGTCAAATTTTGGTCTTTTCTTATGTATTTTGATACTCTGAACACGGTGTGTTTCGAACAAAAGTTGTTGGAAAAATCAATACGCGATATTTGGCTTTGATCCCAAGTCTATTCGAGGTTGCAGGCCCAAGATAGGACCCATTTAGTGTGTTTTATGGCACATTGACAAATTGAGTATATGTCAAAGAGTTTCTGTTTTTTCATATTCTGTTTCGGTGGAAAGATGGTATTTTCATTCCTCTTTTATTCGGTTTTTGGTATTTTGACTTATCTCATTTTTTGACGTCACCATCGGTCATTTTGAAAAATCCGTATTTTGCAAATTTCAGACGAAATGCTAGTGTTATCAATCTAAAACCGAGATTATTCAAAAGATTTCTGCATCATTCTGCATATAATATCCAAAATTCAAGCATTTTGCTCCGAAGACATAACTCGAGCGCCATTTTGAAAATATTTGGCCCAACGAAAAATTCAAATTTTTTGAGGTTAGAAATTTTTCACAGAATCCAAATTATTCAATTAGAGGTTTTGATAGAGAGCAAGCAAATCGATTTTAGTTGAGTAGAAATGGAGCTATCCTAATAAATGTGTTTGGGCCTATAGAGGGCCCAATTTTGGGCCTATCGACAAAAATCTTCAAGCATATTACAAAAAAATACATCTGCTATTTAAATTTCAAACAGCGTTCTTCCATAATTCCAAGTTATAACGAATTTCATCATAAAAAACTAGCACGGAATTTCATTTAGCGGCAATAAGCGAGCATCGGTACAATAGACTCCGCGCGCGAAATTATGGTTTTTTTCAATGAATGCTTATAATCATGTGTGAATGTGTTAGTGTATGTAGACGTGTGAACGTATATATGTTACCGTGACATGATGTTTTATAGGGTATTACACAATAAATTGCAATATAAAAAAAAAAATAAGATTAATAAATAATTTTGTTTTTTTTCCACATTCATATTTTTTTTTTGTTTCTCACATTTCACATTTATTAAAAAATTATCTATATGTCTAATTATTCACAAGTAACCTGAGTTGTCTTTATCACTGTCAGCATATATTATTAATGATGTGATATGATCATTATTGATATACGGATCATTGTGATTCGCTTCATCATCTGAATTCGATAAAACTTGATCGTCGCAATTGTCATTGATCATCGGTATCATCATCATCATCTTCATCATCGTGTTCATTTTCATCCATACACTTATCAAAATCATCGTCATCTTATATACTGATTTCTGACTCCGGGCAATTAGAATAGTCTTTACCTTCACAATGTTTACATAATGAGCTACAAGGTTATCCTAATTTTTTGCACGAATATTTGATTTGATCAATGACAATTGCGACGTACAAATTCCATCGAATTCAGATGATAAAGCGAATCACAATGATCCGTATATCAATAATGATCATATTACAATATATGCTGACAGTGATAAAGAAAACTCAAGTTACTTGTGAATAATTAGACATGTAGTCAATTTTTTAATAAATATGAAATGCAAAAATCAAAAGAAAAATATGAATGGGGAAAAAAACAAATTTATTTTTAAATCTTATTTTTTTGTTTAAGTGTCGAAATTTGTTATGTAACACCCTATAAAAACATCATGTCACGGTCACATATACACGTTCACACGTCTACATACACTCATACATTCATGAAAAACGGTTATGCCTTCAGGTGCATTTTAAAATATTTAAAAAACCATCATTTCGCGGGCGAAATCTGTTATACCGACCCTCGCTTATTGCAGATAAATGAAATTCCGTGTTAGTTTAATATGATGAAATTCGTTATAACTTGGGATTATGAATCTCCGTACGCTGTTCCAAACAACAGATACATATTTTAGTAATTTACTCCAAGATTTTTGTCGATAGGTCCAAAATTGGGCCCTCTACAGGCCCAAACACATTTATTGAGATAAGTCCATTTCTGCTCGACTCAAATCGATCTGCTTGGACTTAAAACTCTCTATCAAATCCTCTAATAGAACCAAGAATTTGGGTTCCGTGAAAAATTTCTAACCTCAAAAAATTTGGATTTTTCATTGATCCAAAATTTTCAAAATACCGCTAAAGTTATGTCTTCGTAGCAAAATGCTTGATTTCCAGATATTATATGCAGAATGATGGTATCTTTCGAATAATTTTGGTTTCAAACTGATGACATTAGTATTTGGTCTCATATTCACAAAATACGGATTTTTCAAAATGGCCGATTGTGACGTGGAAAAATGTGATAGGTCAAAATACCAAAAACCAAATAAAAAAGGAATAAAAACACTATCTTCTCACAGAAACAGAATATGAAAAAACCAAAACTCTTTTACATATACTCAATTTTTTAATGTGCCAAAAAACACACTAAATGGGTCCTATTTTGAGCCCACAATCTCGAATCAACTTAAAATTGAAGCCAAAAATTGCATATTATTTTTTCGAACAACATTTGTTGGAAACATCTTTCCATAAAACCCATAGTTTTGTCTCAAAACGCAAAAAATCGAAAAATGACCATTTTCGGGTCCAAAAAATGAACACAGTTTTTTGAACAGAGGATTAATTCAAATTTAATCTACACCATCGTGTTCAGCGTATCAAAATACATAAAAATAGACCAATATTAGACCTCGCGGGAATTCGGAGAGAAAAATTCCTTAAATGACTAGACTACTAGTCTAATATTCTGGTATAATAACTACTAATTCTGGACACATTGGAGATTCCTACATCAGAACCAATATTTGAACTACTTTTTGATGTATGACCAGAAATTGAACTTGAATTTTCAGGTACTAAACTCCCAAAAGCAGAATCGACTACATCTTTCAGCTCCGGAGGATTGCATGACATTGAACTGTCAGTCATTATTACAAACTGAAGAAAATATTCCTCGTAGATGTCAGTACGAAATTCCATAGAAACGCTGAGAAAGTAAATCCGAATATTTTGAATAAATTTTTCTCGCAATATGTAGCTTAATATTTAATTTTTTTCATGATTGTACAAAAAATAGTGTTTATAGCATGGCTGCGAAATTCTTCAACAATCTTCGAGATTATCTTGCCTCGGTCACAAGAGGCCTCGGCGATAATTTATCTCTCGATTGCTAAAGACTCGTTTCGCAGCCTTGTTATAAAAATAACCATTTATGGAAATTTTGATAGAAGATAGTGATTGATCTAAGCTTCTATTATCATCAACGCTACTGAAATAATTTGTTATGGAAATTTTGGTGAATATTTGAGAAATAAAAAGTTGGAAGGAAACACAGAAAGCTATCCCCCAAAACTACCCCTTACGAAGAGAGAGTTTAACTGATGAACATGTAACGGGCCTATATCTCAATCTGAGATATGAATGTAATATAATGAGATATTCGAAAGATACAGAAAAGTGTTTCTTATTCTTATTATTCTTCAAGGGGTATGTCTCGCTTATTACCCATATTCATAGATATGAGTACCTTTAGTTTTCGATATACATACAGAAATTAGTGGGAACTATTTTGGACCACCGTGTATATTGAATGAAGTGAACACGATAAAATGATACTACGTCGTAATAATTATAACAATAATAATCTTCAATCCCTCTTAGCAATGATCAGCGTCTTAGGAATTGGTTAATAAAATGCTAATTTATGTAACTTTCTGCAGATAAGAAACAGAACATTTATGAGATTCAAATACTGACGGATGTTGAATTTCATAATTCTGCCAGGATTAGTTCAGAATAATAAGACTGCAGGCAACGGTAGATCCACATATAGAGTTGCAATGCCTTAGTAAGTATGTTAACAAATTGACGTCTTTCGGTTTTTTAACTCATCCAGTTTTCCTGCAGATAACTATTAAGGCATTCATGATAATCACTTATGAACTATCTTTGTATGTTGAATTGCATTATATTTACATCATAGGTGTAATAACGATGACCTCATTGTTCTATATACCTCTCAGCAATGTATAACAGAACCGAGAAGATACAAGTGAAAGTACTTTTATATTTTCACAATTTATTATTACTAGCCTAACATAAATCACCTGTATTAAACATGTTATTCTAAGGTAATTGTATTAGTAATTAAGTACCTACTTTGTTGACATATTTATTTTTTTATAGTTACCAATCGTATGAGAGTAAAATTATTTCAAGATCACACTCTAGTTATTTGTAGAATGATAAATCAATAGGTCCTTGCATATGGGCTGTGGGAGCTCTCATCCAACCATAACATTCAGGTTACTAATAATTATGTATATTTATTGCCTGCGCAAAGTTTCCTTCGCCCCTCGCATTTAATTCATACTATGAATTATTATGAATGGAATCAAGAATTCAATAACATTGACGTTCGTTCTTTTTGCAAAACGTACCTAGAATAACAATCTAGATTGGAATACCATTGGCGCTTCCGTAACGCAAGAATAAATTACAAAAATAAACTACACCTCTTTCAAACGAAGTGTAAGTAGATTAGAAAGGCAATGTTCTTGGAATTGGAATCAGTTTCATTAGCAACATCTTGTATTTTATTCCTCCTATCTAAGAATATCTATGCACAAGATAGTTAAATAAATGATTACCATCAAAGGTTTCAATATATTTTTCAGTTTGTTTAGAAAGATTGACTTTTTCCCAAATAATTTTCAGGCGATTGACATACACGAGTCCTAAGTAGTATATGTTGGAAGATTAATTCGGGAGCAAACCATAAACCAAAAAGTACGACATGATTTTTTTTTTCTGAATATTAGAACTAAGTCGTTTGAGAGCATTTCGAAATTTCGAACAACTGATGTTAAATTGAACGCAGTAGAAAAATTTTAATAATAGTTGATTAATAACTTGATCTGTTATTCTAGTAATTGTAACCAATTATTTCAATTCAATGACAAATGTTCAGCAGTATGTATTGGGACAACTTAGACCACCCCTTCCATTCTGCTCTCCACCTATGCTAACTTCACCACACATTTCACAACTATGTCCTAGCTTTTTACCTTCTTGTTATTGGCTAATCTCACCACGAGTTTTCACTTCGTCCTTACACTCTTCAGAGAGATGTAAGAATAGAGAGCGCTAGTCCCATAAAAGCCTATGTTAATCGAGTGACAGGGATTGAGTAGTAACCGATTTCTCCCCTCCAACAAATTTTTTTCTCCCGTACTCTATGCGCGGCATTCACAATTCGTTCTTTCGACGTCGAGTCTTCCGCTAGTGTAGTTCGTACACTCGGCGGCTCTAAACTCATTAAGTCCGTTCACTAATATATCCTTTAGCGCTCTCTATTCTTACATCTTTCTGACACTCTTACATCCATAATGCCCTCCCGTCTCCGTCTCTCATTAGTTATTTCCCCACCACCACTCAATACTTGAGCGAGAGAACCTTAAGAACCAAAAACTCAAGATCCCGTCACAGGTATCTGTTAAGGAGAATGCTTTAGTAGCTCTGCCCATCTGATATTACAACATCATACATTACATAAAATAATCACTGCTTCGCCAAGGTGGAAGGTATCCCCGAGCAAAAACACAATAATATTACTCCCAAAATAAGGTTAATGAATAATACATACATAGATATAAAACACAAAATTTCAATACATAACATGATGTATATAAAGACATAATCCCAAACGTAACTCCCTACCGTATAGACATATCACATAACAACGAAAAATGAAGATAGAACTCGGTCAGGTATGTGATTGACCCATACGGCTGTTTTCCACGTCGACCCAGATCGTCAATATCCCAATTATCTTCATATATAAAATGAAAAAAAAGAAAAAATAATTATAAAGTGAATAGGTGCAACGATTGATAATAAAAAATGAGAAAATTAAATTACTAATATGCTCCTGGACGTACAGATTTGTCGGAATTGACACACTAACCCGGCAGCGCTCTTACGAAATATGCTTGAAGCTTGATCACAGCACCGGACACTCCTATTTTTATTGGTTAACTTAAAATACACGCAATCGCAGCATATTTTATCAACTATATACGATTACAGTACGTTTTAATTCTTCAACATATGCAAGTAAGGAAAATATTGAAAAATTAAAACGTACTGCATGATGTTACTACTGAAACAATAAAACTCTTGAAATATTGAAAATATTCTAAGCCTATTTATTTTTAACGTATAAACACGAGACATTTTTGCATTTGGTTTATCTTCAAGAATATTATTCAAAAGTGAGTGACGTCGTATCCCTCTTGATTTTATCTTGAAAGTGGTAGATTCACACAGTAGAAATTCACTTCTATCGAAATGGGGTTATGTCAGGGAACTCATTGAATCAAGAATGGGTAAGTAAGCAATTTCAAAACTGACAGCTTTCTGGGTGCGACAATATGTTTCATGTCAAGAAGATGCAAATCGATCAATATTTCTTCTGACAATGGTATCAATTTTGTAGGCGCGAATTAGAACCCCTCAGAACATTTTTCGATAACAAAGTCTTTAGTATAAATGTTGTTACACAGAACAGCAACAACTGAAGATTTATTCCAGGAAGATCGCCGCATTTTGACGAAATTCAGGAAGACGGGATTAGAGAAGTGCAACTCATTATGCAAAAGGCAATCGATAATTGTTTATAAACTTATGAGAGATTGTACACGGTTTCGATACCAATAGAAGTCTGTCTACATTACCGTCCTTTAACTCCAATGTCAAGTGATCTCGACCATTGCCTAGCCCCCCTAGACCCGGTCATCACCTGATTGGTAGGCTACTCAATCTACAGCAGATCCGGATGTAAAGAAATAGCCTGTAAGCAATTTAAGCCTTCGGCATCATGCCCATCATCTAATGCAACATTTCTGGGAAAGATAGTCCAAGAAGTATCTGATCACATAACTAAGAGACATAGTAATTTCAAAATAAGACAATACAAAGCCATCACATAGGCTCTCAGAGGGATTTGTGGAAGTGAAGTCATGCAGTTTCAATAGAAACGAAAAGTAGACAAGTGACGCGTACAATCGCGAAACTGTGCTTCTTTCCTAAAGATAATAAGAACTCATCTTATTGAAAGATATATATATTATATCAACGAGCGCGGCATGTTGATGATTCAAACATTGTTTAGGTTTGAAGCTTAATCTTTCGTTAAGCGCTCTTGAAACAGTGCCATCTCTTTAGAAATTTTGTTTATGTATGCACTTTTATTAATAGCGGGCTTTGATGAATATTTTCACCAAATCAGTATGTTCGTTGCAGTTAATGTGATTTGCTATGCATTTTGTCACAGCTGACAGTCGATGGTCCAAACCTGTAGACCACGTGCCTTTTTTTACACTTTGACTACACGAGAATGAGACCTATAATGTTCGAAGAACGTCATGTGAGCCAGAGGTGAAATGTTGAATGATTGGATATATGAATAATTTTTCAATAAATATG
The DNA here is from genome assembly GCA_958510875.1 of Endomychus coccineus. Classification (NCBI taxonomy): domain Eukaryota; kingdom Metazoa; phylum Arthropoda; class Insecta; order Coleoptera; family Endomychidae; genus Endomychus; species Endomychus coccineus. The sequence continues at coordinate 191,654,458 of OY294067.1, read as the reverse complement.
GAATGTAAAAAAATTAAATAAAATATAAATGTGACAAAAAAAACAAAATCATTTAATAAACTCATTTTTTTTTATTGAAAGAAATTTGTTCTCTATAAGAACATCATGTAACGAACACATATTTACACATTCACACGTCTACATACACTCACACATTCACAGAAAATGATTATAAACCTTCAGGTGCATTTTAAAATATTCGGTCCTCTAGAGGCCCAAACACATTCATCACAATACCTCCACTTCTACTCGATCTAAATCGATCTGCCTGAACTTGAAATTTTCTAACCTCAAAAAATTTGGATTTTTTGGTGATCCTGAATTTTCAAAATTGCGCCAAACTTATGTCGTTCAACCAAAATGCTTGTATTTTGGATATTATGTGCAGAATAATGAAAATTTTGGTGCTAGATCGAAAGTATGAGTATTCCGTCTGGAATCCGCAAAATACAGATTTTTCAAAATGACCAATTTTGACTCGAAAAAATGAGATGTGCCAAAAAACACACAAATGGGCCTTATCTTGAGCCCACAACATCGAATTGACTTCGGACCGGAACCAAATATCACGTATTATTCACGTAATCAACTTTTGATTCCATACAACCCATAGTATTGCCGAAAACGCAAAAAATGTGTAAATGACCATTTTTGGGTCCAAAAAATAGAGCTAATATTTCGAGCCCAGGGTTAATTCAAATTTGAGCTACACCATCGTATTCGCACAAGAATCGTCTATTTTCCTCCTTGAATGTCTGGACTAAGTAATCAAATAATACAAGACAATATCTGAGAAAAGACATTCAGAGGGATTTAATTTCATTGCTTCATATGAACAATACTCTAAATTCACCTATAATTTCACATTTAGCAAGTTTATATTATTGAAATATGTACTTTGCTCGACTATTTTTTTGATCACTTTGGAAAGCTAGAAATCACATATCTAGGATATTCCAAATTTATTCATGTCTTAACTGCCCACATGCCTCAAGTGCTCTCATTCATCAATGGATATTCATGCAGATCCCAACTGTGGAAACGAATCAATATAGGCTTTGCAGCACCCAAATTCTTTCAAAATTTGGTATTTCACTTGATCATTTGGAAAGAAATGTCACACTCTTAGTACTATCGTCTCCACATTCATTTTCGCCCCTTTCGTGTCACCTGTGCTATCAATATAGCAATCGTTATCGGTTCGAGATCTTATCAAACGCAGCTTTTGCTTACTACTCAAAATTTTGGTATAGTCAATGCATAGGCCTAGCAGAAAATTCAACGGGATCCATATATTGATTCAATTATTGAAGATTGAATTCATTGCTTCTTCATACGGCCATCCGGAAATAGCCAGATGCATAGATTCATGCTCGGCATAATGGTGCTGACAATACCAGGATGGTGTACTTTATCTATCTCTTTTCCATTCAATATGTCACTGACATATTCAAAGAGGAATGCTCCAAAATTATTGGTTAGCGTACGTTCACCACCACCACCTGCTTCTTGCTTGAATTCTTCCTCGATGAATAAAACAGACGGGGCTAAATCTACAAACACATCTTGTGGATTGATTAATCTCTAAATTTCATCGCTTTTGGCCAAATATGTTGTGTGTGGATAGTAGGTGCGAGTGTCTTCTCGGATGATTTCTTCATTGAAGTTTGGCTCGTTGAATATTTGAAGTTTTTCCGGCATGGTTATCAAGGGACTCCAAAAAAGTATATTCTTCAATGATGGTGCTGCAAAAGCAAACCTTCTCCGCTGAACTAGTTGTAGATTATGGCTAATGGCTAATATAACGATATCTTTTATTGCTGAAATTCATCCAATGTTGTCTAGTGACGTCGGCTGCAATAACCTTCTCAGATGAATTCTTCATATACTCGTATAATGAATACTGATGACTGATGAGTATTAGACTAACAGTTATAGTGAAAAGCCATTATCTGTACCAGTCTTTCGCGATTCCAACCGTATGATGATTTCTTCTCCACGAAAATTTACCCGTTTCCAATTCTGAACTAAAATATTCAGTGTGATGTTATCGAAGGACATCTCGTTGATGACCGGTATGTATATAAGGTTGTTAGGCTCTATATCAATGGAAAAAACAGGTATTACAAGGAGCGAAAAGTCGTATATCGTATGAATGAGCTAACTTTTTGTTATATTATGCTCCTACGGTTAATAGTCCAGGCAATAAGCCGAGAAAAAGGCCATAATAAAAAAAAAATAGTGAGCTAGAATTAAAAATATTTTTTTGCATTTGTTCCTAATACCTCATAGATCATGACTATCAAAACCGCATGGGTCGACCTTTCTATTTCCCCAAAACGGGGTTTCAACCCCTCAGAGGAGCATTCTTATAAAAACAACCCAAAAGTTTGGAAAATTAATGAATTAAGATCCGGAAATGACCCCTAGTATGTTTTTCGGGTTTGCTGATCACGATTACGCAGTTGGTTTTTTCGGAAAACTCCCTCCAGATGAGAAATTTGGAAAATTTATACATAATATAGAATTTATAATTTTGATGCAAAAATAACCTCTAGTAGGTTCTTTGTTTGCTGATCACGATTCCGCTGGAATTTTTCCCAAAAACTTTCTCCAGATGGGAATTTCGGGAAATTTGAGATTTTCCTAAGACGGTTATGAATAATAAAGTATAATTTTGTTGAAAAAATTGCTACTAGTAGGTTGTTTGAGTCGCTTATCACGACTCCACTGTTATTTTTTACAAAAAACTACCTCCAGATGGGAAATTCGGGAAATTTGAGATTTTCCTGAGACGGTTATGAAGTATAGTTATGTTGCAAAAATGACTATAGGCCATTTTTGCAACAAAATTATACTTCATTATTCATAACCGTCTCAGGAAAATCTCAAATTTCCCGAATTTTTCCTATGGAGAGAGTTTTTTGGGACGAACCTACCAGAGGTCATTTTTGCATCAAAATTATAAATTATGTCTTTATATATATAATTCTACTGTACGTGTGTATGTAATTGAACTCCTTCTAAACGGCTGGACCGATTTGCATTTTTTTGTATGCGTTTGGGTTGCGCCCTGGATGGTTTAGATTTACAAATCAGTCCGACAGATGGCGCTGCAGTCGGTATCTAGGTCATTTATCTATATAGCTGGACCGATTTTAATGAATTTTTTTGTATGCGTTTGGGTGGCAAGGCACCCTGGATGGTTTAGGTTCACAAATCAGTCCGGCGGATGACGCTGCAGTCGGTATCTAGGTTATTTATCTGAATAGCTGGACCGATTTGAATGAATTTTTTTGTATGCGTTTGGGTGGCGCACTGGATGGTTTAGATTCACAAATCAGCCCGGCAGATGGCGCTGCAGTCGGTATCTAGGTTATTTATCTATACTTCAACTAAACGGCTGGATCGACTTCAATGAATTTTTGTGTATGCATTCAATCATTTTGTGTATGTATTCATTCAATGCATTTAATTTCTTGTACGCTGTGTTCTGATATTATATGTATCGCATTCATGTAAATATTGAGCGTATTTTATTCAGATATAAGTTACGTGCATAGGATTTCGTTTATTTTCCGACATTTTAATTTGAGTGTATTATATTAAGTGTGTTTCGTTATTTTGACATTTAATTTTTTTTGTAATGTGTCTTTTGATATTTCAGGTGTCGCATTTCGGTGAATATTAAATGTATTATATTCACATATAAGTTACGTACATAAAACAATGCCACGTCTTCGTGGACGAGGAGGAAATATTGGTCGACAGACTCGGAATTCACAATTAGTCCAGAACCGTCGTGCAATACAACGTAGTCGGGTCCGGTAGTATTAAATATAAATTTTCCATCTGGAGGGAGTTTTCCGAGAAAACCAACTGTGGAATAGTGATCAGCGACCCAAAAAACATACCAGGGGTCATTTTCGGCTATTCATTTATTAACTTCCTAAACTTTTGAATTGTTTTTATAAGAATGCTCCTCTGAGGGGTTGAAACCCCGTTTTGGAGGAGTAGAAAGGTCTACCCCCACGGTCTTGATAGTCATGAATGATCTATGGGGTATAAGGAACAAAATGCAACAAAAAAAATTTAAATTCTAGCTTACCATATTTTTATTTTTTATTTTCCGGTTCTTTGCCTGGACTATAAGTTACAATCCACTCTCCACTCTTATAGTTCGAACTTTGATTATATTTATAGGCCAATCAGATCCATGTAAATTAATTGACCCCGCAAGATGAAACAGAAAGTATTAAATTTTCTCATTTAGCTGTAGGTGTATCTGAGTGCAGCTCTGTCACAGGTCCAGTCCAACAATAATCACAGCAAACAACGGTGGACAACATTCGATTCTAATACAAGGTAATTGTTGACCAGAATTGGAGTATTCCACTGTATCAATATTCTGCGATGATCGGCACTGTAGATAACGAGATTGACAAAAAGAAAAAGAGATTGAGATGAGCAACTTCCTTATCTAGCCCCGGCGAAATAAGCCGTTAATAGCTATCAGGAGCAAACAGGTCTAACAAATAAAGCACAATAATGAATTTTGAGTAATGAATAAGTTATATTTAACTCTTTTACCTTAGATGCAGGGCAGCCTGAGCTCCGTTATGTTGGCCCCCCTGCATAAAATTTTCTTATCAAAACGCTAGCGCAGTGAGTCTACACCTAGCACAACCTAGCACAACCGATTTTAAGCCTAGCACACCTATACAGTGGCTGGGATGTAAGGAGCCGTGCGGGTGGGGCTTGCATAACGCGAGCCCCCTCCCGCATCAAATTTTCTTACCGAAACGCTAGCGCAGTGAGTCTACAACTAGCACAACTCAGCACAACCCATTTAAAACCTAGCACACCTATACAATGGCTGGGATGCAAGGAACCGTGCGGGTGGGCCTAGCATAACGCGAGAAACTCAGAAACGGCAAGACATACACATTAGATTGAATGAGAGAAACGTGGCGCAATTCGGAGTTCACGAAAAGGTCACCAACAGACCACCAAAATTAGAAAAAATAAACAGGGCCGTATTAAAAAAAATGGTAATGAAACAGACTCCTTGGAGCGGTAGGAATTCCTGAATAACGTGATGTGCATATTACATCATTGATACTATTTCGTGTCATCAAACTCGTGTCGTAATTTCCCTCCTGAGTATATTCGACTTGCTCTTTCGACTCAGAAATTGCATCAATACTCGCGAATAGACGTTATTCACTCCTAAACGAAGTTGAATTGAATTTATATCGTAATATATTTATACCTTTAATATCTCTCTAATAATCCATAATAATTTCATCCTTATCATTACCTAATACCCCAAAGAAAGCTCCAATTTTTTATTTTTAGTTTGCACCAATTCAGCATGGGCAAGAAAAGACCAATCCGGCATATTCAACTTATAGTAGAATCCATCAAAGCGTACGATGAGAACGGATGTACAGTACGAGTACGCATCAATTTTTGCCTAGAACCCATGTAATTTGGAAGAAAGTAGTCAACATTTCAGAAACAAAAGGGGTTTCCATCACGCTTCTGGGAATGTTTACTGCGATTTTCAAAAACTATTACAATTTGTGGCAAATTTGCAACATTACACTTGACAAAGAAGATATTCAGAGTGATATTTCTGTTAGCTGTGACTCATCAATTGCCATATCAAACTCTAGCACTGGAACTACTGATTCCACAGTTGATTCTTGAGGTTTGATATTTGCCTTGAAGCTGAAAAATTTAGTAGTCTTAGACAAAATGTTGTAGAATACAAACGATCTGATAAATCAAAAGTAAAGTCTAGACATAAATTCAATTGTGGAAGCCGTTACTTTGTGATAGTTTATCATTTTAACGAAATAATATATAAAACTACTTTGTTTTACTATCTCTGATATTTGATATAGTCGTTACTATAGTTTCAACACCAAACGTGTCATCTTCAGAAGAAAAATGAATGTAACAAATATTATATCTTCTATATATAGGTTAAAGAAGGATTTCAAATTAATTTTATGGCTAGAACTATTTCCTATAGCCATAAAATTTATTTGAAATCATTCTTTAACCTATATATAGTAGACATAATATTTGTTACATTCATTTTTCGTCTGAAGATGACACGTTTAGTGTTGAAACTATAGTAACGACTATATTAAATATCAGCGATAGTAAAACAAAGTAGTTTTATTTATTATTTCGTCTAGACATAACACGACATTACAATATCAGGGAACAGCTTACATGGCCGTCAGTGCTAAGAAAAAAATATTTGATGCTAAAAAACTGGAATGCTGCTTCACATTCAAGCGAGCAAAGATATATCCAAAAGGTGAAGATCCTGTCAAGATTTTTGGACAATATAAAGAGTGCTTATCTTCACTCGAAGACCGTATAACGCAAAATGCAACGAAACAAGATGATGTGACGACTGTCATTTTGTGTTGTCGGGCAATTATCAATAGAAGCATAAGAAAAAGTTCAAACTACCCCTAAAAGGAGAAGAGCGACAACAAATAATTGAAAAGATCGTATACGAGAATAGAATGGCTAGTTATATCAGAAATGATCTGAGCAGACGGATTATGAGGGATGGAGACGTTGAACCCGAATTTATTCCTAGCTTGTCTACTCTTAGAGAAGCAAAATCTGAAAAAAAAATAGTGGAATGGACAATGACCTAATCACAGTACAAAGCTGAATCCTATCATCATACCAGGAATATGGAAATACTATCCGAAATATAGGATACTCACAATTATTTTTGTATTTTTGGAGCAATAGTCAAATAATGGTATACAGAAGATTTTGCCAAGAAACCCATTACAAAATCCGTATTGACACGACAGGAGGTGTAGTCAAAAAATTCTGTATGGGGATAAACTGAAATCAAAAATCATTTTGTTGTATGAAATTGTCATAAATTACAATAATGGTCAAACGCTAAGCATTCAAAATTGGCTACACATATTGTTGAAATCTGCTGGTAATTTGCCCTCTGAAGTTGTGACTGACATGTCTCTGGAGTTGATATTTGGTTGTATTCCCACATTCACTCAATTTAAAACGTTACCCGAATATATAGATAATTGCTATACATTGCTTTTTGAAGCAGAAAGCACGATTCCGAATGCATATTTGAGGAATGATTTAGCCCACATCATTAAGCTCATAACAACTTGGACATGCTTGAAAAACCAGCATCCTATTACCAAGAAATTTTATATGCAGGTTTTGGGTCGAATTGCAGATCTTATGGAACTTTTGGAGGCACTGTTTTTCGTTGCATACTCTGACACTGAGGGGTGAATGAGGAAGGATATACGACATGTGAAATAAAAGAATATTGGATATTAAGAAGAATCGTCACAGGCATAGTGGAACTAACTACAGAGGCAGAACTTGATAGTGACTGGAAAAAAAATCTTCCTAGTACTTATACTGAAAAAACTGTTTTCATGCTTGTGTTCAAGATATTGTGAATAAAACCTTTGTTAAAAGCTTTATTAACAAGGCGGCCAAATTGGCGACAGAGGTTACCAACAAGTTTTGTCAGTCCTAGTTTTAGAGCTTTCCAACACGTTACCAATGTGGATAAGCTTGATGTCTAAATTTTTTCCTGCATCAAAACGCATTGCATCCATCCTCTGCATGTTCTGAACGTAATTTCAACAATATTGAAAAAAGAATTTCCGGGATAAACAACTTTCATTACGAGTTGATGACTTCGTCTTACAATACATAAAAATCAAAGTGGTCATATAAAACTGGTGAAAGCAAACGTAGATTGTTCCTCTTCGTATATATTGAATAACTATTAGTTAAATAATTTTTTCAGCAAGATCAAATTGAAAGAAGTGTAATTGATAAAGCGCTGCACAAAACCTTGCATGGAAATGTTAATTCATTGAATAATATAATTTGTCCCACAGAACAATCGGACGTTGAAGAGGAATTAAAAACTGCGGATCATAATAATGTCACTTCAGCTTCACGAGACATAAATAAGTAGGTTATTTTAAAACTTTTCTTGGGGAAATTCAAGATATCTGCTCTTATGTGCTTTAAAAAGAAGCAAATGTCAATTTTTTTAAATCCATAATAGCTCCGCGTTCCTATTGATTTAATGGCAATAAGATGCTGACGATGTTGTAGACGCCGTCGTTTCTGAGTAACAGCATGAACTTGAAAATTTATGTTTTTCTTAAATGGGTACATACCATTGTAGGCTTGGTTTCATTGTAAAGTAATTTTTTTCTAATATTGCAACGGTCGATATGAATGACAATCTTAGAAACGGAGCAATACGATATTTCAAAATTTGGCGAATTTAATTTTTTTTAATGAATATTCGTTTTTTTTCAGGAAAACGAAAGTCTCGTTGAACTGGGCTAGGTGAACTGCAAAACTATCTCCACTTAACCAATTCTCTGTGTACGGTAGTTTCAGAAATTTCCAAATAAGAGCATCCAAAAAACTCACCCTGTACCATACCATCATATACAGAGGGGCCCAGAAATGCTTCATAACTGTAAATTGCCCTTAAATGTTATCAGATATGAAAGCTCAACTTTGAAAATCAATTTTTGTAGATACTATCTTAAAATTTTGAAATAGCAAGCTAAAATTTGGAGTGATATTCATCAAGTTTTTTCATATGACGTCAATATTGCTTACATGTCACAACTTCAATGGCAACTCTTATCATATCTTGTCATGTTTTCAACACATAACATTTAACATCTTTATTGGCGGTAAGAAATGTAGTCGACTACAACAATATTAAAAAATATTACTATTATTACAACAGATCTTCAAAAGAATTACAAAAAAATCCACTCAAGTTTTCAATGAAAAACTTGTATGTGCATAAACACAAATAAAATCGATTCAATTGACACGGTTACATAGTATAATTTCCCTGGGTATCACTCTGAAAGCAAATTGTTCATACCAAATTTTAGTTTTAAAATTAAGGCCAATATCGCCAAAACCCGTTTTAAAAATTGAATTTTAACACCCTATTACTCCTAATTGAAACACTTCTGCGCATATTTTGGCTACAATCATCGGGATTCTTTTCCGGGACACCCATATGAGAAAGTATAGCCTGTTGACTAAAGAGCATATTCCCAGGATTCAGTTCACCGAATAATGTTTGTTCATCCTGTCAGCTTGCCATAAATATCCATAGTATCGACCCTACTTTGTTCACTTTGTAGTATTCCGATGCATAATAACGACAACTGCGTGGTCCATTATGAAGAGCTGATGTTATGAAAACTACTGGATGCGATCTAATTTACCACGAAGAAGCTTCCGAGGTCGTCTTATTTGGAACCTGATTCAGAAATACTTTTCACTGATTTCTCAAAGACAAAGAGTAGCTGCGATTGACTTATTAAGAAATGGAAATGTAAATACAAATCCCCTTAAAATTGCAAATAACCTACCGACATTGAAAAACACGTTCGGTTTAGATTCACTTGCCCAATTATTGCTATGTGTTGCATACTGCGACTGTCAAGAATTCAAAATATTTCTTGATGGCTTTCCAGACAATTTATTGTGACATCAGGAGTAACACCGGCTTATCTCCTCCGCGGAAAAATTTTAAATAACAATGTCTCACATACTAAGCTTCCCCCTAATATTACTTGTGTTCTTGGTGAAAGCACGATTTCTGATGCATACACCAAAATATTTGACAATATTAACTTTGGGTAATCGAGTGGTACGCTTCATTCCATTTAGAGATGAAGTCATAAATAATATGTATTATATATCTTTGGAAATAAATGACCCCTGCATGATCAACAAACAATTTTTGAATTACATTCTGCCACAAACCGGTAATAAAAATGTGCTAGCTGTTCTGGAAGGTCTATGAGGAGGGAAACTACTTCCAATAATACTTTTATACTTATTGAGCCGATTTATACTATCAAACACACTTTCTCTAGAAGCTACGTTAGAATCTATACCAAAATATTCAACACACAATCAATACGGATTCATTTTATGAGAAATCGTTGCCTCTCAAGAAATTCCACACTCACAACATCCTGGGCATTTTGTTGCATATGGTTATCGTCAAAATGACAAATGGGTTCTCTACAACGATAAAAAGCCTGAAACCGTTTCGTCAAAGTCAATGGCATATTGTGTATTATTGTTTTATTATGTGTAAGTAATATATAACAATAAGAAATGCATTTTATTATTTTTCCTTTTCCCCTTCATTCCATACACCGTTCTGATATGTTCTTTTTGTAGTAAGAAATAGCCGTTATAAGGAGAATAAAAATAAGTACGATTTTATAATTATTTGAAATAGATAAACTGGTTATTTACCCTAGCGTTTTGGTAAGAAAATTTGATGGGGGGGGGGGGGGGGAGGTGGGGGGCTCGCGTTATGCTAGCCCCACCCGCACGGTTTCTTACATCCCAGCAATTGTATAGGTGTGCTTGGTTTAAAATCGGGTGTGCTAGGTTGTGCTAGGTTGAGGCTCACTGCGCTAGTCCGGTGTCTGTGCTTCATATGCCCGGTCTCTGGGAAATTGATTCGCGGCCGAGGCAACGATATGTGAAAGACCGCTGATAGGAGGTCGACGGCGACTCGTCAAACAGGAGCTGTTATAATAATAACACCAGCACGAGTAGACAGGGGGAGAGGGGCCCAGGTGGTCCAAAAGACCGTCTCCTCTCCAAGTAAGGCGTTGGTCTCTGTCGGGCAGTGGCGTGCTGTTAAGTAGGAGAGGGCCCTATGAACATGTCTAGAGTCTAACGACGGGAAGGCAGGGGGCGTTGAAACCCCACAGTTGATATCGTGTATAGGTGTGCTAGGTTTAAAATCGGTTGTGCTAGGTTGCGCTAGGTTCAGCCTCACTGCGCTAGCGTTTTTATAAGAAAATACGATGCATGGGGGGGGGGCAACATAAGGGAGCTGGCAGCCTGACACGTGTTGATTCCCACGAGGAGTAGTTTCAATCCATATCGAACATACGAGATTTGTCATGAACCTACACAACCGCCAACCACCATTGTTTGTAACAAACGGTTCCTGTTAAAACGAGTTAACACCTCGATGAAAACGTGAATTCCTCATTTTTCCCACCGTCATTCTTTATTCCTCAAAACTGCGCAAGTGTCCTCTCGGTGAATACCTACTTTTGGTCTATCAAATATGAAATAATAACATTTTAATACTACTTACGCCATTTCGAGACTATTGGCCAAACTCGAATAGTATGTACCTACTGGAATTCGCTGAGATTGGTACGTACAAAATAAAATCGTTACAACGTATGACTGGTTCAATCTATACGACACGGTCTCTCAAACGGAAACGCTTGCACATTTTGCGACGATATTCTGTACACTTATGTAGACTCTTTGTGGGCATAATTTAAAGATAAATTTTCAATATACACGATGTTTCAAAAAAAAGTTACATATCAAATTTATACTTTCTTAAGTAGACTACCCAATATCTGAGATCGATTTTGGATTGAAGAGCTGAAATGAAGGTGAGTTGTGTTACATGTCCTATACCTATCTGAAATAATTCTTGAGATATTTAAGGATTTCTAAAATTAAACATAAATTTTAAAAAGTTATAAAATATAAGTGATTTACGTGACGTATGAAGAAAAATAGTTATTTGTTAAAAAAGTTATACAGGGTGGTAAAAAATTGAATTAAATTATAGTCACATTGAAAAGTGTTTAACTCTCTGATTTTGAATAGAATGCCCTACATCTAACAACACGAAATAGTAGATTTTTTGAATCTCTATCGATGTGTATTAGAGTGTCCTATACCTCACTCGGATAGTTTTCCAGATTTTCGGGTTGATTCTGATATCACACGCAAACTTGGTACGTTTTACCTTTAGCACAATTCAATTTTATGGAAGGTGGCTTTGGCTTATACCCACACAGAGTGTACATATGTGTACAAATCATCGCCGCAAGATATTCAAGCGATTTTGTTTGAGACCGTGTCGTATAGATTGGACCACCTTGTATACAGATTTTTCGAAGGCCTTTGATAAACTTGATCACACTATTCTTCTAGGCGAGCTCGAATGTATTGAGTTTGGCACCTCCTTAGTAGCTTTTTTTTGGTCATACCTCATCAACATATCGCAGTTTGTGCAGTATCATGGTCAGAGATTGAATTTATTTATGACCAAATCAGGTGTGCCTCAAGGCTCAAACCATGGTCCTCTACTGTTCCTTTTATTTATTCATGATTTGGCTGAAACCATAATGGGCTTGAAATTAATTTTTACTGATGACTTGAAAACATTTTTGGAAATGAATATCACTGGTGAGCACTACAAAATGATCTAAACAATATTTTCGAATGTAGCGCCAACAATAAAATTTCTCCAAAAAGTTTATTAGGTAAAAGCTATTGATTTTGATTCAAAAAATTATCGGTAATCCAAGACGATTCGGTTTTGTACGTACTTTTTAAGAATTAAATCGTCCGGTGGGCACACTTCAGCGAAATTGCACACTCTGCAAATGACGCAACATACACTCCCCCAGCGGACGAAGAACCGCTAAATAAAGAAAATGCTAGCAAGAATTTCACAGAGAATTAGAGCCATCACATCGAAAAATAGGCTACAATAAATATCGAAAGATGAATGAGAAAAGTATTAGGGAAAAGAACTGTCGATTCTCCTGCCTGTGTAGGTAGCAAAACTCATTCTTCGGTCAATTTAAATTTACAAATAAGAAGGAAGCACGAGACCTCTTCCTGAATTCAAAGTATAAGTACTAAGATACTTAGAGGAAAAGTCAGCTCATGTGCAATTTATTTTCAAAATTTGGTAACCAAACCTGTTAAGTATTGAAATTTAGACTCATATAATTATTTTTACCATATCTTCTGCTTTTTTCAAGATAACTTCGCTCAATCCTTTTTTCTTCCTTTTAAATTGAATGTTTCACTTAGTAAGTAACGAAAAATATCAAAAGTATCAGATTTACTTAATAACCACGTTTGTTGTATCTATTTAAATACAATTTTCTATTCGATTGTATTGTGGAGGTAATAAAGTGCATAGTTCAGTTGAGAGAGCAAGGGAGGTTGTAATAAAAGAGAGTAAGGGTAGGAAATTATTATAAGTCTAGCAATCAGTACTCAGATCATAATACGGAAGCTTTGAAGGCCATAGTTTATTTCTTCTATTCAAATTGAGGAACACAGTCAAATCGATATATATTTGTTTTTATAATAGGAACGAGGTGAACTACAAATTAGTGTTGAATCAAATTCGATGATTAAATACGTGTCCCCGGAGTGTAACTACATTATTTGGATGGTGAGAAAGATTCAAAGTATATGTTGAGATCAAATTAATTTATTTGTTCACTAACTCTATTAAATTATAACATCACATGTTTTGTTTCCTTATCCAAATAGACTGCGATTATCTTCAGTTTTTCAAATTTGTTGTTATTTATTTCTTGCATTATACAGGTTGTCCCAGGTTTCAGTAGCAGAACTTCAACAGTCGATAGAAAATTTGATTTTGAGAAAAAAAGTTCCTATTAACATATATGCACAGAAGCTTGGTTTTTGAAAAAGTACGGTATTGAACCGCCAATGTTTCTTACACAAAAAAGCTACCTTTGGTCATAAGCTCTAAAGTTGACTTTTTCCGAGAAAAATCTACTTTTATGTTGAAAAACATGGTCAATTCTTACTAATTGAACAAAATTTATTCAAACATTAGAACAAGTAACAAAACCAAAAAATTGACCATGTTTTTCAACATAAAAGTTAATTTTTCTCGAAAATGGTCAACTTTAGAGCTTATGACCAGGAGTACCTTTTTTGTGTAGAAAATATTGGCGGTTCAAATAGTTGTCTCAAAACCGTACTTTTTTCAGTGGCGTAGAAGATCAGAAGAAAAACACCCACTACCCCTTCAAAATCTTCACCAATCATGACAATGATCATAGCACAGAACAAAGCTTACTATGAGTGGAAAATGCTTGCAAAAGTTATTTTCTGTAGGACAAACGGTTTCGGAGATATTTGCAAAAAACTAAATTTTTTTTCAATTTCAACACCCTGTATCTCAAAAACTAAGCGTATGTGCATATATGTTAATGGGAACTTTTTTTCTCAAAATCAAATTTTCTATCGACTGTTGACGCTCTGCTACTAAAACCTGGGACACCCTGTAGAGTGTTTGCTCCGTTTTTATCTCCAACTTTGTCCAGCTGTTATAACCTAGAAGGAGAAGAGTGTATAGCACATCAGCAATAAGCTTACAGAGACTCCTGTAGCAGGAATAACTTCAAACACATAACCCATTAGACCAGCTACCTAGTTTACTTGTGTTAGATACTACTTGAGCACAGAGTAATTTTGCCTCCTGGATTATTCTAGCAATCTACAAATAATAGGGGATGGTGACAGCTTCAACCTGCTTCTCCTTTACTAATAACTACTTCAGGTTGAAGGGCATTCAACTTCCAGTACAAACTAATAACACCATTCGTTAGGGTTGAACTAATACATATCTGAAACCATCTACGTATTGAACACAAGCAAACACAACTACCCTCGTCTAGTTATATAGGGTTCATATCTGAAATTACCAGGTGTGTATGCTAGTAGATACAATAATTCTACCCTTCCAATATTATAAGTGGCGTCAACTTAATTAATAATAATCCCAGGAGAACTGGATCGTTACAATCCTCATATTTACCATCGGTCATTAACTTCAATGAGTTCGAAGGAGAATGTTGTTGCTGCAGCACTATCATGTGAGAACATGTAGTTTTGAAGTCTCCTGGTCAACATGCCGGGAAAACTTAAAATATTCAACAAATCAAACTTCAATGAAGACATCTTCCGAGGAGAAACTCACACCTACTATCCACACACTTTTTGCAATTCTCAATGGAATTGAGATAATAGTCAATCAACGTGATGTGTTGGTAGATGTGGCATCGTTTGCTTTGTTCTTCGAGGCAGAAGTCGAGTAAGAAGCAGGTGGTGATGGTGAATGTACGATGACCAATAATTTTGGAGCATTTCCCTTTGAATTCATCAGTTCTCTAGCTGTTTTCTGATAGTCGTATGGAGATGCAATAAGTTCAGTCTACAATAATGAAATCAATTCGTGGAATTTTCTACTAAGCCTGTTCATTGAAGACACCAACATTTTCAGTTATAAGCATGAGCTGCGGCTGATAAGATCTCGAACCGATAACGATTGCTATATTTATAGCATAGGTATCACGAAAAAGGCGAAAATAACTGTGAAGACGATAGCACTAATAGTGCGACATGTCTTTCCAAACGATTGAGTTTAATTCCAAATTTTGGGGAATTTGAGTGCTGAGAAGCCTATATTGATTCCATTCCATAGTTCGGATCTGCATGAGAATCCATTAATGAAAGAGACATTTGGGCAGTTGAAACATCAATCAATTTGAAACGTCATAAATATGTGATTCTAGCTTTCCAAACTTATCGGAAGCTGATGTGGAGGAACTCGTATTCTTAATTTTCTCCAGTGCATCAGAATATTGCGGGTATATATTTGGAAGGTGGTTCTATATGAAAATATGCATCCATGGCAATTCTGATATGGGTCTCTATTTCTCTAAGTTTGCAAGATCAAATTTTAGACATCCCGTACACCATTTATATGATTATTTGTTGACTAGGTGTTGAGAAAAATCGTTGGAAGATTTGAGATTGTATATATACTATACCTCCAACATGAAGTATGATAAGCAGATGTTCTCATTTCAGTGATAGCATTGACCCTTTTGAACTGATTCTACAAAATTTTACATACTTACTCTACATGTTTCAGAACAATTTTATCTTGAATATCGTTAGCACTCAAAATAATATAATTGGAATCAGATTCCTTATGTATGTTCTTATCATCAGTGTGGAGCTGCATGAAATGAAATATCTTACTGCTAGCACAACTCATGAATCAATGAACAACTGAAGATAGGTACGCCTCAATACCAGGGAAGGAAACAACAATAATGCTCTAATATCTTTTATTTGACTCAAATGAAAGATAGTATAAGATACAAAAACAGGTATGCTTGAATTTGAATAAATATATAAATAGCCATATAAAGAAATCAGCTGGAGCGCAGTCGTCGTCAATCGGTGCATTATTTGTTACATGAGTTATCATCTCAAATTCTAGTATTAAGAGTATATCTAAATTCATCTATGTACATAATTTCTTGAGCTTTATGAAGAAAATTGAGTAGGTATATCGCGAACGTCACGAAATTTCCTTAAGCGTCGTCTTAAAATATTTCTGTTTTGAGACACAAATGTATTACCAATACTATAGTGTAGATCATTCAATTCAAATAAGCGTGAATGGATGGATATTGAAAATGAAAATTTGTTGAAATTTCAAGCTCCACCCAATTAGGTATGTCAGTAGTCTCAATTATAGCAAAATTGCGTATATCTCAAAATTCAGTTCCAAAATTGAATCACATAGAAAATTCTGACATATGAGAGGATTCCTGAATTTATGATCGAACACTGTTTGTTGAATCCTTAGTGAAATTATATAACTAACCGTTACAATGTGATGTTTGCTGCTCGATTCGTTTTGATCTGAACATGGATTTTAATAATGAAAGTGAATAACTACTGAGGGAAAAAATATTTAAATAATCTACAAGATATCACGTTCACAATCGTGAACTTATTCTAAACTTTGGAATGACAGAAACTAAGTATATACGGCAGACTTATGCTATGGAAATAATTTTGAGTTCATACACTGGAGAAAGTCTAGAGCTAGATTGGACTCTGAGCGCTTCACCGACTAAGTTTCACTGATATCCTCCATTAGATGCATAACCTTCACTTCCACCACCATTTGATCTATATCCTCCGTTATCGCCATTAGCAGGACCTGATGGGTAACCTCCATTTCCGCCATTAGAGCCACTAGATTGGTTTCCTCCATTCCGGCCATTAGGACGTCCTGATGGGTATCCATTTGATCCACCATTTCCATTACCTCCTGAAGAATAGATTCATTGTAGCTATATTACTTGAATATGTAATGCATTCCACATAAACACGTGAAATTCGAAGACATTTCAAAAATGAATGATTGAAATTTCCAATATTACATACAGTATATGAGTTGGACTTTCTATCATTCAGGTGTATTCAGGGTATCAACGGACTATAATGTATCATTTGTATGTATATCTATACTTTGTTTTAGTTTGTAATGTCAGGATTTTTCTCTCTTCTACTACTCATCCATACAAATATTTCTCGAAATTACTTGATGCTTTCATCTATAAGTATTGACTGTTATCACACAAAACTATTCGTAAATTGTGAGTATTATGCTATTAATCAATTATTATCAATATCATTATTATTATAACCAATTTTTGATATCAAGGTTGTCAAAATCCTATAGAATTTTACATGTTCTATTATTTGGGAATCCCTTGGCAATTAATTTTTCAACTTCAATTTCTCGATTCTGATTATAGGAGATTTGACATGCTATCCTTGTGAGTAAAAAAAGAATAAGGTGAATTGAAACGACCAATTTGGAGAACCAAAACGAAAACCTTCTAGATTTTTGAACACCGAATCTCTAAAATGTTCATAGGAGCTCATTATATTAATCCTGGGAAAATATTGATAATTATTGCACAAATATGTATAAGACACAGGAAATCAATTTCAACAATCACTATGAGGGATGCGGATAATTATCAATAATAATTGATAATTCAAAATTCGGTCAGACACCAAAATGTTTTTTCAGTGTTATTGAAGTAAGAATAATTGAGGAATAATATAGACTATTTCAGCTTAATGCCATTCCAATAGGCAACACAGCATCCGGTATGGAGAAATGTGTGTTGAGCAAACTTTGTAGCAATCGGATTTGGTATTTTCAAATTATCATTCTTAGTATGAACAAATCATCATGATATTGATGTTACTAGTTCAATAATTAAAACACAATCCACTATAATTATTAGTAGCACTCACTTAGTAACCTTCAATATTGTATATGGAATGTGTTAAGATGACATATCTTTAGTTAAATATCAAAACAACCGCTAGTTCATCAATTATCTGAAAGTTATGCTTCTAAGTTTCAACACTCGAACAGTTCAACTGAAATATTCTCTACATTCGTCTATTGCTGATTGAAAAGCCAACCTAAAATAATTTGGAAATATAGAGAATTGGAAATATTCTATATATACTAAAAAGGTTTATTCATGCATCAAATTGAGTTTATTACTTTGTGATATCCCATTTTATACCATTACATATTTTTTGAATTGAACTGATATCAACATCGCAAGTAACGGTTTGTTGAATATAGTGATATTTAACAAAGAAATTGTGTTATTAACTTTGTTGTTTACCATCGAGTTTTGTCAATGGATAGGTCACTTCATTTGGAGGTTGATGTAATCTCTCGATACAATGTCTGTTAACGCTGGTATTCCGCAGGAATATTTCTTGGCACCAACTTCGTTTCTGCTCCATATCATTAATATGTTGGGAGTGATCTCCTGTCCCGTTCACGTTTTGCAGATGATGGTACACTTTATACCGTTTTCTCATCCAGAGCGCCTATATCAACTGATACATCCAGAGGATAATTTTGGAATGGGGATCTTATATTCTAATAGGGTTTAAACTGAGCAAATCTCAAGCTTGTGGTAGCGGATCTCACATTCCCTAATATGATGATGTCAGTTACTGTTCCCATTGAATCCTCCATATCCTGGCTAGGTATCACAACCAATTGCGGAAACTCCTCCACAAAAACTTGGTTTTCCATTCCGTGTCGAAAGCTATTCCACATCCAAGCAGCTGGTCATATTCTATGAAGCACAAATTCTACCTCTCCTGGAGTAGGTACCTAGTTTTCACATGTTTGCAGCTTTGGTCTCAAACATACGCTGAAGCTCTCAGATCCTATTCAGAAGAGAGCTATTCATCTGATTGGTGATGTCATACTCACGAATTCATCAACTACTCTAGAATTTCGTAGAAAGTTGAACGATCTCGTTGTATTCCATGTATTTTCGTGGTCGATGTTCATCAGAAATCTTCGTATCTCGTCACGAGAGCTTCCAGGAAGATATTTCCTCATGCCTATAACCTTCAAAACAAGGTATATTCGAAAGCATATCTCCTCTCTAACATTCCATCGCTGAATTTCACAAAGTTCTTCCAACATCCTAGTTTTTTCCGCTCCTAGTAGTATACGTATAAAAAATATGATGCTGGTAGTACCGTAACCATTTCCACATTCTTATAATAAAAACGAATAGTTTGACTTTGATGCCAATTAGCTTAGCGTTAGCTCACAATATATCCAAGGTGAAATGCATACTGAGATGACAGACATTTTGATTTCTAGTATTTCTCAAACTACTTTGGTAGATCATTTTGTTTTTAATTCCATGCTTTACAACGGAATATGAAAAAACCAGTTGAGTAGAAGCTTAAACAATCAACGACCTCCATAACTCATGATTATTTTGGATAATGGAAATTCATTCCCATCATAGAGAATTTATAACATGCCCAATTCAGGAACAAGAATTAATTTCCTAAGGAACCTTCGAAATTCAAGAACATCCAAAATATTTAGGAATAAAACTTCATAGAAAATTTGCACTCATATAGCAATTATGTCTCTCTTAAATAAAATCAAGAAACAACATTCTAGAATAAAATCTATTCTGCTGAATTTTCTATTGAGTACGTTGAAAAAGCGAATAAGATATAATGAATCCACAAGTATTGACAATGAAAAACCACCGCTTCGTTCTCTGTTGAAATATGCAATTACGTACCTTATCGACACATGTACATGAAATACATTTGTTTGACAGATACTATTGATGAAACAATAATCGGATTGATAAAAATGAATATCCTCTTCGAAGAAAATTATCACCCACGCAACAATTATGTAATTGATTAGGTATTTCATTACTATCATCGTTATCATTCTGTGCAGTTGTCCCTTCAGTGAGAAGTCCTAGGGTCCAGTGGAGTTCATTTCCTGTTAGTTCCAGTAATTCATGAGTTTTCTTTTCATATCAATCGATCATTGATATCTGCCCAATAATACCTTGTCGATTGGGTGTTCAAATTGTTACACTACCCTGCTATAGGTGAAGCTTCAGGTAGGTGTTCCGATTGTGAATATTTTCATTGGCTCCCTTGTTTCACAGGCTGGTCTGTTATTTTATCATTTTCTTTGTCCTGATAGTCGGACACCTGGCTGGTGAAAGCAAGGCCAGCTTAGGTTGGCATTCTGAGACTGTTTTTGAAGTGGTCACATAAGACGCAAATTTTTTTAAGGCTGCCTCTACAGTTCATTATTATAAAGATTTGCTTTTTGTAGTACGCTATCTCCAACATGGTTTGGACACAATTCGTTATGACCAGTAATTCACCTGAGTAACCTCTGGATGCTACACTGGTCTCCGTTTTGGATGCATCAGTTGACCAGATTTGTCCACTAATTTAACCTGCTTCAGCTCAGTCAGCCCGTTCTGGATCGATGGTACAGAATGGATTGTTTGAATTGTATTGGAATGTTCTCCGATCAGTTGGTTATATTTTGGTATAGTCCTTGATTGAGCCCAACTACGTACCAAAACCACCGGTTTGCATTCTATGAGCCGCGCTGCGGGCCTCTGCCTCCACTACTATGTGAAACGGGGGCTGGCACAGCAAAGTTTCCAGAGTAGCAGGTGTACTTCGCATATCCGTCGTCGTCCCTGATGGTCACTAGATTTGAACTTTGCTTAGATCGATTAGCCAAACTGGAATCAATTGCATGATTCTAGAAAAACTATGTGCTGTAACAATAGAGAGTTGTTTCCTAACTACTTCGAAAGTGCTAATCATTGTAAATGTTTTGAATTCCAACGATTTCACTGAAAAAATCTGTTTTATATTTATTCGTTATAATGCTTTCAATTCAAAACTTTGAAGAATACGTTTCAGTTTTATTATGAGATACGATTTATTCAAAAGAAGTTAGGGCACCTTTTCAAGATTTGTTTTCTTCTATTGGTTCGTTCAATTATCCTGATATTTTGCATACTTTCCGAATTATACAGATCGACCGAAGTATCGAACGCTAATAAGTACGATAAAGAATTGACGCATGAGAGTTAAGCATGTATCCCCAACCTGAAACAAAATGGGCGTGATTATAAGGCGCATCTCAGTACCCCTTAACTAACGGCACAGACCAATAATTTTTTTATAGATGAACAAATCTGTTCTTTCTAAATAGAAATACCATAATCATAATACAATGCTGTTACTGCTACTTCTATCTCAAATCAAAATAACAGTTCTTATTTGATATTAGACAAAATTTGCTACAATCACAGAGGTACTTTTAGGAAACAACAGGTGAATAACAACAAATCGTTGAATAGCAACCCATCTCTAATTCCTACTAGCCAACAATTCGATCTGTGCAATACGTACTACCTTTTCTCTATCGCACAATAGAAGTTCTTCTGTTTATCTTATTAATAGAATGTGATGCGTCTGGCTCTCTCATACTCTCACGTTAATCCTATACACCGCTCGATCTGACTTAATCTGTATTCAGATTATCTATGGTCACCTCCACCACAAGCAAAAGCGTATGTTAATGTGCAATATGTGACATCTTCGTGGGAACAATTAATATTTTAGAAAATACCTTCATAACTGATTTTTGGCTTGTATCCTTCGGAGTCCGCCTCATATTGCACAACTTGTTTTCGACCATCTGGCAATAATACGTTGTACTCGCCTATAGCTACATCTCCGTCGCGTTCTTCTTTATGTCCAAATTGATTCCCTGATTCTGGATCATTCACTTCATATTCGAATGCGTATTTAGCTGGTTCCTAGAAGATTATAAAGACAAGTGCTTATCAGTACCTACCGCTTGGAAATTGAAATCCAAATAGAATATGAGATGAAGTAGGTAGTTGAATGTTTGGAAATGGAAAAACTTAATTTGTGTTCTCGCCCTAATCCCAAAAATTCAAATTGATTGTTTGAAAATTATATATTAGTACAGTCAATATGCTGGGGATCTTTAAAAAAAAAGCTGTGTGTCGTATCGGAGAAATTCTTCATGATGTTCTATGGCCGACGTGGATCATTCGTAAGGGTTGAGTTAAGAGGACAGGACCTCCCATCCACCCCTAAACGCTAAATCTGCCCTATTTTCACCCCCTTTATCAGGATGATTTTGAATTTATAAAAAAATGGGTTTTTTGAGTCGCTGAACATTTTTCAAACATTTATTTTTTTTACATTACTCTCAATTTTTGTAATTTAACATGCACATGGAAAACACAAATGTTAATCAACACGATATTACTATTAATTACATTTGGAAATAATAAGAATTCATAGAAAAAATTTCTTTGTTCTTCCGGAAAATAATATTTTCTCAATTTTTTAATTATCAAATTCGTAATCAGCGACCACAAAAACCTCTATAGCGACTTATCACATGATAATTTAAATGACGTGGAAAGATTTTCTTTTCAGGCTTCCGTAAATTTTCCTAGTCTTGTCTACTTTGGAGCGAAATACGTGACTGTCAACATCTTTTATGTCTAAAACGATAATCGCGTGAAAAATGAGCAATTTTGTATGAAAATTACGAAATTTTCCTGGCTTTCAGCCCATTGAATGAATGTTCAGCAACCCAAAAAAAACATCTTTTTATAAATTCAATATTATCTTAAAAAGGGGGTGAAAAAGGGTTAATTTGGCGTTTAGGGGTGAATGGACGGTCCTGTCCACTTAGCTCATCTATTTTTGTTTCCAAAATTGTTAAACTAAAATATATGCTCTTATTCGAGCTATATCTGAATGTCTACCAAATAGAATTAAGGGCAACAGTTTTGTGATTCTAGAAGTACTTTATGACATACACATTTAGTCAACTGTTCAAATCTATAATGTTTCTCAAGCCTTCGAACGATATTCATTGGTCGAGAGTATTCTAAGTATTTGATGCGATTATTTCCCATCAATTTCACATTTCAGTTGATAATAGTTTCTTCATTGAATTTTCAAATACAGATGAAATTGAATGCGTATGTATTGTAAAAAACTCACTTAGAGCAAATACCAAATCAGAATCTTATTTTGTCTATCACTTATCCAATAATACTATATGAGTCGAGCATAAAAACAATTACATAATATGAACAATAATATACACTCAAGCCAAGTATCGAATAGTAGCTACACTGAATACTGTAACGTCAATATTTCAGATGAGTCGATCTGCGAAAATGTCAGATAACGTCTTAAATAATGTATACTTTACTCCACATAGTGATTGAGGGTTTGCTTGGGAAATAAGAGGTAGTGAATGAAATTCTGGAAGTACTTCTGTTAGTCGGGAACAACATACCATACTGGTAAAAATAACAAATTAAATCATAAATATGTTAGTCAGGAAAAACTTCAAACGATAAAAGCAAAAATGGCAATTTCATATATTTTAGGAAAATCCAGAATATATCGAAATTCGATTCCAAGTATTCCAACAGACTCGTATAATCTACTTAAGACTGCTTTGTCCCTGATGATGAATTCTCCTTCAATCTCATTTTCAATAAGATACTGATGGTACATGGACTGAGCATTCATCGTGGAATGTGCTCTAACATCTTGGTTACTTGGATGCAGTATAGTTAATATGCAATATAGTCTACCAGTTTTGTAATTTATCGCCTTGCTCACAAACAGGTTTTTTAATTGTACAGTAAAATTGTTCTTTCACATCAAAAAAATTAGCCCCGACAATTCTTCTTAGTCAGTGGTCAAAGGTCAGTAGGTAAGTCTTGAATCAAAAACGAAGGACGCCATGTTGAAAAATTCTTATTTGTTTTTTCTCGTGATCCATTGGTAGCACATACATTCTGCTTATGCAATGATCAAGTACTTCCAATTTAGATAGGTTTCCAGCATCGAAAACAGTCAAAAGTTAAATTGGCTTCACCCCCACCCATATTAGGCCGCCATTTAGAAAAACTTTTGAACCATCGGTCTCACAAAAATAAATATTGAATGAGAAAGTTTCATCTGAAATTCAATACATTCTTTGTGATTGTTGTGATACCGATAAGAAGATATTTCATGTAGGAGAGGGCGCCGAAGCTACTAAAAAATAGTTTTCCGCTATTGTCTCCCTGTGACAGTTGCTTTTCTGAATCAATACGAATGTGAATAAAGTTGTTTGCCTATTATAGATGACGAATTTTCTAAATTGACCATGACAAAACTGTACTAGACATGAAACAAAGGCGCGATACTCGGATATCGAATCCAGTTATATACAATCAACATCTGGTGTCCAAGTAATCAGCCTTTTTTGCATACAACTCAGAAATCGTGCATGATGTAGTAACAGAACAGAACATTCGTCCACGAAATTTCTCTCCGAACTGATGGGTGAAATGCAAGTTGTACCACGTTTAGACTGGAAGTTGTGTAGCTTTGGCTCCCTCTATTGTTTGAGATTTCAACCGCCCGATTTCGCAACAATTACAAAATGTGTTTGGGAGTTTTTCAAGATGACACAAAAAGTGTCATGGGAGTGAAGTCAATTACATTCTTGACTGTTCTTGGTTCCGGAAACTTATTTATATTCAAGCTAGTTGAGCAGTGCATGAGAGAAATATGTACTGTGCTGTCCTGGAATATATTTTCCACGCCAAGCACACTTGAAAGGCTGTAACCCGGAGACTATCTACAACGATTATATTATTTGAAGTGATTTTATCGCATTGTTTCAAGAGCTACAATTTTTATATTTATAATTTTCACACTCCCACTCTCACACCTCTAGAATGGCAAAAAACTGATTCTTGGTAACTTCAGAACCCTCTACGATTCAGAGTACCAACTTCACGGTTTCGTCCCAGAAAGACGAATATAAAAAATGTCTGTTCAATATTATTAATGATTGACCCAGGTATTAATTGAAAGTCTTAAATATGAAAATAGTAAACAGATGTGTTAGCGTAACCTATTTCTCGATAATTTACATATAATTCAATATTATTTATTGCGACCAATATAGATCGCAAGAAATAACAACTAAAAACCTTCTCAAGATGACGGCAATACGCTAGGGGATGGGTCGTCCTTAATGGTTCAAGACGTAACCACCGTACAAGAATAAGAGCAGAGTCAAATTAATTTTTATGATGATGGGCTTATTTGGTCAATTTTACTGTACTGTGAGGTTTATCCTGTCGCTCACGAATATACAACATTATTTACTGTAGCAATTAAGTATTATTTTTCAATAAGAATATATCGGATTCGACAGAAAAAGCAGGGGATAGGAATTATTGTCTCATTTACAATTTAGTGGAAAATGACTTGTTGACAATAATCCATAGATAAAGTTCAATAAAAAATTGTATTGTTTTTTCAGTTTAATTTTCAACAATGCCTAATGTCTCCAACGATTTTGAAATTATTCGAATAGTCTTTTGAGAATATTCACATTTTTCTGATTTGAATTTTCTTTTGAATAATTTTGAAACGTTGTTAATTGGGAAAAAAGTTCTGCATATAAAGTTTTAAGTTTTTGGATGTCAATTCATTTCATTAACAGTTTTGATTCAATTTGTGTTATAGTCGGTTATATTTCAAATAATTTACTTCATTGGACAACGAACATTTTTTCATTCAGTCATTATGAAAATTACATTACTGCAACAGTCTCTTTACGTGTCCTTCAATTCTCAAGGTGCCGTTTCACTATATATCGTAGACTGTATAAGCTGTGATACTCACTTAACCACTCACTGAATTTACGGCTGCAAACCTAACTGGGAAATTGGAGCCATTCCTGCTAGAGAGGATATATGAAATTTGCAGTCTATGTACGTATAGTGCCTCAGAATACTATATACACTTGAAACATTCATTATAGAATATTTAACGCAAAACTCACAGTATTTGCTCCTTCTCCACCATTACCTCCTGGATAACCCCCATTTCCATTAGGTGGTAGATATCCACCTCCTGGTTGATGATTCCCATTCCCATTCCCACCGTTGCCATTTCCATTTCTATTGGGCGGTAGATATCCACTTCCTGGTTGATGATTCCCATTCCAATTTCCCTCATTGCCGTTTCTTATTCCATTTCCATTCCCACCATTGCCATTTCCATTTCCATTGGGATAACCTCCATTTCCATTAGGTGGTAGATATCCACCTCCTGGTTGATGATTCCCATTATCATTCCCACCATTGCCATTTCCATTTCTATTGGGCGGTAGATATCCACTTCCTGGTTGATGATTTCCATTCCGACTTACGCCATTGCCGTTACTTATTCCATTCCCATTCCCACCATTACCATTTCCATTTACATTGGGTGGTAGATATCCACTTCCTAGTTGATGTTTCTCATTCCCATCTCCCCCATTGCCGTTGATTATTCCATTTCCATTGCCACCATTGCCATTTCCATTTCCATTTCCAGTGGGCGGTAGATATCCACTTCCTGGTTGATGATTCCCATTCCCACTCCCCCCATTTCCGTTACTTATTCCATTTCCATTTCCATTACCATTCGGTGGAAGATAACTTTGACCCGGCTGCTGTCCATTATTTGGAGGTCCATATGTCACTATTGGTTTAGAATTTCCATTACCATTATCCTCAACTTTTCCGTTACCGTTGCCATTACCGTTACCTTTGTCGTTTCCGTTGCCAATGCCATTACCATTACTTGGAGGTAAATAGTTCTGGCCTGGCTGCTGTGCAACATAGCCATTGCCGGTTAGTGGAGGCCCATACTCGAGATTTGGACTGCCTGAAAGTATGATTTTATCATGAGAAATCGATGATTCGAATAATCTTCTTCAATTTTGAATTCAAAAGACTATTAGTTCGCATAATCTGGGCAACGAAATAAGATATCGGATCGTCATTTATCTGAAATATACACTCAACAGTAAATAATGTTTTCACTTTTCAGCTGCAACAGACCATCAGTATAAATGGAGCGATTGGTGGAAATTAAATGCTATGGAAGTCATTCAATGTTTATTGATTTTAGAACTCATTTGAATATCAAGTTGAATCATTCATCTAGAAATTCAATTGGGTCTAAACAAGAAATGAATTGATGAACACTATACTTGAACAAATTGCTTGCTAGATATTATCCGCAAAGGTAATTGTTACTGACTTTAGAAAGTGAAATAGCAGCCGGAAACAGTAGCTTCAGTGTTCGTGCTCTATCTAGAGAAACAGAATAATTTTTGTGGGTGATTTCGTTTCTCTGAAGCTTTTGTGGGTGAAAATTTTTGAGATTGATCTAGTATTTAGTTCTTGAAAATCGATCATATTATATAATTTGCTTAAGTAATTTGTTCATTGAGATATCTGATTTTTCTCAAATGAATGTTAGGTAAGTCTTTTATACTGATTCGAACTTAGTTCGAGTCAAACCAGATAACTATATTATTACTCGAACTTTTTATTATTTCCATTCTCATAGTTCACTTTTCTCTTCTTCGAAATCTATGCAATCATGTCACGAATTCCCTACTTTGTCTACCAAAATGAAACTAGAAGATTTATGAACTGGTTAATATTCACATAGTAATAACCACTTAGTAACGGGATAGGTTTAAAATATGAGTACTGAATGTTGAGGAATTAAGAAATTCAGGATGCAATAATAATTTATGTTACAAGGAGGGCATATCAAAGTAAAAGTTTGGAATTTACGGGCGAAGCATGAAACGAGCCGATTTTGGTATTTTTAAATGAGTACTTTAATAGTATTTTGCGACCATGTGTCGTAAAATGTTTCATTTAATACTATTTTGCTGAAAGAACGAACTGTTCTTTACTTATAATCATTTTTGTCAATTATTCAAAATTTTAAAGGGTATCTTAAATGAAAGAATAATAGTCTTATTAAGTCGCTTTCGAATAGTCGCCAAAAGTGATAGCTACATATTTTCCTGTTCGTTAATTTTCTGTCGAATAAATCATCTTGTTTGAGCAAATCTATAAAGAAGTACTACAAAAAATACCAATGTTTTAAAATTATGAAATTTGGTGAGAATTTTCCAGAAAATATGTAATGAAGTAATATTCCTTTTTCCAATGCAACATGAGATCCAAGATTCCCACTGAATGTTAATTATGCAGATGGGGATTGGGATACAGTCATAGAGATATTGATAGAACCTTCACAGACTGCTGATAGTTCTTCGGTTGCAAATGACATCTATTATCTGCTTTTGTTTCATTCTCTATGGTTATATGTATGGCTTTTAAATTCTAAACTGAAATGGAAGTTATGAATTTCGAATTCAAAGGATGCTGAATCTTAAGAGATCGTTTTGCACATCACAACATTTTCTCGGAAAAGAGATGAAATATTGCGAATATTGAGAGAGAGGTTCGTCCGACTTGAGCGAGAATATTCAAATGCACTTTTGTCAACTGATTTCAACCGCCTCAACACTCCTCACATGCTTTCATATCTCTCCTAGGAAATGTATCTAATAAATAAAGATGAGGAGGTGTTTTTAGAGTGATGACGCAGAAAGCTTGGAGCTGACAACTCAGAATGGAAATGAATTTCCTCTTGATAACGGACAGGGAACTCAAGTCCTATGCGCTTTTATGACTCCGTTCTCAAGATTGTGGCTCAAGGATCATGTATGACAATTATGTCATTTGATTTTTTAGAATACCTCGAAATGATTTTCTGAAGCTTATGATTTTCAGAAAGTGAGAAAAGTTACATTGAATTGGATTATTGGAGATTTCTCAAACTTTTGTTACATCTTGATTCTACAAAATGCGTGTATTCGGATATATTCATCTACTTCCGATGAAATGTAAAGGACAAGGTTGTGATAAATAACATTTCACTCCAAAATGTTAGATCTATCCCCATTCTCCTTACCATTTCCTTGCGGTGGACCATAGGTCGATCCTGGTTTTCCATTTCCGTTACCTTGTCCATTGCCATTTCCATTGATTTGGGGTGGACCGTATGTAGATGCGGGTCTCCCATTTCCGTTACCGTTCCCATTTCCATTACCGTTTCCGTTTCCATTTCCATTCAATTGCGGTGGCCCATAAGTAGATCCTGGTCTTCTAATCCCGTTTACATTTTCATTGCCAATACCATTCCCATTTGACTGTGGTGGACCATAAATAGATCCAGGTCTCCCACTCCCATTCCCATTGCCATTGCTTTTACTATTGCCATCTCCATTGCTGTTTCCATTGCCATTTCCATTTCTATCTTCATTGCCATTTCCATTCCCAATTGTTTGCGGAGGTCCATAAGTAGAACCTAGTCTTCTATTCCCATTTCCATTGATATTACCATTCCCATTAGATCGAGGTGGACCATAAGTAGATCCTGGTTTTCCATTGCCATTACTATTCCCCTTTGATTGCGGAGGACCATAAGTAGATCCGGGTCTCCCATTCCCATCTCCGTTGTCGTTACCATTCCCATTTGATTGTGGTGAACCATAAATAGATTCTGGCCTTCCATTGCCATTGCCATCCCCATTAGCGTTACTATTTCCGTTCGATTGCGGAGGACCGTAAGTGGACCCAGGTTTTACATTTCCGTTGCCATTTCCTTGAGGAACTCCATAGATAGATGCTGGCCTTCTTTTTTCGTTCCCATTCACATTATTGTTCCCATTCGCATAGCCATTTGCATGCCCATTCCCATTTCCATTGCCGTTACCATGTCCATTCCTATCACCTTGAGGTGGGCCGTATGTGGATCCATCATTTACTATTTGAGGGGGTAAATAACTTGATCCGGGTACTTGATCACTATCGGTATCTCTTCCTCCATTATTTGGGGGCAAATAGCTTTGACCTGGACCAGCACCGTTCCCTGTAAAAGAGGAGATGAAGTGCACGGTTTCATGATTGGAAATTGAGTTTTTCAATTGAATATCAAAGGAGAACAATGATGTTATCAGAAATAATTATCATCCTAAGGATATGAGCACTTCGCGCAAGTTAGACAAGAAAACTATGAAAATATTTAAGAAATATAATGCCATCCATACAATACTATGAATTTCAACATAATGTATATATTATACCGATAGGATCGGCACTCATATGTGAACATTAAAAGAATATTTGGAGATTTGCCTGATAGTACAATAACTTCGGCAATTATGTATTATGATTACATTTCCGGGGAACAGATGATTTGGGAATACTTTCAAATCCATTTTTTACTCACTTTAATGATGGTTTCAATTTCAAAATTCGTTGAATTCATTCAATTGATTCTGACCTGGTCATCTCAAAGCAATAAAGTAGTGGAAAATATTACCAGACATCATTTACTTCGGAAGTTGGAGAATAAAACTCAAACTTTACACGAAACTTTTAACATTTAACTTAAAAATGCTGACAAATTGTTTCACCACACTGTGGAATTTTCAAAGCAAGGAGCTATCAACTAAAGGTGAGTCAAAAAGTATGTCTTCAAATATTAGTTATCAGAGTGTGGTACAAATTGAGGGATGGGGGTGAATAATGGTGGGAGTGTATTTGCAAAATTGTTAATAAGCGGTGAATTATATGTATCGATTTGATCATTCAGTATTATATTATTATTTTTGTTTTTTGAGTGTTTTACACTTCGGTATTATGTTATGGATTGATCAATAACATACATTTCCATGAAAGACAGAACCTACCTTAGTTCATTATTGCAACTATATTTTCGGCTCCCCGATAAAATAAGGAATGGAACTTATCATCAATATCCGTTGAACGCAATTTAATTTAGATTTGGTTTTTGAAATAATGCTGTTTAGAAGAAATATATTCACTCAATTCACGATGAATTTGTATAATTTGAATGGATAGCTATCGTGGAGTTAAACTACAGATGTCGCTACGATAATTAAAATATAAATCGCGTCGTGCTGCTAGTTCATGAAAGTTCTGTTGCTATAAATATAATATTTATTATACGTCATTACAATCATTGATAATAGAATAAAATTCAGTTCTTCCTGAATAATATCAATTTTATTACCCAACACCTAACATGGTAGCAGAACGTGCTTCATGATATCCGAATATTGTATTGTATTGTACTATGTTGGAGATGTTTGCACACAGCGACCTTAAAGATCTATTGTGTCCCAATCTGCTACTGCGCCCTTCAGGATATCAAAGCGACTATAGCAGTTCCTCCAACCCTGTCGCTTTAAGAAAGTTTAGTGTCGGATGGCTCCGCGTTAGGTAAGTCTCCCTATTCTGTTTGGTATTCCCAAGGTATCGAGCTATCGTGCAAGGTATTTTGCAAGGTAGTGCATTCTGCGAGGATGTGGAAGTTTTTCGCTACTCCTCACAGAACCTACACTGTTCTTCTTCCACTAATTCAAGACTCTTAAGATAAATTTTCAATCAGAAGTGCTCTGCTAGCTTCCTCGTTAGTATTTACTTTTGCTTAGGTTGATGCAGACATCAGATCAATTTCGGTTGTAGTTTCCCAAGAGCATCTTTGCTTGCCTCAGTCCTTGCAGACCTATTCATTAGTGGGATCTTTCTTGTCTACTTCTTTTTCAGGTTATTCCAGTATTGTGCTAGCATTATCACGTAGAAGGGTTTCGGCCCGTTTCTTGTTAGATCGTCTGCTTTTTCGTTATCCTACACCAGGTGTGTCCCGGAATCCACAGGAGAGTAGCTGCATTGTTCTTGTCCAGTCCATTTAGTTTTCTCAAGCTTTCGCAGACCATGTTAAAGCTGATTACGTGTGAGCTCAGTGCGTTATTGACTCCTTGACTTGTTGGGAGATGGGACACCTGATGAGATGTGGAAAGGGAAATAGCCCAGTTTATCACACATCACATTGGTTGGTTCTGATCCGATTGTGCTTATTCCTGAAGAAAAGCGGAGAAAGAGGCACAGAAAATCACAAAGTTTGATATTCATGAGATATTGTAGAAATACAGAGATATATCGCTTATTGGATACAAAAACTCACATCGAGATCATGAAAAAAGGGAAGTTATTTTTTTTGAAAATTGTAGGAATATTCATGTTGATAACACTAGTATCGTTGTGAAAGATATAAATAGAGAAGTAACCAGTTACCAGTATGAAACTATCATCATCTTCATCAGATGATCATTCCGAAGAGTCAACTACTTCTTCACAATCAGGTAGCAAGTTGAGTATTGACTTTGGCCTGGAAGAGATCAATGAAGCAGACAAGTGAATATAAAACTGGTTTGTCAAACCCATTTTCACTCAAAGAAGCACTATCATAACAGCATGACACACAATGGAAGAAGGCTATGGATGAGGAATACGATTCTGTGATGAAATATAACACATAAACCTTGACTGATCTTCAATAAAAGAGCTTTACCTCAGGAGTGAGTATCCAAAACAAAATCAGACCAGGGTGTGAGTATAGCTCGTTTTAAGGTGAGCTCACTGATAAAGAGATATGCACTAGAAGGAGGGTATTAACAATGGAGAGATATATTCAGAGGTGACAAACATACTACTCTTCGTTATTTTATGTGATTTAAATTTGAGATTGATCAGATGGATGCTGTCTCCTCCGCATTCTTGCAAGGGAATTGACACAGATATTTGTATGATACAACCTGAGCTATATGAACAAGGTATAGAAGTATGTTACCTATACGGATCTATATATGATCTAGAGAAGACAAGACGACTATGGGACGAAAATTAATAATGTCCTACAGTGAATAGGAATGCAGCAATCAAGAACATGTGTTCACTATAATCTGGATCGGAATATTCTTATAACGGGTTGATAATCTGATTTCACTTACTTCTCTACAGGTCATTAGGAACATGCTGAAGGATGAATAAGAATAAAAATTTGAAATGAAGTTCTAGGCAATCTGTGGATTTGAACATAACCCGGGATAAGGATACTATTATGTTGTATCTGGGAAAGTTTCTGAAAGAAATATCAGTCAGACTCGAAATTTCGGATTTCCCGAAGAGCATATCTAAATAATCATTTGTTATCATCCATTGTTCAGAATATTCAGACTATGAATATGAAAATTTCGAGAAACAATCAATTCTAAATGGTGTGAACTTCTTTCATCATAGTTCTGATGAGTAGTTCTACCTACCACAATATTGTCTCAACAGAAACAGTTGAGTGTCTTTCCAATCAAAAAAACTTGAAAATACAGCAATTTAGTCATTATGATTTGATTTTTCCGAAAATAACTGTTTAGTAACCCTGGAACTTGAAGATGTAGTGTTCACTTTACCATTTTGTCCTGGGGGTCCGTAGACTCCGGCTGGAGCTGGATAACCATTACCATTACCGTTGCTATAACCATTGCCATCACCGTTACCGTTTCCAATGACATTACTATTGTCACTGCTATCACTTCCTATTGGTCGACCCGGTTGGAAACCAGGTATTCCATATAATGAGCTGGGACCTCCATCTGTGAAAGTACGTCAAAAATAAATTTCAAATCTTTTGACGGGTTTCATTTTACTCGATTCTAGTAGCACATTTGGAAACACTATCTCATTCTCATGATCGACTTCCTCGAATTATATTTAGAAACATTATCAACAATTATCTGACTATTCAAAGATTGTTATATCCAAAAAAGGGACAAAGCAGACTATAAATACACATTTTCTTGAATATTCCTACACCAACACTAGGTAACAGCTCCAATTTTCGTAAACATATTCCTTCACACGTAATTAACATAGATTTTGAATGTGAGCCAAATCGCACCATAAATTCAATTTATTGTAATATCTCGACACCAGAGCCACCTACCGCCTCTAAAAAAAGGCAAGCTTATCGGAACACCAAACGAAGACATGTTTTCTTTAATATGCTCCCAAAATAATCTCCTGAATATGTAGAATGTTCAGATTGAAGGTGAAATTATGCTTGAATTCTATGAAAGGATTCCCGAAATTTGAGTGATTTATTGAGGCGCAATAACTGTTAATAAATGTTCTTTAAAATACAGAAGTTTCGATCTATAGAAAGTGAGACTGGGCTCATATTTCCTGTTGTATAACAGATGATGTATAATTGCTAATTCGGAGAATCGATAGATATATTAATTTTTTTTTATTCATTGTAGTGACTCAAGAAATGGGATCAAGATTTCAAACGATTTTGCAGAAAGCTCAATAAGACGTTTGTGTTAGCATGGGACTACCATAGGAATCAATCGGTTGATTGTGATCTTATCGAGATTTGGATTGAATATATGGACCGATTATTGATATTGGGTCAAAGGTTGTTGATTTGTAGCTACGGCTGTAATTATCAAGATTCGAGGAGCCAGAAGAAGATCCGGTAGTTATCATTTGAATTATGACAATTATCACAATTACACCGACTAAGCATTTCCAAAGATGAAGAAGTAATGGAATGATTTTCAATAAATATGAACTTTGATAATTAGAACTATTGCAGAGCATTGCACGTCCCATTTCGTGTTGTCAAACATAGATATTGCAAACATAAAACTCCAACGATGCGAAATAACCGGGAGTGGATTGGTTTTCAATAAAATTCTTAATGTAACTAGAAAATTGTTGCCACTTGGAGAATAGATAAATAGCAAATCATTTGATTTGGTTACTGATTTTCATATAATTGTTACACATTCTATGAAATACTCTTCGCGTTTGTGTAGTAAGATATGTAATATTCAAATCAAACCACAACGCCTTATATTATAAATTTGTTGATGTACAATATTGTTAAGTTTACACCAATAATTGTTTTTGTCATTGTATTTGTTGAACAAATTTGTTGAAATTTGAGTAAAAGCAGCTTCAAATTAATTCAAATTTATTGTGGAAGTTTTGAATTGATTGAATGTATACTGCGGGAGTTACGATTCTTTTAAATTTTCGGAAAAGGCTGGGTTTATCACACGATTCTCCTGAAAAACAATTTTGAGTTGTCGTACAGACAAATTTCATGACATAAATCCAGACAGAGACAGAGAGACAGTTTCTTGTATTCGATTTGAAATGCCTTTTTTAAGATTTTAGAAATAGCTTAAGTGAATGCAATATACTCTTCTGACCCTGCCGCGAAGGGTATAATGATTACTGATTTCAATTTGAATTTTCATATGATATCCAGATTCTAGTGAACGAAAACTTATTTATATGCGATTGCTACTTCAGAATCCAGTCGGAAGTTGATGGAAGAAAATCCCTGTGTATGAGCTTACAATATAAAAGTAGTTCTGTGAGTATAATGGGAATAGTATATATTGTAATGAATATAGTAAATGGCCACATCCACAGTAGTGAATAGTGGAACAGATCTTTGGCTTGAATAAATTGAATTTATTACGTTCTCATGATATTTTTGTATAAATAAAATTTAATTTCTCTTTTTGACGTTTCGATATTTTATTTATATGTTTATCAAAAATTGTTATGTTAATTAGTGTTTCCATGTAATTTAGAGAAGAATAGATGACTTTGATTAATGAAATGCATCTGCAGCCCACTTGTGTTTCCAAAAATCCAATCAAAACTGCTGAAAACATTGGATCGGTTATGTCTGAAAGAGTAATGTATAGCTAATTAACAAATTGATTTACTTGAAATTGAATGAATCTAGCTAATTGAATATCTAAGATACTATTCTTTGATTTACAAATCTAAAAACTATGATTATTGTATGATTCAGATTTCATTCCTATTATTGCTAACTAATCAAGTTTAAGATAGCTCTATGGAATTTTATTTCAAAACTGAGGTTGACTCAGGGGACTCCTTAGTCTGGAAAGTCAATCTCCTCGCCTGGAAGCCCACGTAAATGCCGCGGAGCAAGATCTTATGCTCAGGCGGCATGTTGACAAGCCGATACATGGTTCTACCGAAACATCGAAATGCTCGGCTTATCAACCAGGCTGACCTTCGGCTACTTAAGGTCAGCGGGGCTTACCTCGGAGACCGAGGGATTCACCGCAGCTTGCCAAGATGGCGTAATCAACATCTTGGTCTATCGCCGCAACGTGATGGGTGTGCAGATTGGTTCCTGATATCAGCTGCAGGGCCTATCGAAAGGCGCCTGAGACGCTTTTTCACCTTCTGTCGGCATGTCCGAAAAAGCGGCATCGACATAGAGCCGGTGCTGCCTCACATGCCTGGAGATATCGAGTCCGTTGTCAAAAACTAGAAACGCCAGATCTACTGGAATTACCCATTTCCAACCGTCAGGTCCATACAAGCAAATATACCTGATGTTGTACCCCTCAATGAACAAAGTAAGAATATGTATGTCATCGAATTCTCTGCTCCGGAGAGAGATTCATCACTTTTGGTCGATGTTTTAGCAAATTTTCATTTTCGGTGCTCCTTGGTAGCTTGCCAGGTGTTGAAACATGTGTTGAATTAAAATTGCATTTAAACATGTTTGGAATCACGAAAAGAACAATGATCTTTGATAGAGGCACAAATATGAAGGTAGAAACGCTATTGTTGGAACTAGGTTTTTAACAGCCAAAAATGTAGAACGATATGTAGGAACGGTCATTAATTTGTTTAAGAATAGAAATTGAAAATTAGAATGGTCAACCGAAATTAATATAGGTATTACAAATTACTTCAAATACAAATGTTCAAATGACGATTGTTTGCCATATTTTTATTAACGGGGATCGAAGGAAATACCGAATGTGAAGTCACTGACAGATTTAATTTCCATAGGAAATATATCAAGTAAGCTTTTGAATGACAGAAACCTGGCATATCAGGGTACGAGAAGGCCAATATGGCAAGACTTTTTCGATAAGCAAGAAGGTCTAACAGACTGTTTCAGTGAGCGATTACGGTTATCACCCTGCTGGCAACAATAATGTGTCAAAATTAGATGTGCAATAGCAGGTCGTTTTGATACAATGCAAATTCTTGCGAAAGATATTAATTGAAAATTTTGGAGTCAAATAGAAAAAGGATCATTATAAAAGACATGGTGGGACTATGACTGGCTTTGTAGATTATCAGATGATTCTTAAGCTTATGAATCGAAAGCTTGAAAAAAGATGATAACTTAAGATTTGATTCGCCAGGCCTACAACGTTTAATATAATAAAATTTTTATTACGATTCTACTGATGTTGATAATAAATCGGAAGTGAATTACAAGTCAGGTGGGCCTTGTGTTCGCTGACTTATTTTGAACGAGCATCTAGTAGGTGGTTGGAACTCACCCCTTTGATAGATGCCAGACGCACCCTTGCTGACATCAATAGGTAATATCGGGAGCTGAGCGAGATATAAAACGCCCTGACCTGATTCCTGATTTGTATTTATTGAGAACACTTATTCTTAGACCGGCATATGGAATGCAGAAACTATTATTCACCCATAAATCAGCTATTTTTGTAAAATAGTGTGTTAAATAAAATTACTTTTTAGAGACAAATTGATGTGTTTTCTCACATACGCTTCTCCAGTTTTATTTCAGTCCGATAAAGAATTGAACAGGATACATTACTAACTTTGATCAAAACCTCAAATGTAAACATAACCCCACATAATCAGGTAATTTTCAACTATAATCTGAACACTTACTTTGTCCTCTTTCATGGGTCGGTGGAAGGTATGAAGGAACAGGTGGTTCTGAGTATACTGTTGTACACAACGTTAAAATGAATATAACCAGTATCTGCAATATGAAATAAGTTTGTAGGCTTATTATTAAGTTAATATTATGTTTAGAAGTTTTGGACTGGAAGAAATTTAAGTAAATCTTCAGGTAAAATGACTTGAATTAGCACCTACTTAAATATTGTTTGTATGTATCTCAATATTAAAGAGTGTGAGTATAAAAACATAGCAAAATCGCCACAGTAATTTAATCCATCAAATCAATTACTTAGGTATTAGTTTTTCCTAAATAACAGCTA
The DNA here is from genome assembly GCA_958510875.1 of Endomychus coccineus. Classification (NCBI taxonomy): domain Eukaryota; kingdom Metazoa; phylum Arthropoda; class Insecta; order Coleoptera; family Endomychidae; genus Endomychus; species Endomychus coccineus. Next base: position 191,616,405 of record OY294067.1, on the reverse strand, counting down.
ACATCCTCACTCATTATCCTTTTGCACTCAAATTATAATACAGACTTCTAAGATAGTTCCTGCTAGGTATTTGAGTCTTGAACAACTTAATTTTTCCATTGAAAGATATCTTTCTCTTCTCCTATTCTATGACAGTTGAATACAATATTGTTCGATATTTATCTGATAAACAATTTGAGGTAATGAAATTATGTATTCATCTGCATTTGTGTGGTATTAAAAATTCTTGGCCTCCGGATGCCCTATAAGTGAATAGGAAGCGTCCTAATAACACAAGTGACTCCAAGTTTTGAGTCCTGTTTGAATGAGTCACTGTTCAAGGTATACGATAACTATGCGTTCAATATTTTCAATAAAGAATACAGCTTTGCTGAGTTAATATATGAAATGTCAACGTCGATGTTTACTGAGAACTGTAATGATATTGAAAATTGGTTGAATATGATCTAAATAACTCAAATTCCTGTGAATATAAGCTCTCGATTTAGGGTAAATAGAATAATTCTCGTATTTAAATTTGAAAACATTGTGGTATAAGTTTATGTTTTGTCATCCAATAATAAGTTTGCGGGCTCTATAATACAGAAAATTTTTTTTTGGTGATGAATAATATTAGTGTTCGGACCCTAATGTTAAATCACAGAATTGTGTACAGTTTGAGTTATGTGAATAAAATGTAGGCATATCATCATTTGTTCTATCTATTCGTATTTTGTGAAATTTGTGGAAACTTGAGTCTGACATTCTTGAGATAAGAGCTCAAGAAAAATTATCCATTTTTTAGGGGATACTAGTTGTATGATATTAGATCTAGGAAAATGCAAGACTCAAGCATTTAGGAGAATCTTTCCCATGAGAAACTTTGACAATTTATCGAATTGACAAATGAAGTATATAAATCCACGTAACTCAATATGAAAAATATAGCATGTAATTCCAATAAGGGAGTTTAACAACTCGAAGTTGCTGAGACGAACACTGTATTCTACGAGAATGCCAAGCATAATGAAGCTTATTCGTAGTTATAGTGGATTACTAAATATGTACTTGCAGATTTATAAATTAAATAATTTCAACCAAAATTGAATAAATAGGAATACGCGGCCTCACCATAATAGAAGGTAGAAACAACAATTCAACAATAGCATTAATCATTTATTTTGAGTTTGATCGAATTGTTCAGAAATTGCTAAGATATCGTCACATTTTATATGCTTAAATAATAAGTTGTGTGTAAGTATAATTTGATTCTCTAAGATATGGTGAATTTACATTTTTCACCGTGATTGGTATATTTTTCACACATAGCTCATATGAAGAAACCTGAATATGTAACCGTAGATACGAAAGTATATAATAAATTTGTGAATATGGGAGATTGTACATATACTACCATATCATTCCATATATGATATATCAATGAATGGAAATACCAGAATTAAGTATGATTAATGAAAATTACGTGAGAAAATTAGTTGAACAATTTCCTAAAAAAATTAATTTTATCGGTTGTCTGAATGATAGGAATCCACTGTTCCACTGTTCTCGTTATGGAGAAGGTCATATTGCAAATTTTCTATCTAATAATTAATTTATTCTCAAAATGTTGAACGAATCTTATCTTTTATCGGGTAATTTTATTTTTTTCATTCACTCAAGAACTTAGGGAGCGAATAACCTCAAAACGATTGCTAATAACTACTAGGGATAGGATGAGTATCTACATAAATTCTGTAGGATTATCAACGATCCATCAATGAAAAGCATAGTGGTGCCGAGTGGTTGCCATCCTGTTCGGGATAGGTAATGAAATAACGTTAATAAAACTAAAAAGATATGAATGTTTTAAATAGTTCAGAAATATTATTCTCTAATATATTATATCTATCAACAACTAGTAGACCCCTTCTGCACAAATAACATAAAACTTTATTCAACGAAAATTTCAAATATGGAGGATAATGAGTTATACAATATATTCTGCGGATTGAGTGTTGAATAATTAGGTTTCGGAGTGTGCGTAATTTTGGACGCATTATGAAATATTCACACCCTTACCCCAAATCATGTCCTACCCATATTATACCTATTTTACTGAATGAATTAGAGAAATTTGCATAAACCGAATAAAATATCAATTCAATACGTCCATAGTAAATTGTTGACATAATTTAGATTTTCACGTTGAATTATATTATTATATTTGAGAAAAATATTACGACTCACCCTATTCATAGTTTTGAATTGATATTAGACTAAATAAGAATAAAGCACTGTAACTAACTGAACTATCGAGAAAACATTTAACTATTGAACGAATTTGGTATAGGTTCATTCGTTTATATACCTATTGAATCGTGATTCACAATCATGTATTTAGTGCAGTATCGTAATGGATCCATTTTTGTAATTTTTAGTCAATAGATTATTTTTATTGGAGAACACAGTTTTGTAATTGCAGCGCATCATCTTGCATCACCATTAAGGACACCTAAACGCTCCATATTGACTTTCACATGTGCAAATCCTTTATTTATTCGATTGCTTTGAAAAGTGTATCTTCTTTCGCCGCCAGTTGTAATAAACGGCAAGGAGATATACGTACGTGTTTCTGTCGTCCTAGTGAAGATGCCGTAATATTGTTATGGAACAGTAGAGATAAGAGGTCGTGCGCATTAATGTGTTCCAAGTTGAGTAATGGCTTTGCGAAAATCGATCCTCGGTCGCAAAATTATAATTGAGATAAAGGTTTGTGTTCCTCTGGGGTCCTAGTTAAGGTCATTATATGAAGTGATAGAATCTAATGTACGGAGCGTTTTGCTTCAAAGCTGCTATCGAATAATCATTGAATATTGGGATAATATTGATAGTTATCGTGTCTCTATAAGGATGAAATGATAACTGAGTATGTATTGATAGCGGTTCAACAACACCACGTTAGCAAATTATTACCAAACTGAGAGAATGATTGGATTACATCTGTTAACAACTAGTTTGGTTTCATGTGCATAAATAATATGAAAATTTAATTTAATGGCAATTTCAAGTTTAGAGAAAAATAAGTTCATAGAATACCTATATCATAATCATGAAGAATACAATAGTCATAAAGTTTTCAAAATATCTGTATTGAACACATTTTTCAAACTTTTCAAAGTTATTTCGATCAAGAAATCTGTTTAGTATTTGTTGGAACACGCGGTGATTTTGTTTTAATTTTTTCTCTCTTTTTCGTTGGAGCCCACCGATCAATATAGGTCATTTAAATAATCCAACTAGATTAGGGAGTATTTTGAACCACTGACTATGGTATACACGTTTAAGGTTGAGTTCCAAACATTGTAGGTTACATTTTTTCATATGAATGAATTGGAGCTATTATTCTGATGTAAGTGATTATAATGAAGACATCTACAGTCAATTTGAGTTTTTGATTTGGAAAATATGTCAAGAAATTATTCGCCTCAGCTGTTTGCTAACAAATTCAATATTAATATACAGGATCGCAAATGAATAAACCAATATTGATAACATTTCACCTCATCCAAAAATAAAACAAGTAATTGAAAGTAAGTGAGTAATAAACAAATAGGACATATTGTTTTATTTAAAGAAAAATATACAGGAATTTTAGAAAAACCACTCTCACATGAAAACGCGAGACTTTATATCCGAATGAATCTCATTTCCAGTCTAATATATGGAATAAAGGATTCAATGAATAAAATTGAAACAAATGAATTAGAGATATTAGAGGACATTCTGGGTTCTATTAAATTTTCTGCGTCGGAGCTGAGTGAACTATAAAGTGGATCATATATTCCAGGAGACCTGTTAGCTTCATGTAATTAAATATTTCATCAAGGGAGAATAACATGACTATTATTTCCAATATTTTGATTTGGCCTAGAAGATCCATAAAAATTGTGCTCCCTACTATTTTTATTTACTTCATTAATTCCGAAAATAAGAGAATAAATTTGGTGACGCTCAAATAACTCGTACATCTATGAACGATGACAAATTTCACCTTCAAGTGGAAGAGCCGTAAAAATAGTTCCATCAAATAGTAAAGAAACTACCTGAAATGGGAGTGGATGACATTTTAAGAGGTAAAACCTTTTCATTCAAACTTTGAAGTAACAGTAACGACACTTTATCTATATAAATTTTTCGGGGTAAATTTACATAGGCATTCAAAGAAACTATTTCATAAGACAAAATTGAATGGAGAAACTATTGTCACTTTGGAAGAAAGAGGGCTGCAACCAGAAGGCAGAATTCGTAATCCAAAACTACGTGCAACGTCTTCGCCCACAAATAAGTTTGTAGAAGAAACCCTAGATGCATTTTTGATAAGCTTTTTAATATGAAAAAAGTTTGAGATTTAATTTATGCAGAAAGGCAGAAAAGCGGAAAACAATATTTCTTTGTATTTTAATGAAATTTATTCCAACTTTTCACCCCGTTTTACCCTCATTTCCCTCTCAATATTTCCTGAATGATTGTTTCTAGAAGGAAACGTCGTCCCTATCTTAAGTATGGCATACAAATCATTATACTAATAAGATATTACATCGTAGTCGAAAAGTCCTATCTATCAAAGTCATCTAATTCTGTTTTGAAATAATATTTTATATTAACGATATCAAGCAATAATCTGATTAGTTTCATAAATTATTAAGCAACTGAAAACTTCACTGAAACTAGACACGCTCTTTTGTCGTAAATAAGGCCTAATTAGTATTCAAGTTCTTATTGTTACTAAGAATAAAATGCATCTTGAGTTTGATGGTTCGATATTTTTGTATCGGACATTGCTTTCAGAACTTCCTCAAGGAATGTAAATTTTGATTGAACAGCTCCTAAAATCTTTTTCAATAAAAATCAAACTATGAATCTGATGATGAAAAGAAACTATGTGATGATATTTAATGAAAAATAAATAACGTACTCAGATTTCAAATTTGCCACTTTCATGACAAGTTCATATTTTTACAAAATATTTTCAATAGATGATAGCTCCTTGAAATGTTGATGAGATGTCAAAAATCATAAACTCATGAATTATTTTGAAGATATTCCGAATAAACTCATTTTGTAATAACTCAAATATAGTTGAGAAACAAGCAAGATTGTATGATCTGACGCACTCCTAATTTCGTAGAAGAAACAAAAATGATGAATTATTCAATTCGAGATAGAAATATAGAGATCTAAAATTAAATTTTCTGAATTATGAAAATAACTCAGATAATTTAACATATGATTATAATCATGAATAAACGTGAAACATTGAATAGGCAAGATTCTAACCCACATTCCTAGATGTCTAGTCCAGCGTGTTCACATATAACACCACTTGGGTCCTGTCAGAGTCTTACATGTTTGTAGATATAAACCTCTGAAAGAATAGTAGATTACTGAAGAACACAATACGATTCGACGCTCCTTTATAGATATATTCACGCATATCTATCCAAACTTCAATTGTTCTAAATTGAGGAGACAATTACTCTGACAGTACTCATTCAATCACAGCATCCCGGTTAATGTACTCACAAGAAATTGTGGACAATTAGACAGAGGAATCTTGAATTTGTTATTCTTACCCAGAAAATTTCTCAGTCAGTTCTATTGAATCATTTAAGAACCAGCATGCTGTCATCGAATGAGTATTATCAGAAAGACTGCCAACCATAGCAATACTCATAACTTCACACCTCCATTCATATCGATTGAACTTTAGATGAATGTGCGTGAATAATTGATCTATAGCGGAGCATCGAATCGCATTGTGTTCATCAATGATCTTCTATCCTCTCAGAGGTTTATATTTACAAAAAATGTAAGACTCTGACTGGACCAAAGAGGTGTAATTGATAACACGCTGGACTAGACTTCTAGGAATGTGGGTTCGAATCCCGTCTATATCTCTTAATGTACTCACAGGAAATTGTGGCCAATTAGGCAAATGAAGTTTTGGCTTGCTTATACTTACCCAGAACATTTCTCAGTCCGTTTTATTGAAATATATAAGAACCGGGGTGCTGTCATTTAATGAGTTTATCAGAGTAGTTGCCAAACATAGCAATACTCAAAGCTACACTCCTTATTTCAAAACGATTGGAATTTAGATCCTTACAGAGTCTTATATTCAGAAAAATTTGAGACTCTGACGGGATCAAAGTGGTGTAATTTGTAAACACGCTGGACCAGACATCCAGTCATGTGGGTTCGTGTTCCGCCTATGGTTCAATGTTTCATGTTCATTGATCATTATAATCCTATGTTAAATTATTACCTGAGTTATCTTTATAATTCAGAAGATTTAATTCTATATCTTTCATTGTACTCACACGAAATTGTGGCCTATTAGGCAGAGAAATCTCAAACTTGTTTATACTTACCCAGAACATTTCTCAGGCAGTTCTATTGAAAATCATAAAATCCGAAATGCTGTGATCGAATGAGTACTGTCAGGGTAATTGCCAGCCAGAGCGATACTCATAACTACACTCCTCAATTCAGAACGATTGAACTTTAGTTGAATGTACTTAAATAATTGATCTATAGTGGAGTATCGAATTGCATTGTGTTCATCAATGATCTGCTATCCTTTTAGATGCTTATATTTATCAAGAATGTAACACTCTGACGGGACCAAAGTAATGTGAGTGGTAAGCACAAGAACATCCAGGAATGAGGGTTGGAATCCCGCCAATGGTTCAATCTCTTACGTTCATTCACAGTCATCATAAATTTCGTAATATTCTACTTAAATTAATATATCAACGAGATTTGAACATAATTGTATCAATCTTAACTCTGTCACTGAATATAACATTCATTCCCTACCTATACATATAGTTACATGGAATAATCTCTTAGAGAATCACATATTATTCAAAATCAATCGGACTAGTATTACAAATCAGTACACTCCAGCTTTTTGATTCACAAATCTTGGGACCTATTGCTACTAAAAACTCACAGAATTACTTACCATTTAGGGATGATGAAGAGGAACAATTTTTCCAAAACATTTTTAGATAGCAATTATAATTCCGCAAACTAACAATCGACTTAACAAATTTACTCTGATTACCTTTACATTCTTCCCAGTTGTGTTCACTGTTTTTATCTATGTAGCCAACTGTCTTCTTCATTGATTAAACATATACTATTTTATTTATGTTTCATATTCAGTTATCTTAGACAACAAAAAAATTCAAGTACAAGAACTCCGATAATCTCTCGTGATACACCATCATAAAATATGTATTTATGCAAATTAAAAGTAGGTGTAAAGATACCACATTTTCTTGGTCAGTGAATTCTTAAATGTTTTGGGAGATTACAACAATTCATATACATGTAACTCATCCATGTTACGATAATCTGCATATAAACCAAATTACTTTATTCATTAAAACCAAGTTTTGTTCGCTTTAAGAAAAAATGACGTCATACTTGGTTACTTTTTTAACCACCAAAGAAGAGGTCTGTTATATGTGGCACAAATGTTTAGCTAAATTTTGTTCTTCGGAGATCGCAAACTGCTTACTCCTCTTCATTGAACAAAATATAAACAATGAAGTTCGCAAATTCTCTTTTTATCCAGGTAGCTGTCCCGAGAAAAATAAAAATAGATATCTTTCTCCTTTCTATAATAACATTTCTCAAAAAAATATTCTTCTAAAAAGATCATACTAAAAATGAAGAAGTCTCCACCCATTCTGTAATCGAAAAATCATCTCGAACTATTAGCCCTGATCAGTGGTACCTATTGGTGAAAACGTGCAAAAAAAAACAACCATATGTCATTATAGAGCTAGATCAAGGAAAGATATTGAACATGAAAGACCTACAGCAAAACACTCCGTTAAATTGGGAAAAAACGGAAAACAATGAAAAGCTCATATGGAATAAAATCAGAATAATTAAAACAGATGCGGTATTTCCAAATATAATTTTTGTCAAGAACAAGTACGACGAAACCGTAGAATTTGGAAAAGTCAACATACTCAAAAAAGGTGAAAAATCCATCACTGTTGATTTGAAAGATATGAATCTCATACAGGAACAGTTAACACTAACAAAAATAACATTTAATATTTATGTGAAAAAATTTCTGAATTTGCTTGGAAATGTGCTTTTTGGCAGCAAGGAACATAACAACCAATCTGAATTTGAATATAAAACTACAAGCATTATCAGAAATCGTTAAGTTTATCAAGAATATTTTTCATTTATAAAATCATTCTTTATTTTATGTTTTATGAATACAATTCCGTTGTAATGCAATATATTGTTCCAATACAATTTCTTTTTTATTCATGCAGACAGATTCGATATCCAACATATAGTGTGATTCACTTTTCTAAGTAAGAACATATGATAGTTTTGAAATCAGTCCTGCACAACCTCAACTCATACTCGTATTTTATTGCCTATACGCCCAACTAGGCGCTTTTTGAGTTTGTGGTCAATTGTCATTATTTCGCTATCAATATATTTGATATTTGTTACAGAGAATATATTATATAATGCATAATAATTTCATGTTTGTTTTGTTTGTTCTAAGATAACCAACCTCACATGTACCCACACTTTCCAAAACAGAACAACTGTCCAAAGTGTACGAACATTGAAAATAACAATAAATCATAGCCGTCTCTACAATAAGTTTTTACTAAAGTAGTTCCGAATGGAACTACACGTGGGGAAAATGATATTGAAATATAGAATTTTCCACTTCCGAATGGGTTGAAGCCTTGTAGATTTACATCAGTGTCTCTACCTACAGTACATCTCATGCTAGACAATAAAACTCCAGAAATTCATTTGGTGAATAAGAGTGAAAGGAATTATTCCGTGAATCGCCTGAAGTAGTGACTGCAGTGTACTGAACATACACATCTGAACATTGTCAGTGTATTTAACGAAATTGAGAATTCATCACGTTATCAATCAATAGAATCCACGTTAGAGAAATATAACTTATTGTATGTTCAAAATTTCATTTCTGTTAAAATATTTACTTGCTCATTTCATTTTCTAATCATATTTATTCTTATGATAATAATTTATTATTTGGTAGAAAAAAGGGGTATCTTCAGCTAATTTATTTCTTTATTTCAGTTGCTAGAAGATAATGTTTTCAGTGCATGCAAGCCAATATTAAAGCTATATCAGAATATACTTACATGGGAGACTTGGGACAATAGTTGTATTTGATACTTGAGAGGTGTGCCCTCAAAGTTTCACATAACTGTCCTCAAACATGAGGGTCCCCAAAGATATCGTTGCGTAGGTTAAAATATTCGGAAGCTGTCCCAAAGAGTGAATTCCCGAGAATTTATACATAAATAATGATATATTACATGAGAAACAATTTAGATTTCGCGCCGTAATAAATACAAATCAAGCTATGTTTGAATTAATAAATAATATGAAAAAAAAACAACTAAGAAAATAGAAAGAAGTGCATTGCAGTGATCCTCGATTTGGCGAAGACTTTTGACACGGTACCTCATGCATCACTTTTAGAAGTTTGTGAGCGGTATGAGATAAGGGGTTCAGTATTAGAGGTCTTCAAAAGCATAGAACACATAGATTCCAAAGAGTTGAGATACGAGATACTCATAGTAATGTTGATTATATAAATATGGGGGTCCCTCAAGGAACAGTTTTTGAATCATTATTATTCATTCTATATATAAATTCACTGTTCCATACACAAATAGAAAGCAATGTAATATCGTGTAATGATGTCAGAGTGTTCAACGAATACATTAGGATGTATATTAATGACTCATGAAGTGATAGGGATGAATAGATTTCATATTACCGCTTCTGATACAATACTACCCCTAGTATATTCCATAATTATACTACTTCAGAGTTGATTATTGCGTGGAAAGCAGAACTACCCGAGATGCTTTCAGGAATCAGGATAGACCCGGCATACAAATTGATGCTTTTATCAAGAAGTTCGTTATCGGTTACAAGTGGCGCACAAACGTGCCAAAGATTAGATTTCAAAAACGAAAGAAAATCGAAAACGCGAATAGGAAGAGCAAGCTGAGCAAATACACCTTCAAATTGGTATAAAGGTCCCCTTACAGTTGTTAATATTAATGAAGTTGAATAAAGTTCATCAAAGAAGTAACATGAAGGGGTTTCAAGTCTGTACCACCCTAAAAACTTGACATCACATTTTGCAAATGAAGATTTTTTGAACATCCCATGACTATAATATCATCCATATTCAAAAATGCTTTTTCGGGTGTAGTTCCCGCAAACGCGATACTATGATTCTTTGAAAGCTACTAGAACACTATTTTAAGCCAAATGGCAATCTTGTGAATGTGTATGTTTCATTATCCATGCTGAAACTAGATATATCTTGCGAATTTTCTTCTATCGGTATTTGATGGAAGATTTGATCTATCTACAGTAGAAAACCATTTTGCTCTTCCCAGCTGATTGAGGATGTCATTTATTCTTGGCAAAGGAAATTTGTCATCTACGAGCTTACTTTCATTTAAGGCTCTAAAATCTATACAAATTCTCCAGGTTTTTTCTACCATCTTTTGATTTCTTGGGCACAAATAAAACAGGACTGTTATATTCTGCCGACGACGCCTCAATAATACCATTTTCAAACATTTGGTTTACTTGATCTTTTATCTCCGTTTTCTGTGCATGTGGAAACCTATAGTTCTTAACAAATGTGGGATTTGGATCTGCTTATTTCAATTTTTGCTCATAGAAATTGTTTGTGTTTAATTTGCCAGAGTTTAAAGTAAATATATCAGAATATTCTTTACAAAGAGTGATCATTTCTTCTTCAGCAATTTTTGAAATGTTCAGATCAGGGTCTCTCATGAGATTAGTATCCTTATCTTCTACTTTATTTTCTACACTATAAATAAAATAATTGAATAAGTTCTCTACTTCTATGTCAGTGTTTTTCATGATGACACTTTCAAGTATTGTCTTTAATATTCGACACAATGAACTGGAGTCTGACACAATTGAAGCTATGAATACTCCGGGTGCTACATTTTTATTCAAAATTACTAGTGATAAAGATTCTTGACCCACGTATGAATCACATATAGATTCTCGAGAAATAGATCACATTAACACTTATGCTTCATATTTTCGTCTTTACGGACGTTTCGGTTTCGCAACCATCATCAGAAGACTCATTATTTCAATAACCTGATTACTTAAAACTAATTGTATCAACACAAAGCGTCCTTATCGCACCAATTTCATTTAAAATGGTAACGTCGCCAAAACAAACAGAAACACGAAACCGAAATTGTAACACAACAATGCTATAAGTATATTATATCAAGAATCCACTGTTCAGTAGATCTCTCAAAAAAATACACATGTCATCAAAGTCTAAGAACGACTAACAAACGAGACGAATTCAAGTATTTACTTTCGAACCAGATGTCATGATTTATTAGGTAATAAAAGAAGGTCTTGCCTCTGGAATATACTTTTGACATTCTACCTAAAATAAACTTTTAACATTATAAGGGCGCATGTAGGAATTTGCAAGAATATTAATTAATTGAGTTAGTACAAATATGACTTAGTGTCTGCACATCAGTCCTATGTTTAGCAAGGGCGGTGGAATTTTCTAAGTTTTTGTTTCTTGTGCTATACTTATGGTCATACATTCTTTTTTGTAAATATTGTTTAGAGATTCCAGTAAAAGTCCTATCACAATCTGAACAATTCAATTTGTATACTGTGTGGGTCTGTTTATATTTAGATATCACAGGTTTTAGATTCGAGAAATATTTCCAAACACAGTTAGTGGGCTTATGCGCAACATTTATATCATACTTTTTCGAATATTTCTCGATGTTCTCTGAGGTCTCCGGAATGTAGGGTAAAGTTATATAATTGTCTGTATTACCTTTTATGTTATTTTTATATGACGATCCATTATAGATTTTGTTTATTCTCTCTTTAATGATAGGATTGGAGGAAATTTTTGGGTAGCCATTCAGTTCCTGCGTATTACGAACAATTATCAAATTCTTGGGACGGTCCTCTGGGTGTGACAATTCAACCGCGCGGTCTGTGAGACTGTTTATGACACTTTTTTCATAACAAGCTGGTTCAATGGAATTGAAGTGAAGATAACGTTGAGATCAAACTTCTTTGAACCACGAAGTTTTTATTTTCCATCTGCATCATGTCTAATATTATTGCAAATTTAGAATGCGGAATTAGGAATAAAAATTTAGAAGAAAAAAATGAAATTGGGAACAAAATTTGTATCATCTTGACAAACAAAAAGAACAAACAGAAAGCAGAAGTAGGTACTGCAAAGAATCGTTTCAACTAACTATCATACAAAAATAACAAAAGAGTTCTCAGATGCTAACCCACAAATATTAGTTTTGAACGCGGATGAATGTAATTAAACCGTCATAATGCATAAAAATGACTATGAAAACAAAATAGGAAGCCTTTTAAATGATGAAACCACCAATAAAAAGTTAAATCTGACCCTACTTCATCAATACAGAATAAAATGAATCAATTAATGAATAATTGGCACAAAAATAAGATGATCCTCATCGAATTGAAAAATAAATTGATTTGCCATAATAGGCTACCACCTTATATCTATGGGCTTCCGAAACTACATAAAATTGATATACCTCTAAGACCCATTGTAAGTAATATTGGAGCGCCTACTTACAATTTACCAAAATTTTCATCAAAATCGATCAATAATATAATTGGAAAAAAATAATTTCATGTGGAAGACTCATCATGGCATTTAATGGATTTATAAAAAATCAATCCGTAGGCGTAAACCATCAACTAATTTCCTTGGACGTTGTTTCTTTATTTACAAATATACCAGTCGCTTTGGCATTTAATAGCATCAAAAAACGTTGGGTAGAGATTAAAAACCACACACCTCTAGATCAATCAGAATTTATAAATGCTGTAAAGTTTAGTTTAGAATTTTGGAATTTTTTACCAGTACGGTGAGCAATACTTTGGACAAATATTCGGCACAGCAATGGGATCTCCTATTTTTTCTATCATTGCTAACCTCGTTATGGAATGCCTAGAGGAATCTGTTATGAGTTCATTAGATTTTCAACCCGTATTCTTCAAAAGGAATGTAGATGATTGCCTCATGTGTGTTCCCAATGATAAAATTTAGTACGTGATTATCAAATTTAACAATTTCCACTTTAAACTTCATTTACTTGTGAAATAGAAGTGAACAAAAACAGAAATTTCTTAGATATGAACATTAGGCATGATGCAAATGGAAAAACATAAACTTCGTGGTTCACTTAAGAAGTTTGGTCTCAACGTTATCTTCACTTCAATTCCGTTGCACCAGCTTGTTATAAAAAAAGTGACATAAACAGCCTCACAGACCGGGCGGTTAAATTGTCCCATCAAGAGGACCGTCCCAAAAATTTAAAAATTGTTCGTAATACACTGGAAATGAATGGCTACCCAAAAACGTTTTTCAATCCTATCATTAAAGGAAGAATAAACAAAATCAATAATGGATCTTCATATAAACATAACATAAAAGGTAATACAGACAATTATATAGCTTTACCATACATTCTGGAGACCTCAGAGAAAATTAAGAAATGTTTGAAAAAGTATGATATAAATGTTGCGCATAAGCCTACTAGCTGTGTTGGGAAATATTTCTCAAATCTAAAACCTGTAATACCTAAAGATGAACAAACCCACAGAGTATACAAATTAAATTGTTTAGATTGTGATGGGACTTATACTGGAATCTCTAAGCAATATTTACAAAAAAGAATGTATGGCCATAAGTATAGCACAAGAAACAAAAACTTAGAAAATTTCACTGCCCTTGCTAAACATTGCTTTGATTATAACCATCAATTCGATTACCAGAATGTCAATATTTTAACTAAGGAAACCAATTATTATAAAAGATCTATTCTGGAGACGATTCACATAAGACGTGGTTCCAAATCTGTAAGTCATAGGACTGATGTGCAGTCATAAGTCATAATTATACTAACCTAATTAATTGATATTCTTGCAAATTCCTACATGCGTCCTTATAATGTTGAAAGTATATTTTAGGTAGAATGTCAAAAGTATATTCCACACCTGCTTTTATTACCTAATAAACCATGACATCTGGTTCGAAAGTGAATACTTGAACTCGTCTCGTTTGTTAGTCGTTCTTAGACTTTGATGACATGTGTCCGTATTTTTTGAGAGATCTACTTCTTGATATATTATACATTGTTGTGTTACAATTCCGATTTCGTGTTTGTGTTCGTTTCGGCTACGTTGGCATTTTAAAAATTGAAATTGGTGCGATAAGGACGCTTAGTTTTAAGTAATCAGGTTATTGAAATAATAAGTCTTCTGATGATGGTCGTGGGACATAAACGTACGTTAAGACGAAAATATAAAGCATAAGTGTTAGTGTGACCTATTTCCCGAGAATTTATATATAATAAAGAATTACTAGACTATTTTGTGCTCTTACAAAATTGCTGACTTTTCTTATTACTTCGCACCTCGATGGAATTATCAAAGATTCTTCATCTGTGCTGTTATAAATTGGTAATTCAACATATTTTTCACTTATTTTAATTGTCCAATTATCATATTCCAGTTGACACTTATAATGTTATAAAGTCTCCTCACAAGATTCAATCCGCAGGAATAGGAAAATTTCCATCCACAATGTGAAATGTATGGTTGAGAGCATAATCTCGAACATAAAGCTGCGTTTCAACTGGTCATATCCATAATGTCAATCCTTCCGTAACGCCTTCGATTTGATGACACTTTCCCCATTTACAAGTGGTTCTGAACATAATTTGTTTCTTTTAAAAAGCGATATATCTGCACCTATACCTACTGGAAGTACCAATGTTTTGTTTCCAGTCATTTCGCTGCTAAAAACCACAAAGTTCGAAAGTGACAGGTACAAATGAAAAACTTCACGATGACCTCTCTGTGAGACCTAGCTGGAGGTCTACCTGGTTTCCCAAATTATCTTCATTGAAATATCTAACACGTCGAGTGCTTCGACCTTATTGAGTCTGATTTCCTCTTGAGTCTCTATATTTTCGATTATAACATCTCTTCAATTGGTAGCTATTACGCTTCCTGAAATTTGAGAGTGGTAATTGTTGGAATGAATAACTCTTCATCGAAAATACTCTCTATTTCCGCCTCCTTTGTTATGATCTCTGGCAAATAAAACTGTGGTGCTGTTCACGTCTATTGGAGTCACTCTATGGAAAAATGAGGCGAGGTTCGTAAAAACTTGATAGAGGTTGGGTAGGTGAAAAAAACAGTTCCTTGAGATAAGAATAATTATATTCCAGAATTTTCTACAAGAAATATTTGGTGTAACCATCCCAAAAATTCCAAAAACTGGTTTCTGGGTTTTTTGTTAGGTAGTTTTTCGAGTTTTAATTTTTTTGAACCCCCTAGACTTCTGACTGAGGTTTGGGAGTTGGCAACTTTCATTGTACATGTTCAAGGAAGCTTTGGTTCAAATTTGGAGTGTTTGCGATCATTACTTCCCCTAGAATATATATATATATATATATATATATATATATATATATATATATATATATATATATATATATATATATATATATATATATATATATATTTATATATTTATATAGTTAGTATTGTTTATTTTCTTGAACCACTGTATATGTTATTTTAAGGTTCATGTAAAAAGCAGAGGTTGTTATTTCATATTCTTTAATAACTAACTCCAAACGTTTTGGCCGGGGTTTTGGCTTTATGTGTATAATTGTATTTTAACATGTTAATCTGTGCTGATGGTGAGTTTGATTCTGTTGAAAATTTCCTTTGTTAATCAACTGACTCTGCTTATATTTTAGTTTGTTCCATTGAGAAAGGCCAAAACCCCGGCCTAAACGTTTGGAGTTAGTTATTTAGTTATTAAAGAATATGAAATAACAACCTCTGCTTTTTAAATGAACCTTATCTCCAAGAAAGGAAAAAAATAAAAAAAAAATATGTATATACGTTTTCCTGAGTAGAAATTAAAATTGGGCTATTCTGGTCAAATCTTCACCGAATTGGATGAAATTTGGTGCCAAAGTAGATCATGGTGACCACAATAATTGTTCCAAAGATGAAGTTGAAATATTCGATGGTTTGGATAAAAATCCAAATTTGGAGATTTGGCCCAAATTTTGAAGATGCCCCCAAATACGGCCAACAAATCGCAGAGTACTCTTCTTGAGCGCATATTGAAGGTTATTTTATATAGTTCAACGTGGTATAACTTGTTTTATAAGATAGCCCATTTCTTGGCCATTTACGGCATATATATATATATATATATATATATATATATATATATATATATATATATATATATGTAGAACTGGATTCTCGGGTATTGATCCGCGTTGTGTGGTTTCGGTCCTCAAAAGGACCTAGATTTTCCAGACTCTACGGTCGAATCACCTGAAGATGGCAAATGCGACTTTGCCGAAACGTCTTGAAATTGGATCTTTTGAGGACCGAAACCACACAACGCGGATCAATACCCGAGAATCCAGTTCTACACATCACGTCCGCGAGAACCTAAGAAGAAACATAATTAACCTCTACGGGGAGGAGATTTTCCATCAAACAAGAAGTTTTGAGAAGTTGAGAACAAAGAGATCGAAACTTTTGTGCGACCTTACCTTTCTACGCCGCTGCCGGGACCAGAAGATTATTCCAACCTGTATGAAACTTTCGTATCACACAAAGACAACTAGTACGAAGAACATCTTGAGAAGAACGAGTTTTGCACTGCTTCGAGATGCCATTCACCAAACAAGAAGAATTCTGGATGATACTGACAGCAAGCTACTACGTGTTCACCTCTATCTCAGCAATGAAATCAATCCTTTACTTTGGGAAAGAATTGACCAGCTTGCCGAATCAGAGCAGAGAAAAACACTGAAATAACTATAGAGAAACAGAAGAAGAAGTTCAATCATCTGAAAGACACCCAGAAACCTGAGGGAGACAGCACAAACATAGATCCTGTCAAAGTTGTCCATTACTTATCCGACCATTCTTTGAATAAGGCCTCCATGGATGTCCTTGCTAAAGGTTTTAACTTCGCTATTGCACCGGCACGCATTCCATTGGAAGACATCATTTGCAACGTGGAATCTGCTATAACTTCGCTGCAGGATAAAAGTGAAGCAGAGATTATTGGCCAAGACATGGGCTATCTATAAATATATATATATATATGCTGTATTGGGTTGCCGGGATATACTCCGCGTTGTCGTAGATTGGTTTCGATAGAAACCGTTGATATGACGACGTTTCGGCACAATCTCATGTGCCATCTTCAGGTCTTCTCTCGACAACGCGGAGTATATCCCGGCAACCTAATACAGCATATAACGCCCGCGGAAACCTGAAGCAGAACATATATATATATATATATATATATATATATATATATATATATGTATTTGAGGAAAGTAGTCTCTTGACTGAACAAGTTAAAAACTGAAGATTTTTGGAAACAACTAAAAGATGTTTTCCTTGAGGTTGCAGTCAATGGGAACGGCCAATATAAAGAGAAACTCTTTGTTAAATTGTCGAGCTTTCGAAATAATTTATTTTCATTTTCAAGACATTTGAAAAACAAGGTCTAATTGTAAAACAAACGTCACTTGTAAATAGTGAAAAAGACTTACTAACTTGAGGTTGCTGGCATAAAACTAACAGCGCACAAAATCATCAATATCTTATAAAACAACATACAAACATATTAAAAGTGATAAAAGTGGTTGGCAGTTACTTGACAGTTCTTATTCAAATGACAGCATCCTGGTTCTTATATATTTCAATAGAACTGACTGAGAATTGTTCTGGTTAATTATAAACAAGTTTAAAGTTTCTTTGCCTAATTGGCCACTATCGTGTATGTAACTTAAGAGATATAGAATTAAATTTTCTGAATTATGAAGATAACTTAGATAATTTAACATAGGATTATAAAGATGAATAAACGTAAAAGATTGAACCATAGCAGTACTAACCTACAATCCTTACTTCAAAAAACGACTGAACTTTAGATGAATGTGCGTGAATAGTTGATCTATGGTAGGGCATCGAATCGCATTGTGTTCATCAATGATCTACTATCCTTTCAGAGGTTTATATTTACAAAAATATAAAAATCTAATAGGACCTAAGTGGTGTAATTGGTAAACACCCTGGACTAGAAATCCAGAAATGTGGGTTCGAATCCCGCCTATGGTTCAATCTTTTACGTTTATTCATCTTTATAATCCTATGTTAAATTATCTAAGTTATCTTCATAATTCAGAAAATTTAATTCTATATCTCTTAAGTTACATACACGATAGTGGCCAATTAGGCAAAGAAACTTTAAACTTGTTTATATATATATATATATATATATATATATATATATATATATATATGTAATACGTAATGTGTAGAACTGGATTCTCGGGTGTTGATCCCGAGAATCCAGTTCTACATATATACATATATATATATATATATATATATATTTCTCGCGGACGTGATGTGTAGAACTGGATTCTCGGGTATTGATCCGCGTGGTGTGGTTTCGGTCCTCAAAAGGACCAATTTCACGACGTTTCGGCAAAGTCGCATTTGCCATCTTCAGGTGATTCGACCGTAGAGTCTGGAAAATCTAGGCGAACTGACGCTTACTTGGAGGGACAGGTATTTATATCCCCCGTTATGCTTGACCTTTGGACTTTCGAACTATTTCACGCTTGGTTGATTTCTACGTGTTTGGCTCCGAGTGACACGTTTGGATGACGTCATTGCGAAGCTGGAATCAGCCGGAAAGTTTCCGTGACCTGTTGCACGTGCACTGGATACCACGTTCTCTCTTGTTTTTGGTTGTATCTTCCGACTTTCTAAAGCGGGTTTCCATGTTGCTGGTAATCTTAGTCCGTCATCTCGTTCGTTAAGACTATGTGGACGTTTCTCGATCTCTATTGCCTCCCTGGTTATTCTGGTGTAGAAGTGTTCAATGTTGGCTAGAGTCTTTGTGCCGCTAAAGTTGATCATGTGGCCCGTACTTCTTACATGTTCAGCTAGTGAAGAAGTGGTTTCTTTTTTCGACACAGCGTTTGCATGTTCAGTCTTTCGCACATCAATGCGTCTGTTGGTCTGTCCGATGTATGTCTTTTCACAATTACCACATGGCACCTCGTACACTTCTTGGCATTCTAGAGGAATTCTGTCTTTTGGATTCCGAAGAACATTTTTGATTTTCCTATCTGTTGTGAAGGTTGTTTTGATATCATGACGGCTCAGTATTCTGCAGATTTTGTCAGTTGTGCCTTTTATGTGAGGTAGAAAAGCGTTTCCCACTGGTTGATCTTCATTGTTGACATCCTTCTCATTTTTGCGTTGAGAGTTATGAATCTGTTTTCTTGAATAGCCATTCATCCTAAGGGCTGCTCGGATGGTTTCCATTTCTCCATCGAAGTTCTCCGCATCAGCGAGACGTTTTGACCTTGTCATGAGGGTATTTACGACTGATTGTAGCTGGGATGGATGGTGATGCGAGTTACTATTCAAATATCGGTTCGTTCGTGGGTTTTTTTTCTGAATACTGTATGTCCCAAACTGCCGTCAGTTTTCTTTGTTACCAAAACATCTAGAAATGGTAATTGGTTGTTCTCTTCGGCTTCTATTGTGAATCGAGGAACCCTCTTAGTTGTCCTTCTCCATGTGGCCAAATAACGAAAATATCATCTACATATCTGAACCAAAGTTTGGGTTTTAGTTGCGCTGTGTTAAGAGCTTTAATTTCAAAATCCTCCATGAAAAGATTTGCGATCACTGGTGAGATTGGTGATCCCATCGGTGCTTCTTCGATTTGCCTATATCGCTGTCCCTCGTACATAAAGTAAGTATTGGCTACACAGTGTTTGGCCAAGTCAATAATGTATCCTTCCGGTTTGTATTTATGTTGGATGATCTCTAGGGCGTCGTTTATGGGTACTTGTGTGAACAAGGATGCTACGTCGAAGCTTACTAATAGGTCGTCAGGTCCTACTATTTGCATATCTAGAAGTTCGATAAAGTGTTTCGCGTTCCTCACATACGATGATGCTGTCTCAACGTGCGGTTGTAACTTCTTGGCTAGGAATCTTGCTAATGCATGTGATGGTGAGCCGATAGAGCTTACTATTGGTCTCAGAGGTACTGCTGGCTTGTGTATTTTTGGGAGACCATACAGTTCTTAAGTGTCATTCGGAGCCAAACACGTAGAAATCAACCAAGCGTGAAATAGTTCGAAAGTCCAAAGGTCAAGCATAACGGGGGATATAAATACCTGTCCCTCCAAGTAAGCGTCAGTTCGCCTAGATTTTCCAGACTCTACGGTCGAATCACCTGAAGATGGCAAATGCGACTTTGCCGAAACGTCGTGAAATTGGTCCTTTTGAGGACCGAAACCTTACAACGCGGATCAATACCCGAGAATCCAGTTCTACACATTACGTCCGCGAGAACCTAAGAAGAAACATATATATATTCATATATATATATATATATATATATATATATATATATATATATATATATATATATATATATATATATATATACATATATATATATTCGAAAGGTAGTAACGACCGTCACCAGTTGAAATTTAGAAAGGTTCGTTAACGGGAATTTCGGTCTGTAGCTGGGCAATCAAAAGAAAGAAATTCCCGTTAACAAACCTTTCTATATATATATATATATATATATATCTATATTCCTGAAGAGAAGACCTGAAGATGACACATGAGATTGTGCCGAAACGTCGTCATATCAACGGCTTTTTCTTGCATATATATGTGAGAAAACATATATATATTTATTTGAGGTCTGACATAGTGACATTTTTTTTCACTACACGTAATAATTATTATAGTATATATAGGTATATACAACATCACCTGCGCTTTTTCTAATTCAAGACGCGACAAAAATTTACTTCTGATAATGTGGACCACGCCTACTAATATTATGAGATGAAAATTATTTTCATAAAACAATGACAAATATTGTATATCTTATGATGTTTTTTTTTCTGTATTTTTTATGTTTCAAGATGATGTTCAATTTTTCAATCTAATAATGCCTTATCTATAATTTTAATCGGCTGTTAAAAATTTTAACGTTATTGAATTCAATAATCTCATCAAATAAATTTATGAATATCCAAAAAAAAATAACAATGAGGTAATAATAAAAGTTCAATTGGAGATCAGATAGATGAATAGATATAAGGTTAGTTCCTCAAGAAAAACAGTACTATATTCTTCATCTGTAGTATGTAATTAGTTATTATATTTATTATTATATGTATGCTATTTTGACTCTATTCTTGTTATTTTTTTAATGCTTGTTGTACTGGAGGAACTTCTGCAGCTGCTAGCTTCTCAATCAGTGATCGCGGACCTGAAGATCTCATCAGTTTCATCTTCACTGGAACAATATATATCTGACTCCCATTCATTCGGTATATCTTCATCTTCTTCTTCATCTTCATATTGGATTTCTTCTTCTTCTTCCTCTTGACCATCTTTTTCAATTCCTGGGATTGCAGGAATGATGGGGTCAAGTTCTTCAACAACCGCTGATCCCTCGACTATGTTTTCTGCATTTTGGCAAGTAGTGTTTCTACCAGACTGGCATAAATTGCAATATTTGATTCACATTCTCTTGCATGAGCAAAGTTTTGCAACCTGCCCTGCAATCACATGCTATTATTTTCAATAGCTTATCAGGAAGAGGGGGTCTATCGGTTCTTTTTGTCATGAGTCCATTTTCTGTTTGGCACCAGCCATATTCTACATAATTTTTAATCGTTTCGCATGCTCATCGACAAATCTGATAAAATGATCGTAAGCAATGATAGTCACCTACATCTTCTGTTGGTGGAAGCGAACTAAGTTTAACATCGATCGCCAAGTTTTTCATGGTAAGTCTTTGATTGCAGTCAAATCTATGTTAGCCTGAATTTTTTATATTTTTCATGATTCTTCCGTACAAAAAATGAATAATCCTTTGACCACACGATTTATTACTTTCTTTTGTTGCAGAGGAATTATGAAAATTATTCTTGACATCTGGTACAAATTTTTCAAAAATATGTTAACTAATTTTACTTTTCCTAAACGTGCGAAAGCTGATGTGGTGTCGCAACCAGAAAAAGCATGAAAATCGGATGATTTGTGATAAATGCTGATATTGAACGTTTCATACGTGAAAAACTTCATTTTGACTTTTCCTGAAGCTGACTTATCAAAGTATATGAAGCCATACAAAACGTCCTCCAAATCATTTTTGGGTCAATATGACCAACAAATCAATGTCTTCTCCAAGAACAATGACATCTGCATCTGGTGAGGCCTTGTTTTCGTCAATGGCAACACGTATAATACTATATTTTTATCTGTCATTGTTTTATAAGAATAATTTCTATCTCATAATATTAGTAGGCGTGGTCCACATCATCAGAAGTGAATTTTTGTCGCGTTTCACAAGTGGACCTCAAATAAATAATGTATATGTTTTCTCACATATATATGCAAAAAAAAAAACATGTATATACTCTGAAAACAATAATATAGTAATAAAATCCTATTATAATACAATAAGTGAGAAATCTGCGCGCGCATATATATATATATAAATATATGCCGTAAATGGCCAAGAAATGGGCTAATCTTATAAAACAAGTACTTTCACGTTAAGCTATATAAAATAACCTTTAGCTTGTGCCCAAGTAGAGCACGCTGCGATTTGTTGGCCATATTTGAGGGCATCTTCAAAATTTGGACCAAATCTCCCAAATTTGGATTCTTATCAAAATTGTTGAGTATTTCAACTCCATCTTTGAATCACTCATTGTGGTCACCATGATCTACTTTGACACCACATTTCATCTGATTTGGTGGAGATTTGACCAAAATAGCCCAATTTTAATTATTATCCTGAAAAACGTATATATATATAACTATTCTAGGGGAAGAAATGATCGCAAACACTCCAAATTTGGACCAAAGCTTCCTTGAACATGAACAATAAAAGGGTTCAACTTCCAAACCGTAGTCAGAAGTCTGAGGGGTTCAAAAAAATTAGAACTTCAAAAATGACCTAAAAAAAGGCCCAGAAACCAGTTTTTCACAATAGTTTTTTTTTGACAATAAAAATTAACAGTTTCCGCTAAAAGTGAGGTGAGGTGGCAACTACAAAATCTTGAATATCTTTGCAAGTACAAGGCTTAGAGGGTCGTACTTGAGCTCAAATTGTTTGCAATAAAAATATCTACCTTTGATTATATCGATTAGTCACTTGTAACCAGTGTATGATCAGTTTTTGGCCATTTTATTTTTTTTTCCCATTTTATAACTCGATTCTCTCGAAAGCTATAACAGTTATCGAAATGAGTCTCACTTCCCAAGAATACATTTTTTTCACCTACAATTTGAGCTCAAGCACGTTAAAATCGGTTTGAAAGATTTTGAGCTATGCGATATTTTTGTTTTCGCACATAACCTCAAAAATTCACAACCAATCAACACAAACCCTGGTGCATTTTGACAAAGACACTTCTTTGAGTCGAAGGTTGAAATCTCAAATTATGAGACATCATTTTAGATGTTTTTTTTTTTTACTTTAAAACTCAAATTTTACTCTCTCAAGTTCGCGCATGTACTAAGAGATCATATACAACGCGCGGCGTTCAAATTTTTTCTCGCCGCGTTATTCCCATTACTCTACTATATGATAAATGTTGCATCATATAAGATGATAATAATAATAATAATATTTATTGATCATTAACATTCAAATTTATCTTAAAATTTTTTTATAATTTTATATATATATAGCATCAAATTTATTGCTTTCATACAAGCTTTTAGCGGTTGTGATGATATCTCTTTTTTTTTTAACATAAAAAAAATGTTTTGAACCTTCATTATCACCGGATGATGTCAAAAAAATTAAGGAAAATTTTTAAAAGATCTTACAAAAATTGGTACTGAGGTAATTAAAAGAATGTATTCACCTAATTCAAAAACACCTATCAGTCTTGATTATTTGAGATATATAGCATTCCGCAAGGGAACAGCCAAATCAGCGTGTAATATAGCAACTCTTCCACCAACCGACGATGCCGCTCAACAGCATATTTTCCGAGTCTATTACCAGTTGCAGATTTGGTTGGGTAATACTGAGATTGACCCATTAAAATGAGGGTGGAAATGCACACTCAATGGCTTATTTCCTATTTTGAATACCAAAGAGGTCATTCCACTGTCATTACTAGAAATAATTTCATGTAAATGTAAAAAATCATGTAGTGGCAGATGCTCGTGTGAAAATTAGGATTAAAATGCACTGTCTTATGTGGTACTTGTGCAGGAAAAACTTGTTCAAATGTAGAAGAGCCACAAGTAACTTTGTTAGATGAAACTGTTGATCTTGATTGAGGTAGAAACAGATATAATTGTAACTAATATTGACTCAGAAATGGATATAAATTACGACCATATAGAAGATAATGGAATAATCAAAGGTTATTCTGATGATGATGATGTTACATATATCTATAAAAAAAAGTTAAAAGAAACTATTGATCCAAATCCTATCCTTGTGACCATTATTATTATAGATATTATTATTATTATTATTATATTATATGCAAGATTTATCATATAATGAAGTAATAGAACCGAACGAGCCAAGAAAGAAATTTGAACGCCGCGCGTTGTATATATGATCTCTTAGTACATGCGCGAACTTGCGCAAGTAAAATTTGAGTTTTAAAGTCGCAAAAAAAACATCTAAAATGATGTCTCATAATTCGAGATGTTAACCTTCGAAACAAAAAAGTGTCTCCTTTGAAATGCACCAGGGTTTGTGTCGATTGGTTCTGAATTTTTGAGGTTATGTGCGAAAACAAAAATATCGCATAGCTCAAACTCTATCGAACCGATTTCAACATGCTTGGGCTCAAATTGTAGGTGAAAAAAAAATTTAATTTTATGAAGATAGTTTCATTCCAATAACTTCTATAGCTTCCGAGAAAATCGAGTTATAAAATGGTCAAAAAAATTTAAATGGCCAAAAACTGGTCATAAACTGGTTACAAGTGAGTAATCGATATAACCGAAGGTAGGTCTTCTCATTACAAACAATTTGTGCTCAAGAACGACCCTCTCAGCCTTGTACTTGCAGAGACATCCAAGGTTTTGTAGTTGCCACCTAACCTCACTTTTAGCAAAAAACGTTAATTTTTTTCCAAAAAAAAAAACGATGAATCAAGCCCAGTAATGGGCAACTTTTCCATGGGTTTCATTATCCTATCCCATGATGCGGGTGAGAGAAAAATTGTCGAATTTGAGACTCGTTTTGGGCCCTAGGGCCCTTAAAACACTATTTGCGCATGCGCATTTTGATAATTCCTTCAACTTTTATTCCAAACTTTCTTCGATCCGACGTCATCTATAAAACCTAGTTCCGAAAAACTTATTTTCAAAACAGTTCTTCATAACTGGGGGGGAGGAGGGAACCCAGTCCCCCCTCAAAGTGTGTGGGTCTTTTTTGGCTCCCCAATATCTATATAAATTGACCCGCAGATCTTGAATGGCGAGAAACATTTTTTCTCCTCCTACAACTGGACTGTTAATTGACTTTGTTACTGCCTCTTGGTAACTACTGAACGTTCCAACTTCCATTATGAGGTTGACCCTGTGTCGTTGGAGTTGCTGTTAGTTTTTAACGATTTTACTGTTACATTTGTAGCGTAAAACTCTGTTACCTGCACAGGAACTCTCTTGTTAATATAAGCCCTTTTCAAGCGTTGTGAAAAAACTTATATTTCTGAAGCGTACTTAGAAGCATCTTTGTTCTTCTGCCTTGAAGGAACCAGTTTCGCTGAAACTGTTTGTGGGCTGTCCACTTGAATGCCACTCCTCAGCTTTGCAATGATATTTTCAAGATAATCGTTATCCGAAATTGAATCTCAAGCCTCTCCTGAGAGTCTGGTTTTAATATACGTCACTGCATTTTGCTCTCAACTCTCGGAATTGGCTTGGAGCAAGTTCAGAACATCCAAAGAGAATTTTAATTTGTCAGCTGAGCCGTCAAACTCATTTGGTAGTACTTTCCTTGCAAAATTGAAGAATTTGATTGCTGACATCGCCATAGTTCAATACTTCAGAATCTTCGTCTAATATTTTTGGGTCTATTTACTTCAAGTATGGAATCGGAACCTGATATGGCACCTTAGGAACCAAAAAAGACTTTATAACTTTATCCCTGACGGAAATGAAAAGCTTTTCACTTAATATTGTTGTTCTACCGTTAAACCCGTATATATTGAGCAAATGAGTATCACTAGCTGGTTATACTGTTTTGGAAATATTATTCCTGATTTCAATTTCGATATTCTCGGTCTTAGGAACGTGTTTTTCCAAAACACGTTTGGCTCCGGCTGAAATTCTCGGCTTATAATTTGATAACTTGGTATGTGTATTTTCCCAAACTATAGACACCGGAACTAATACGTATAACAATAGAAGCCATATAAAATACATCACGTCTAGATAATAGGATAATCATACCACT
Organism: Endomychus coccineus; assembly: GCA_958510875.1. Taxonomy (NCBI): domain Eukaryota; kingdom Metazoa; phylum Arthropoda; class Insecta; order Coleoptera; family Endomychidae; genus Endomychus; species Endomychus coccineus. Next base: position 191,589,672 of record OY294067.1, on the reverse strand, counting down.
GTCGAAAATATCAGCAATTAAAATTAAAGTTACTGGACGTTTTGATGCTCATTAATTACTTCATTATATAGAAAACAGCAAACTATGGATGAGAATGAAATTTCTAGTCGCCTCATCATTTCTAGACTAGATAATACGATTATCAACATGAAAGTTGATACAAGAATATACGTGCATTATCACAATAAAATATAGTGATTTTGTTTTCGGCGCTCTACCAAAACATTTATCTAAAAGGCGGCTACTGGGAAGTTTACGCTAAATAGCAAAAATCACACACAAGTTCCTGCATGTCATTTTATTATCGAAATGTTGATTATTGGAGAAATCCTTCTGTCTTCTTCAGATGTAGTGACTATGAGCCTTGCCTTACACATCCTCCTTGAATCAGGTCGGACTACCCCTGTCAATACGGAGTTTATTTGTGACCTAGCTGTTAGCACCAGACGGCTTGGGAGCACTTCACATATTGGGAACAAACCTCAGAAAATAACTGGATATACACAGAAAAACTGCAGTGTTGTACTCTACATAACAAGGGATCTTCAACCTCGCCGCGTCCCAACAATAAATGGTATCAATACTAGCAAGCAATCGAACAAGATCAAAAGCATTAAGTACTGCAATAATAATGATTAAACCATAAATTCATGAATTTGAAAAGAATACAAATGGAAGAAATTATTAATCAATCATTATATGAAAACTTAAAGATAATATACTAATGATACATAAGATATAATCCAACATCCAATGTGAGTACTGTCCAGAATATGTTACTCCTTTCGATGAACATTTCAACAAATAATAAACATTCAAAGATATATTAGTGACAGAAGATAGCTGAAGTTAACTATACATTGAACACTTTCATTGCTTGAGTCATTTAACCTCGAGTTTATTAATTATTTCCTAGAATAATCCTTCATAGAATAGTTTCAATTCACAGTTGTATTATAAAAATGAAAATTCATCCATAGTTAATCCATAAAGGGATTTGGAAATACTCGTAAGCCATGAAATTGTGAACAAAGGTAAAGCTCCACAATTGAAGAATCAGTTGTCTGCAGATCTAAGGTAACTCATGTGTTACATATCAGTTGATAGTAAATATAATTCAAAAAGTAATACTTAAATTTCAACTTAAATCAAACACTTACTGAGCTATTCAAATTAGGATCAATTCAGAGTATCATAATGATTAAACAATCCAATTAAAAATTTCACAATCATCCACAATTACCATACTAAATCAACCCAACAATTTATTTTCTTATTAAAGCTCTATTCCTTCATATTAAAGCTATATTCCTGAATTAGCCCTACGTTAGGGCAAGAAGATATTCTAATTCTTTAATTTTAAATTTATTTTGAACTACTATCGGGCAGCCAATTAGTATGAATTCTGAATTTTAGATTATTTAGGGCCCTACATTTAGATGGCAATCATCATGGTATAGAAGATTTCCAAATATTTGCCACACATTGTTGGTGCCGTCAATTATTATGACTCATTATTATTGTTTCTTTGTGTTATTGATAGCAATGGGACTGCATTTCATCATAATTAAAATTAGTTATGTTTGTTGATCCTTGCACTGATATCAAAAGAGTCAGAAAATAATTCATCATGTTAATATACTTCTTTCACTTTGACCTTTTTAGGGCTTCAAATTCCAGGTGCTTCTACATTTAATTATGATCACAACTGAAACGGCAGTTTTCCAAGATAACACATGAACAATAAATTACATTAACAAGTATCTCAATTTTCAGTTCTTGACACAGTTCAACCATTTAAAATTACAAAACATATCCATTTCCTGCTATTATAACTACTTCATTTTGGTACATGGCTTTGTACCATTTATGAGAATTCACTTTATAAAAAGAAAAAGTATACCTACTTTGCGAAGTATTATTCACTGCACCTTCGTAAATTCTATCCCATAAACTGAATCAATACTTTAATTTTAAATCTCCAATGTTATGACATTAAATATTACTGCTTATTACACTCTGTCTATCAACTTAATTCACAATAAAATAACTTCATAGGATTTGAAACTATCTCCAATCCATGTTGTTCCTCCTCAAATGATGAGATTTGGTGTCAACAAAATATAACTCACGGTTTAATATCCTTCCTTATCTTGGTACGTTACTCCCCATAAGCACTATGGTAATTGTAAATGATGTTGATATTTCTGATTATACTTTACCAGGAGAATCAATTTCCCATATGAAAGAAATATAGAATTTCACTAATAATATTCAAAAATGTTGAGTTCCACTAGGTTTGTAGATGAATATCATATGATAATTGACTTAACTATTAACACACAGACACTTGTATTTATCTCAGAGTAAATAAGAATGATCCTTCATCCAGGTTTGAATTATATATAAATTCTCGGGGAATAGATCACACGACCATCATCAGAAGTCGTATTATGTTCAAAATGGGATTTTTTGAAACTTAATCTTATCTAGCACAAAGCGAACTTATCGCACCAATTTTAATTAAAAATGCCCACGTCGCCGAAACGGACAGAAATACGAGTAATCGAAAATGTACACATTTATGTTTCAAGTATATGAATATGTATCAAGAATCCACTGGATTGCAATCCACTTATAATAAACGAAGTCATTTCAAGGTATGTTTGACACCAAAATACAACGCTCAAGTATTTACCTCCAAACCAGATATGAAAGATTTATGAAGTGATAGAAAAAGGTTGTCAGACCTCATTAGAAATACTGCTATTTCCGTATTCTACTTAAAATATACTTTCAACATTATAAAGACGCATGTAGGAATTTCCAAGAGTTTTAACTAATTAAATTAGTATCAATCTCAATTGATGATTGAACGTCTGTTTCTGATTTACAGACTTGGGAGTCACGTTTTATGTTTTATCTCCCGGATTGATCTTTTATAATAATTGATTTCGTTAGTTGAAATATTAATATTTTTGGAATCGAATTGATGGTCATAATCAAAACAATGGCGATGAAATATTGTAAGTTTCTGTTTCTCATCGCAATCTGAACAATTTAATTTACATACTGTGTGGGATTGTTTATATTTAGGTATTCAGGATTTTAGTTCTGAAAAATATTCACCAACACAGTTAGTACACTTATGAGCATTCATATAATACTTTTCAAACATGTCTTAATTCTGAGGTCTCCGGCATGTTTGGTAATGTTACAGAATCATCTGTATTACTGTTTATATTACTTATATGACGTACCATTATAGATTTCGTTTATTCTTTCTTTGATGATAGGATTGAAAAATGTTGTTGGGTAGCCATTCATTTCCAATGTGTTACGAATAATTTTCAAATTTTTGTGGCTATGCTCTGAATGAGAAAATTTAACAGCGCGATCTGTACGGCTGTTCATAACACATTTTTTTTTACTTGTAGGTGCAAGTGAAGTGGAGATGTCGTTGCGATAAAACTTCTTTAGTAAGTCACTATATTTTTTTGCCATCTGAATCATGCCCAATGTTCATATCTAGGAAATTTATGCTTTCGTTTACTTCTGTTCCACAAGTATACATTAGGAATTGTTACATTTATTACTCACGTACTGAATTTCATCTTCAACTTCAGGTTTAAGAGTGGATATTTGATCGTTATATTTTGGTTTCAGCCTTACTCAAACATGGCTCGAAGTTACTACGAATATTATGAGTAGATTGCTATGCAGTGGATCCTTGATACATATCCATATACTTGGAACATTAATGTGTTATAATTGAATGACTACGAATATTATAAGTAGATTGCTATGCAGTGGATCCTTGATAAATATCCATATACTTGAAACAATAATGTGTTATAATTTCGACTGCTCATGTTTCTGCTCGTTTCGGTGACCTGGGCATTCTATTGAATTTGGTGCGATAAGGACACTTTGTGCTTGATACATTTAGTTGTGAGAAATTTTAGACACTGTCTTCTGATAGTGGTCGAGAGACCGAAAGTATGTAAAGACGAAAATAATGAGCATATGTGTTAGTTTGAATCATTTCACGAGAATTTATATATAATTTATCTTAAAGGTCATAACCCTTTCACATTCAACAGAACATGGCGTCTCTCAAGCTTACCGATTGCTTAAATAGCTCCCGATCGCGTTGGACGTTTTCCAAAGCAATTGATAGAAATTTCATTTCCGGTTCATTCCCTCCTCTGACCAATGATGTTGACACACTAGCTGTTACACCACAATAGAAAGCCAACCATTTTGATGCGATGTATGCAGCTAATTCCACAACGGAAGGACCCTCCTAATACTGTCGCCATCGATAGGCATATGGGTGAAATTGTCTTATCTCATCGCACAATTAGGTGGATTCTGCTTGATCTCAATACCAAATAGGCTATGGGGCTAGAAGGGATTACACCTGTCGTTCTCAAGGAATGTGCCCCAGGATTAACACCAATTTTTTTCAGGCTGTTTACCCTTCCATACAAACTTGCTTCCCAATAATTATAGATCCACTACACTATTATCTGTGATCTCTGAAGTGATCAAGAAATAAATCAACATTGAGTTCATCCAATACCTATAGCTACAAAATCGTCAAAGACCAGCAATATGGCTGTGGTCAGCAGAGATCAGCAAGAGACCTGCTGGTTTTGAAAATATAAGGAGTTTCCGGAGGTATCTCTTATATCTCCAAAGCGTTCGATCGGGTTTGGCACCAAGACTTTCTTGAAAAACTTCCGTCACATGCAGCCTCAACTTTAGCATCGAATTTTTGTATTAGGTAGATGACTTCATATGGTGGTTGACGGAGTATTCTGCGATATAATGGCTATGACAGATGATGTTCCACAGGGATAAGTATTGGCACCTACCTCGTTCATGCTCCATATCAACGATCCGTTGGAAGTGACCAGCTGTCCCGTCCACAGCTTTGCAGATGATGCTACACTTCATACCGCTTCCACATCTAGAGCTCCTATACCATTTAATGAATAGAGAGGAGTGAGACAGAGACAGATTGACGCAATTATTGAGGATCTGGCAACGATTTTGAAATATGGAGCTGATAATCTAATATAGTTTAATGAAACCAAAAGTCAAGGCCACATCTCCTTCAGGAAGACGGATCCCACAATCTGTAATATGATGATGTCAGGTACAACTATTCCTATGGAGTCTCCCATATCCATGCTCGGGATCATCATCGCACCCTCTCATGGGATGATCATATGAGGTGCATTGCTAAAACCGCTTTGCAAAAACTTGGTTTCCTATTCCGTGCCAAGAGCTATTTTACATCTCAACAGCTGCTGATAATCTACAAATCAGGGATTGGATCTATTCTGGACTGCTGTTTACATGTTTGGGGTTCAGCTACCTAACATACGCTGAATCTCTTGTTTTCTGTATAGAATAGATATATTTGTCTGATTGATGATGTGATTAATGTGTTCAGGGCATCGTAGAAAGGTGGGCGATCACACCCTTTTCAATAGATATTTTTATGGTCGGGTCATCTTGCTTGCTATTCCACCACGCGAGATTTCAGGTAGGCGGACCAGACGAGATCAAGGTAGTCAATCCTCTATTGTCAAGCTCGAGACCTATCGAGGACCTATCTGCCTAGTGAGGTCTTCCCTCATGCCTATAACCTCACAACCTTCTAGAACATTTGAGTGCCTATCTCGTGTTCAAACTTTTCACTGCCAGCTCACACGATGTTCTTCGAACGTTATAGATTTTCCTCTCGTGTAGTCAAAGCATGAACAGAACCTACAAGTGTCCAGACGGAACACCACAATCAGTGACTATGTGGAACACTCATGTCCACGAAGCAGTATTACCTACCATCTGGGTAGGTGTTATACAGTTCAATAGTTCCGGAATAAGAGGTGGGCATCTCGCGATGAGCATCATTGAAACAAAGAGACGACAAACTGTTGGGTAAGATCTCTAAACTCGAGTCAGCAATTGCAGGTAGTTTGAAACGCAATTAGGACCCCGTACATTGGAGCATGATGATTTTGCCAAATGAAAAAGATGGTTGAAACCTATGTCAAACTGCTGACACAGATACTAACGGGATATGAACTATTCCTACCACCTTCACTAAATGAATTCAAGCGGCTCATCTCTGGGTAGGTGGTATAAACAAGGATATGAGATAACAATGCAGATCCTATGCAATAACGACACACTTTCAGACGCGGAGCACTCTGTATGGTTATGCGACACTGAAGAAAATGGCAAACTAGATACAAGCACTGTGCTGTACCTCTATAAGTCATTAACCACATATTCATACTAGCCTCACTGCTCGCACACGTCAGACGATAAAGGGTGTCAAAAACTTCGGCCTAGACATGAAAGAATCTCACCAGTGATGTTAATAATAATATTCAAAATATTCCTTCTGCAGCCTGTTTTCGACCACCAACTTATCCTTATCTTTGTGTTTGAGTGCTCTCCTCGTTATTGCACCATCTGGCACATTTCCCGTTATATTTGTAAAGTGCGAGAAATTTAAGTCAACGTTGTACAATGCTTTGATTTTAGTGGAAAATCAAGTACGAGTATCAGGTATATGACGTTCGATATAATGGTTCTAACTAGCATTTTGTTAGTTGTCTTATTTATATCTTCGACATAATCAACGCCCAGTAACATTCCAACCTTTCATAATCGGCTTAAAACTTCGAGAGAGCTGAACAGCTTTCTGGGACTTTAATTTTTCAATGTTACTGATAAATATACACTAGATAAACCTTCTTATCGCCATCTGGCAAAAGGTTGCAAAGAAAAATTGAAGGGTTATTAGGTTATGCATATTACTGCGAGGTCCGTTCACTCCGTAGATTTCTCTTCGAACTTCTGAGTAATCGTAGTATATCACTGTTGTGATGAAAATTAGGGAGAAAACGTGTTCTGCTTTGGATCTGTAAAACAAAAGAAAAATGACGGTATCTGGGAAATCATCATTAACCTGTGCATGTGTCAGAGCATCATTAATTTCGTAACTCAATTCAATTTTGTAAAAGTTACCTTTTCATCAACCTGTTAGGTAACTATTGCATATATGATATGACATGAGAATGGTAAATCCTGACTGACATCGAAGATGTACAAATTATTCTCAATTAGAAACTTCTCTTGTACTTTTTGTACAATATTTATTACATGGAGATAAAATTGGTACTCGTATATTCCGAATAGTGTTTTGTACTCTCATAGCCATATAATAACATTACAATATTAGAATATTTTCATCTGAAGCTGGAAACATACGTCTCATCAAAAGGATGATGATCGTTTCATTATTTCAAATCCAAAGTTGAGCCTATTTCAATCTTTAAATTTTTGGTACTGATTTATTCGTGATAGAATGGGAAAAATAACATCACATGATTTCATATCTTCGACAAATGTTCAGAATGATTAATAGAGTCGACTTTCAAATTCCTGACGCCCATTCCATAGTTAAAGTTTCCGCTGATACGGCCCGACATTCCTGTGTGTTCTTCTAAATTGGATGATGTATGTTTTCAACAGTATTCCAAATGACTCGACAAAAATAGTAGTGCTGATGGTTCGAAGTCTGGTGATTCAGGTGGCCATTCCATATCTTTTCTTATCATCGATCTGAATAGTTTTCATCCATCCACTCTCTCAATTGAAGGGCGCCATCAATCAATCAATCAATCAAAATGGGAACGGACAAGTCCGGAGCACTTGAACTGCTGCTTGATTGGGTTCATTGTGCGCCCCTTGATGCAAGGATCAGAACAGCTGGCCTGAGGCAGTGCCGACGGATAAGATTCCACATGAACTGAAATCTCTTGAAGCTTCAAGCGGCGTTTGTGTGCTGCCCAGGTGTTGTAGTCGAAGAGAAGCCAGTGGTGATTCTGCTAGGATGTGAGAGGCAGTTCCATCCGCCTATCCACATCCATTACAAGTTGGGTTTCCAACAATGGAGAATAACTCCAAGGTGTTTCACTGAGCCGTTCATGTGCCACCCCAACGGACGAATATCTGATAGAGGTTCCAGTTTCTATTTCCTCGTGGAAATAACCACTTCGACATTTTCGGGATTCACTCTGATACCCTCGGTCTGACACCAGTGAGCCACGATGGCAAGTGCAGTGTTCAGAAGTTCGCACGAAGCAGCCGTGTATCTTCTAAGGGTCACAGCTGCCAAGTGGTCTGCGTAAGCTTGGGCGTAAAACCTAGCCTCGTTCAGCTCGACCAATAAACCGTCCACCACCAGGCCTCAAAGGAGCGGAGATTGTACTTCTTCCTGAGAACATTCTAGGGTGACGCATGTATATGCAACGCTGCCATTATGGTGCGCCGTTATTAGCCTCTGCAAGAACATGGTCTTGAACCACCTGACCAAGTTGGGATCGATTCCGTGTCTCTCCGCAGCATAACACATGAACTTCAAGTAGGTATTGTCGAACGTTCCTTCGGTATTTAGGAACACATCTATGGCGCTCTGTCCGAGACTAATGGCACCTTCGATCTGGGTAACCAGGTGATGAAAGGCCGTCTCGGTTGATTTGCGCACCTGAGAGGCGTACTGTCGACGGTGGAGCGGAAAATACTTTATTGCACCGTCCTTGATATACGTATCGATTATCCTCTCCAACGCTTTCAGAAGAATGGATACGAGGCTGATACGGCGGAAAGATTTGGCCTCAATGAAGTCAGTTTTTCTCGCCTTAGGGATAAAAACGACTTTGAAATATTCGCAGCACTGGGATGATGATAAGCTCCAAGCCCTCTTGTAAGAGAGCCGGGAAGATCCCATCCTCACCCGGTGATTTCTACGGTGCATAGCTCGATATGGCCCAGCACATTTTCTTATAGCGTCCGGCGATGACGTGTACTCCCCGTTTGGCAGAATCATTAATCCTATGCCAATTGAAGGATCCATAGAGAGCCTTACATAGACTACCACCCCCATTTGGACTCCTTTCACGAGTTGTCATATCCTAACCGCAACCAGGACCCTGTTGAAAATCCTGTTACAAAATTCCGGCATCGGCAAGGCATCGACGCTCTTTGTGAGGATGCACGTTCTAGGCACCTCCTCAGAAGTGCAGTAGTGTAGCGTGTTCCCCATTTTACACCACCGTGATAGACCCACGACTCTTTTATAAAACATACATTTATTTCGAGCTTAGGAAGCCTTTTCATCAGCACCGCAGCTTGCCTTGCTGAAGCCTGCAAAAAGTTTATTTTACACTCCATTTTTTGTGTTAATCCCGGCTATGTAGGAACATAAGAATGCCCCTAACATGGTCACGTAGAATAGGAAGAGTCGAGGTGCCAGGTGGTCTTTTGACCTTCTCATAATTTCGGGAGGGGGTTGATGCTTTGAACTGACTCCTTCTATATCGCAGAGGGCCCTAGATGTGTCACCTGGGCACTCGCTGCCCTGATGAAATACTGGCACTCCACCTTGCCCAAGCGGTCAATGGACTCCTGATACAGACAAAACAATCAGTCTTAGCTCGTTAAGCTCTTCCTACCTCTCGAATATTCCCGGAAGGTGGCTCTGAGCCCCGTTTTTCTTCCCAGGGCGCTTGGGTTGTGTTGCTTTGTCGGGTGTTTTTTACCACGCAGGCATAGTATCAGCCGCCTCCATCTGGGGAAAGCTCACGGCTCCACCGCTAGGAAGTTGACGTTAAACCAAGGCTTGACGTTAGCTATCACTTGTGATTGTCACTCCTCAGGAGCGGAGTCCACCGCTGTGACCAGCAGTTAGCGCTTCTACAGTCTTGTTGAGTGGAAACGGGGAGAAGGTCCTCCTTTGTCAGTGCGTGGACCGCCTGATCACTGCGTCAGTTCTCTCCAGTTGTTCATCAAATGTGCACCTTGCATTCTGCCTGCCCTCCCGGAAGACAAAAATCTGCAGGGTTCCTTCTCCAGTGAGAGCCCCCGCATAGCTTCCCGCCGCAGGCCCTTGAGCTCTGCATTCGTATGTGGAAACCAGAGTCCGGCGACGTTTGATGGTCCCCGAGATTGACGTCTTACTCCCGGAAGGTGCCGGAGGTGGCATGGCGGCCGGGGTACTCGCCTTAACAGAGTCCCTGGCCTCCTACATCCTCCAGCGGTGCTTCCTTTCGACACCACAAATGTAAGGTCATTTTACTTTGACCTTGTTTAGCGTCTTGTACAAGGTATTTATCTCCTCGCGGTCCTCTTGCAAAATTCTCAGGGATGTTCAGTCAGTTGAGAGTCGCTGGTGGGCACCAAGGAAGAGCCTACCTGCGGGAAGGAAGAGAACACCGGTAAGGAGCCTTTTGAGGGTTGGTAAATGGAGGCACCCTCGAGGAGATTTCTTCTAGGAAGGAAGGATTCTGGGATTTAATGTTGGTTCTCACGAGTAATGAAGAGAAATTGGTCGCCCTCCGCAGAGCCTCATACGGATGTAAGGTCTGCATATTTGTGTATATTTGAGGCCATCCAGGTACAAGTCTGTGCCTGGACGTTCGGCTATCCGCCACCTGCCGACCCGCCTGGTAGCTGCTCCGTCTGATTGATACTGCAGTACATTCTCAGTCAAAACAAGATCATCATGCATATGTGTTTGGTATGCAATGGGACCCCTCTCCGTAATTTCAATGGAGTACTATTTTGATGTACTTTTCAAACAAGTGAGACCATTATTTAGGTTTCCATAACACCCTCATAGTATTTTAGAATTGAAAGATAGGTCTCTAGTATTGACTGGAGATTTACTGCATTCTTAACAAGACGGAGAGATTCTTCATTACGCCCTCCAAGTGAGAGAGTTGTTGGATATCTTGACCGGTGAATTTTAGAAGGAGAGTGACCACCTGGATCACCAGACTTCATACCATTAGATTTATTTTGCTATTACTCAGAAATTTTTTTCTATTGCTCAGAAAATAACGACAAACATATAAAAAAATTGTTCAGGTTATGAAATATCATGATGTTATTCTCTCTATTTTACCACGCATAAATCACAAGCCAGAATGTAAACATCGACATTGGCATCACACTGGGACGCCTTGGATCTAGAAAAAGAAGCTGTAAAATGTAGGTAATCAAACGCTTTGAGCAAGGTATTACTTAAGGCAATTTTCCTTCTGAGATCTCCACGGGGGTAGCCATGGTAGCCTAGAGGATGATTCATCTTCCCCTTCCCTGAATCTACATCAAAATAAGTCCCTCTTGCAATAATTGTCGAAACGGGTTCCTGCATTTTGCAAGATATCTTCTCGTTCTGGAATTATAACTCATTGCTCCTTTTCAAATTGTCAGCCGGTATATTCAAATGCTTGACGAGAGGCTATCAGGTAAGCGCAATGCCTCCCACCACTTCATTCCGAAATTAATTTAAATATACGAAAAAACCTGGAACGTTTTCCGCAAGAAAATGGACCGACTATTCTAGTGGTACTTCATGCATTTTTAATTTTTTTTTTGTTCTTAGAGTACCCCAAAAATAGGATAACATACAAATTAACTATATCAAATTTCCAAATCAACTTTTGTGACCGTGCGACTGGACTATATGTGGATGGAAGTTATGGCGCTTGCCGATTAGTCACTCATGAATGCTTGTGATTCTGACATTTCTGAATGTATCATTTGATGAAACTAACAAATCATTTGCACAGTGGAGACATGTGAATATTTTGTATATGAAGATTACAGTCGTCTGATATGGTGCATGAAAGCGAGAGTTGTTGATCGATCTATAATTTGTACGTAGTTTTATTTCACATTGGAACGTTACACATTCTCTGAGAGTCAAAGGATATCTCTTACACATCTTAAGATTAATTAGTCATCCATAAATGAAGTGCATGAGCTATGCCAGACGAAATTGCTTCATTTCTTTTAAGGATGTTTTTTTCATGTCCTGTTGACCAAGAACTATTCAATTAATTGGTTACCATTACCTTTATTAGTTGACATTTACCTCCATTCACTTTCATCTATTATGGTATGTATTTTGAATGAGTTCTGGGTTCCTTGGCAGTGTTCTCCTAATAATAATACGGAATCTTGGTTATGACGTTTCAAAAAATTTATTGAATTTATTTTCAAAACATCACTTTCGGAAAACTGCATTGTCTCTCACACTTCGGAATTCCACCGCAACATGCAAACTCATGGCACAACGATATTTTTGGCCTCATATGAATTCAGACATTAATTCATGGCCTAACTGTCAACTATTAGTTGTCAAAAATCAAAAACCCACAAAAGTATACACGAAATCATCTTGTGGTCAATATAATATTCCAACCTCCAGCTTCTACCACATTCACATAGATTTAGTAGGACCTTTCCCACCGTCTAAAAGTTATCCTTATATATTAACCTTAGTTGACCGTTCCACTCGAAACTCGGGAACATATTCACTTCAAAATAATTATGTATCATCAATCATGGAAAACTAATTACTCATCACATTTCACGTTTCGATGTCTCATCTCAGATAATCACAGGTGCAGATGAACAATTTGAATTAAAACATTCTTCTGAATTTTTAAAATTAATAAAAACACAGAGAATTCATACTATCAGTTATAATCCGAAAAGCAATGGCAATGAATGTTCTTATAGACAAATTAAGTTAGCCATCATAGTCGGCGAAAACACAACACAATGGGTAGAACAACTAGCAATTATATTATTACGTTTTCGTACTGCTATTAAAGGAGGTATTGCTTGTTCTCCTGTGAAATTGACATACGAACAATCATTAAGAGGACCTGAAGAAATTTCCACTGCCTCTCCTTGAACAATCGATACGTCGGATTTTTCAAAAATTTTAAAATTTGGTTCATATCCCTCCTCGGCAGCATTGACTCAACAAAATCATCATTCCTTATAATTTAGATACTTGCAAATTCGTTTTCATTAGTCGATAGAATTAAGAAGGTACTGCCACCATAAAAGGGAATGTTTGAAATCCTTTCAACTTCCGATAAGCAACACTCCAAAATACGTTTCGATTGATACACTCAAGCCTGCTTATGTCAAACACCTTATTCTAAGCAACAGCGGGAGAAAGAAAGTAACTTTTTCTTCGAAGCGTAATTTTTTTTGCTGGAGGAGAATATTGTAGTATAACACAACACTATTCTATAGGTGAGGATTAATGATAAACCACTGATAGTGTCTGCACGCTGAGCTGTTATCCGTGAGCAGGCATTTGTAGTGGAAGTGTGAAAGGGAGTCGCAATAGGGATCGGAATACTTTCATCTGCACGCTGTACCGTTATCCGGAAGTGGGTGGAAGTATTTCTGATGATTTAGCTGCACTTTCTGCACTTTGTGCTGCTTTGACCCTGAAGTAGGAACTGGGGCTGAATGAAGTGTAGAAGTATCCTGCATGTAGTGTGAGCTTCAATTACTTATCTCATTCACAGAAACCGCGTATTAGTCTAGACAAATCGAACTGTATGTAATACCGCTGAGAAATTGACTGCTGGTATATCGCGGGGCTGATCTCAGATACCGGAAGCACATTAGAAACTGTATAAATACACTAATCATATGCCCTACGTGTATAGTGAATAAGCCGTCAACCGGTCGTTACCGAATGATTCCGTTCCGTTTCCTAGCAGAAGTGCCCGAAGAGGAGTAAACCTTATCAAAAATCTGGCGTCCGAGAAATGAAAGCTTATTCCGTGAGTGGTTAGTGCAAAAGTGACAAGTGACTTCACAAGCTCAAGAAGGACAAACAGGTTCAAGATATTTTAAGAGCACAGTCAACTAATGTCATTACAAATTTTATTCATAAACAAAAAGATCTCAATAACGAAACTAAAATTCAGTTAGGAAAATGTAAAAAATGTCTGAAAGACAATCCAGAACTCATTTCCAAAAAAGCAGATAAGGGTAATGTAACAGTTGCATTATCAAAAACTTGATACAGCAGATTAGCTGAGGATAGTATTAGTGATGAGAAGTATTATGAAAAACTAAATTCAGACCCCACAAATAAATATCAAAATCAAAATAACAAATACATAACTTGTTTAAAAAAGAGAAGACATATTGACGATATATTAGCAAAAAGGCTGTATATGTACAAAGCAGTTCCTCCTAAGTACTATGGATTACCAAAAATACATAAACCACAATTAACACTAAGACCAATAGTCTCATCTATGAATACTCCAACATCCAACTTATCGAAATATTTTGCAGAGGTACTAACCATGTCAGTGAACAATGACAATAGATACTTTGTAAAGGATTCATTCGAAGCAGCAACTTTGTTTAATAATTTTCAATTACCACCTAACTACGTATTAGTTAGTTTTGATGTAGTTTCATTATATAGCAATATTCCATTGGATTTCATAATTACAGTAATTCAAAATAATTGGGACAATAAAAAGTCAAATTGCAGTATACCACTAGAAGAAATTCCTTGACGGTATAAAATTAATTTTAAACACTAGTTATTTCAGTTTCAATGATGTTTTCTACAGTCAGATTTTTGGTTGTCCTATCGAATCAAATTTGAGTCCCATAATAGCAAGGATGGTGATGGATTTTTTACTAGATAGTTGTCTTACCGAAACACAATTTGAAATACCATTCATTAGAAAATATGTGGGTGATATTGTATGTACTGTCCGGAAGAAGAGGTTGATACTACTCTGATAGTCTTAAATAATTTTAACCAATACATTCAATTTACTGTAGAGTAGGAAACGAATCGGAGCGTCCCCTTCTTAGACACTGAATTGATCAGAACTGAAAATAAACTGATAATAGTAGACTGGTATCAAAAACAAACAAATTCGGTAAGGTACTTATATTACTACTCACATCAATCAAATAAAATTAAAATCAACTTGGTAATAGCTTTAAAAAATAGAATAATGAAAATCTCACATCCTACCTTTAAGGGAAAAAAATAAAAAAAACTTTTTAGTACTCTAGTAGAGAATTCATATCCACCCATGCTAATAAAAACACTAATTTTCAGCACAAGACAAAATATTTTGGAAAGTAATGATAATAACAATGACAATAATGTTCAAATCATTAAATATGGGCTTCTCCCAAGTATAGATTGCTCAACAGACAATCTCATCAAGATATTCATGCCAGAAGAGATTAAAATTGCAAGGAAAAATCTTCTTACAATCAATTCAATTTTCATTAAACTTAAAGACAAAACTCCAAAGCTGTTGGAGTCGAATATAATTCACTAGACACCATGTCAAGATTGTGAAAAGGTTTATGTAGGACAAACATCTCAATTACTGAAATTGAGAATGACACAACATAGAAGTGATTGCAAAATTAAGACTAAAACAGGCGCCTTAGCAAAACACTGTAGGGAGGAAAATTATAAATTTGATGAAACAGAAATTATGATTCTGGATAAAGAAAGTAAATACAAAAAAAGATTGTTTTTAGAAATGTACCACATTAAAAAAGAACCTTCAGTTTCAAATAAGAAAACAGACACAGACAATTTGAATATGATATATTCCTTTTTATTGACAGTTGATTGATAACCACAAAAATATATAATTAAATGTTCAGTGACTCTTATTCCTAATAAGTAATATCCAATTCAACCGAGTCACACTCTATGGTGGTGACGTTTTTCAAATCCAGAGTTTGCGCATTAGAGACTTCACAATCAGCTGTTAGTCCGATATGCACGTGTATTTTTACCGTTAGAACCTACCAAGTTGAATGTCCAATTTTTAAAATACATCCATTTTCATCTCATTGTAATTGGTCTTTATTTTAAATTTAACTTATTGACATAATTGTAAAGTAGAATCTACAGTCCAATGAATGTTATAAGAAGAGGAAAATCTAAATGGTTTTTGTAAAAATGACTAGTTTAATAGTAACGTAAACTTCTGTAAGTATTAATCAAACAACATAATTGTCACCTAATTTTTAAAATTGTAGTACCCTGAAGAATCAATAAATTATTGCGAAATATTGGTACTTCGTGAAATGCAATTGGATCTAAGCGTTGATACTACTCTATCAGCAAAGAGTCATATACCGTCAATCTTCGTCACTTTTGGACAGTATCCTGGTAAGACAGAAGAAACATTGGGACTTGGAAAATATTTCTCTGAAAGACAAAATTTTGAAGCTGCTGTAAGTATATTTTCAAAGTGACCATCTGTTGAAATGTCATTATTTTTTCTTCCAATATATGTTCATTATCTAAAATTTTTCGTTTCAGGAATACCTTTAGACATTTTTTGTACCAACAAAAAGTAGATAGACATACATGTAATCCTACGTCCATTACTAATTACGCACATAGTGTACGAGTTCCACAAGGTACCAGTAATCTTAACAATAAAACTTACAAGATTCAATAACTATTCAGCACTGAACAGGGATTCAAACGACCAATAGATAAATCCAAAAAAAATCTTCTCTGTTCAGACTCCCATGGAATATAAATAAATTAAATTATACAGCCGAAGAAATATGTAATAATAACAACAGCCATCGGTTATTGAATTCCCGGAAGATTTGAATGATTTTTTGGAGAACGAAGCCTCAGATCAACCTTGGTTGGTGATTAACAAACTAATTATCAGAGTGAACTACCATATGTAATCTTCCCTCATTAGAATCTGAAAATTGTAATACATACTGGTAGCACTAAATCTTTTGTTAATCCAGAAACATCTGAAAAATATTCCAAACGTGCCATAAGAAACGACAAGTTCCAAATATCAACTGTTCATCGTACAACTGAACAGTACGTTGATGCCATGTAACAAGTTATCTAACACATGAGATAAGCTTTCTTTGAAGTTTCATTTATTTCACTTCCACAACTATTTCGATTTTTTGCTAAGAATAGATAACATAAATAAACTTCCTCATAACATTAATTGTATAGTAGTACAACCAAGGTCAGAACAAGTAATTAAGGATGATATAAGAAACATTAGAGATGGTGAAATCCATACACTGAAATAAGTAATACAGAAATTCCTGTATGTATCGCAAATCTGAATAACTACGTAGCTATATTTACTGTTTTGAATCCGTCAGAAAACAAAGTGACAATAAGCATGTCAGCTTTCGAAGCGGAAAAATTCGATGAATAGTCCAGATTTCAATCAAATCGAAACTGTGAAGCTCTATTTGATATTTCTGAGATTCGTAGATGCCATATAAATACTGAAGAGAAAGAAGTAATTATCAATTCAATAATAGGATATACAGATATTTTTCATACCAAAAATAACCAATAATCTAGGAGCCAGAGCGATATTGATGGTCTGAATATTAACCCGATGGCACTATGGTTTATCGTTAGAGGACGGTTCAATGACCAATTCATCTCATAGACCGAATTTCCGCCGGCTGCGAGATCTCTTTGACTGGAGGTTAACCCTTTTCAAGTTGCGGTTACTTGAAAATCATGCCATTCTTACACATTTCCACCATGTGCCATCATTTTTCATCGTGTCCGTTTATCAGGCTGACCAGTTAAAATTGGACCGCAAATGAATTGCACGTTAACCCTCCTAGAACTGGTGAAAAATGAGCATTGGTGTTGGGAATTGTTGAGACACCCTATGACATCAAAAGTTATGAGTCCATTTCCGAGTAAGTGGCCATTTGGACCAAAAAGGATTTTTTTTTTCAATTTGTGGCTAAACCTTGCGGATTGCAAGGTAACATGATGGTATCATGTTGAACAACTTCATTGGAGGTCAAATAAGGATTTAAAATTAATGCCATCACTCCTTGCCTATTCCAACCCCTCAAAACCCCCTAAAACCAAACCCAAAAAAAAACGGCCGTTCCGATTTTAACCCCAGCCAGAATCTCAATGATTGACTAATTTATCATAAAATTGATCATATTATCCAAATTATTCATATTTTTTTGGGGGTGGTTTCACAGAGTTTTGGAGGGTTTAAATGGGCAAGGAGTGATGACGATAATCTTAAATCTTTATTTGACCTCTAATAAAGTTTGTTTAACATGGTGCTATCATGCTAGCTTGTAATCCGCAAGGATCAGCAACAAAATGGGAAAAAAAACTCATTGTTGGTCCAAATAATGGTCAATTACTCGGGAATGGACCGATAACTCTTGATGGCATAGGGTATTTTAACAATTGCTAACACCAATGAACATTTTTCATTAGGTTTGGGAGGGTTAACATGCAGTCCATTCTCGGTCCAATTTCAACTGGTCAGTCTGATAAACGGACACGATAAATAATAATTGCACATGGTGGATGTGTATAAGGATGGCATTATTTTCGAGTAGCCGTAACTTGAAAAGGGGTAGCCTCCAGTCGAAAAATGAACAAACTGCGGAGGCTGTATCTCGAGATCTAGCAGCCGACGAAAATTCGGTCTGTGAAATGAATTGGTCATTGAAACGTCCTCTAACCATGAACCATAGTGCCGTCGGGTTGATGCTCATCAATATTGCTCTGACTCCTAAACTGTAACTAATAGCTTTCAAAATGAAATTGAACACAGCATTGAAACCAAAGACTAATTACCTGTTTACACAAAGTCGTATCGTTATCTGGAGATTCATGAGGTAGGAGTGCAAAAACAAATTAGGGATATGTTAGATCAAAATATTATCAGGCCCTCAAATTCTCCTTGGTACTCTCCTAACTGGGTTGTCCCAAAAAAATCAAATGCTTGAGGTACACGTAAATGGGGTACAGTGGTAGAGTATATCAAACTGAACGAAAAATTAATTGATGATCGATACCCTGTATTAACGACTTATTAGATGAATTGTGTCGCTGTCAATACTTCAACACTATAAGATCAAGCATTACTACTAGTTCAGAAAAACACGTGAATCGGTTGAGAAGAGAGTTCGAAAGATTAAGACAGGGTAATTTTAAGCAGAATTCTTACGTGGAGAGGTTTCTCACTTTGGTCATGTTGTACGGCTGATGGTGATAAACCAAATCCAAAAAAAATTTATGACATTCGAAATTATCCCTTACCAAATACTTCGAAACAAATAAAAGGATTCCTAAGATTATTATGATATTATCGCAAGTTCATCGAAGATTTTTCCAAGTTAACTAAACCTCTTACAACTTGTTTAAAGAAAGATGCAGAAATAAATACGAAAGACCTCGAATACATTGAATGTTTCAATAAATCAGGGTATTTTCTATACCCTGATCTTTGCAAACCCTTCAATGTTACTACAGATGCGGGCATTTTCGCAATAGGAACTATAATATCACGAGGAAAAATAAGCTCCGACTTACCGGTAGCTTACGCAAGTAGAACATTAAATACTCCAGAAACCAATTATTCCACTATAGACAAGGAATTATTAGCAACCATGTATGCAGTCAAATATTTTACACCATATTTATTTGGGAGAAAATCTCACATTGTAACATACCATAAGCCACTGCAGTGGCTTTTTTTCTTGTAAGAGTAGAATTCAAAATTGGTTACGTGGAGGCTACGATTATGAAATTGTTTTTACAGAGGAATATCTAAGGGATGAAACAAAATCTAAGATGGTGGAAGTTGATAACAAAGTTAAGAATAATGGGGACAATATTCATCCAACTCACGAGAACCTTATTGCAGGAATAAATAGGAATAAAAATAAAAGATGGTCTAGTAATTTATGGAAAAAACCAAATAATAATTTCAGAAGTTAACTTCAACTCTTCATGTCCCACTGTTATAAAATAGTAAAAAACTGAACAATGTATTGTAAAGAATAATTTCGAACAAGAAAGGATCGATTTTATTGAGGAATTCATCGTATCTAAAGTTAAATATTATACCTATTTTGAAGATCCGATTTATGAAAAATTTAGCACAGTACTTCAAATTCATTCAAAAAATTCTGAAATCCAAATGATATAATGCGATAAAAAATGAATTGATGTTTCAAATTATCCAAAACTATTACGAAGGTATAACAAACCATAGAGGTGTGGGTGAAACAGAAATTCAAAAAAAAAATTGATATTATTGCCCGAATCAGCGAAGATCTATATTAATAAATGTGAAGTGTGTCAAATCACAAAATACAATAGAAAACCTTTGAAACTAAAATCTAATATCAAACCCAAGGCAATAAGACCTTTTTAGATTTTGCATGTACCATAAGCTTAGAAAACGCAAAATGTCGTACTATTATTGACTCATTTTCAAAGTACGCACAATCTCATAAGTTGAGTTCGTTGGAAGGTGTTAACAAACTTATTAAGTACTTCACACACTATGGCAGTTGAAAACAAATCATTTTAGACAATGGATTTGAATCCATTTCATTGGGGAAAGAATTAAAAGAAATTCACAAAATAAAATTACATTTTATTAGAACGTAACATCTCGAATCAAATGATTTGATAGAACGCTTCCATTCCACGCTTATAGAACACATTTGGTTATTGAATAATCAAAGATAATATATAAATGACTCCATGAAATCTAAAGTGAAATATGCGTTATTAGCATATAATAATTCTATTCATTCCATATGAAATAGTAACTAGACATCTGGAAACAGAATCACCCTTGAATATAGAGATTGAGAAGCAAATAATGAACAATTATATCATAGAAGAAGAGAATACACATTATTGATAAAATCGATGAAACAAGAGAATGGTTCATGTCAAATATGAACAAAAACGATGTAAATCAAAAAATAAAAATAATACTCAAAAGAGGAGTAATAATCAAATAGATGTACTTGAAACGGATTGAATCTAGCTATTTGAATTAATAAGATACTATTCTATGATTTTACAGATCTAAATAACTAGTGTTGGAAGATCAGTATCAATTTTATCATCAATACAATTGTCCCTTTTAATTTGGATACTTTCTAATATCAAATGTTTATCATTATTCTTTTCAATATCTCAAATTATTGTATTGTTGCAGTCAGATGAATGGTTTACGTCTTTTACATGTTTAGTAAGTTCAGTGAATGAATTCTTCATATATTCATGTCCACTCAATCTTTTATCGAGGTATTGGGAAGATTGGACGATGTTTACTTTTCCGCAATCTTCCCAAGAGATGGAATGTAGAGAATTAAATTTTTCAGGAAGGTTTGTCGCATCTCAATTCATTTTGAATTATTTGTGTAGCTAATTCTAGAGGGATATTTGTATATGAAGATATGACGTCTAATGATACTAAGATATAGTATTTTAGTATTGTTAGTTTGTCAATTAGTTCTTTGAAATTTCAAGAATTTTTGATGTAAAAGTAATTTTTGTAAGCTATGTTATTTGATATGTTAGATAAGTTTTGATTATATGATAGAATAACTACTTTGTTTTTATACAACTTTTATTGATAATAATGTGAAAACGTAACTATAGTTTCAACACTGGAGTGCCATTATCAAACAATAATTAGAAAATTATTTCTAATTGTTTGATAATGGCACTTCGGTGTTGAAACTATAGTTACGTTTTCACGTTTTTATTAATAAAAGTGGTATAAAAACAAAGTAGTTATTCTTTCATATAATCAAAATGATAAATTACCATAAAGTAACGGCTTCCATCATCGATTTTTTGTTAGATAAGTATTTAGCCATTTGATAAAATGAAGATTGAATGTACCACATTGGTTTTCGAAGAAACCATTCATCAGATCGAACCCACAAATCACTGTCTTGAAAGCAGATAAAGCTGATGAAACTGTTATCATAGATACAAATGAACATGAGGATGACCTGTCTAAAATGTTGAATATATATATATATATATATATATATATATATATATATATATATATATATATATATATATATATATATATATATAACCTCCATCAATCTCTCAATGTGGTTCAGGAATATACACGAGCCGTAGGCATGGAGTTGGGATTGGACAAATGCGCAGTGTTTCATTTGAGGAGAGGACGATCTCCGGAAGTGTACGAGAATATGCAGCTTGCCGACGGAAGCATCTTTAAACACCTCGATGCTGGAGAGACCTATCGATACCTGGGAATTGAACTGCGTCCTAATTATAACGCTTCCCAGGTAAAGGTGGCTCTCCGCGGCAAATACAGAAACCTTGTTCGAAAGATTTGGTCTTCCGAACTTTCGAGTGGGAACAAGGTGTCTCCAACAAATATGCTTGCCGTTCCAGTCCTGCTCCACTCTTTTGGAGTGGTGAAATGGACGGTCGATGAGCTGCATAGACTCGATCAAAACACCCGGAAAATGATGCATATCCATCACAGTTTGCATCCTAGATCGTCCGTTTCCCGCATTTATCTCTCACGTCGTCGGGGAGGTAGGGGACTCCTCAGTCTGGAGGGTCTGCATCGAAGTGTGGTTCTGAGTATACCTTGTAAAATTCTTAGGAGCTCGAACCCCCTCCTGTGCCTTGTTAAAAGTCACGAATTGGCCGGAGTGGGGGCATTTATCGTTAAGGCAGCACAAAAAGCTGCGGAAGAACTTGGTCTCGAATTTCAGATCAGTCGAGAAGGCCGACTAGAGGGCAACCTCGAGCTCCTACCTTCTCGCCTGAAAGCCCAGATAAATGCCGCGGAGCAAGATCTTACGCTCAGGCGGCATGTTGACAAGCCGATACATGGTGTTTTCTATCGAAACATCGAAACGCTCGGCTTGTCGATCAGGCTGACCTTTGGCTACCTTAGGTCAGCCGAGCTTACATCCGAGACTGAGGGATTTACCGCAGCTTGCCAAGATGGCGTAATTAACACCTTGATCTATAGCCGCAATGTGATGAGTGTGCAGGTCCCTGATGTCAGCTGCAGGGCCTATCGGAAGGCGCCTGAGACGCTTTTCCACCTTCTGTCGGCATGTCCGGCAAAAGCGGCCTCGGCGTACACCCATCGCCATAATGCGGCCCTACGGGTGCTGTATTACCATCTAAGGCACTCGTACGGAATAGACCAAGAGCCGGTGCTGCCTTACATGCCAGGAGATATTGAGTCCGTTGTCGGAAACGAAAAAGGCCAGATCTTCTGGAATTATCCGTTTCCGACCGTCAGGTCCATACAAGCAAATAGGCCTGACGTTGTCCTCCTCGATAAACTAATCAAGACTATGTATGTCATCGAATTCTCCGCTCCGGCAGAGAAGAACATAGTCTTGAAAGAGGAGGAAAAATGGACAAAATATCAAGATCTCCTGTTCGAGCTCCGCACGCTATACCCAGGCCACAAGGTCGTATTGGTGGTTCTGATCATCGGTGTTTTGGGCTGAATTCGGTCTTCGCTGCGTTCAAACTTGAAGATCATTCCGGCCTGTAGGAACTCGGCGCAGATCTTGATAGACCGGATGCAAAAGGCAGTCATTCTGGGTTCAATTATAATACTTAGGGCACACGATTTAGGAACCTGAAGCTACTTACCGACCGGTGGGGAGGAGTAGCTTCGGTTAACCGCCTTTTAGGTTTTTTCTGGCGCGACTGCTGCGATGTCGTCGGAGCTCACAGCAGCTCGACCAGGTTTGAATGTAAAAAAAAAAAGTGTATATATATATGTATATATATATATATATATATATATATATATATATATATATATATATATATATATATATATATATTTATATATATATATATATATATATATATATATATATATGTATGTTTTCTTGGTATATTGGTTCGTAAATATACTGATAATGAAATAAAAATTCTGTTTTGACGTTTCGACAATGTTTATTGCCTTTATCAAAATTGTTAATTGAATTAGTGTTTCCATGTAATTCAGAAAAGAATAGATGATTCCGATTAATGAAATGCGTCTGCAGCCGACTTGTGTTTTAAGATCCAATTAAAACTGCAGAAAACATTGGATCGGTTGTGTGTGAAAGAGTAATGTATGGCTAATTACAATTTGAAATAGATTGAATTTGATTAAATACAAGACATTTTAAGATTGTACAATTATAAATATCTATGAATTATTGTATGAATTAGTTATTCTATGATAAGCATTTCAGATCTATCATAATCAATTATTCAAGTTTAAGATAATTCTATGGAATTTAACCTCAAAATTGTTACTCCAAAAGTCGGCTGCAGACGCATTTCATTAATCGAAATCATCTATTCTTTTCTAAATTACATGGAAACACTAATTCAATTAACAATTTTGATAAAGGCAATAAACATTGTCGAAACGTCAAAACAGAATTTTTATTTCATTATCAGTATATATACGAACCAATATACCAAGAAAACATACAAATATTACAAATGGTTCAAGAATATATCTATTTATATATGGATGGATATATGAATGTATTTTGGAACATGTTAGTAGTAAGAGAGGACACATGGTACACATTGTTGTATAAAGTGTATTCATCTAATCTATGGAATAATTTTAATCGCCCCCATTTATGTCATCGAATCGCAAATAAGGTGGCATCATCGATCCCTTCATCGCCCCCTCAGTTTTGTAGCCACCTTCAATTCAGTCCAACTGGTCTCGGTCGGTGGCCCCTTACATTACATTTGTTGTTAATCAAAACTGCGCATGCGTGAAATCTGCACTCATCCAAAATGCTCTTCCTCCGTGAGATCTATATAGTAAGAGAGTACGATGACAGGCATCATCGATCTGACTCAAATTCGCGCAAACGAGAGAACAGCACTTGTTAGTGCTAATACTCAACAAACTTCAACTGGAAAAGTATTCTGTAATACTTGTAGAGTCGATATCAGATCTTCCAACTGGAACCGGCATATCAAAACTAAAAAACATAATACGGAAAAAACTGACGATAATGTTTCTGTTAAACGTTGTGTTGAATGTAATAATGATGTTAAAATGGGTAACTGGGCCAGACATGTCAAATCTGAAAAACATATACAGAAGTTTAGTCGTAATATTAATGCATCAGGTGCTATCCCTTTAGGCGCCTATTATTGGAGAACTCATAATAGGAAATTTAATGTTTGGGGAATGGGCAGTGGTGAATTTATAACAGTGCCTTCAGAAAACGATGAATGGAATCATTTGCCGATTCTTCGTGAAAAGCCAAATTCACAAGAGACAATAGCAATACCTCAATGCAAAGCAAGTCCTAAAATTGATGAAAATGTAAAAAAATGGATAGATTCCGTTCAAAAACCATATCGTGCTCAAATGACAACTACTAAACCTTCACCAAAGGCTGTTCCTCCTGTAGATGAACTGACACAATTTTTAATGAGAAAACCTACTCGTCCATCAAAACCATTCGCACCGGCTTAGAAAATGCCAACTCAACGATCAAATTCTAAAGTTCAAATTGAAACTCAATGTGGATCTATGCCTAAATTTGAGCCATTCCATATGCCTATTTTCGAAGATGAAGAAGATTCATCTATAACAGTGCCCCCCGCTCCATATAAAGAACAGAATTATTTAACGATTCTCCATCAACAGTCAAACACAATTGAGAAATCATCAATACCCGAATCAAGACAAAGTCGTAAGATAGATGGAAATATTCAAAAATGGATAGATTCAGTTCAAAAGCCGTATCATCTTCAAACGGCAATGCCTAAACCTGTACCACAACCAGATGTACTGCTTGACGACACGTCGCAAGTTTTAATAAATGAATCTACTCGTCCCATGGAGTCATGCATACCACCTCTTGAAGAGAACGTTCATTACGATAGCTATTTCGACCCAGACTTTGATTATATAGGAATCTCTTCGCGTACTGTGAATAAAGAAAATTATACATCGGACTCCGATCGAATTAGAAGAATTTTAGGACCGCCTCCATTCTCTACTGACAAACCTATTTTTGACCATTCCAATGAATCAAAAAAAATTGTGAATTCGGGGACGGTGCATTTCGATCTTCCTTATCGTAAAGTTGATTCTGAAAAGGTTGTTGAAACAAATGAACCAGTGAAGGAAAGCAGCTCGCCATTAGATGTGCACGGAAATGAATGTTGTGAAACATGTAAACAACAACTGAAATATCGAAATTGGGCGCGCCATATCAAATCGAAGAAACATATCAACAAAATTAAGCAAGAAGTGCAGTCTGAAAAGGTTGAAACAAATGAACCTGTGAAAGAAAGCAGCTCACCATTAGATGTGCACGGGAATAAATATTGTGAAACATGTAAACAACAACTGAAATATCGAAATTGGGTGTGTCATATTAAATCGAAGAAACATATTACCAAAATTAAACAAGAAGTGCAGCCACCATTAAAATTAGTTGAAATATTTCCATTTGAAGATTCTGTTTTCGCTAATAATACTAGAGATCGTAAACCTCCTTTCAGTGTTGCAGAATTAGGAAAGCCTGTTCATATTAAAAAGTTCAATAGTACATTATCACAGTTTAAAGTTGTTCCAGCTTATAAAAATTTCATGCAAGATTTTGATTTCACCAAACTAGAAAACCAGTTAACGAAAGTTCTTAATGCTGTATTATTCAATTAAAAAAAAAAAACTCGTTTCCAAAAGGGCGATAGAATCAGAATAATAGCAACAAATCCAGGTTTCAATAATCCGATATCGACAGCAACTTCGACTAACATAGATGCTTCTAAATTATTGAAAAGAATTGCCGAAATATTAACTTCTGATCAAAATGTAGATATTCTTCAAACAGTATTCCAAGTACAGATATTTAATATTCCAAGAGGTGGTAAAGGAAGAAAAATAATAAACTTGAGAAATGACAGAAGAACTAAAAGATGTATAACGGAACTCAGAAATGAGGATAATCTTTGTGGACCTCGAGCACTCATAGTAGCATTATCATATCAAACGAATAAAATACTAGGTAGGGACCTAACGCAGAACGAAATAAAACATATACGTATAGGTAGAAAGATACAAAAAGATTTAGCAGTACAATTATGTGAATGTTTTGACGATTATAACGAAGAAGGATTTACATTGGAAGATTTTAAAAAATCGGAGGAATTTTTGAACATTCAGATTAAAATTATATGTGCCGAGAATCTAAACAGTATTATATATTCAGGAGAAGAGAAAGAAATCAAAGTATACCTTTATAAAAATCAGAACCATTTTGATGTTATCAGTAGTATGTCAGCATTTCTAGGACGATCATATTATTGTGAAAAATGCGATAAACCTTACGAACAAAAAAATAAACATGAATGTACAAGTCAAAGAAAAATATGCACTTTATGTAAACAGCTGGAGCATAATGAAGCAAGCAAATCCAAAATTTTATGTGCTGATTGCAATAGGTTTTGTTTCAACGAGAAATGTTTAAGTAACCATGGAGAGATTTGCGGTTATATATATAAATGCACTAAATGTAATAGATTGTGTAAACGAGATTCGGAGCACATGTGTGGTTTCCGAAAATGCATTACCTGCAAGGGATTTGTTAAACCGGACACTCATAAATGTTACATGATGAGAAAGAAAGCCAAAGGCGGCTTCTGTGAAGAAGACTGTATTTGTAATGGTAAATCCAATAAACAACAAAAATCCTGTGGACCTGTTACTAAATACATATGGTTTGATTACGAAGCTCAACAAGACACTGGAATTCATATAGCTAATCTCGTGGTAGCACATGACTTTGAAGGCAAAAAATATTCTTTCCAAACAAACGAACAATTCTGTAGCTGGTTGATCTCCAAAGAAGATAAAAATTATACGGCAATCGCACATTTCGCTAAGGGCTACGACTCGTATTTTATACTGAAATATTGAATGAGTAATACGATCAAACCATTAACAATCTATACAGGTTCAAAATTGATGCTTTTAGAAATTCCACAAATATCGTTGAAAATTATCGATAGTTCGAATTTTGTTCAATCACCGTTGTCGACTGTCCCAAAAACTTTTGGATTGAAGGAACTCAAAAAAGGATATTTCCCTCATTATTTCAATACACCACAAAACCAAAACTATATCGGTGCTATCCCTGCAGTGAAATATTACGGTGCAAATTCCATGCAACCACAACAGAGGGAACAATTCTTGAAGTGGCATTCCGAAAAAGTAAATGTGAATTACATATTCGATTTTAGGAAAGAAATTCTTGAGTACTGCGAATCAGATGTTGATATATTGAGACAAGGATGCTTAGAACTTAGAAAACAATTTCTAGAAATTGCAAACATTGACCCTTTTCAATACTTGACGATCGCAGGTGTGTGTATGTCAATCTATCGTTCAAAATACTTACCAAACAATGAATTGGCTATAATCAAAAATGATAAAAAAGAAATGTACAGCAAGGAATCAATCATGTGGTTGAATACTTTTGAAAATGTCCAACATGCACTTAACGGAGGAGAAGCTACAATTTGTGGGTTTAAAGTCGATGGGTACAACAAAATTGAAAAAACTGTCTATCAATACATGGGTTGTTTCTGGCATGGTTGTAAAAAATGTTTTTCTCCATCTACGATCAACAATATGAAATATGAAACAATGGACGACTTGTACGAAAAAACAGTGCTAAGAAGTAAACAGATTAGAGATGCTGGGTATAACCTTATCGAAATTTGGCATTGTGAATGGATTAGATCGATAGAATATAGATCAATGAGTAAAACATCCCATGATATCGTTCAGCCTCTTAATCCGAGAGATGCATTCTATGGAGGAAGAACTAACGCTGCCAAATTGAGAATTGAAAATAAAAAGATGAGATATATTGATGTATGCAGTCTTTACCCAACAGTTCAATATTATGACTTTTATCCTGTGGGTTTCCCAACAAAAATTATTAAACCATCTTCATTCGATTCATCATGGTATGGATTGATCAGTTGTAAAGTATTAGCTCCAAAGAATTTGTATCATCCTGTTTTACCAGTTAGAGAAGGAAAATTAACATTCATATTATGTAAAAAATGTTTTGCGATTAAATCGAGCGAATGCTACCACACGGAAAAGGAAAGAGCTTTTGTAGGGACTTGGACTACCGATGAAGTTAACAAGGCGATTGAAAAAGGTTACAAAATTGTCGATATATATGAAGTATGGCATTTTGCAGAAAAATCAAATGATTTGTTCAAAGGTTACGTTCGCGATTTTATGAAAATAAAACTTGAAGCAAGCCCACATGATTACAATTCCAAAGAAGAATATGTCAAAGTTATCAAAGAACGAATGGATATTGATTTGGAACTAGATAAAATTTTACCCAATCCAGGCAAAAGAGCAGTAGCCAAAATATGCCTCAATTCCCTGTGGGGAAAGTTCGGACAAAGACAGAACATGACACAAACAGAATACGTAACTGATGTGAGAAGATGGTACACACTTCTTTTAAATGACAAATTAGAAATTTCCAATTGCATATTTGTAAATGAGAATATTATTCAAGTAACTTACAAATATAGAGAAATGTACGTAGAACATTGTACATCAACTAACGTGTTTATAGCTGCTTTCACAACTTC
Organism: Endomychus coccineus; assembly: GCA_958510875.1. Taxonomy (NCBI): domain Eukaryota; kingdom Metazoa; phylum Arthropoda; class Insecta; order Coleoptera; family Endomychidae; genus Endomychus; species Endomychus coccineus. The sequence goes on along the minus strand of OY294067.1, from coordinate 191,560,277 downwards.
GAATGCTAGATTACGATTATATGACATGTTGGAGCGTCTTGGAGATCACGTGGTTTATTATGACACAGATAGTATAGTGTATATTGATAATGGGAAAAACACTGTAACAACAGGTTGCATGTTAGGTGAATGGACAGACGAACTTGCAAGGAACGAATATATTGAGTCATGGATATCTACAGGGCCAAAAAGCTATTACTACAAAACCAATAAAGGGAAAGAAATTACAAAAATAAAAGGATTCACATTGAACTTTGAAAATGCTCAAAAATTGAATAGAACAGGATTGGAAAACATAGTACACAAACAACTGGAGAAAATTGAATTAAATTATAAAATGATTACAAGAGATACTAAAACGAAGAATCTAGTTACAAAAGATAATGTTAGGAAAGCCTTCAAAATGGACTATGACAAACGGAGAATTATTGAGCGAGATGGTATAATTGACTCATTACCTTGGGGTTTTTGAACACTACATTACAGTTTTCTGTAATTCCTTTTCGTAAAAACTGCCACTTATTTGATTTCCATCTAAATCTTTAATGTTGTATGTGATTGGATTAGTATATGCAATTTTATCGATCACAAAAATTTCTCGCCTCCACGTACTTTGATATTTGTTTTGAAATTCTTCTTTTTTACGAGTTATTCTGACACGATCACCCACAGCGAATCTAGGCTCATCATTCCCAACTACGTACACATAAACTGTATCTAAAAGATGCTGCTCGTTAGATTTATTCACTTGGGCAGGTGTCATTTTAATAGTGCTATGGACATTCAAATAATTGTATTCCTTCAATACAGTTTTTAGCATGTCAACCCATCTGAAATTTTTGTACATCTCAAACTGAATTTTCATCTTGTTATTCATAGTTCTATTAAATCTTTTTACAATAGAAGATTTTTCTTCATTTTCGGTATGATACATTTTTATATTGAATAAATTCAGAATTTTTTTGAAATCCTTATTTCTGAATTCTACACCTTTATCACAATGTAGCAAATTGGGTGGAGAATGATGCACTTTTTCACACTCGTTTAGAATATCTTTAAAGGCAGTAGCAACCTCATATCCATTTTTCGATCTCAGAGCTCTACTCCAAGCAAATTTAGAAAATGTATCAATTACGTTAAATATATATTTAAAGCCATCGTTCTCCTTTTCATATCGAGTCATAACTATCAAATCTGCAGCCCACAAGTCATCTATACCTAAAGTTACTATACGGCGCTTACAAAATTTTCTTATAACCGGTCGATGTAATTCTTTTGCTTCAATTTCCTTGACTCCACCACCTATAAATTGGCTCTTTTTACGCCCACAAATTTTACAATTGCATAATATTCGTCGTTTATTTCTTTCTGCATTCACAATGTTAAACGCAATGTTTGGTGTTTTCATTCTACATTTCGTACAATAAATCAAATCATGCATCTTGTGAACGTCTTATTATTAGCGTGTTATTATAACAAGTTCAATCCCAATAAATTTGGAAAATGTGATTCATTCGTGTATACCTATATTAATATATTATTCTAATAGCGGCTTCTAAGCAAGTTTATGAGAGGTTTCCGTGGCTCAAAGTTACGGGCATTGGGTTGTCACGCGTCAGTCCTCCGTTCAGATCGCGACAGAAAGTATTTTTTTCAGTTTCATCATCCGCTTGCAATGAACAGTTTTTGACATACGTGAATGTAAATAAAGTAACACCGACAAATTGTTAGCCACTAACAGTATTCATTTTGTTGGCGATGTTTAATTAACGAACGAACGTGTCGATGCACCCGCGAAACAATGACAAAGTCGGCTCGATTCAGAGCACGTTGGTGTCATTGTTTCGAGGGTACATCATGGGGTACAATTACCCTATAGTGCACCCGCGAAAATGGTAAATATCCTCACAATCGCTTGTTTCGCGGGTGCATCTAGAGGTATAAAGATGTCCAGTGATGTGCCTGCAAAAACACCGGTGTCCACGCTTGCGCTTACACCGGTGTAAGCGCCAGCGTGGACACCGGTGTAAGCGCCCGCGTTGACACCTGTGTGTATATCGTATTGATAGTGTCTGTAAAGAGATCTCATCGTAACGTAGACGATAGTGCAGTGACCGACATCTGATAAGGCTCTCTATCAGGCGGGCCAAAGTGAGGGGATACCTACTGCGCGACAACGCCCTCTCAACGACCTTGTTTACGCTGCTTAACGAGAATACGTGCGTTTCGATATGTGACCTCTCTAGCTACTACGTCTTCAGGGTAACGTTCAACTCATGTTCACGTTAACGTAGATTGTGTTCGCGTTTCGTTGAATCTAACGTACAGTATGATCATCGTACTTTTATGGCGTCTTCAGGGGAACGTTCAATTCATGTTCACGTTAACGTAGATTGTGTTCGCGTTGCGTTGAACTCAACGTACGATCATCGTACGTTCTGTTTCCGTTAACTAAAATACGTTCGTATTATAATATAATTTCATCAATTTTCTCTTTATATTTATCATTATTTGATTTCTTGGTCAAATCTATTGAAAGAAATCCATAATCTTTTTTCCAACAATTGCGACACATTGAATAAAACTTAACATATGTCATATCAGAACCGATAATATCTTCATACATTTTTTTAATGTAATGATTATTTTGTTTGAAAACGCAAATAAAATTTAGATTATTCCTAACAACTTTGATATCTACAAGAGTATAGCATTGTGTTAAATATAGGCATGATATATTTTTGTGCCTACCTCTTACAAAATATTCTTTTATCTTTTTTTGATTTTCGAGAATACAGTCATCAAAAACTACTAAACTATTAGAATTACAATCATCAACTGATATAACACTTTCACAATTATCATAAAAGAATGCGATTTGTTGTCCAAGTTCAATTGAAATATCTTCAAACATTCTCTGCAATATTTTATATGTAGGCTGTTCTAAAGATTTACTGAATATATAAATATTTTGATAAGGAATCCATCGTTTTGTAATTATATTCCAAACTAAAGTTGTTTTGCCACAGCCACTAGAACCGACAATGAGACATCTTAATGGTATCGGAAACCTGATATTCGATTTTGCATCTTTTTCATACACAGGTATTGGTGTAATTTTATACATATTTTCATTCTTATATAAGAGATGCCGTTGATAAAAATAAACGGAAATCAAAGTATTGGTAAAATACGATTAGAAAACCCGATACGTTTAAATGAAGATAAAACTTATGAAATAGGTTTATTCGCTTTAGCCTATTCGTATTCGGATAACAGTACTGGTAATTCTATCGATATTAAATTGGACTGCACAATCAGTTTTGAGAAAAAAATGAATAAGCTAGAATTAAAAAGTGGTATCTATTCAATCAACGAATTGAATTAGAAAATCGCTGAATATGTTGCAAAATTGGAATATATATTCTATTTAAATATAGGGATGGGTGGTAAAATTATAATTATCAGTGACATAAACTTTTTTATGGATAAAACATTGTGTAAATATTTGGGGTTCAAATTTCGGGAAGAATTTTTAGAAGACTTGCCTTCACGCAATGATATAATAACAGTTGGTAAAACTGAAATTGTTGGAGATTATCCTGTCAATCAATATCAAAACAGAAAAAATACTGCTGTTGCAGAATTGCATTGCAATATTATCGAACCTAGCATAACTTCTCATGAGTCGAACCAACATATTCACAGTGAAGAAGAATTGTTATATGTTTTTAAATATGATACGTCTGGTGAATTTGAGAAACCTCCAGAAATATTGTACGTACCATTGCAGAAGAATATTAAACGTATTCAAGACATAAGAATTACCATGTTAGATAACTCTCAAAATAAATTAATGGGTTTCACAGATTTTACAGTCTATTTACATTTGAGGCAAATTGCTAACGATATCCACAAGTTGGAGACTAATCAGATCTTGGCTTTATAAGGAACCTACATATAATAAGAGCGAAACATAAAAACAATGGATAGAATGAATATTGATGCAAATGAATTAAAGCGAATTAAAACCAATCTTACAAAAAAATTGGGAAAAGCAAGGAACTCTCAAATACCGAATCTTCAAATTAAAAGTAAAGAAAAATTGAATAATTTAGAATCTGAGGATGAAAAAATATCGGTAGAACATTATAAGCCACATATTACTGTTGACGCAGCAGCACATCTTGCTGACATTGAAACGATGAATCGAAACATATTTAGAGAAAAAAGAGTGGCAGAAGTCGAAAGTGAGGAGGCCAGAGAGAAAATGTATAAGCCTATAACTTCAGCATTGGAAAAAGTTGAATCAGCCGTAGACAAAGTTACTCATGGTGTTCATAAAACCGATGAGGGAATTAAAAATCTATTAGCAATTCTCCCTAATAATCCTGAAGGTCTAACGCCTGTTGGTGGAAGAATGTTGAAGGCGATTCCTCCTACAATTCATATCGGTGTCATTGCCAAGGAATATTTACCTCGAGCACAAGATAAAACGTTCGGCATATGGCATGATGAACAAAATAAAAGTTACAAACTGGGAAAGGCCGAAATTGCTATAGATAAAAATGATATTTTGATCGGGGATAGAAAATACGAAGGAACTATAGGCTTATGGAGATTGTTAACGTACGCTAATGCACCCGACAAAAATCTATATTCAAGATCAGACTTTCATAATTATGCAAAAATGTTAATAGACACAGAGTCGATTTATCATAGGAACGATAAAACTACAAAGAAAGTTAAATCTAGTAAGGGCAGTAAATACAATATTATAATAAAACCTTTGTGGGATAAAATGTTCAGGAAAGACAGAGGGGCGTCAGAAGATTTTCAAGACGCAGTAGATGGATCAGGATTGAAAAAATATTCTGACAATGAAATAGAATATAAATATATTAGGAACTTGAATGAATTGTTGAACAGATTATATTACATTGCTGCCCAAGAACAAGCAGGTAATAACAATTTCTATAATGAAAAAGCAGGGGTTGTTCGTTTTTTCACAGCAGAATTGGAAAAGCTTATTGATACTCCAAAAGGCATTGAATATTTGATATCGTTCGTATCACGTTTACCAAAAACCATAGTTTCTGGTTCTGGATTATTCAATGACCTCTTGAACAAATTACCCTTCGAATTACACGTTCCCGGATATAATTTTTTAGGACCTGGGACCAAGTTAGATGAACGCTTAGCCCGAGGCGATAAACCAATAAACAAATTGGACGAAGCAGCTTTAGAGCACGACACATTTTACAAACATCGTAAAGATACGAGGGATAGGCACCAAGCAGATGAAATTTTAGAAAAGGAAGCATGGGCTAGAGTAATGGCTCACGATGCCAATTTGGGAGAAAAGGCAGCTGCTTGGGCTACTGCGAATGCTATGAATTTGAAGCGACATCTTGGAATGGGTATCAAGTTGAAATTTTAATATATTATAAGATAGAAATCAAGTTTTAAAACATGAGTTCTGACCCTGTGAAAAGAATGCATAAATATAAACTAAACTTGACTACAAATCAATTGCAAAAAGTTGCAGCGGCTTACAAAAATAAATGTAATGTTGTTTTACAACTGGCATATGAAAATCTCAGAAACGGTTCACACGAAATTGTGTTATGTCCTGATGATATCGGCAGAGTAGAAAAAGCCTTAAAGGCAAAGAAAGGTCTACGCTTAACTTTGACATTCAACAATATTAAAAATATTAAAGAAGGTGGCTTTCTACCATTGTTATTTGCAGGCCTCGGCGCTTTAGGAGCGTTAACAGGTGGTGCTTCAGCAATTGCAAACACTGTACTGAATAAGAAGAGTAGAGATAGAGAACTTGCCGAGTTGAAAAGGCATCATCAAGCATTAGAGGGTAAAGGCATTAAACAGAAGAAACGAAGAAAAATTAAAAAAAAGTAAATCCTTTGACTAATTTTGATATTTTGAATATAGTCGATAAACAGAGCATTCCAAATTTTCGTGGTGTTTTCATGAAAGATGTATTACCAGCAAGTCCAAATGAAAATGAATGTGGTATTATCAATCTACAGAACTCTGATCAGAAAGGTAGCCATTGGACGGCTTGGTTCAAGAAAGGAAATCTCAAATATTATTTCGATTCGTACGGTGACTCAAATCCTCCTGCTGAGTTAGTGACATATCTCGGAAAAAGTAATTTATTCTACAATAGCGACAGAATTCAAAATATAGGTGATCCTCCAGTATGCGGCCATTTGTGTTTACAAGTACTCAAGCGATTATCGAATAAAGAAGAATACGAGAATATTTTAAGAAATATAGATGCAGCCTCTGCACCAGGAAGAATATGAAATTCTCCATAATAAGAGAGCAATTATATTTTTGTATAATTATTCGATGGAGACATTCAATAAATACAGAGATAATATCATACGCGCAGAATACCGTAATGTTTTGCCAGATTCAAAATTGAATTTGAACAGTGTCAACAAAAAAACCACCTTTCGTATAGACTACAATGACAACTTCGCGACTAAAAACTTTCAATACTACATTTCGGGACAATTCGTACGAAACGATAACGGTCAAGATTATGCCGCCAATGCAAATATAAAATTAATTGATAACTTCGTTCCACATTTATTCACACACATCGAAGTTCGAAAGCGTAACAAACTTCTTCAAGAAGTTGAATATCCTGGTTTGTGTAGCACTGTTGAAGGAACAGTGAGTTACTCCTTAGGTTTTGACGGCCCAACTATGAATTCAGGTTTTCAATCAACATTCCGGGGAGGTGGATCATTCAATACTGTTGGAAACTTGTCAAATTTAGGGCTGGGATTCTTTAAAGATGTTGCACTACCAATTTACAAAGGAAGATTTGAAATTACCTTCATACGTAACACTAACGACGATGCTTTGTTCAGATGGAAAAACAAGAAGGATGACGGTACATTTGATGATACAACTCTACCGGTTGCAGGTAAAATAATCATAAGCGATTTCTATATTAGAGTTCCCATTATTGATTATGAAGACACTGCTAAAATTCAATTGATAAATGAACTTCAAACACTCAGTTCCAAAAACGAGTATGTGCTCAGATTTAAGACTTGGCAGTGCATTTGTCAGAAAAACATTTTAGGGAGAACTTTGAATTTTGATATAACGAACATTTATCGTAATATAAACAGTCCTCTATTTGGGATGGTCACATTCCAAACCGATAGATCTGGAAATCAAGAAAAAGATCCTTCTATCTTCGATCACGCAGATGTGGAAAACATCTGGTTTGAAATTAATGGGAAGAGGTATCCTGAAGAACCACTCGATTTGGATTGGGATAAAGGCAATTTTGCAATAGCTTACGATATGTCGATGGATTTCAAACGTATATTTTATAGAACAAATTATGAAGTACCTTTCGTTTACGCAAACCCCGATGAATTCAAAATTGTTAGGCCTGTTTATGTTATAGATCTAACACGCCAACCATGGACCAACGGGAAGAGTAACGTTGTACTCCATGTCGACTTTAATAAAAATATAGATCCACCAACCGCCAACAACGAGGGTACACTGTGTTACGTTGTAATGGTTTCGAACACGGCTTTCTCATACGACATATTAAACAACACCATTAAAGAAGAACTATAGATTGCTGAATTGGAATTTGTATTATACATATATAATAATTTAAAGATGAAATGAATTTTTAATTTAGTGAAAAATAAATAAATGTAAAAAACATTGTGTTTTCATTATTATCGATGCCACCTTATTTGCGATTCGACGACATAAATGGGGGCGATTAAAATTATTCCATAGATTAGATGAATACACTTTATACAACAATGTGTACCATGTGTCCTCTCTTACTACTCATGTTTCTTCCCAGACCATCTTTCTAATATGATATTATATCCAGTTTGTTGAATATTTATGGGATTATCATTCGATTTTCTATATACTTCAGCATTATTCAACATTTTAGACAGGTCATCCTCATGTTCATTTGTATCTATGATAACAGTTTCATCAGCTTTATCTGCTTTCAAGACAGTGATTTGTGGGTTCGATCTGATGAATGATTTCTTCGAAAACTTGTATTGATTTGTTATTCTTATAGTCAAATTTATTATTTTAAAATTTTTGTTTGAACTTAGATTTTGTGTTGATACATTTTGATCTTATTTCATTTGATAGTTGAGTAAGTTATTTGCAATTCCAGTTTGAATTGATGAAATCATGTTATTAATTTGCTTTTCTTTACATAGAGTAGTGCTAAATTTCTCACCTAGGGCTAAAGTTTATATTACATTTCCTGGAATGTGGGTTTGCGATAAATTCATTGGACAATTATCATCACCTATGAAGTTCCTTCTGTCTTTGTCTTATAATTTATTGATTTCATCAATATTTCTTCTTTATTATGTTGAAGTTTCTTCCAAATTTTTTAGTTTCTAATTGTAAATATGTATTGCACAATTGTGTTGGTAGAATATTTTTCATTAAAGATTGATTTTCAGTGTGTTTCGCATTTTCACAAGTGTCAGTCAGTGTCAGATATTAAGAGGCTTAACTCTTTCAATTGAAGAGTTTCTTTGAATTCAAGATAGGTATTATCTAAGTACACACTATTGAAAACAATGTGATTATCTTCGATTCTTAAGAACTTAGGTATTATTCTTGAATTTTTCAATCGTAATAAGTTTGGACAGAGAAGGACATAGTCTTGAAAGGGGAGGAAAAATGGTCAAAGAATCAAGATTTCCTGTTCAAGCTATGCACGCTATACCCAGGCCACAAGGTCGTATTATTTGTTCTGATCATCGGTGTTTTTGGACGGAATTCGATCTTCGCTGCGTTTCAACTTGAAGAACTCTGTACAGATTTTTATAGACTGGATGCAGAAGGCAGTCATTCCGGGTTCAATAAGGGCACACGATTTGTCAACCTAAAGCCACTTATCGACCGGGGGGAAGGAGTAACTTCAGTTAACAGTGGTACTTCCAAAAAATTTGATATATCATTTGCTATTATATCACCCAATAGGAGGACTCACAGGCAAAAAGAAGTATTGCTTCTCCCCATAGCTATTTTGGTAGGTTTGTCTCATCAAATTTTGTCCTAACCGTGTCCATAAGGGTTCTTTCATACATTCAGCTTTGCCGTTCTGGTGCGGACTATATGGCAACGTTTATTTTATCTCGACACCTTCAATTTTGAGAATTATTTTCGAATAATTTCATGAGAATTCACCCCCATCATCACACCTGCTCTTTTTTTGTTTTTATTCCATCTAGAGTTTTATCCAAGATAGCTTTATTATGAATGTGAATAATTATCAATTAATACCTGAAAATATCTAAAACATTCGAAAGTTGAAGTTAGATCAGAGCCAGCGATATCATATCGGTGTGAATAAGTTCTCCAATTTTAGAAGTTTTCTTAGAACACATAATAAACATTTTTCTAGTGCTTTTTCCTGTAATACAATGAGAGCATATCTCAGTTATAAATGGTTAACTCAACTGCTTCAAGTTGAAGCTATCTAAGTGTCCTAATCTTTCATGCCATAAAATTGTCTTATTTTCATTTTTCAAATAAGAGTTCATATTATGGCATATTATTTCTCTTTCAAAATCAAACTTCAATAGGAACGAGCTACTGAAATTTTCACAATAGAATATATAATTATTATAAGTACACTATCTTGGCATACCTTCTGTTTTGAATAGATAATACACTGCAGGTTGTAAATGTGCTTATCAACTTATATACTTCTTGTTATGTGACGATGTTCGGATACATACGGTGAAATTGATTCAAACTCGATGTAAATTAAAATAATACTATATTTACACCTTCTATTATTGAATATTTTCTTCAATAAGTGACTGTATAAGTTAAATTATGAGACATACTTTTCACTATGAAAGCTTTTAAACAAATCTCTTTTCTTAGACAACAAACTTCCAGAGTTTCCTCCTTATTTGCAGTTGAAATTTCACCAGTTTTGGCTGATCCTATTACAACTTCATTTTCTAATTCCTCTATCTTAGTCATGAACTGTTGTAGTTCACTCGCAACTAAATATACACTCGCACCAAAGTCTAAACTGAAACAGTTTGCAGAACTTTCCAACTTCAAACAGTCCAATGCGATAAACACCATCCTGTATGAAATACTTGGTGAATACTGAACCTCGTCCTCTTCCTCTGGGATTGGAATTTCTTCTTGTCTCTTCTCTACCACGATAGTCTCCTAAATTTTTCCCTTGAGAACAATAAGCAATATTATGCCCTTGTTTTCCACATTTATAGCAAATATATCGATATTGTGTGAATGCAGTTTCATTTTCAATTTTGTGTGAACTACTCTCATGTCCACTCTCAGTTTTAACTGCAATTCTTCACAGAACAATCTGGATTTAAAAAAATCCATGGTCACTGCCGTATTATTCAAGGTCTCAATATCGGTGATTATAGGTTCATATTCTTCTATAAAAAACGAAAGCAGACATACCTTGTCCAATTTATCGAAGGTTCATTCAGCATCTTCCAGCTATCGGATAACAGAATTGAACTTCAAAATATGGTCCTCTAGTTTAATGTTTTGTCCACACTCCATAGTGTGGACAAGTGTTAGCTTAGCGAATACACTTTTTCTTTGAGAAACACGTTCTAGGGACTTGACCATTCGCTTTTCAGTTTTTGCATCTTTGATGATTTCTATAAATGTTTCTCTGTTACCCTGCTATACACTGGATGATTAATGCTTTTGCTTCAGCATCTTTCACTTTGAAGGCTTTCTCATTTTATTCAGTAGTGAATTTCGACTCTTCTCTTTCCAGCGTTTCAGCAATTTGTTTTTCTTCTAGAAGTGCTCGTACTCTGAACTTCAAGTTGTTGAAATTTTCAGAATTCAATTTGAGGAAATACCAAAGTGTCGCTCATCATCTTTGATTTTTGTCAAGTTCACCGATTACTGTTTCACTGAGCAACGTCTTGCGTGGTCTAACCTGTTACAGTTATATTGAAATCAGAAGAATACTGTTTAATTTATTGTGTTTTGTTAATATAGAACAAATGCACTATAAGTAAATATAACACAATACTGAAGGTCACAAGTTACAAACTATGTGCTTTCTTGAATTATACCTTCAGCAGAGACAATTATTTTTACAATTTCTTCACCTTTTTACTTATACTACAAAGAAATGTGTATTAACAAAACAGCTTCAAACACAAAGCCACAACAAACTATTCAACTAAATCTTATCTCAAGACAGTATCCAGTCAAGGGTTATGGTAAAATAACACCGATAATGAATATGATCTGATGAAATTTTTAATAATTTGATGAATTGTCTGTTGACTTAGCGAGAATTATTGCACCCTGCCGCTCTAAACGAGGCACTGTCAAAACCTCCACATGTTCCACATTTGACTTGACAGAGAGAATATGTGATTGCATTCCACCTTCGACATTCATGATGCGAATCTGAACATATAATGCTTAAGCATCTTGGGAAACATCATAGAAGTCATGCACTCCTGTGGAGAATGTTATCTTTGAATCGGATATGTCCCGCTATACCTAGTTCATTCAGATGTAAAGTATCCATTTTGTATGAATATAAAAGTAAACAGATTCAAACAAACCTTTCATGCCACATTTTCCGAAGAAGAATCCAATGATAGCAGTTATGCACTCAAGAGTTCATGGGGATCATATTATATTGGGAATACTCCAGTGAGAATGAATTTCTTTTTATATTTTGAAAAATCGTATGAGGAAATATTGTATAACACATCGTTTTCAAAAGACCAAAGATAACCTAAACTTTTGCAATTTTCGGTTATGCCAAGTTGAAGTAATTGTATTTGGGAATCTGTATTTTGAAAGTATCGTTCAAGATAATTAGTGATTCTGTTTTTTCTAATTGAACTCTGCTTCACATAAAATATTTAATACATCTCCACAAGCTTGTCTGAACTCTTTTATGGGATCTAAGCCGAGAAGAAAATCATCAACATGAAATAAATTTGCTATTGCTTGAGATACATTAGAGAATTTTTCTGAATTTGATGTTGACAGTTGTTTCATATATCTTATAACAATGAAGGAAGTATATGTTGTTTCATAGGTTACAGAAATGAGATTTCCCTAGGGGCATGACCTCAACTTCTGCCAGGTTCTTTGTGCCTTGTGTCGGTGGCAATACTTGTCTGAACGAGGGAGCCCTAAAGAGTCACATCTTGTATGTATGGTGGTTCAGCCAGAAACATATTGTAAAAACTTGTGGAAACGAATGAATCCGTCTAAGAGAATGAAGGGCCGAGGCCAAGCAGAATACCAGGTTATGGCATGCCTTCGTTATATTTTCGGATATATCCCAATGAGGGTAGCAACTTCCAAGAACAAAAAGAGCAATGGTCCCAACACAAAACCCTGGGGAACCTCATGAACAAGATGTAGGAATTCAGAAGTACCCCCATTCGTACACACACACTGGTACCGATCATGCAAATAGGATGACATTTGTGAAAGAGTGACTCCTCTGAAACCATACAACTTCAACTTATCTAACAGAACCTCATGACAGACCCTGTCAAACACTTTACTGAAATTGAAAAAGATTCAAGATAGTCATCGAGCCGTATCTTGATAAGGACTTCAAGTATCTTTCCAAAAATGGGCACTATACTCATCGGTCTATAGTTATCTGTAATAATCCGACAGATTATTACTTTTTGGGGGCCTTCAAATAATTTGATTTAATTCAAATTGAAAGTTTTATGAATTATCATATCTAGAAATGAACATACGATATGTGAGATATGTCTAAAGGCAACTGTAATCTGAACCTTCTTTCCTGTGACAGTGACTCCCAGGCCAGCCATGAACCATGCTTTACAAATGTAAGCACGGCACGAGGTCAATGGTACTCTTTGCCTGAGTCAGTAAAAGTTCACGTGGAGTTGAGCAGACCTGTCACTTAGACTTAGATTGCGATAGGTGGATTTATAACTTATGAGCGGGTTTTGCTTCCGGTATTCTAAATTGAACATATTTTCTAAGCTTTGCGCGTGAGGTGGCCACCGCTTCAATGATTTCATAAAAACTAATCACGTTGGGGAAAAAAGTGGTTCTTCACCATCTACTCGATAGTTCTCCACCACCTACTTTTGTTCGGTAAGTCCAGCCTGCTTTGTGTCCACAGGGATGTTCCATTGTTGCATTAATTCAAGTCATATATTTTATTTAGATTCCATACTCAAAATAATCAAAATGTTTTAATTTCTTTTATTGTGGTTGAGATGATGTCCGTATAAAGTAATAAGGTAATTTTCCATAAAAGTCATGTAGAGCCTTAATTCAGCTTTATTTTTGTCTCAGAGATCATATTTTTGTGAAATCAATCAATATCCTGTTTGTCAAGACTTAAACAATTTAAGTTCAAGAATTTTAGATAGATTAAATTAATTTATCGAATTGTGTTCAAATAAGTCGGCAAAGAAATTATCTAAATTCAACCTACGTTGAAATTTCGCTTGTAGTATTGTAAAAGTAAGAAGCCCGGGGCTGTAGGTAGCTTGCGTAGGGGTAGTTTGAAGCATTGAATTGGCTCATAGTTAGTACTCAGTTGTGTAGCAAAATTGAACGTAGGATTGGTGCAACAAGGGGTATGTTCCCTGGGGCTGAAGCAGCGCTGGACTTTTTCGCGTCTTTCGCGTTTCGCGGAGAATGATTGTTCCTTAAAAAATCATTTTGTGACAATTTCCTATCATACCAATTTTAAAACGACGTAGAAATTGAGTGTTTGAATCCTTTGTGCCTTATTACTACAAGGAGTTCGAGAGGGAATTGTGATATTAGACCAACAGGGTGAGTGCATTTTGATTGCCAGAGAACAACTGTTATATTGCCTTAATCCTCTGAAATGGCGATATATTATAATGTGGTTATTAAAACTTCAGATCATGCTCCGCCCGCCACTGTTTATTTTGTTAATATATATTTTTCCTGCGATTCAGGCTAGGTAGTAATCAATCGTAAGTCCGCTTATCGGAGATCACTTAGTGGATATGATCGAGTATCAGGTCGTTAGGCTTCCCCCAGGTTACCAGAAAGAGAGGAATCCTTCAATTTCATAAATTATCTATAAATCATCGACCAGATCGAGCGCGAAATCGATCACTGTTCCGTGTGTGCTAATTAGCTTTCACTGACTCCAACTCTCTTAAGAGAACCGGAGCAGGAACTCGCTCGCTGGCGGAAGGGTAGAACTAGCGACACTGATAACGGCTTCACAGGTTCCCCCTTGGGGTGAACCTGAATTTGACGTCTATAAATTCATGTATCGTTCCCATTTGTTAATTTTGGTTTAATCTTATGATCATTTTGTTGGATTTTGATGTACTGAATCTTTGTTAACTTTATTCAATATATATTTATTATTTAACTTGATTAACGAGTTTAACTGGTAATTCCTAATCACCTCTCAGCGAATACGACCTTCAGAATTTACGCTTGAATAGATATGAAGATGTAATTGTAAGAGGCAGTCCCTTGGAAGGAATCAAGGCATCGTAGTCAAAAACAGCTTCTAGGTGGGCTGAAATATACACCTAGTGGTGACAGCTTCAAAGAACCTCAATGGTACACGAATCAACTGAGATCTCCGATACCCGAACAGTTTCCAACAAACAATTCTCACATAACACTTCGATGAGGTATCAGATTAGATTTCTTTTCGGCTAGGAAACTTGTCATATGATTAATTGAAGACATCTGCCGGTCAATAAAACATCGACTATTGAAACTAGCATTCCTGATGTGTGATGTCGCTAAATATCGCGACGTGGCAGGTATGATAACGGAAGTCGAAGAGAACTCATTGTGGTGTTAACCTTTAACAGGGTAGATCGAGATTTATATTTCATTGTCTTCACATACATTTTCTAAATTTTTGCTTCCGAAATATGATGCACATCAGGTTACATATAATTTGATTTAGATTTGTTCTTTCAGATACAATTTAATTATTATTCTTTCAAGTCACATTTTTAGTATTATTAATTCAGTCACATGTTAACTATTTGCTAATTCTAAATATCAATTGTAATCGTTTATTTCTTTCAGATTAAATTATATTTTTGCCTAAATTGATATCTCGTCAAGATATCCATTTTGTAATAGTGTTTCACAATTTGGGAAAGATAACATTATCGGTTGTGGAATCACCTGGTTATTCCAACCGACGGTGTTGCTTGTCCTTTTGATCTCAAGTCAGGTACTGTTCGTTCTTTGAAATTACCGGGTTTGAACGTCTGAGGTTCCTCACCCCTTCACTCCAAGGCGGTTTAGTGACTTTCCTGACAGGACCGACTTTCAGTTCCTACGAGTTTTAAGGAGGGTAACATTTTCTTGTTTGAATGACCATAATTTCATTCTCTGATTTTGTTGTTTATCCGAAGTTGTATTCCATGAATTTTTATAGAATCATTCGAGGTATACTTTGATGCCTCTTATTGGATATTTCTTTTAGTTCTTTTCAAGTTAATAATTGATTTAATTTTATAATTGTTTTCTTAAAATTCCATTTATGTTATAAATTGATTCAATTTTATAATTGTTTTTCTACGAATTCAATATTATTTATATTTCCAATTGTTATTCTAAAAAATTTGTAATTTAATTTTCTTTATAATTCAAATTCTGATGGAATATACGAATTGTTAAGTTGAACTTGTATTGCTTTTCTGAATTTCCATCGACTGTTAAACCATCTCGTAGTGCTTGTATTCTTGACTGTGAATTCATTTAGTTTTATAGTTTTTGTAAGCAGTTGGCGCTTGGGCAATTCACCAGTCTTGAATCACAAGGCACGTTTCACTACGAGCCCTGAGATTAATTAATTCAAATTGAGCTAGTTGGGCCATTTAAGACCGACCCAAAGCGGGTCCGTTTCAAAATACACCTTACAGAATGTAGGTAAAGTAAAACAATGTTAAAAAATCGAGAATAATATCTATACTATTCTTAACAACCAACGCATTAATCTTGTATACATCTGTACATGTAGAGTTCTTTATTAGACCATAGACTATTGACTGTACCTCAGAAGAATCAGTAGGACGAAGAAAGAAGGAAATTGAACAACTTGGTATGAGCTGTGAATTATGAGACATGGAAAGTACGCTTGAAGGATGTGAACTAGTAATCCGCTCATTAATGGAAGTGAAAAATTCGTTGGAAGAGTCAGCTGAAATATCAGGAATCACTCTATGACAGTCCATATTTCTTCCATAATTTATTATATTCCAACACGTTTTAGACTTGTTAGAAGAGTTGACAACAAGATCGTCATAAGCTAGCTTTTTACCCTGAGTGAGGGCGTTTTTGTAATCCTTCTTCAACCCATCTTAAGCTCTCTCAACAACGGGATCCCTAGTTACATTATACACACACTTAACAGTCTCGAGAGTCTCTCTTTGCTGACGCAATGAATCATTAAACCAGGTCACAGGTACACCACTGACTCTATTAAACTTACTCTTAGGGGAATGAAGAGCTATCAGTGAACCGTATGAACTAACAATGTTGACGGCAGAAAAATTCACATCCTCGGCTGTGAGATATGCTCCCCATTTTATCTGGGAAAGAGAATCTCTAAATCGTCTAAGCCCATCCGACGAGAACCTCCTAGTAAACACTATTCTACTCACAGGTTGAACAGGCAGTGGAGTTGAGATGTGAAGCCCAATGTGATCAGAAAGACACAGATGATCTGTGCCACTTAAATAGGAGTCAGGGTCCAAGCTGGTAATCATATAATCAATACAGGAGGAACTGGTTTCACATATCCTAGTAAAAGTCTCAATAGCAGCACCCAAACCGAAGGATGCAATCGAAGCATTCAAGTCAGCAAGACTGCCTGAGTCACCAAGAAAGTCAACATTAAAATCACCCAAAATAATGACTTTTTCATATGCATCAGAAGTAAAACAAAGCACTCTCTCTAGTCTGTCCAGGAACACCGAAATCGCCAGAACAAGGACGATGAAGAGAAATGACAGCTCACCTAATTGGCAACAGCTGTACGCCGCAGAATTCTGCATGAAGTTCCTAACAATGAGACAGTAGATCAAGCGGAGAGCACTCCAAACCACAACCGAGAGCATGAGTATTGATAAATATAGCTACTCCACCATGATGGTGGCGGGATCGACAAAAATAGCTACCAAGCCTGAGCCTATCAAGATTTACCAGCCTCAACCGGTCCTCGTCCAACCATATCTCAGCTATTGCCACCCGTTAACAATTTAATCATATCAATATTACTTGCTTTCAAATTCTCCACAATCTCCTTAAGATCCGCTACAATATTACTGATAACAACAGCAAATCTCGGCGATTCGATAATTTCAATAAGTTGAATAGGATTTGTATCAACATTACTCGGTGAGTTATCACGCTTAGACACAGGCGCTGAACACTTAGGTAATCACTGTTGCACCAGCCGTTTCATTCTCCTGGCTCAGAGTAAAATTCTCACATTCAGGGCAAATCCACAATTTAACATCGCCATTCTTATTCATCTCATCAAGTTTAAGAATCTTGATATTAACAAAACGAATATGTATAAGATTCTTGCACTGTAAACGAGCAATTGAATCAACATAGCGGCCAACCTGCCTCTACAAACACCGCACAAAATGCCAACCATCGTGCACGACTACTACAACTCGTATAAATTTACACTCTTAAGAATATTGGTTCAGCACAGTGGCGCGGCTCGTGAATTTTTGAGAGAGGAGGCTGGACATAAAACGTTTTTGTAAAAATATACTCTATTCACAGCCTTTCAACCTTTGCACAGCGACCGTACCAGCTACTTCAGTGACAAAATTAATTGTTTCCCAGCAAGAACCAACGTGGAGGTATAGTGTTTCTCTTGCCAAAAAATTTTTTTGTTCGTTTTTTGTCTTTTATTTTTTTTGGATTTTTAATATTTCTTCTTTTTTTTGGAATTTTTCATATTTTGTTTTTTTTTATTAATTTTACTAACTTTTTTCATATATTAACGGAATTCTACTGTTTTCAGTTTGCGAAAAATGATCAATAATATTATCAAAAAATGTATCATTTTGTTTTAAGTGTTTTACTAAATCTTTTTCAATAGATATTAAACTAACACTGTATAAACGATTTTGGCCCATTGTATTTGGCATGTAAGTTTTAATTCGTTTGAGAGTAGAAAATGATCTCTCCACCGATGCCGACGTGACAGAAATGGTGACTGTCAAACAAAGTAGTTTATAAGACTGAGGTAAAACTTGTTACAAATCATTGTCTATCATATATTTTATCATATCGGCGTGTCATACTGGCCTAAAATATCTTCATCCGAGTATATAACGCATAATTCATTGTGCCGTGCTATTTTATCAAAAAATTCATATTTTAGATCTAAGTTATCTTAGAGTGTATTGGAGAACACTTTTGAAAAAGATTCGAAAAATCTTCTATTCGTCAGGTCAAAAAACTTCAATTCATGTAAATCGGAAAATCGAATCTCAATTTGACCTTTAATAGTGTCTAAAATTTCATAAAAAAGTTGTTTATAATGTAGTTTCTTGTCTACCAAATTATATGTTTTCCTC
Organism: Endomychus coccineus; assembly: GCA_958510875.1. Lineage (NCBI taxonomy): Eukaryota > Metazoa > Arthropoda > Insecta > Coleoptera > Endomychidae > Endomychus > Endomychus coccineus. The sequence goes on along the minus strand of OY294067.1, from coordinate 191,541,624 downwards.
CTTTTCGCGGGAGGAGCCTCATCAGTTGAAAAATTTTCAAATAAAATATTAAAATGAAATTCTGTATTACGGAAACTTGAAATTTTTCCAATGAGATGTTTCAAACGATCTCTTGAATAAATTATATGAGTGAATTTATGTTGTAAAATTTGAAAAATAAGATCAGTTTGTTCAAATATTAATTTGAAATTATCAAGAAAAAACAAAAATTCTTCATTTTCTAAATAAGATTTTAAGCCAACAGCAGCATTTAATGAAACCTGATCTGTTGAAAAGTCATCACTGTTTAATACAAAATCAAATGTTACAATTAATTTGTCTTTATTTTTTTGGATGGTAAATACTGCACGTGATGTAAAATTCCATCGAGTTGGAGCATTACAGGGAAATCAATGATTTTTTTTAAAACTTCGTATCGTCAATACTACTATTAGTATTAACAATGATCGATTTTGATAGTTACCTAACATTAATAATCCTTTCAAATCCGGTAAAGGCCGTTTATTTGAAAGAAACACTTTCATCATATGTTAATTCACTAAATGGATTTTCTAAAAGGCAGCAACTAACTCACTAACACTCATTTTAAATTTACAACAGACAACAATCTAACCTTACTTCGAGTGGCGTGACAACACATAAACAAGCACTGACTGGCCTACTCAGCAGTCGGCAGAACGCACGTCATGTATTTCATAGATTGCTAGCGGCTGCCGCAGGCTAGCCTCCAGAGGGTGTTGCCATTTTCGCTAATCTATTACCCAGTTGGCGTTCGGACTGGTCGGAAAAACGGCAACTGCGTTGAACAACACATGCTCAGCGTTTGAGATATATAGAGAGTCTAGCCTCAGGGCACTGTTGCCAGATTAAAAATAACTACTGAGAACGGGGAATTGTTTGTATAATTTTAAAAATTATCAGAGAAACAGGAAATGAAATGGGGAATGATCATTAAGATAAATTGGTGAGGAGGCTGAGCCTCCTTAGCCTCCTTCGAGGAGCCGCCACTGGCAGCAACAATCAATCAGCCCTACCAATCAATGATGAGGTTCGATTCACTAATGTAGAGTCATTCACCATGGACAGGCTATACCACAAACGCATAGGTATTAATATACCTCTGAGCAAACACGCCCAGATAAACTTCAAGAGGAAATACTGGATATAACGCGATGTGTCCGACCAGCGATTGAAGAAGGAACGCAAGCCCACATCAGGATATGCACAGACAGAAAAGCTAGTCTTGCTGCAAGGGGTAGAATACAAATAACATCGAAGCTCGTGTGGGAGTACAAACACGCTTAACAAACTTCAGCAGAGACGGAAGCAGACTCACTCTATTCTGGCTCCTTTGCCACTCCAGAATAAGGTGAAGCGAAATAACCGATGAGCTTGCAAAACTAAAGGCAAGAGACTCCTGATGGGCCTCGAACCAGCATAGACATTCCGAAGAGTAGCATCAGAGAAACAACACTAGAAATAGTGAAGTAGTGAACGGTTGTAGACAGTCTGAAGCACTGGTTGGACCACACTTTAGAGAAGACTGGTCTCTGAAAGTGTGGAATATGGTTGAAACAACTGCTGACACAAATACCAACGGGACATGAACCGTTCAATTACCACCTCTACAAAAGGAATCAGAGCAATTCACTCTTATGCAAGTGATGCAAACGAAAAATCGAAACTATAATGCACATTCTCTGCAGATGCGTACCACGATTCCGCGAGACACACAGTACTCTACGAAGAGCTATGCGACGCTGTGAAGTTCTAGAAACTAACTAGAAACGAGGACTTTTTGAGTGCTCTAACCACCTATCCGATCACCCACTATTGACTGGATGTTGAAAAGGTAGCTGTTCGTCCACTTTGGGCGCTTGGTAAAAACTCTTGAGCGGGAACCGTTCCACTAGATGATACATGGTGCAAACGTGCTTAGGCCTAGGCATAAAGGAACACAACAGATTTCATTCATTTATTTATCTACTTAACAAATCACGTTATTCAACAGATTGTGTTTAAACAATCCAATAAATGGATAAATCAAGAATGTTATGGCTAAATGATTATGAAACAATTGGAGAATGGAATCCTAGACTCAATACAATATGTAATACAAAAATTAATTTTGTTATTTTCAAATTTGGAATAATGATGTCACATTAATTATCCATGTAATCAAATACGCATCGGGCTTGCTTTTTGTTTGTATATAAGGATGAACTGAATAGATCAATATGTGAGAAGTATGAGTTCCTTTGCATTATACAATTTGGTGAGTTATTGGCCAAATTTGTGCGTAATAAAGAAGTGTACAATAAGAGTCTTGATCTAGAAGGATAGTATTCAATATTATATTGTAATTTATTAAGAATGTCACGGTAGTTAATATGATTATATAATAATTTCAACAGAAAAAAGTTACTTAAAATGTTATTCATCTTGATAAAAGTTTCATGAGTTTATATTATCTCAAATTGTGCTCATACGCAGCATAGAGCGAGTTGGTTAATAATTGTTTTCCGAATTCTTCCAAGGCCAGTCACCAGAGGAAAAATTGAGGAAAAAATTGAAGGTGTGAATATGCAGTGTTTTTATATGTATTTCGGTATGCTGAGAACGAGAAAATAATTAAAAAATTCCTCCATGTTAGCTTCAGAAGTTACGGGATGTTTTGGCGCGAAAAAAGACGATTTTCATGTTTTTTGCGTTTTAAAATAAAACGGTGGCCCAAATGGAATAACATGTCGGGAGACAAATGGTAGAAGAAGTGGTAACACATCGTTTGAAATGAAGTGAAATATATTTTGAGGTTATGGTCTTGAGATATCAGCGCATATCGCTTAAAAAATGAAGGTGTAAATTTGGTATGTTCTTATATGTATTTTGATGCGCTGAAAACGGGAAAAATAACAAAAAATTCTTACAAGGTAGCTTCGAAAGTTACGGCCATTTTTTGGCACGAAAAAATACGATTTTCATATCTTTTGCGTTTAAAAAGAAAACGGTGGTTCAAATGGAAAAAGATGTCGGGAGATAAATTGTACAAGAAATAAACACGCATCGTTTGAGCAGCAATATAAGTCATTTTGATGTTACAGTTTTGAGATGTGAGCAAACTATAATTTTTGTAGGTAAAAACAAATGTTTTTTTTTCATTCGAATATTGACCAAAGAAAATTTGAATTGAAATACAGTTTTTCATAAACTTTCTACGGTGTTTTGTTTTTTTTTTTATTTTTCATTTTGGCTCCACAATCGGCCATTTCCAAAAATCCCTAAAACTGAGATTGCCAGCCGAAAAATGGACTTATCGACAAGTAAAAAAATTCTCTTGTAGATCTCAACAAATGTGATACAAGACATCCTTCAATACTGTTTTTGGGGCTCAAAAAGAAATGTAGGACAAATTTGAAAATTTCGGACCTCGGAAAATGTGCAAATTTTTTAGGTTGGGAATTTCTTAGGATAAACAAATCTCAGGTTCTGTTATAGTATTTCACGACACGTATTTTACCCTGAAGAAAACTTTTCTAGGTTGAGTAGAAGTTGAGATATTGATATACATGTGTTTGGGCCTCCCCAGAACTTAATTTTGGGCCTATAGAAAAAAATTGGAGATCATTGGAAAGTAGACAAATTTTCTGATCTACATTCAAAAATGAGACCTCGTAACTATCACCATCTCGAATTAAGAGCGCGTTAACATAAAAAAAATCACGTGTAAAATAATGCAGCGGCATTATATACTATACCGCTTATCTGCCGTAATAGTAGATTTCAAATAAAAAAAAAATTTTGAATACCTAAAACTTGATTAGTATCAAAATAACTAAAAAATGATCACTTCTATTTAAAATATTATTATTGCACATTGTTATATTCAATTTAAATAATTTTTCTTGTCAAGAATCATATTTAACAAATGTAAACGCATTTTCATGTGACCGCCATATACTTCAAATTAATAGTATATTCAAAAGAATCGGAAAACTAATCGATGACTCATCATACTTACGTATATTGATTTATTGGCTCGAAATTTCTTATTTTTTCTGAACCCGTAATGGTTATTGTATATTTGTATAAACTTATAATGACTTAAAGTATAATGTTTTAAAGCGTTGAAAGGAAAGGTTAAAACAAATTATTCATTGTTCAATGTGCAATAATAATATTTTAGATTGATGTGATCATTTTTTAGTTATTTTGATTCTAATCAATTTGTGAAAATTCCAAAAAAAATTTTAAATTTCAATTTACTAGTTGAAATCTACTATTAAGGCATATAAGCGGTATAGAAATTTAAGCCGCTGCATTATTTTACGTGATTTTTTTTATGTCAACGCGCTTTAAATTCGAGATGGTGAGAGCTACGAGGTCTCATTTTTGGGATTAGATCAAAAAATTTATCTACTTTCCAACGATCTCCAATTTTTTCCTATAGGCCCAAAATTGGTTTCTGGGGAGGCCCAAACACATTTATATCAATATCTCAACTTCTACTAAACCTGGAAAAGTTTTCTTCAGAATAAAATACGCATCGTAAAATACTATAACAAAATCTGAGATCTTATCATCCTAAAAAATGTTTAACCTAAAAAATTTGCACATTTTCCGAGGTCCGAAATTTTCAAAGTTGTCCTAAATTTTTTTTAAGCCCCAAAAACAGTATTGAAGGATGTTTCGTATCACATTTGTTGAGACCCACAAAAGAATTTTTTTTTCTTGTCGATAAGTCCATTTTTCGGCTGGCAATCTCAGTTTTAGGGATTTTTGGAAATGGCCGATTGTGGAGCCGAAATGAAAGATAAAAAAAAAACACTGTAGAAAGTTTATAAAAAATATATCTCAATTTGAACAGAATATTTTTTGGTCAATATTCGAATGAGAAAAAAAAACATTTGTATTCCCCTAAAAAACACTATTTTGCTCATATCTCAAGAATGAAACATCGAAATGACTTATATTTCTGCTCAAACGATGCGCTTTCACTTTTTGTACAATTTGTCTCCAGACATGTTTTTCCATTTGGGCCACCGTTTTCTTTTTAAACGCTAAAAATATGAAAATCGTATTTTTTCGCGCCAAAAAATGACCGTAGCTTTTGAAGTTAACTCGTAGGAATTTTTTCTGTATTCTTCCCGTTTTCAGCGCATCAAAATACATATAAAAGCATACAATATTCCCACCTTCATTTTTCAAGTGATATGCGCTGGATTTCGTTCCTCTAGCGACTGTACTATTTCTATTATTCATTTGTATGGTAGCAAACTCGAGGTGGCTTCGAACCGATGAATTATATAACATTATTATAGAATCAGTGTGCCAGAAACATTTAGTAGTTGTAAGGAAAAGACCTAGAATCCGGTTTGCTTTGTTTATCATATTTCCATCACCAAAAATTCACTCACTATCAAGAATAATATTCAAATCAATAATTTTGTTGGATATTCTCATGTTATTATGTAATTGATATTATAATTGAAGTTTAAGCTATATTTAAGTATTTTAAAACTTATTGGAGCATTTTTTTCTACACTTATAAACAATCTATCCTTGGTACAGTAAGACTAACGATTATCAATATCATTTTGTGAAAGAGCAGTATATGATTTAATTAGTTTGTACACGGGCTCAAAAGGAATAGTCACTATCCTCAACATCATTCATAAATATTGAGAATAGGAGTTACCCTAGAAGGGTCCCTGGGGTTATACCGAGGTAAACACAAGATAATTTGAATTACAATTATTTATTTTCACACACTGACACCTGTTGGGAATATATGACTCAATACATCTGCTGTCCCCTTTCAAAATCTTTGTACATATTCTGTATGAAAGAAGTTAGAATTATGACAACGGAGCGTTCTAGAAAAAATGTATGCTGAACATTAATTGCAATATTTTCGAAATCAAAACAAATCCCTGAGGTCATTATCGCTCCTAGTTCACCCAGAATAGACAGGATTAAATTAAACGGTCATTATTCACAATGTTCTCACTTGCATTTTTGGAAACAGGAATTATCAGAGCACGATCCCAATATGATGAAAACACTCCCTCAATCAAAGATTTAATGAAACTCTAGTATAAAAGTTCATAAGTGTTAACTTACACGATGTTATAATTGTAGCAGGCAGACCATTGGGCCAGCACTTTTAGATCTATCCAATTTATTCAATTCGATTTAAGTTTGTGATTTCATAATGTGTTCAGCAATAAACAATTAGTGCGGTCTGCCTATTTTTGACCCCATGTTAACTTTTCACTTCGGAAATACAGTAAACAAGAATATGTAAAAAATTGGAAATTTTCATAGAATCCAATAAACCAAAATACAAACAACTGACACCTTGAAGGCCCGTTGCCAATTGGGCCCAAAGTTGTCCAAATTTCTTTTTTATCTACGACCCTGTGGAGACGAGATAATTTTTTCTCAAATCTGGTGTCGCTATCTTTTAATATTAAGAGCTGAACTTTACAGATTTTATAGCTCAATACTTCTATTTTACATAAAAAAAATACTACAATGACATATTCGCTCTCTATTCTTTGGAAATTTAATGGCAAGCGGAGCACACCCCGTTTATACGTTCGTACGGTCGAGCGGTGTCGTGGGGTTGTGGGACAGTTTTAACGCGGATAGATATGTAAAGCTGTATGCTCTTATCATATGTACCGTATCGTAGTTTCAACTGCACACAGAGCCTCCATATGATTATGTCTCTTGAACGTTATGTTGATTCTTGAAGACATGTGAGTTGACAGGTAAATAATAATTGTTAAGCAACATTTTCCGTTAAAAAATGAAATATTTATTTTACATGAAAGTTCAAAATATTGACAGTGACTCTTAACGTGTACAGTACTTAATTGATCCTTAGTTTTTTCATCGGAGACCTCTCCCCCACCTCGTTGTCACTGGTACGTTCTTTGCTGTATGCAGCGAGTACAGAAGAATCGGCTTCGCTTTCGATCTCATCATCATCATGGACATTGGTCTGTGATTTTTCCATCACCACGCAAGACTCATTGAGTATATCTCCGTTCAATCATCATCAAGGGCATCTGCCTCCATCGTAGTTATTTCTATATTAGTGCAATTTTCTTGATCGCATGTCAAGCACATGCTTGAACACTTCAAACCATGCCTCCTGCAGCTACAGATCTTTGTTTTACATCCGCTTCCGCATCTGCAGGCTATCGTTTCAACGATTTCGTCTGAAACCAGCTGGTCCGAGCTGTACGTGGGAAGCAGATTAGTGCCGTCGGAAGTCCAACCTCATTGTTCTGGTTCGAGCGAAGTTCCGAGCCACTGTTGCAACTGCAAATAGGAGCGGTAGGCATGTTGAGCCGCTGCTGTCTCCGTAGGTGGGAGGGTGGCCAAATTAAAAGACGATCTTGATGTCGATTTTTTAAATTGTATGTATCGCAAATCATTCCTTACCTTTCGTTTTTTTGGTAGAGTATAGGCACGCTATTATCTCGCATCCAACGCTTGCAATAACTTGATGTCTGGAATGTTCTCTGTAAAAGGCATCGAAATTTGGCAGCTGTAATTTTTGTTTGTCAAATATTTTACAGATTTTTTTGGACAACTTTGAGCCCAATTTATTATTGGCCCCCAAGGTGCCAGTTGTTTGTGTTTTTGTTCATTGAATTCTACGGAAAATTTCCGATTTTTAATTATTTTTGTTTACTGTTTCTCCACTTAAGGGTCCAAATCCGTAGGCAGACTGCACTTAATATATTAAGAACAGGCGAGTGTAATGATATTGTGAATGGCGTATTATCAGACTCATAGACACTCGAAAGATAGTGTTGCATGATTTCAAATCATTCGTGTAGTTAACACCATTGAGCAATAGTGAATTTGGAATAGATTTAAGGCTATGTTGGATATATTTGACCAAAATGCTTCGGTGTTATTCATCAGGTTTAGTTATGTTTCCAAAATATAATTTTTGTTGCCATTTCTCATAAAATGTGTTACCTGTCAACGAAGACTTGAAAATGAAATATATTTCATATTTGTCTTCAAATAGGTCAATGGTGCGTGATTTGAACAATATAAGATACCAATATGATATTCTTTCAAATTTTGATATATCTATCAATAACATGATTGATTTTATTATAAAAAATTGTACACGAGAATCTGTTTTTAAGCTATGAGTATATTTTCACAGTCAAAGCTGTCTATTACGTCATTTATTTTCACGTAGTCGGCATTTCTGAAGTCCTACCATTCAAATGCTGACTTCATTTTGAGGATACTATTACAAATTTGATTGATTTTCAATGGTTTTGTGGATCTCGAGTACGAAGAGTACTACAATATGAGATGATTAATGTCACGACCTTTGCAAAAACAAAATATTTCACAATTTTCTTTTAGATGTCTATTACATTGAATAGGGCAGTTATATGAATCAGCTAGACACTCTTCGAAGACACCTGATACAATTTTTGTTACAAAATAATTATTTTTTTGATTATGTGGTCATGTTAACTTGGATATGTTATAATCGTCCACTATAACTATGAGGTCGATTGAATGTGGCTGCACTATATCACTCTCGGCATTTAGATGGATTTGACATCTATCCCCTAACGAAGAGGTACATAAAAACAACACACTCGAATTTTGATGTTGCCGCTCAAAGTCTCAGAGATCCAGATATCCTCGCAGTGGTCACTATTGCTAGACATCTTTTCCTCCATAAATTACATGTGTCTTCTTCACAGCAATAATCATCACACCTCCGTTAGGCTTCTTCGTGGTTACCCGATTCCTATCAAGTCGAGAAACATCAAATGAATTAAAATCAAGAAGTTCGTTTCTGGAATGCAGATAATATCACAAAATGTGCTTGAAAGATGTGAAAATATCATCAAATTTTGTTATCAACTCCCTCGTGTTTTGGTAGTATATTATGAAGCTCATTATAAAAAGTCACATCTTCAAATGTGCAGATACGCAAGCTATTTAAAAAGCTTTGTTATCAGAGTTATCTCATCCCTAATTATATAAGAACTTGACGTACGTAAATTTTGGAATCGAGAGGAGCTCAATATCTTTGGAATTTGTTAAACTTAACTTGGGCATAAATATATTCATCCATGAATAAACGTAAGTATTTTGCTCTAAATTCTGCATTTTCCTGAAATTTGTGTATTCTAAGAACACCCAGAATGTATGATCTCTCTTTCATTGGAATTTTAACAATGAACTTTTCATCCTTATGTCTTTTTATAGTAGAAATGAAAATTCTTTTAAATTGCTGCTTCTCTGCTGAAAGACATTTTGTTGTCAAACTGTGGTCACCAAAATTTTTCTGATTATTGCATACAAGGTTTAATTGAGGATCAGCAACGAAAACGATTTTTAGAATAGAAATCGTACTGGTATTTATCTTTCGAATAGGAATGAGAACAAACATTTCAGAAATTATCGTACATGAAATATTTTTAATGAAGTCTTTGTGCCTAGCTATTATGGTAACACATTTTTGAGTTGCCAGTGAGGACATTCAACTTATTCCCATAATGAAAATGTCGATACTTGTTCTTGCTATGATGAGAGCACTGCATAATTTTTCTGTGATGAAATAAGTTCCGAGGGCACGGAATACACAAGTTTAACTTGACTGTTGATAACATTGATGATAGATAGCTATTGATAATAATGTTCGTCTTTCGGTATGAATGTAAGCTGGAAAGTTGAAAGTCATACATGAAAAGGAGTCAAGAGACAATGGTGGTGACGGAGTTTCAGGATGATAGCTTTCGAGAGAGTTTGTTTTAAGACCGTCTGTGTGCGATGAATAAACGTATCCTGGCAGAGGAGCCGGGAGGTCAATTAAAATCCTCCAAGTTCAGGTGTTAAGATATGTGCCGTTAGCGAATGGTCTGGTGACAGGCCGCAAACGAGAAGCCAGGCCGAACCTCGGGTGTACTCAGGCCTTCCATTCATAAGAGGCTTCGGGTATGGTAACTGGTTATTTTCCGTGGTAGCCACATGGGAAACCTAACCTCTGAAACAATCCAAGAGGGTTCCTTACAAGAGTCTCTACTTCCTATCCTCTCACCAGAGAAATTCTTGCAGGAGTAATAATGAATCCACACCTCACGGAAGAGCTCTTCACAAGGATTCACTCATTTCCCTATACCCATCTCGATTGGCAGTTCACCGGAGCCTCTTGAGGCCTATCCTCATACTGAGAAACTGAAGGCCTTGATGAATGGGATGTAAGTTGAGCGGTTCAAAAAATGTGGGTAAGCCAAAAAGCGGGACGAAAAGTTTCGCCAGAAGAGTACAGCAAATCCTTATCAAAACTAATAAAAATACCTCAAGTTCTCAATTATGAGGACCTACATTTTTTAAGACACTTCCCAGACATCATATACAATGAAAGTTTGGTAGAAATGAATGAGAATAGAACTCGCTGATACGAGTTATTGCAATGTCTTATTTAAATGTTCTTCATTCCGATATAATGTTCACTGTATTAGGATCATAAAGATGAAGCGGTCTAACATACCGTAGGTGATTCTTTCCAGTGCAAGGTTGATAACAAATAAGGTTGCTATGAACTCATTGTAATTTCTATTACACACGTAGTTCTTGTATTGTTCAACAGATTTTCATACATATGATAGAAAATACTTGAATAATAACATTTAGATTGCGGATGAATTTCTTGAATACACTTCAAAAATCTATTTATGGATCATATAACGTCATATAAATTACGTTCACATCCTGAATAGCCCTATTCCATCTAGTGAACTAGAACACGTGCATACAAGGATAGTTTCAGGGTTAAATTTGATTCTTTCAGCAGTAAATTTTGATCTGGAACACTTCATTTCTATAATCATACAACTGTTGAATTACCTTAACAGGTATGTAAAGGGTGATTCACCATAAATGCCCTCATCTAACTTGGTTTCTATCGAACACATTTTAGAATTTGAAAAAAATATGGAATCAATTTTTGACGAGGTTTATTACATTATATCAAAAAATATGAATTGAGTTGATTTTATTGAATGGAACAACCTGTATTCCATTTAAAAACCGGTTAAAGATTATAATTAGTAGTTTAACGATATCAACATTCATGCACTTACGTCGAACGACTACGGACATATAGTCGAATTTGGTAGTTTTGAAAATGGAATAGCCTCTGTTTCAATCAAAAATCGCAATTCTCCTTCGTATTTCTGATCTCAACGATATAATATTTAATCCATCTATCGTCGATGAAAACAGTTTATATATTATGAACATAGCAGAATTTGAAATAGTCACTGATAACGATGACACGTCAGGCAACGAAAATAAAAATGATGTTAATCACAACTGAAACTGATGGTATAATAAAGAATAACAACAACAACAAATTATAACAAATTGTTCTATATGGGACCTATTCTTATTACCTAGAAACAAGGTGATTCTCCATAGACACGACTATTTTCTATCAATATTCATCATTGTAAACCCCGAAAGAAAAAGTAGAAATGGATACCTTTTACCGTTTACGTCATACCGCAGTCACTTACCGGAATTAAACATCACTGTAAATACAGAGAATACAAATTTCAAAATAGAAAAAACGGAATATGTGAGATATTTAGGAATATTTATTGATTCACATCTGAAATGGAATTTCCACATTGAGAATTTAACAAAAAAAATTAGAAAAATAATATATAAATTCAAACAATTAAAATTGTTTCTAAACATCACTGAACTGAGAATACTCTATTATGCAATAGTGGAAAGTCACTTGAGCTATGGCATTATTGCATGGGGCGGAGTCTCCAAATCATATCTAAGTAAACTAGAATCTACACAAAAAAGGATAATAAAAATCATCTATAATAAAAACTTTCGATATCCTAGTAAGGCCTTATTCACTGATGCTTCATTACTTGATATAAAAATGATATTTGCAAGAAAAATATTAATTCAAAAAACAAACAAAAACTATATAGAACATGATGAGTATGACACTAGATTACAGAGACAGGAATCATTACAAATACCAAGAGTAAAAAAACTATAGGACAGCACTCGTGTAATTATATATATCCAAGATTACATAACCTTTTACCAACTGATTTGAAGACCATTACCAATAAATTTGTTTTAAAACGGAAACTCACAAATTGGTTAATAAGTGTAAATGGGAGTGAAGTGATGCAAAATTTATTATAGTGATACACATATAATTTCTATATGTTGTTAAGAGACAATAGTGATCGTTTGAAAGAAGAAACTAGAATTGTATATAATCAGTGTTTAAAGATTATAACGAGTTGTGAGACGAATAGATCCCAATCACCACACAAGTTATAACATGTAGAGACTTATTACAATAAATAATGAAATATGAATGATTCCAAATTGTACTCAGCATATAACAATCTTCATTGTATTCAATTTTATTATATTAATATTGTAGTAACAATATACTTATAATACGTATAATGTAAATGTGTATGTATATATGTGTAGATGTGTATATATATAGTATATCTATATATGTGGGTAAATATAAATCCTTTTCTTAAATAATATTATTAATGAATAATTAATGATTATAACTTTTTACTGTACCACAAACAAGTTCCAACTATGGAACTTACGTGGTCTTTTTTAACTTTATTGTTGAATTTATCTCTCTTTGTAATCATAATTATATATTATTATTATTATATTCAATAAAGATTATTATTATTATATTATAAAGATACTAGATTGGTTTAGTCATATGAACTTAATAAATTATGAAAAAATACATTTTTGACATTTGCTTCTTATGGAAATAGCTTACCACAATATTAAATAGTTGAGTATAAAATATCATGAACCCGAAATCAAAGTAGAACGCTCATAATGCGTTGTTAAATTACTTATCAGTAGATAGTCATTTAAAATGGAGGTATCATATCGACAATTGTATACATACTTTGGAGAAGTATCCTGTACAAATTTGAATACTTAAGAAAAATATTACATACATGGCATATGAGAGCTTCTCGTTGGTCATGCGGGGCATTTAGTTGGGGTGGTTTGGCTGATACTCATTTGAAGAAGCGTCAATTTTACATAAACGGTTTTCGAAAATAATGCAGTACAGACACAAAAGATACCCATCATAACTACTTCTTCCGAAACCAAGATATTAGATATAAGACTCATTTATACTTTTTAAATGTTACCATCACAAAAATACAAACTCGTTAACATTAGTAGAACATCATATTCAACTGAAGGTACTACAAAATTGCGATCAAAAATCACTGTTGCTGGAGAAACAAAAGGTCAAAGATATCAAACTTTCTTGTAATCAAAGTTATATAACTCGCATATTATGATTAACAAATATGAATAAGAGCATGAATTGCAGGTTCCTGATGTCAGCTTTAGGACCTGTCGAAATGCGTCTGAGACGCTATTCCATCTGCGACCTCGGCGTACACTCATCGCCATAATGGAGGCCTACGGGTGCCATATTTTCAGCTGGAGCACTCGTACGGAATATACCGAGAGCCGGTGTTACCTTAGAAGCCAGGAGATATTCAGTCCGTTGTCGGAACCGAAAAATGCCTGATCTAAGGAATTACCCATTTCCGACCGTGAGGTCCATACAAACAAATAGGTGTGACGTTGTCCTCTTTGATAAACAAACAACGACCATGCATGTGATCGAATTCTCTGCTCCGGCAGAGAAGAACATAGTTTTGAAAGAAGAGGTAGAATGGACAAAGTATCAAGATATCCTGTTCGCGCTCCGCACGCTATACCCAGGCTACAAGGTCGTATTAGTGGTTCTGATAATCAGTGTTTTGGGCAGAGTTCAGTCTTCACAGCACTCGAACTTGAAAATCATTTCGGCCTATAAGAACTTGGTGCCGATCTTGATGAACCGGATGCAGAAGGCAGTAGTTCCTCAAATTAAAAATTCTTCTCTGAGTAAAATAGATAAGAACAGATACCATTTAGCTAAACTATCTAAAAATTTTCAATAATTACTATTGCTATGGTTTTTGAAATATACTCGTATATGTGTTATTAATTTATTCGTACCTTTTGTAATTGATATTTGAATCTGTGCCGTATGCTGCTGTTGTTCACACTTCTTGTATGACTCAGTATGATCGTAGTTTGTTGAAGAAATATCACTTGATGATTTCAAGTTATTTATTCACACCTATATACAGTTATGTACAAACTACACTAAAGCAATTGAGTTGCCTTATTTATGAAGGCTATAGTTTTCCTAGAGTTGTAATTCTCTGGGTTAACATTTGATTATAAGATTGATGTTTTGGTTAATGTTATTGAGAAAGTTTGTTATAAGACCGTCTGTGTGCGATGAATAAACGTATCCTGGCAGAAGAGATCCTGCTATTACAGAACACTGCGGATCTAGACCAGGAGGTCAATTAAAATCCTCCAAGTTCAGGTGTTAAGATATGTGCCGTTAGCGAATGGTCTGGTTACAGGCCGCTAACGAGAAGCCAGGCAGAACCTCGGGTGTACTCAGGCCTTCCATTTATAAGAAGCTTCGAGTATGGTGACTGGTTATTTTCCGAGGTAGCCAGATGGAAAACCTTACCTCTGAAACTATCCAAGAGGGTTCCTTACATGAGTCTCTACTTCCTAACCTCTCACCAGAGGAATATTTGCAGGAGTAATAATCAATCCGCACCTCACGAAAGAGCTCTACACAAGGGTTCACTCATTTCCCTATACCCATCTCGATTGGCAGTTCACCGGAGCCTCTTGAGGCCTGTCCTCATACTGAGAAACTGAAGGCCTTGATGAATAGGATGTAAGTAAAGCGGTTCAAAAAATGTGGGTAAGCCAAAAAGCGGGACGGAAAGTTACGCCAGAAGAGTACAGCAAATCATCATCAAAACTAACAAAAACACCTCACGTTCTCAATTATGAGGACCAACATTTTTTAGGACACTTCCCAGACATCATATACAATGAAAGTTTGGTAGAAATGAATGAGAATAGAATTCGCTGATACGAATTATTGCAATGTTTTATTTAAATGTTCTTCATTCCGATATAATGTTCACTGTATTAGGATCATAAAGATGAAGCGGTCTAACATACCGTAGGTGATTCTTTCCAGTGCAAGGTTGATAACAAATGAGGTTGCTATGAACTCCATAGAGTATCCCTTCCATCCCAGAGATTATCCACTCTAAATCCGTACACCGGGATAACAATTCCGTATCCCTCACTAACACAGTGTACCCACAAATCCATGCACATACACGTACCTCGTATCTACTCTGGCCATAACTCCATTTATACCTCAGCCTAACGCTCGCTCGTCCTCACCCCGAACATGGGTTCTGAATTGAAATGAATGGGTACAGTCAGTTCAAATTAAAAACAGTCCCAGTTCAAAAGCAGTAATAAAACATAAACATATAAACACAAAATTTCAAAATCTACTATAAATGACAACCTTTTGCTCTATTAGAGTTTCCTAACATGCCCTGTTTGTTAGGTATGCTTTACTTCGTTTCTACCTAGGACCAACATAATTCGTATCAACTGGTTACTATACGCGAATGTTTTTAACACAAAACTCGTACTCCAGTCCTGGCTGTAACTATACTAGCAAAAAAAAAGTACATGATCAAACTGCAATAACACAGTTATTCTCCTGGTCCTAGAACAGCTGGTTCCGATGTTTTCGCATGAATCGTTAGTTCAGTTCAATATTCAACAACAAAAAATAATTCCTGTGAAGCGAAAACATCATCACGCAGAACTGAAGCACCTTTGACATCAACTCGGAATGGTTATTTATTTCACAATTGCAGAGAATAGATTATACAATTCAGATTTACTGACTGCAAAAATTCCTTTCGTGCGTAGATACTTAAGATGTTCATGTATGCAACTGATTCCGCGTATGTAAGCCGACTCTAATTCACTTGGGTTCAACAATGCCAGTTGATTGTCCTATATCATCTTTCAACTTAGTTCAATCACCCTGTAATCATTTTCTTACGATTGAATAATACAACTTATTTCCATAACCTCTTTTTCTATAAAGCGGCGTGAACTCGTTTTTTGTAGAATTTGATGTGTGGATCCACAAATTTCTGGATTTTCAATTCAATTTACAATCCCTTAGCTGGCACCATTTGTAACGGTCAGCCGAGCGTATTGTTTCATAATAATAAATAAACCTGGACTGAAATTATTCCAGATTTAATATTTCCAAATAAGTGAATAAGTTCAGAATCCTATCTCACTGCTTGTAACACTTAAACTTGTAACAGTCGGCTGGGTATCATTTCAGGTAGCGTCAATACCTTATCGACGACTTATATGAATTTGAAGATTGTTTGTTGGAACCTGTTCGGGTATCAGAGATCTTAGTTGATCCGTGTACCCTTGAGGTTCCTCAAAGCTGCCACCACCAGGTGTATCTTTCAGCCCACCTAGAAGCTTTTTTTGACAACGATGCCTTGATCTCTTTCAAGGTACCGCCTCGTACAATTACTTGTACTTATATCTTTATATCTATTCAAGCGTAAATTCTGGAGGTTGTTTTCGCTGAGAGGTGATTAGGAATTACCAATTAAACTCGTAAATCAAATTAAATTATAAATATGTATTGTATAAAAGTTATCAAAAATTCGTACATCAAAATCCAACAAACGATCATAAGATTAGTCCAAAATTTAGCAATGGAAATGATACATGAATATAAAAGATGTCAAGTTCAGGTAGACCCTAAGTGGGAACCTGGGAAATTGTCAATGCCGCTAGTTCTACCCCCTCCGCCAGCGAGCGAGTTCTTGTCCATGTTCTGTTTAGAGAGTTGGAATAAATGAAAGACTAATTAGCACAACTCCGAACAGCGATCGATTTCACGCTGGATCACGCCGATAATTGATAAATAATGTTCAAAATTGAAAGATTCCTCCCTTTCTGGTAAGCTGGTATAAACCTAACGACATGATACTCTATCATCTCCCCTAAGTAATCTCCGATAAGCGGAATTACAAGTGATCACTACTTAGCCTGAATGGCAGGAAAAATATATATGAACAAATTAAACATTGGCGGGGGGAGCATGATCTGAAGATTAATTAACCACATTATATAATATTGCCGATTCAGAGGTTGAAGTCAATATAACAGTTGTTCTTTGGCAATCAAAATGCACTTACCCTGTTGATCTAATATCCCAATTCCCTATCGAACCCCCTTTTAGTGATAAGGCACAAAGGATTTAAACACTCGATTTCTACGTCGGTTTAAATTTGGTATGATATGGAATTGACGCAAGAAACAAAATAATTTTTAAATGAAGGAATAACATTATACGCAAAACGCGGAAGACGCGAACAAGTCCAGCGCTGCTTTAGACCCCAGGGATGCACAACCCTTGTTGCAATGAACACGAATTGATGAATTAATTTAATCTCTATGAATTTCTGAAATTTAGTTTGTCTAAATTTGGACAACATGACATTAATTGATACGATTTGAAGCAACATGTCATGTACGATTATTTCGCCTAGCTAGATTCCTATTGGCTGCTTGTATAACTTATGGGTGGGTCATTCTCCCGATATTCTAAATTGAACGTATTTACTAAGCTTGGCGCGTGGGGTGGCCCCCCGCTTCAATGATTTCATAAAAACTAATTACTTTGAGGAAAGAAGACAGTTCTCAACCACCCACTCGAGTTGTTCTCCACCAGGTATTTGTCGGGAAGTCCAGCTTGCTTCATGTCCACAGGGATGTTCCATTGTCTCAACTCCACGTGGACTTCTCCTGACTTCTAGATATAGTAATTCATAAACCTTTCAATTTGAATTAAATCAAATTACTTAAAGATCATTATAACATGTCATGGAATTCTTACTATTATATCTGCATCTTCATCATTGTACTTTATGGATTGTAGAATTGATAACCATCTATGAAATCTATATTCAAATTGGTGGTGGTAGCCGTAATGAATTATCATATTGAAAGAATGAAACACTATTACTTTGTTTCTGTATCACTTATATTATAGAACAGGATTATAGACTATAGTTTCAACAACTAGCGTATCATCTTCGGAACTACATAAAAGTAAGTTTTGTATATATGACACGCTGTGTTGAAAGTATGTATTAGAATTATCAACTAATTTATCTACTTGGAAACAATGTTTGAGGTGACGGTCTGTTCCTTAGTTGAAATATAACTATTTAACTAAATTATAGAGATGTTGATATTCACATATGAAGGAAAAGTGTGTACCTATCGAATCGTTAAGTATTTGAGCTTTGTGTTAGTTGAGTTTTGTTCCGCTTATAATTATTTGAGATAAATCTATCGAATTTGACGTTTACAGCTTGGGAGCTTTTTTGCGTATTTAAGTTATGGACATTGTCAGTAGTATATTTAACAGAACGGAAGCAATCTGAAGGATAAGGTCCCATGCATCTTTGATGTTCTTGTAACAACACATTTTTTAGTGAAGATGAAGATGTGGACGATACTTTGAAATGATCACTGAAAGGATTGGCTATTTCAAAATGGATAACACCACGCTCGTTCTCCTCCTTCAGTGATAAGAGGCCCTGAAGTTGATGTGGTAGTTGAATTTTGTGAATAGTAGTGAGATAAGCTAAGCTTTTTTGTCAAGATATCAAATCTTACAATTGACATATAGATGATATGATAATAATTTGGATGGCACAGATTCAATTAACAATGTTCTAGTTCCTTTAAGCAATTTACATCAAACAATTGAATTTCCACTAGAAATTGAGAACAATAATTCAATTATTTTTTATATTTAAGAGCTACAAATGTAGATAAAATACGAGAATTGAAAATAAAGAGATAACCCAACCTTCTCATAGTGATATTGTTGTTTTTGTTGCAAGGTGGGGGGGTCTGTTGACCTCAGAGTTGTCTGTTACAGTCACAAACATTTTTTTGTTAGATGTTGGTTACATTTTCAAATTGAAATATTATTTTGTATTATGTACTGAGAAATTATGTTATATATTTTGATGTCTTTGTAATTCAGAAGATTTACGATGCTGGTCGAAAACATGACGTCTAGCTCTTGTAATATTTTATTGAAGGTGAGTCTTTCATTTTCGTGAAGATGACGGTAAAAATATGTGATTAAGATCTCCAATAGTTGTGTTATCACAAGAGCAGTTTGCATTTCCTCTAATACCAATTTTGGCTGAATGTGAGGGTAAATTTCCATGATTTAATTCAAGTCTAGTTATTATAGTTTGATATTTCCTGCTGTATCCACCCGCATTTAAATATGTAGCGATTTTTGGATAATCTGGATATAAATATTTTGTTATTTAAAAATATATCTACCAAAACAATTTTTACATGACCATTTTAATTATTAAAACAATAACTAATTAAGTATTTCTCGAAATTCTCTAACAAAAAGTTTCGCCTCCTATCAGTAGCATATGTTTAAATGCAGTAAAGCTTATCTCTACGTCAACAGACGTAATAGGGGCGTTTTTTGAATGTGACAAAATTTCTGGTTCCAATGTGAATGTTTCATCAAAATCTCCAATTAAAGCATTAGCAGCTTGTAAAAGGAATTTGTAGCCATGGTTCTTATCAAATACTGCTTTGAATTTTTTATATATTTGGTTTCCAATATGTCCCGGACCATTTTTGCATTTTGGCACAAATTCTTTTATTGAATATACCGCCTCTATCAAAGATAATTTGGATGACTCTAATTGGATAATAGTGTTTGAAATGAAAATATAATTGGTCTTTATAGATGAAACTTGCTGACATGAATTGTGATTGGTTAGCAATTTTTTGGCTTGTAAGAGAGGCTGAGAAGAATCATGTTCAAATTCTTGTATAACAGTTTTTATTTGCGTAAACTTTTCGGCATAAAAAGAAGCAGCCTCTAACCACGATCCTCAACGTTATAAAACTGGTTGAGGTGGAAGAGGAAGATTAGGTAGATGCTCTCTATTAAATTGAATTCTAGGGGGAGCTTTTTAAAATAGTTTTTTTACGCAAGATATCAAATCATTTACAAGGGGAAAGTTTTTTATAACTTTTTCTGCCACCTTATTTAATGCATGGGCCAAACAAGTAGTATGAATTAATTGCGGATGAAAAATTTTCAAGTTTTGGCCTGTCTGGATCATATAAGGTGCTGCATCTGATGGGAGAAGTATAAACTTCTCGTTAGGAATAGCCTCAGGAAGAAAAAAGTTTGTTAAAGTGTCTTGTATAAATCTAGTAACAGTTAAGGCATTCGTTTGAGGAAGTTCTTTGCAAGCAATTAAGTATGATTTTGTAAAATTTTCATTCCTGAGAGCCCCAATCATTAAATTGGCAATGTGACATCCTGAGGCATCTGTCGTTTCATCTACACTTATAAAAAAATAATTATTCACTATCTCTAATCTGACGCTATTAGGTAACGAGGAATATAAATTGTCAATTTCTGTTTTTCTTAGAGTTCTTTCGCTTGGTATATTGAATTTACAATACTTTTGGAGAAAAGATTGAAAATTATCGTTTGACAGTTTTGATAAGGGTATATTTGACCTCACCAATGCTCGACATAAATCTTGCATGAATTCTTGCTCACTTGAAGTTTTGACAACAACCGATATTGACGGTTTGTTTTTTTCCTCCAGATGTTACTTTGTTCCGTTCAGCCACATGTGATGCACTTTTAACATGCTGTTCTATTAGAAACATTTTCTCAGATGTTATCTACAAAGACGAGATACTATATGTGGAGCAAATCTTTCAAATAGGTACCTAACATCTTTGACAAATCAATTCATATAGTGGCTATCACCTATTTGCCACAGGCTGTGGCATTATACGAGCCCCTATATATTTCAAAACATGGAGTCTTAATTTAATTTGTTTGTAACTTCTCAAATCATATTGGACTACAGGGTGGGGTAAACCTTGGTCGTAGTTCTATAACTCCTTTGAAATAAAACTTAACAATTTTTCAAATAAAACTGGTCAATGGTGGACGAAAACAAGTATTCTATAATTATTTCCATGTATACAGGATAACGCAATAATAAATTAGGCAAATATAACCTACTTTTTTTTACTTTTTTTTCATAAATTATTGAATGACCAACTTTTTTATTTTTTAGGAGCCGTTGTAGTCACCGCTACGTAACCCTGAAATACGTTTTTAATTATCCAGCTGAATTGTGCTTTTATCCACCACTGACCGGGTTCATTCAAAAAAATTGCTTAGTTTTGTTTCAAAGGAGCTATGGGACTACGATCAAAGTTTGCCCCACCCTGTATGCCAGACGCAGGGAACACTCTTTATACCAAAAAATCCTGATATTTGGAATCTTAAAAAATTACGTAAAATACACCTTGTGCATATTTAATAAACCTCTTCATGACACACCTTGTATAGCTTGCTTCTTAGAAACATTTTTCATGTTGAAAATTCTGTACATCTTCGAAAATAATAAATTTGTACTTACAATTTTGCTGCGGACTGAGCAGAATACTTTTCCCATGTCCATAGACAACTCTGGAAATGATTTAATTCACATAGACACTTTGATACCACTTGCCATTTTAAATAGACACACTGGCACACTTCAAAATCTGAATTTAAATTAACTCTAAGATTGTCTACACAACTTTAAAGAATACTTTTAATAATTATGCCCCTCCTCGTGCCCTTTGGCAACAAATAAATGGATCTCAACAGTGTCGGGTAATTATTCTTAGTACCTACTTCCGGATTAAGTGAATATTTTGAACATCAACAATATTAATGGGACTTACCAGTAATTGTCCTGTTCTTAAAATTATACCTGCTACATGCAAAACCAATCAAGGAACACAAATTGGGAGCTTTTAAATTTACTTTACTCAAAACAATAATAAAATGTTTCGGCTAAATTGCATAGGAAGGAATTGTTTGTAAAATTGTTACATATATGCCAAAAATTGAAAAATGGTTAAGAATATGAAAAATTCGGAAAAATTTCTTAACATGAAAAATATGCCAAATATGAAAATTTCATGAATGCTTTAAGTATCGCTATTGCTTCTGCAGTATATATCGAGGTTTCATCTGGTAATTTATAGTATTCAGTATGCCAATTACTCAGTGACCAAACGCAGCCTACTCCTGAGCTCCGTTATGTTGCCCCCCCCCCCCCCCCCCGCATCGAATGTTCTCATTAAAACTCTAGCGCAGTGAGTCTACACCTAGCGCAACCTAGCACAACCGATTTCAAACCTAGCACACCTATACAATGGCTGGGATGTAAGGAACCATGCGGGTGGGTCTAGCATAACGCGAGCAATCAACGCATCTAATTTTCTCATCAAAACGCTAGCGCAGTGAGTCTTCACCTAGCACAATCTAGCACAACCGATTTTAAACCTAGCACACCTATACAATGACTGAGATGTGAGGAACCGTGCGGGTGGAACTAGCATAACGCGAGCCCCCTCCCGCATCAAATGTTCTCACCAAAACGCTAGCGCAGTGAGTCTACACCTAGCACAACCTAGCACAACCGATTCTAAACCTAGCACACCTATACAATGGCTGGGATGTAAGGAACCGTGCGGATGAGGCTAGCATAACGCGAGAAACTCAGAAACGGCAAGACATAGCACATTAGATTAAATGAGAGAAGCGTGGCGCAATTCGGAGTTCACAAAAATGTCGCCAACGGACCTCCAAAATTAGAAAAATATAACAGAGCCGTATTTAAAAAAATGGTAACGAAATAGACTTCTTGGAGCTGTAGGAATTCTTGAATAACGTGATGTGCATATTACATCATTCAGACTATTTGGTGACATTAAACTCGTGTCGTAATTTCCGTCCTGAGTATATCCGACGTGCTCTTTCGACTCATAAATTGCATCAATACCCGCGCATAGACGTTATTCCCTCCTAAACGAAGTTGAATTGAATTTATATCGTAATATATCTATACCTTTGATATCTCTTCAATAATCCATGATAATTTCATCCTCAACATTACCTAATACCCCAAAGGAAGCTCCTATTTTTTATTTTTAGTTTGCACCAATTCAGCATGGGTAAGAAAAAACTAATCCGGCATATTCAACTTACAGTAGAATCCATCAAAGCGTACGATGAGAACGGATGTACAGTACGAGTACGCATCAATTTTTGCCTAGAATCCATGTAATTCGGAAGAAAATAGTCAACATTTTAGAAACAAAAGGGGTTTCTTCTGGGAATATTTACTGCGATTTCCAAAAACTATTACAATTTGTGGCAAATTTGCAACATTATACTTGACAAAGAAGATATTCAGAGTAACATTTCTAAAGAAGATATTCAGAATGATATTTCTGTTACCTGTGACTCATCAATTGCTATATCAAACTCTAGCACTGGAACCACTGATTCCACAGTTGATTCTGTGAAGTTTGATATTTACCTTGAAGCTGAAGAATTTAGTAGTCTTAGACAAAATGTAGAGTACGACTGATCTGATAAATCAAAAGTAAAGTCTAGACATAACAGGAGATCACAATATCTGGGAACAGTTTACATGACCGTCAGTGCTAAGAAAAAAATATTTGATGCTACGAAACTGAAATGCTGCTTCACATTCAAGCGAGCGAAGATATATTCGAAAGGTAAAGAATCTATTAAGATCTTTTGACAATGTAAAGGGTGCTTATTGTAATAATCCGACGGATTATTACTTTTTGTTCTTGAGGCCTTTGGATAATTTTGATTTAATTCAAATTGGAAGTTTTATAAATTATTATATCTTGAACACGATATACCAGACAGACCTAGCGACGATAATCTGAGCCCTCTTTCCTGTATCATTGACCAGCCAGCTATGAACCATGCTTTACAAACGTAAGCACGGCACGAGGTCAATGGTACCTTTTTTTTCCCTGAGTCAGGAAAAGTCCACGTGGAGTTGAACAGAGCGATTCTTTCGCCAAGTTAGATTCCTATTGGCTGTTGTTATAACTCATGGGCGTGTTTTGATCCCGGGAATCTAAATTGAACATATTTTCTAAGCCTTGCGCATGGGGTGGCCCCCGCTCCAATGATTCCATAAAAACTGATTACTTTGAAGGAAAAGACAGTTCTCAACCACCCACTCGGGTAGTGCTCCACCAGGTACTTGTCGGTAAGTACAGCTTGCTTCATGTCCACAGGCATGCTCCATTGTTGCATTGAATCAAATCAATTTATTTAATGTTTGTCCAGAATATACAAATCAAGTTCAAGAAATTTATAGATATTAAATTAACAATGCAACAAGGGTTATGCATCCTTAGGGCTGAAGCAGCGCTGGACTTCTTCACGTCTTCCGCGTCACGCGTGAAGTGTTCGTTCCCTCATTTAAAAATCGTTTTCTGACAATTTCCTATCATACCAAATTTAATCCGATGTAGAAATCGTGTGTTCAAATCCTCTGTGCATTATTTCTACAAGGGGTTCGAGAGGAAATTGTGTTATTAGACCAACAGGGTGAGTGCATTCATATTGACAAAGAACAACTGTTATATTGACTTCAACCTCTGAATCGACGACATAATATAATGTGGTTATTGAACCTTCAAACCATGCCCCGCCCGCCAATGTTTATTTTGTTCATTCATTGTTTAATTCATGTTTTTTCAGCCATTTAGGCTATTTTGAATGTTCTATACAAATTCCGCTTATCGGAGATCACTTAGGTGATATGATGGAGTATCAGGTCGCTAGGCTTACCCCAGGCTACCGGAAAGAGAGGAACCCTTCAATTTCAAATATTAGCTATCAATCATCGACGTGATCGAGCGCGAAATCGATCACTGTTCCGTGTGTGCCAATTAGTCTTTCATTCGATTCAAACTCTTCAGAGATCTTGGGCAGGAACTCGCTCGCTGGCGAAAGGGGTAGAACTAGAGGCTTGATAACTGTTTCACGGGTTCCCATTTTGGGGTGAACCTGAAGTTGACGTATTTAAATTCATGTGTCATTTTTATTTCTAAAGTTTGTAGTAATTCATATTCGTTTGCGGTGTTGTAATGTACCAAATTTTGTAAACTTTTATTCAATATATATTTATCATTTAATTTGATTAACTAGTTTAACTGGTAGTTCCTGATCACCTCTCAGCGAATACGACCTTCAGAATTTACGCTTGAATAGATATAAAGATATAAGCATAAGTAAATGTACGAGGCGGTCCCTAGGAAGAGATCAAAGCATCGTTGTCAAAAACAGCTTCTAGGTGGGCTGAAATATACACCCAGTGGTGGCAGCTTTAAGGAACCTCAAGGGTACACGGATCAATCAAGATCTCTGATACCCGAACAGGTTCCAACAAACAATTTTTCAAATTCATATAACACGTCAATGAGGTATTAACGCTACCTGAAATAATACCCAGCCGACTGTTACAAGTTTAAGTGTTACAAGCAGTGAGAAAGAATTCCGAACCTATTCGCTTATCTGGGAATATTAAATCTGGAGTAATTTGAGACAGATTTATTATAAAAACAATATGCTCGGCTCACCGTTACATTATCTTCATTCGATGACCGTATAACGCAAAATGCAACGAGACAAGATGATGTGAGGACTGTCAGTTTTGTGTTGTGGGGCAATTATCAATAGAAGCATAAGAAAAAGTTCAAACTACCCTTAAGAGGAGAAGAGCGACAACAAATAATTGTTGGTATACGAGAATAGAATGGCTAGTTATATCAGAAATGATCTGAGCAGACAGATTATGAGGGATGTAGTCGTCGAACCCAAATTTATTCCCAGCTTGTCTACTCTTAGAGCAGTAAAATCCTGAAAAAAATAGTGGAATTGACAGTGACCTAATCACAATACAAAGCTAAATCATACTAGGAATATGGAAATACTATCCGAAATATAGGATACTCACCATTTTTTGTATTTTTGGAGCAATGGTCAAAT
The DNA here is from genome assembly GCA_958510875.1 of Endomychus coccineus. NCBI lineage: Eukaryota > Metazoa > Arthropoda > Insecta > Coleoptera > Endomychidae > Endomychus > Endomychus coccineus. The sequence continues at coordinate 191,515,619 of OY294067.1, read as the reverse complement.
AATGGTATACAGAAGATTTTGCCAAGGAACACATTGTAGTATAGGAATCGTCCATTCCTATACGAGTTTACCTAAAAACCCTAAGTTATAGAATTCGACCTTATTTCCATTAAGTAATGTTATTATGTTTATATCTCGGAGCTGACCCACAAAGCAATATGTTTAATGTCTCATTAATATATTAAACATATTGTGTGGCCCAGATACCTTGACATCCTAGACTAGTTAACTAGGACACTATAACAATGACATCACATTACTTTCAGGATATAAATACTTATGTAAGACATTCATATTAATTCGGGTATTCATATTCATATAGACATTAGTATTATATAAATTGGAACGCAGACATCGAGGCTGCAAGCGATGGGTTGGAAAGAAAAAGAAGAAGAAGTCAACCCCTTAGTTTAGTGCTCCGACAAGGTATTAACCATGTGAGTAATGACGGTTCCGTACAATTTAGTTTTATATATTTTTTTTTGTAGTGTGAAATTTAAAATCGTGTATGTTCATATGAATTTTAATTTATTGATTTATTGTTAGAAATATTGAACAATATCGAAGTAATTTTAGTAGTATATAGCTTCTAATGCTTAAATTTGATTGAAGATACAATTTAAATAGGAAATTACATTCAAAAGATATTAATATATTGGAATAGTGGTAACAATAACATAAAGTAGTTATCAAATAATTAAAGTTATGTATAAAATCATATACATATTGTTTAAAAATTAGTTTAAACAAATATATTATTGCCAGGGGAATTATCCGATAAAACCATTAAGAATTTGTTAGATCAACAATGATGTGGCTAACATATGGTTATTCTAGGACGAAAACCATTTATTATGATGATATTATAGCATTGATTATGCAGAATTTTTTTTTTGAGATGGTATTAAATTGAATTCTAGGGGGAGCTTTTTAAAATATTTTTTTTACGCAAGATATCAAATCATTTACAAGGGGAAAGTTTTTTCTAACTTCTTCTGCCACCTTATTTAATGCATGGGCCAAACAAGTAGTATGAATTAATTGCGGATGAAAAATTTTCAAGTTTTGGCCTGTCTGGATCATATAAGGTGCTGCATCTGATGGGAGAAGTATAAACTTCTCGTTAGGAATAGCCTCAGGAAGAAAAAAGTTTGTTAAAGTGTCTTGTATAAATCTAGTAACAGTTAAGGCATTCGTTTGAGGAAGTTCTTTGCAAGCAATTAAGTATGATTTTGTAAAATTTTCATTCCTGAGAGCCCCAATCATTAAATTGGCAATGTGACATCCTGAGGCATCTGTCGTTTCATCTACACTTATAAAAAAATAATTATTCACTATCTCTAATCTGACGCTATTAGGTAACGAGGAATATAAATTGTCAATTTCTGTTTTTCTTAGAGTTCTTTCGCTTGGTATATTGAATTTACAATACTTTTGAAGAAAAGATTGAAAATTATCGTTTGACAGTTTTGATAAGGGTATATTTGACCTCACCAATGCTCGACATAAATCTTGCATGAATTCTTGCTCACTTGAAGTTTTGACAACAACCGATATTGACGGTTTGTTTTTTTCCTCCAGATGTTACTTTGTTTCGTTCAGCCACATGTGATGCACTTTTAACATGCTGTTCTATTAGAAACATTTTCTCAGATGTTATCTACAAAGACGAAATACTATATGTGGAGCAAATCTTTCAAATAGGTACCTAACATCTTTGACAAATCAATTCATATAGTGGCTATCACCTATTTGCCACAGGCTGTGGCATTATACGAGCCCCTATATATTTCAAAACATGGAGTCTTAATTTAATTTGTTTGTAACTTCTCAAATCATATTGGACTACAGGGTGGGGTAAACCTTGGTCGTAGTTCTATAACTCCTATGAAATAAAACTTAACAATTTTTCAAATAAAACTGGTCAATGGTGGACGAAAACAAGTATTCTATAATTATTTCCATGTATACAGGATAACCCAATAATAAATTAGGCAAATATAACCTACTTTTTTTTACTTTTTTTTCATAAATTATTGAATGACCAACTTTTTTTATTTTTTAGGAGCCGTTGTAGTCACCGCTACGTAACCCTGAAATACGTTTTTAATTATCCAGCTGAATTGTGCTTTTATCCACCACTGACCGGGTTCATTCAAAAAAATTGCTTAGTTTTGTTTCAAAGGAGCTATGGGACTACGATCAAAGTTTGCCCCACCCTGTATGCCAGACGCAGGGAACACTCTTTATACCAAAAAATCCTGATATTTGGAATCTTAAAAAATTACGTAAAATACACCTTGTGCATATTTAATAAACCTCTTCATGACACACCTTGTATAGCTTGTTTCTTAGAAACATTTTTCATGTTGAAAATTCTGTACATCTTCGAAAATAATAAATTTGTACTTACAATTTTGCTGCGGACTGAGCAGAATACTTTTCCCATGTCCATAGACAACTCTGGAAATGATTTAATTCACATAGACACTTTGATACCACTTGCCATTTTAAATAGACACACTGGCACACTTCAAAATCTGAATTTAAATTAACTCTAAGATTGTCTACACAACTTTAAAGAATACTTTTAATAATTATGCCCCTCCTCGTGCCCTTTGGCAACAAATAAATGGATCTCAACAGTGTCGGGTAATTATTCTTAGTACCTACTTCCGGATTAAGTGAATATTTTGAACATCAACAGTATTAATGGGACTTACCAGTAATTGTCCTGTTCTTAAAATTATACCTGCTACATGCAAAACCAATCAAGGAACACAAATTGGGAGCTTTTAAATTTACTTTACTCAAAACAATAATAAAATGTTTCGGCTAAATTGCATAGGAAGGAATTGTTTGTAAAATTGTTACATATATGCCAAAAATTGAAAAATGGTTAAGAATATGAAAAATTCGGAAAAATTTCTTAACATGAAAAATATGCCAAATATGAAAATTTCATGAATGCTTTAAGTATCGCTATTGCTTCTGCAGTATATATCGAGGTTTCATCTGGTAATTTATAGTATTCAGTATGCCAATTACTCAGTGACCAAACGCAGCCTACTCCTGAGCTCCGTTATGTTGCCCCCCCCCCCCCGCATCGAATGTTCTCATTAAAACTCTAGCGCAGTGAGTCTACACCTAGCGCAACCTAGCACAACCGATTTCAAACCTAGCACACCTATACAATGGCTGGGATGTAAGGAACCATGCGGGTGGGTCTAGCATAACGCGAGCAATCAACGCATCAAATTTTCTCACCAAAACGCTAGCGCAGTGAGTCTTCACCTAGCACAACCTAGCACAACCGATTTTAAACCTAGCACACCTATACAATGACTGAGATGTGAGGAACCGTGCGGGTGGAACTAGCATAACGCGAGCCCCCTCCCGCATCAAATGTTCTCACCAAAACGCTAGCGCAGTGAGTCTACACCTAGCACAACCTAGCACAACCGATTCTAAACCTAGCACACCTATACAATGGCTGGGATGTAAGGAACCGTGCGGATGAGGCTAGCATAACGCGAGAAACTCAGAAACGGCAAGACATAGCACATTAGATTAAATGAGAGAAGCGTGGCGCAATTCGGAGTTCACAAAAATGTCGCCAACGGACCTCCAAAATTAGAAAAATATAACAGAGCCGTATTTAAAAAAATGGTAACGAAATAGGACTTCTTGGAGCTGTAGGAATTCTTGAATAACGTGATGTGCATATTACATCATTCAGACTATTTTGTGACATTAAACTCGTGTCGTAATTTCCGTCCTGAGTATATCCGACGTGCTCTTTCGACTCATAAATTGCATCAATACCCGCGCATAGACGTTATTCCCTCCTAAACGAAGTTGAATTGAATTTATATCGTAATATATCTATACCTTTGATATCTCTTCAATAATCCATGATAATTTCATCCTCAACATTACCTAATACCCCAAAGGAAGCTCCTATTTTTTATTTTTAGTTTGCACCAATTCAGCATGGGCAAGAAAAAACTAATCCGGCATATTCAACTTACAGTAGAATCCATCAAAGCGTACGATGAGAACGGATGTACAGTACGAGTACGCATCAATTTTTGCCTAGAATCCATGTAATTCGGAAGAAAATAGTCAACATTTTAGAAACAAAAGGGGTTTCTTCTGGGAATATTTACTGCGATTTCCAAAAACTATTACAATTTGTGGCAAATTTGCAACATTATACTTGACAAAGAAGATATTCAGAGTAACATTTCTAAAGAAGATATTCAGAATGATATTTCTGTTACCTGTGACTCATCAATTGCTATATCAAACTCTAGCACTGGAACCACTGATTCCACAGTTGATTCTGTGAAGTTTGATATTTACCTTGAAGCTGAAGAATTTAGTAGTCTTAGACAAAATGTAGAGTACGACTGATCTGATAAATCAAAAGTAAAGTCTAGACATAACAGGAGATCACAATATCTGGGAACAGTTTACATGACCGTCAGTGCTAAGAAAAAAATATTTGATGCTACGAAACTGAAATGCTGCTTCACATTCAAGCGAGCGAAGATATATTCAAAAGGTAAAGAATCTATTAAGATCTTTTGACAATGTGAAGGGTGCTTATTGTAATAATCCGACGGATTATTACTTTTTGTTCTTGAGGCCTTTGGATAATTTTGATTTAATTCAAATTGGAAGTTTTATAAATTATTATATCTTGAACACGATATACCAGACAGACCTAGCGACGATAATCTGAGCCCTCTTTCCTGTATCATTGACCAGCCAGCTATGAACCATGCTTTACAAACGTAAGCACGGCACGAGGTCAATGGTACCTTTTTTTTCCCTGAGTCAGGAAAAGTCCACGTGGAGTTGAACAGAGCGATTCTTTCGCCAAGTTAGATTCCTATTGGCTGTTGTTATAACTCATGGGCGTGTTTTGATCCCGGGAATCTAAATTGAACATATTTTCTAAGCCTTGCGCATGGGGTGGCCCCCGCTCCAATGATTCCATAAAAACTGATTACTTTGAAGGAAAAGACAGTTCTCAACCACCCACTCGGGTAGTGCTCCACCAGGTACTTGTCGGTAAGTACAGCTTGCTTCATGTCCACAGGCATGCTCCATTGTTGCATTGAATCAAATCAATTTATTTAATGTTTGTCCAGAATATACAAATCAAGTTCAAGAAATTTATAGATATTAAATTAACAATGCAACAAGGGTTATGCATCCTTAGGGCTGAAGCAGCGCTGGACTTGTTCACGTCTTCCGCGTCACGCGTGAAGTGTTCGTTCCCTCATTTAAAAATCGTTTTCTGACAATTTCCTATCATACCAAATTTAATCCGATGTAGAAATCGTGTGTTCAAATCCTCTGTGCATTATTTCTACAAGGGGTTCGAGAGGAAATTGTGTTATTAGACCAACAGGGTGAGTGCATTCATATTGACAAAGAACAACTATTATATTGACTTCAACCTCTGAATCGACGACATAATATAATGTGGTTATTGAACCTTCAAACCATGCCCCGCCCGCCAATGTTTATTTTGTTCATTCATTGTTTAATTCATGTTTTTTCAGCCATTTAGGCTATTTTGAATGTTCTATACAAATTCCGCTTATCGGAGATCACTTAGGTGATATGATGGAGTATCAGGTCGCTAGGCTTACCCCAGGCTACCGGAAAGAGAGGAACCCTTCAATTTCAAATATTAGCTATCAATCATCGACGTGATCGAGCGCGAAATCGATCACTGTTCCGTGTGTGCCAATTAGTCTTTCATTCGATTCAAACTCTTCAGAGATCTTGGGCAGGAACTCGCTCGCTGGCGAAAGGGGTAGAACTAGAGGCTTGATAACTGTTTCACGGGTTCCCATTTTGGGGTGAACCTGAAGTTGACGTATTTGAATTCATGTGTCATTTTTATTTCTAAAGTTTGTAGTAATTCATATTCGTTTGCGGTGTTGTAATGTACCAAATTTTGTAAACTTTTATTCAATATATATTTATCAATTAATTTGATTAACTAGTTTAACTGGTAGTTCCTGATCACCTCTCAGCGAATACGACCTTCAGAATTTACGCTTGAATAGATATAAAGATATAAGTATAAGTAAATGTACGAGGCGGTCCCTAGGAAGAGATCAAAGCATCGTTGTCAAAAACAGCTTCTAGGTGGGCTGAAATATACACCCAGTGGTGGCAGCTTTAAGGAACCTCAAGGGTACACGGATCAATCAAGATCTCTGATACCCGAACAGGTTCCAACAAACAATTTTTCAAATTCATATAACACGTCAATGAGGTATTAACGCTACCTGAAATAATACCCAGCCGACTGTTACAAGTTTAAGTGTTACAAGCAGTGAGAAAGAATTCCGAACCTATTCGCTTATCTGGGAATATTAAATCTGGAGTAATTTGAGACAGATTTATTATAAAAACAATATGCTCGGCTCACCGTTACATTATCTTCATTCGATGACCGTATAACGCAAAATGCAACGAGACAAGATGATGTGAGGACTGTCAGTTTTGTGTTGTGGGGCAATTATCAATAGAAGCATAAGAAAAAGTTCAAACTACCCTTAAGAGGAGAAGAGCGACAACAAATAATTGTTGGTATACGAGAATAGAATGGCTAGTTATATCAGAAATGATCTGAGCAGACAGATTATGAGGGATGTAGTCGTCGAACCCAAATTTATTCCCAGCTTGTCTACTCTTAGAGCAGTAAAATCCTGAAAAAAATAGTGGAATTGACAGTGACCTAGTCACAATACAAAGCTAAATTATACCAGGAATATGGAAATACTATCCGAAATATAGGATACTCACCATTTTTTGTATTTTTGGAGCAATGGTCAAATAATGGTATACAGAAGATTTTTCCAAGGAACACATTGTAGTATAGGAATCGTCCATTCCTATACGAGTTTACCTAAAAACCGTAAGTTATAGAATTCGACCTTATTTCCATTAAGTAATGTTATTATGTTTATATCTCGGAGCTGACCCACAAAGCAATATGTTTAATGTCTCATTAATATATTAAACATATTGTGTGGCCCAGATACCTTGACATCCTAGACTAGTTAACTAGGACACTATAACAATAACATCACATTACTTTCAGAATATAAATACTTATGTAAGACATTCATATTAATTCGGGTATTCATATTCATATAGACATTAGTATTATATAAATTGGAACGCAGACATCGAGGCTGCAAGCGATGGGTTGGAAAGAAAAAGAAGAAGAAGTCAACCCCTTAGTTTAGTGCTCCGACAAGGTATTAAGCATGTGAGTAATGACGGTTCCAGACAATTTAGTTTTATATATTTTTTTTTGTAGTGTGAAATTTAAAATCGTGTATGTTCATATGAATTTTAATTTATTGATTTATTGTTAGAAATATTGAACAATATCGAAGTAATTTTAGTAGTATATAGCTTCTAATGCTTAAATTTGATTGAAGATACAATTTAAATAGGAAATTACATTCAAAAGATATTAATATATTGGAATAGTGGTAACAATAACATAAAGTAGTTATCAAATAATTAAAGTTATGTATAAAATCATATACATATTGTTTAAAAATTAGTTTAAACAAATATATTATTGCCAGGGAAATTATCCGATAAAACCATTAAGAATTTGTTAGATCAACAATGATGTGGCTAACATATGGTTATTCCAGGACGGAAACCATTTATTATGATGATATTATAGCATTGATTATGCAGAATTTTTTTTTTGAGATGGTATTAAATTGAATTCTAGGGGGAGCTTTTTAAAATATTTTTTTTACGCAAGATATCAAATCATTTACAAGGGGAAAGTTTTTTCTAACTTCTTCTGCCACCTTATTTAATGCATGGGCCAAACAAGTAGTATGAATTAATTGCGGATGAAAAATTTTCAAGTTTTGGCCTGTCTGGATCATATAAGGTGCTGCATCTGATGGGAGAAGTATAAACTTCTCGTTAGGAATAGCCTCAGGAAGAAAAAAGTTTGTTAAAGTGTCTTGTATAAATCTAGTAACAGTTAAGGCATTCGTTTGAGGAAGTTCTTTGCAAGCAATTAAGTATGATTTTGTAAAATTTTCATTCCTGAGAGCCCCAATCATTAAATTGGCAATGTGACATCCTGAGGCATCTGTCGTTTCATCTACACTTATAAAAAAATAATTATTCACTATCTCTAATCTGACGCTATTAGGTAACGAGGAATATAAATTGTCAATTTCTGTTTTTCTTAGAGTTCTTTCGCTTGGTATATTGAATTTACAATACTTTTGAAGAAAAGATTGAAAATTATCGTTTGACAGTTTTGATAAGGGTATATTTGACCTCACCAATGCTCGACATAAATCTTGCATGAATTCTTGCTCACTTGAAGTTTTGACAACAACCGATATTGACGGTTTGTTTTTTTCCTCCAGATGTTACTTTGTTTCGTTCAGCCACATGTGATGCACTTTTAACATGCTGTTCTATTAGAAACATTTTCTCAGATGTTATCTACAAAGACGAAATACTATATGTGGAGCAAATCTTTCAAATAGGTACCTAACATCTTTGACAAATCAATTCATATAGTGGCTATCACCTATTTGCCACAGGCTGTGGCATTATACGAGCCCCTATATATTTCAAAACATGGAGTCTTAATTTAATTTGTTTGTAACTTCTCAAATCATATTGGACTACAGGGTGGGGTAAACCTTGGTCGTAGTTCTATAACTCCTTTGAAATAAAACTTAACAATTTTTCAAATAAAACTGGTCAATGGTGGACGAAAACAAGTATTCTATAATTATTTCCATGTATACAGGATAACCCAATAATAAATTAGGCAAATATAACCTACTTTTTTTTACTTTTTTTTCATAAATTATTGAATGACCAACTTTTTTATTTTTAGGAGCCGTTGTAGTCACCGCTACGTAACCCTGAAATACGTTTTTAATTATCCAGCTGAATTGTGCTTTTATCCACCACTGACCGGGTTCATTCAAAAAAATTGCTTAGTTTTGTTTCAAAGGAGCTATGGGACTACGATCAAAGTTTGCCCAACCCTGTATGCCAGACGCAGGGAACACTCTTTATACCAAAAAATCCTGATATTTGGAATCTTAAAAAATTACGTAAAATACACCTTGTGCATATTTAATAAACCTCTTCATGACACACCTTGTATAGCTTGTTTCTTAGAAACATTTTTCATGTTGAAAATTCTGTACATCTTCGAAAATAATAAATTTGTACTAACAATTTTGCTGTGGACTGAGCAGAATACTTTTCCCATGTCCATAGACAACTCTGGAAATGATTTAATTCACATAGACACTTTGATACCACTTGCCATTTTAAATAGACACACTGGCACACTTCAAAATCTGAATTTAAATTAACTCTAAGATTGTCTACACAACTTTAAAGAATACTTTTAATAATTATGCCCCTCCTCGTGCCCTTTGGCAACAAATAAATGGATCTCAACAGTGTCGGGTAATTATTCTTAGTACCTACTTCCGGATTAAGTGAATATTTTGAACATCAACAATATTAATGGGACTTACCAGTAATTGTCCTGTTCTTAAAATTATACCTGCTACATGCAAAACCAATCAAGGAACACAAATTGGGAGCTTTTAAATTTACTTTACTCAAAACAATAATAAAATGTTTCGGCTAAATTGCATAGGAAGGAATTGTTTGTAAAATTGTTACATATATGCCAAAAATTGAAAAATGGTTAAGAATATGAAAAATTCGGAAAAATTTCTTAACATGAAAAATATGCCAAATATGAAAATTTCATGAATGCTTTAAGTATCGCTATTGCTTCTGCAGTATATATCGAGGTTTCATCTGGTAATTTATAGTATTCAGTATGCCAATTACTCAGTGACCAAACGCAGCCTACTCCTGAGCTCCGTTATGTTGCCCCCCCCCCCCCCCCCCGCATCGAATGTTCTCATTAAAACTCTAGCGCAGTGAGTCTACACCTAGCGCAACCTAGCACAACCGATTTCAAACCTAGCACACCTATACAATGGCTGGGATGTAAGGAACCATGCGGGTGGGTCTAGCATAACGCGAGCAATCAACGCATCAAATTTTCTCACCAAAACGCTAGCGCAGTGAGTCTTCACCTAGCACAACCTAGCACAACCGATTTTAAACCTAGCACACCTATACAATGACTGAGATGTGAGGAACCGTGCGGGTGGAACTAGCATAACGCGAGCCCCCTCCCGCATCAAATGTTCTCACCAAAACGCTAGCGCAGTGAGTCTACACCTAGCACAACCTAGCACAACCGATTCTAAACCTAGCACACCTATACAATGGCTGGGATGTAAGGAACCGTGCGGATGAGGCTAGCATAACGCGAGAAACTCAGAAACGGCAAGACATAGCACATTAGATTAAATGAGAGAAGCGTGGCGCAATTCGGAGTTCACAAAAATGTCGCCAACGGACCTCCAAAATTAGAAAAATATAACAGAGCCGTATTTAAAAAAATGGTAACGAAATAGACTTCTTGGAGCTGTAGGAATTCTTGAATAACGTGATGTGCATATTACATCATTCAGACTATTTGGTGACATTAAACTCGTGTCGTAATTTCCGTCCTGAGTATATCCGACGTGCTCTTTCGACTCATAAATTGCATCAATACCCGCGCATAGACGTTATTCCCTCCTAAACGACGTTGAATTGAATTTATATCGTAATATATCTATACCTTTGATATCTCTTCAATAATCCATGATAATTTCATCCTCAACATTACCTAATACCCCAAAGGAAGCTCCTATTTTTTATTTTTAGTTTGCACCAATTCAGCATGGGTAAGAAAAAACTAATCCGGCATATTCAACTTACAGTAGAATCCATCAAAGCGTACGATGAGAACGGATGTACAGTACGAGTACGCATCAATTTTTGCCTAGAATCCATGTAATTCGGAAGAAAATAGTCAACATTTTAGAAACAAAAGGGGTTTCTTCTGGGAATATTTACTGCGATTTCCAAAAACTATTACAATTTGTGGCAAATTTGCAACATTATACTTGACAAAGAAGATATTCAGAGTAACATTTCTAAAGAAGATATTCAGAATGATATTTCTGTTACCTGTGACTCATCAATTGCTATATCAAACTCTAGCACTGGAACCACTGATTCCACAGTTGATTCTGTGAAGTTTGATATTTACCTTGAAGCTGAAGAATTTAGTAGTCTTAGACAAAATGTAGAGTACGACTGATCTGATAAATCAAAAGTAAAGTCTAGACATAACAGGAGATCACAATATCTGGGAACAGTTTACATGACCGTCAGTGCTAAGAAAAAAATATTTGATGCTACGAAACTGAAATGCTGCTTCACATTCAAGCGAGCGAAGATATATTCGAAAGGTAAAGAATCTATTAAGATCTTTTGACAATGTAAAGGGTGCTTATTGTAATAATCCGACGGATTATTACTTTTTGTTCTTGAGGCCTTTGGATAATTTTGATTTAATTCAAATTGGAAGTTTTATAAATTATTATATCTTGAACACGATATACCAGACAGACCTAGCGACGATAATCTGAGCCCTCTTTCCTGTATCATTGACCAGCCAGCTATGAACCATGCTTTACAAACGTAAGCACGGCACGAGGTCAATGGTACCTTTTTTTTCCCTGAGTCAGGAAAAGTCCACGTGGAGTTGAACAGAGCGATTCTTTCGCCAAGTTAGATTCCTATTGGCTGTTGTTATAACTCATGGGCGTGTTTTGATCCCGGGAATCTAAATTGAACATATTTTCTAAGCCTTTCGCATGGGGTGGCCCCCGCTCCAATGATTCCATAAAAACTGATTACTTTGAAGGAAAAGACAGTTCTCAACCACCCACTCGGGTAGTGCTCCACCAGGTACTTGTCGGTAAGTACAGCTTGCTTCATGTCCACAGGCATGCTCCATTGTTGCATTGAATCAAATCAATTTATTTAATGTTTGTCCAGAATATACAAATCAAGTTCAAGAAATTTATAGATATTAAATTAACAATGCAACAAGGGTTATGCATCCTTAGGGCTGAAGCAGCGCTGGACTTGTTCACGTCTTCCGCGTCACGCGTGAAGTGTTCGTTCCCTCATTTAAAAATCGTTTTCTGACAATTTCCTATCATACCAAATTTAATCCGATGTAGAAATCGTGTGTTCAAATCCTCTGTGCATTATTTCTACAAGGGGTTCGAGAGGAAATTGTGTTATTAGACCAACAGGGTGAGTGCATTCATATTGACAAAGAACAACTGTTATATTGACTTCAACCTCTGAATCGACGACATAATATAATGTGGTTATTGAACCTTCAAACCATGCCCCGCCCGCCAATGTTTATTTTGTTCATTCATTGTTTAATTCATGTTTTTTCAGCCATTTAGGCTATTTTGAATGTTCTATACAAATTCCGCTTATCGGAGATCACTTAGGTGATATGATGGAGTATCAGGTCGCTAGGCTTACCCCAGGCTACCGGAAAGAGAGGAACCCTTCAATTTCAAATATTAGCTATCAATCATCGACGTGATCGAGCGCGAAATCGATCACTGTTCCGTGTGTGCCAATTAGTCTTTCATTCGATTCAAACTCTTCAGAGATCTTGGGCAGGAACTCGCTCGCTGGCGAAAGGGGTAGAACTAGAGGCTTGATAACTGTTTCACGGGTTCCCATTTTGGGGTGAACCTGAAGTTGACGTATTTAAATTCATGTGTCATTTTTATTTCTAAAGTTTGTAGTAATTCATATTCGTTTGCGGTGTTGTAATGTACCAAATTTTGTAAACTTTTATTCAATATATATTTATCATTTAATTTGATTAACTAGTTTAACTGGTAGTTCCTGATCACCTCTCAGCGAATACGACCTTCAGAATTTACGCTTGAATAGATATAAAGATATAAGCATAAGTAAATGTACGAGGCGGTCCCTAGGAAGAGATCAAAGCATCGTTGTCAAAAACAGCTTCTAGGTGGGCTGAAATATACACCCAGTGGTGGCAGCTTTAAGGAACCTCAAGGGTACACGGATCAATCAAGATCTCTGATACCCGAACAGGTTCCAACAAACAATTTTTCAAATTCATATAACACGTCAATGAGGTATTAACGCTACCTGAAATAATACCCAGCCGACTGTTACAAGTTTAAGTGTTACAAGCAGTGAGAAAGAATTCCGAACCTATTCGCTTATCTGGGAATATTAAATCTGGAGTAATTTGAGACAGATTTATTATAAAAACAATATGCTCGGCTCACCGTTACATTATCTTCATTCGATGACCGTATAACGCAAAATGCAACGAGACAAGATGATGTGAGGACTGTCAGTTTTGTGTTGTGGGGCAATTATCAATAGAAGCATAAGAAAAAGTTCAAACTACCCTTAAGAGGAGAAGAGCGACAACAAATAATTGTTGGTATACGAGAATAGAATGGCTAGTTATATCAGAAATGATCTGAGCAGACAGATTATGAGGGATGTAGTCGTCGAACCCAAATTTATTCCCAGCTTGTCTACTCTTAGAGCAGTAAAATCCTGAAAAAAATAGTGGAATTGACAGTGACCTAATCACAATACAAAGCTAAATTATACTAGGAATATGGAAATACTATCCGAAATATAGGATACTCACCATTTTTTGTATTTTTGGAGCAATGGTCAAATAATGGTATACAGAAGATTTTGCCAAGGAACACATTGTAGTATAGGAATCGTCCATTCCTATACGAGTTTACCTAAAAACCCTAAGTTATAGAATTCGACCTTATTTCCATTAAGTAATGTTATTATGTTTATATCTCGGAGCTGACCCACAAAGCAATATGTTTAATGTCTCATTAATATATTAAACATATTGTGTGGCCCAGATACCTTGACATCCTAGACTAGTTAACTAGGACACTATAACAATAACATCACATTACTTTCAGGATATAAATACTTATGTAAGACATTCATATTAATTCGGGTATTCATATTCATATAGACATTAGTATTATATAAATTGGAACGCAGACATCGAGGCTGCAAGCGATGGGTTGGAAAGAAAAAGAAGAAGAAGTCAACCCCTTAGTTTAGTGCTCCGACAAGGTATTAACCATGTGAGTAATGACGGTTCCAGACAATTTAGTTTTATATATTTTTTTTTGTAGTGTGAAATTTAAAATCGTGTATGTTCATATGAATTTTAATTTATTGATTTATTGTTAGAAATATTGAACAATATCGAAGTAATTTTAGTAGTATATAGCTTCTAATGCTTAAATTTGATTGAAGATACAATTTAAATAGGAAATTACATTCAAAAGATATTAATATATTGGAATAGTGGTAACAATAACATAAAGTAGTTATCAAATAATTAAAGTTATGTATAAAATCATATACATATTGTTTAAAAATTAGTTTAAACAAATATATTATTGCCAGGGGAATTATCCGATAAAACCATTAAGAATTTGTTAGATCAACAATGATGTGGCTAACATATGGTTATTCTAGGACGAAAACCATTTATTATGATGATATTATAGCATTGATTATGCAGAATTTTTTTTTTGAGATGGTATTAAATTGAATTCTAGGGGGAGCTTTTTAAAATATTTTTTTTACGCAAGATATCAAATCATTTACAAGGGGAAAGTTTTTTCTAACTTCTTCTGCCACCTTATTTAATGCATGGGCCAAACAAGTAGTATGAATTAATTGCGGATGAAAAATTTTCAAGTTTTGGCCTGTCTGGATCATATAAGGTGCTGCATCTGATGGGAGAAGTATAAACTTCTCGTTAGGAATAGCCTCAGGAAGAAAAAAGTTTGTTAAAGTGTCTTGTATAAATCTAGTAACAGTTAAGGCATTCGTTTGAGGAAGTTCTTTGCAAGCAATTAAGTATGATTTTGTAAAATTTTCATTCCTGAGAGCCCCAATCATTAAATTGGCAATGTGACATCCTGAGGCATCTGTCGTTTCATCTACACTTATAAAAAAATAATTATTCACTATCTCTAATCTGACGCTATTAGGTAACGAGGAATATAAATTGTCAATTTCTGTTTTTCTTAGAGTTCTTTCGCTTGGTATATTGAATTTACAATACTTTTGAAGAAAAGATTGAAAATTATCGTTTGACAGTTTTGATAAGGGTATATTTGACCTCACCAATGCTCGACATAAATCTTGCATGAATTCTTGCTCACTTGAAGTTTTGACAACAACCGATATTGACGGTTTGTTTTTTTCCTCCAGATGTTACTTTGTTTCGTTCAGCCACATGTGATGCACTTTTAACATGCTGTTCTATTAGAAACATTTTCTCAGATGTTATCTACAAAGACGAAATACTATATGTGGAGCAAATCTTTCAAATAGGTACCTAACATCTTTGACAAATCAATTCATATAGTGGCTATCACCTATTTGCCACAGGCTGTGGCATTATACGAGCCCCTATATATTTCAAAACATGGAGTCTTAATTTAATTTGTTTGTAACTTCTCAAATCATATTGGACTACAGGGTGGGGTAAACCTTGGTCGTAGTTCTATAACTCCTATGAAATAAAACTTAACAATTTTTCAAATAAAACTGGTCAATGGTGGACGAAAACAAGTATTCTATAATTATTTCCATGTATACAGGATAACCCAATAATAAATTAGGCAAATATAACCTACTTTTTTTTACTTTTTTTTCATAAATTATTGAATGACCAACTTTTTTTATTTTTTAGGAGCCGTTGTAGTCACCGCTACGTAACCCTGAAATACGTTTTTAATTATCCAGCTGAATTGTGCTTTTATCCACCACTGACCGGGTTCATTCAAAAAAATTGCTTAGTTTTGTTTCAAAGGAGCTATGGGACTACGATCAAAGTTTGCCCCACCCTGTATGCCAGACGCAGGGAACACTCTTTATACCAAAAAATCCTGATATTTGGAATCTTAAAAAATTACGTAAAATACACCTTGTGCATATTTAATAAACCTCTTCATGACACACCTTGTATAGCTTGTTTCTTAGAAACATTTTTCATGTTGAAAATTCTGTACATCTTCGAAAATAATAAATTTGTACTTACAATTTTGCTGCGGACTGAGCAGAATACTTTTCCCATGTCCATAGACAACTCTGGAAATGATTTAATTCACATAGACACTTTGATACCACTTGCCATTTTAAATAGACACACTGGCACACTTCAAAATCTGAATTTAAATTAACTCTAAGATTGTCTACACAACTTTAAAGAATACTTTTAATAATTATGCCCCTCCTCGTGCCCTTTGGCAACAAATAAATGGATCTCAACAGTGTCGGGTAATTATTCTTAGTACCTACTTCCGGATTAAGTGAATATTTTGAACATCAACAATATTAATGGGACTTACCAGTAATTGTCCTGTTCTTAAAATTATACCTGCTACATGCAAAACCAATCAAGGAACACAAATTGGGAGCTTTTAAATTTACTTTACTCAAAACAATAATAAAATGTTTCGGCTAAATTGCATAGGAAGGAATTGTTTGTAAAATTGTTACATATATGCCAAAAATTGAAAAATGGTTAAGAATATGAAAAATTCGGAAAAATTTCTTAACATGAAAAATATGCCAAATATGAAAATTTCATGAATGCTTTAAGTATCGCTATTGCTTCTGCAGTATATATCGAGGTTTCATCTGGTAATTTATAGTATTCAGTATGCCAATTACTCAGTGACCAAACGCAGCCTACTCCTGAGCTCCGTTATGTTGACCCCCCCCCCCCCCGCATCGAATGTTCTCATTAAAACTCTAGCGCAGTGAGTCTACACCTAGCGCAACCTAGCACAACCGATTTCAAACCTAGCACACCTATACAATGGCTGGGATGTAAGGAACCATGCGGGTGGGTCTAGCATAACGCGAGCAATCAACGCATCAAATTTTCTCACCAAAACGCTAGCGCAGTGAGTCTTCACCTAGCACAACCTAGCACAACCGATTTTAAACCTAGCACACCTATACAATGACTGAGATGTGAGGAACCGTGCGGGTGGAACTAGCATAACGCGAGCCCCCTCCCGCATCAAATGTTCTCACCAAAACGCTAGCGCAGTGAGTCTACACCTAGCACAACCTAGCACAACCGATTCTAAACCTAGCACACCTATACAATGGCTGGGATGTAAGGAACCGTGCGGATGAGGCTAGCATAACGCGAGAAACTCAGAAACGGCAAGACATAGCACATTAGATTAAATGAGAGAAGCGTGGCGCAATTCGGAGTTCACAAAAATGTCGCCAACGGACCTCCAAAATTAGAAAAATATAACAGAGCCGTATTTAAAAAAATGGTAACGAAATAGGACTTCTTGGAGCTGTAGGAATTCTTGAATAATGTGATGTGCATATTACATCATTCAGACTATTTTGTGACATTAAACTCGTGTCGTAATTTCCGTCCTGAGTATATCCGACGTGCTCTTTCGACTCATAAATTGCATCAATACCCGCGCATAGACGTTATTCCCTCCTAAACGAAGTTGAATTGAATTTATATCGTAATATATCTATACCTTTGATATCTCTTCAATAATCCATGATAATTTCATCCTCAACATTACCTAATACCCCAAAGGAAGCTCCTATTTTTTATTTTTAGTTTGCACCAATTCAGCATGGGCAAGAAAAAACTAATCCGGCATATTCAACTTACAGTAGAATCCATCAAAGCGTACGATGAGAACGGATGTACAGTACGAGTACGCATCAATTTTTGCCTAGAATCCATGTAATTCGGAAGAAAATAGTCAACATTTTAGAAACAAAAGGGGTTTCTTCTGGGAATATTTACTGCGATTTCCAAAAACTATTACAATTTGTGGCAAATTTGCAACATTATACTTGACAAAGAAGATATTCAGAGTAACATTTCTAAAGAAGATATTCAGAATGATATTTCTGTTACCTGTGACTCATCAATTGCTATATCAAACTCTAGCACTGGAACCACTGATTCCACAGTTGATTCTGTGAAGTTTGATATTTACCTTGAAGCTGAAGAATTTAGTAGTCTTAGACAAAATGTAGAGTACGACTGATCTGATAAATCAAAAGTAAAGTCTAGACATAACAGGAGATCACAATATCTGGGAACAGTTTACATGACCGTCAGTGCTAAGAAAAAAATATTTGATGCTACGAAACTGAAATGCTGCTTCACATTCAAGCGAGCGAAGATATATTCAAAAGGTAAAGAATCTATTAAGATCTTTTGACAATGTGAAGGGTGCTTATTGTAATAATCCGACGGATTATTACTTTTTGTTCTTGAGGCCTTTGGATAATTTTGATTTAATTCAAATTGGAAGTTTTATAAATTATTATATCTTGAACACGATATACCAGACAGACCTAGCGACGATAATCTGAGCCCTCTTTCCTGTATCATTGACCAGCCAGCTATGAACCATGCTTTACAAACGTAAGCACGGCACGAGGTCAATGGTACCTTTTTTTTCCCTGAGTCAGGAAAAGTCCACGTGGAGTTGAACAGAGCGATTCTTTCGCCAAGTTAGATTCCTATTGGCTGTTGTTATAACTCATGGGCGTGTTTTGATCCCGGGAATCTAAATTGAACATATTTTCTAAGCCTTGCGCATGGGGTGGCCCCCGCTCCAATGATTCCATAAAAACTGATTACTTTGAAGGAAAAGACAGTTCTCAACCACCCACTCGGGTAGTGCTCCACCAGGTACTTGTCGGTAAGTACAGCTTGCTTCATGTCCACAGGCATGCTCCATTGTTGCATTGAATCAAATCAATTTATTTAATGTTTGTCCAGAATATACAAATCAAGTTCAAGAAATTTATAGATATTAAATTAACAATGCAACAAGGGTTATGCATCCTTAGGGCTGAAGCAGCGCTGGACTTGTTCACGTCTTCCGCGTCACGCGTGAAGTGTTCGTTCCCTCATTTAAAAATCGTTTTCTGACAATTTCCTATCATACCAAATTTAATCCGATGTAGAAATCGTGTGTTCAAATCCTCTGTGCATTATTTCTACAAGGGGTTCGAGAGGAAATTGTGTTATTAGACCAACAGGGTGAGTGCATTCATATTGACAAAGAACAACTATTATATTGACTTCAACCTCTGAATCGACGACATAATATAATGTGGTTATTGAACCTTCAAACCATGCCCCGCCCGCCAATGTTTATTTTGTTCATTCATTGTTTAATTCATGTTTTTTCAGCCATTTAGGCTATTTTGAATGTTCTATACAAATTCCGCTTATCGGAGATCACTTAGGTGATATGATGGAGTATCAGGTCGCTAGGCTTACCCCAGGCTACCGGAAAGAGAGGAACCCTTCAATTTCAAATATTAGCTATCAATCATCGACGTGATCGAGCGCGAAATCGATCACTGTTCCGTGTGTGCCAATTAGTCTTTCATTCGATTCAAACTCTTCAGAGATCTTGGGCAGGAACTCGCTCGCTGGCGAAAGGGGTAGAACTAGAGGCTTGATAACTGTTTCACGGGTTCCCATTTTGGGGTGAACCTGAAGTTGACGTATTTGAATTCATGTGTCATTTTTATTTCTAAAGTTTGTAGTAATTCATATTCGTTTGCGGTGTTGTAATGTACCAAATTTTGTAAACTTTTATTCAATATATATTTATCAATTAATTTGATTAACTAGTTTAACTGGTAGTTCCTGATCACCTCTCAGCGAATACGACCTTCAGAATTTACGCTTGAATAGATATAAAGATATAAGTATAAGTAAATGTACGAGGCGGTCCCTAGGAAGAGATCAAAGCATCGTTGTCAAAAACAGCTTCTAGGTGGGCTGAAATATACACCCAGTGGTGGCAGCTTTAAGGAACCTCAAGGGTACACGGATCAATCAAGATCTCTGATACCCGAACAGGTTCCAACAAACAATTTTTCAAATTCATATAACACGTCAATGAGGTATTAACGCTACCTGAAATAATACCCAGCCGACTGTTACAAGTTTAAGTGTTACAAGCAGTGAGAAAGAATTCCGAACCTATTCGCTTATCTGGGAATATTAAATCTGGAGTAATTTGAGACAGATTTATTATAAAAACAATATGCTCGGCTCACCGTTACATTATCTTCATTCGATGACCGTATAACGCAAAATGCAACGAGACAAGATGATGTGAGGACTGTCAGTTTTGTGTTGTGGGGCAATTATCAATAGAAGCATAAGAAAAAGTTCAAACTACCCTTAAGAGGAGAAGAGCGACAACAAATAATTGTTGGTATACGAGAATAGAATGGCTAGTTATATCAGAAATGATCTGAGCAGACAGATTATGAGGGATGTAGTCGTCGAACCCAAATTTATTCCCAGCTTGTCTACTCTTAGAGCAGTAAAATCCTGAAAAAAATAGTGGAATTGACAGTGACCTAGTCACAATACAAAGCTAAATTATACCAGGAATATGGAAATACTATCCGAAATATAGGATACTCACCATTTTTTGTATTTTTGGAGCAATGGTCAAATAATGGTATACAGAAGATTTTGCCAAGGAACACATTGTAGTATAGGAATCGTCCATTCCTATACGAGTTTACCTAAAAACCCTAAGTTATAGAATTCGACCTTATTTCCATTAAGTAATGTTATTATGTTTATATCTCGGAGCTGACCCACAAAGCAATATGTTTAATGTCTCATTAATATATTAAACATATTGTGTGGCCCAGATACCTTGACATCCTAGACTAGTTAACTAGGACACTATAACAATAACATCACATTACTTTCAGAATATAAATACTTATGTAAGACATTCATATTAATTCGGGTATTCATATTCATATAGACATTAGTATTATATAAATTGGAACGCAGACATCGAGGCTGCAAGCGATGGGTTGGAAAGAAAAAGAAGAAGAAGTCAACCCCTTAGTTTAGTGCTCCGACAAGGTATTAAGCATGTGAGTAATGACGGTTCCAGACAATTTAGTTTTATATATTTTTTTTTGTAGTGTGAAATTTAAAATCGTGTATGTTCATATGAATTTTAATTTATTGATTTATTGTTAGAAATATTGAACAATATCGAAGTAATTTTAGTAGTATATAGCTTCTAATGCTTAAATTTGATTGAAGATACAATTTAAATAGGAAATTACATTCAAAAGATATTAATATATTGGAATAGTGGTAACAATAACATAAAGTAGTTATCAAATAATTAAAGTTATGTATAAAATCATATACATATTGTTTAAAAATTAGTTTAAACAAATATATTATTGCCAGGGAAATTATCCGATAAAACCATTAAGAATTTGTTAGATCAACAATGATGTGGCTAACATATGGTTATTCCAGGACGGAAACCATTTATTATGATGATATTATAGCATTGATTATGCAGAATTTTTTTTTTGAGATGGTATTAAATTGAATTCTAGGGGGAGCTT
The DNA here is from genome assembly GCA_958510875.1 of Endomychus coccineus. NCBI lineage: Eukaryota > Metazoa > Arthropoda > Insecta > Coleoptera > Endomychidae > Endomychus > Endomychus coccineus. Next base: position 191,494,088 of record OY294067.1, on the reverse strand, counting down.
TTTAAAATATTTTTTTTACGCAAGATATCAAATCATTTACAAGGGGAAAGTTTTTTCTAACTTCTTCTGCCACCTTATTTAATGCATGGGCCAAACAAGTAGTATGAATTAATTGCGGATGAAAAATTTTCAAGTTTTGGCCTGTCTGGATCATATAAGGTGCTGCATCTGATGGGAGAAGTATAAACTTCTCGTTAGGAATAGCCTCAGGAAGAAAAAAGTTTGTTAAAGTGTCTTGTATAAATCTAGTAACAGTTAAGGCATTCGTTTGAGGAAGTTCTTTGCAAGCAATTAAGTATGATTTTGTAAAATTTTCATTCCTGAGAGCCCCAATCATTAAATTGGCAATGTGACATCCTGAGGCATCTGTCGTTTCATCTACACTTATAAAAAAATAATTATTCACTATCTCTAATCTGACGCTATTAGGTAACGAGGAATATAAATTGTCAATTTCTGTTTTTCTTAGAGTTCTTTCGCTTGGTATATTGAATTTACAATACTTTTGAAGAAAAGATTGAAAATTATCGTTTGACAGTTTTGATAAGGGTATATTTGACCTCACCAATGCTCGACATAAATCTTGCATGAATTCTTGCTCACTTGAAGTTTTGACAACAACCGATATTGACGGTTTGTTTTTTTCCTCCAGATGTTACTTTGTTTCGTTCAGCCACATGTGATGCACTTTTAACATGCTGTTCTATTAGAAACATTTTCTCAGATGTTATCTACAAAGACGAAATACTATATGTGGAGCAAATCTTTCAAATAGGTACCTAACATCTTTGACAAATCAATTCATATAGTGGCTATCACCTATTTGCCACAGGCTGTGGCATTATACGAGCCCCTATATATTTCAAAACATGGAGTCTTAATTTAATTTGTTTGTAACTTCTCAAATCATATTGGACTACAGGGTGGGGTAAACCTTGGTCGTAGTTCTATAACTCCTTTGAAATAAAACTTAACAATTTTTCAAATAAAACTGGTCAATGGTGGACGAAAACAAGTATTCTATAATTATTTCCATGTATACAGGATAACCCAATAATAAATTAGGCAAATATAACCTACTTTTTTTTACTTTTTTTTCATAAATTATTGAATGACCAACTTTTTTATTTTTAGGAGCCGTTGTAGTCACCGCTACGTAACCCTGAAATACGTTTTTAATTATCCAGCTGAATTGTGCTTTTATCCACCACTGACCGGGTTCATTCAAAAAAATTGCTTAGTTTTGTTTCAAAGGAGCTATGGGACTACGATCAAAGTTTGCCCAACCCTGTATGCCAGACGCAGGGAACACTCTTTATACCAAAAAATCCTGATATTTGGAATCTTAAAAAATTACGTAAAATACACCTTGTGCATATTTAATAAACCTCTTCATGACACACCTTGTATAGCTTGTTTCTTAGAAACATTTTTCATGTTGAAAATTCTGTACATCTTCGAAAATAATAAATTTGTACTAACAATTTTGCTGTGGACTGAGCAGAATACTTTTCCCATGTCCATAGACAACTCTGGAAATGATTTAATTCACATAGACACTTTGATACCACTTGCCATTTTAAATAGACACACTGGCACACTTCAAAATCTGAATTTAAATTAACTCTAAGATTGTCTACACAACTTTAAAGAATACTTTTAATAATTATGCCCCTCCTCGTGCCCTTTGGCAACAAATAAATGGATCTCAACAGTGTCGGGTAATTATTCTTAGTACCTACTTCCGGATTAAGTGAATATTTTGAACATCAACAATATTAATGGGACTTACCAGTAATTGTCCTGTTCTTAAAATTATACCTGCTACATGCAAAACCAATCAAGGAACACAAATTGGGAGCTTTTAAATTTACTTTACTCAAAACAATAATAAAATGTTTCGGCTAAATTGCATAGGAAGGAATTGTTTGTAAAATTGTTACATATATGCCAAAAATTGAAAAATGGTTAAGAATATGAAAAATTCGGAAAAATTTCTTAACATGAAAAATATGCCAAATATGAAAATTTCATGAATGCTTTAAGTATCGCTATTGCTTCTGCAGTATATATCGAGGTTTCATCTGGTAATTTATAGTATTCAGTATGCCAATTACTCAGTGACCAAACGCAGCCTACTCCTGAGATCCGTTATGTTGCCCCCCCCCCGCATCGAATGTTCTCATTAAAACTCTAGCGCAGTGAGTCTACACCTAGCGCAACCTAGCACAACCGATTTCAAACCTAGCACACCTATACAATGGCTGGGATGTAAGGAACCATGCGGGTGGGTCTAGCATAACGCGAGCAATCAACGCATCAAATTTTCTCACCAAAACGCTAGCGCAGTGAGTCTTCACCTAGCACAACCTAGCACAACCGATTTTAAACCTAGCACACCTATACAATGACTGAGATGTGAGGAACCGTGCGGGTGGAACTAGCATAACGCGAGCCCCCTCCCGCATCAAATGTTCTCACCAAAACGCTAGCGCAGTGAGTCTACACCTAGCACAACCTAGCACAACCGATTCTAAACCTAGCACACCTATACAATGGCTGGGATGTAAGGAACCGTGCGGATGAGGCTAGCATAACGCGAGAAACTCAGAAACGGCAAGACATAGCACATTAGATTAAATGAGAGAAGCGTGGCGCAATTCGGAGTTCACAAAAATGTCGCCAACGGACCTCCAAAATTAGAAAAATATAACAGAGCCGTATTTAAAAAAATGGTAACGAAATAGACTTCTTGGAGCTGTAGGAATTCTTGAATAACGTGATGTGCATATTACATCATTCAGACTATTTGGTGACATTAAACTCGTGTCGTAATTTCCGTCCTGAGTATATCCGACGTGCTCTTTCGACTCATAAATTGCATCAATACCCGCGCATAGACGTTATTCCCTCCTAAACGAAGTTGAATTGAATTTATATCGTAATATATCTATACCTTTGATATCTCTTCAATAATCCATGATAATTTCATCCTCAACATTACCTAATACCCCAAAGGAAGCTCCTATTTTTTATTTTTAGTTTGCACCAATTCAGCATGGGCAAGAAAAAACTAATCCGGCATATTCAACTTACAGTAGAATCCATCAAAGCGTACGATGAGAACGGATGTACAGTACGAGTACGCATCAATTTTTGCCTAGAATCCATGTAATTCGGAAGAAAATAGTCAACATTTTAGAAACAAAAGGGGTTTCTTCTGGGAATATTTACTGCGATTTCCAAAAACTATTACAATTTGTGGCAAATTTGCAACATTATACTTGACAAAGAAGATATTCAGAGTAACATTTCTAAAGAAGATATTCAGAATGATATTTCTGTTACCTGTGACTCATCAATTGCTATATCAAACTCTAGCACTGGAACCACTGATTCCACAGTTGATTCTGTGAAGTTTGATATTTACCTTGAAGCTGAAGAATTTAGTAGTCTTAGACAAAATGTAGAGTACGACTGATCTGATAAATCAAAAGTAAAGTCTAGACATAACAGGAGATCACAATATCTGGGAACAGTTTACATGACCGTCAGTGCTAAGAAAAAAATATTTGATGCTACGAAACTGAAATGCTGCTTCACATTCAAGCGAGCGAAGATATATTCAAAAGGTAAAGAATCTATTAAGATCTTTTGACAATGTAAAGGGTGCTTATTGTAATAATCCGACGGATTATTACTTTTTGTTCTTGAGGCCTTTGGATAATTTTGATTTAATTCAAATTGGAAGTTTTATAAATTATTATATCTTGAACACGATATACCAGACAGACCTAGCGACGATAATCTGAGCCCTCTTTCCTGTATCATTGACCAGCCAGCTATGAACCATGCTTTACAAACGTAAGCACGGCACGAGGTCAATGGTACCTTTTTTTTCCCTGAGTCAGGAAAAGTCCACGTGGAGTTGAACAGAGCGATTCTTTCGCCAAGTTAGATTCCTATTGGCTGTTGTTATAACTCATGGGCGTGTTTTGATCCCGGGAATCTAAATTGAACATATTTTCTAAGCCTTGCGCATGGGGTGGCCCCCGCTCCAATGATTCCATAAAAACTGATTACTTTGAAGGAAAAGACAGTTCTCAACCACCCACTCGGGTAGTGCTCCACCAGGTACTTGTCGGTAAGTACAGCTTGCTTCATGTCCACAGGCATGCTCCATTGTTGCATTGAATCAAATCAATTTATTTAATGTTTGTCCAGAATATACAAATCAAGTTCAAGAAATTTATAGATATTAAATTAACAATGCAACAAGGGTTATGCATCCATAGGGCTGAAGCAGCGCTGGACTTGTTCACGTCTTCCGCGTCACGCGTGAAGTGTTCGTTCCCTCATCTGACAATTTCCTATCATACCAAATTTAATCCGATGTAGAAATCGTGTGTTCAAATCCTCTGTGCATTATTTCTACAAGGGGTTCGAGAGGAAATTGTGTTATTAGACCAACAGGGTGAGTGCATTCATATTGACAAAGAACAACTATTATATTGACTTCAACCTCTGAATCGACGACATAATATAATGTGGTTATTGAACCTTCAAACCATGCCCCGCCCGCCAATGTTTATTTTGTTCATTCATTGTTTAATTCATGTTTTTTCAGCCATTTAGGCTATTTTGAATGTTCTATATAAATTCCGCTTATCGGAGATCACTTAGGTGATATGATGGAGTATCAGGTCGCTAGGCTTACCCCAGGCTACCGGAAAGAGAGGAACCCTTCAATTTCAAATATTAGCTATCAATCATCGACGTGATCGAGCGCGAAATCGATCACTGTTCCGTGTGTGCCAATTAGTCTTTCATTCGATTCAAACTCTTCAGAGATCTTGGGCAGGAACTCGCTCGCTGGCGAAAGGGGTAGAACTAGAGGCTTGATAACTGTTTCACGGGTTCCCATTTTCGGGTGAACCTGAAGTTGACGTATTTAAATTCATGTGTCATTTTTATTTCTAAAGTTTGTAGTAATTCATATTCGTTTGCGGTGTTGTAATGTACCAAATTTTGTAAACTTTTATTCAATATATATTTATCATTTAATTTGATTAACTAGTTTAACTGGTAGTTCCTGATCACCTCTCAGCGAATACGACCTTCAGAATTTACGCTTGAATAGATATAAAGATATAAGTATAAGTAAATGTACGAGGCGGTCCCTAGGAAGAGATCAAAGCATCGTTGTCAAAAACAGCTTCTAGGTGGGCTGAAATATACACCCAGTGGTGGCAGCTTTAAGGAACCTCAAGGGTACACGGATCAATCAAGATCTCTGATACCCGAACAGGTTCCAACAAACAATTTTTCAAATTCATATAACACGTCAATGAGGTATTAACGCTACCTGAAATAATACCCAGCCGACTGTTACAAGTTTAAGTGTTACAAGCAGTGAGAAAGAATTCCGAACCTATTCGCTTATCTGGGAATATTAAATCTGGAGTAATTTGAGACAGATTTATTATAAAAACAATATGCTCGGCTCACCGTTACATTATCTTCATTCGATGACCGTATAACGCAAAATGCAACGAGACAAGATGATGTGAGGACTGTCAGTTTTGTGTTGTGGGGCAATTATCAATAGAAGCATAAGAAAAAGTTCAAACTACCCTTAAGAGGAGAAGAGCGACAACAAATAATTGTTGGTATACGAGAATAGAATGGCTAGTTATATCAGAAATGATCTGAGCAGACAGATTATGAGGGATGTAGTCGTCGAACCCAAATTTATTCCCAGCTTGTCTACTCTTAGAGCAGTAAAATCCTGAAAAAAATAGTGGAATTGACAGTGACCTAATCACAATACAAAGCTAAATTATACCAGGAATATGGAAATACTATCCGAAATATAGGATACTCACCATTTTTTGTATTTTTGGAGCAATGGTCAAATAATGGTATACAGAAGATTTTGCCAAGGAACACATTGTAGTATAGGAATCGTCCATTCCTATACGAGTTTACCTAAAAACCCTAAGTTATAATGCGATTTGATGAAATAAATTCATTTAATCATAACAATAATATAAAGAATTGCAACAAAGCATATTTCAATCATGTTATATAGTAAACGTAGTACCAGAAATTTGAATCAGCAAAATAATTGCAAGCGAATAGTTCATTCGATATTTCAAGGGCAATCTAGTGACCATAGGAATGATCACCCGGGACGACACGGAACAATTGAAATATATTATTATGCTGAATCAATTACATATATATGTCATAAAAGAAAGTAAACGTAAAGTAAGAAGATAAATTGTAGGCGCAGTATTGAAGTATATACAGAAAAGTATATAGAGAAGAAATGGAGATAAATTGTAACATACGTAAGTCTGTAGCTTTGATCCGCATATGACTCAGGTACGTTTTTGAAAAGTATGGCAGCAGTAATATGAGTTTCCAATTAATTTTTTTGTTTACATAAAACTACACTTTCGATCGGCATTGTACCTAAGGGCATTGTTGAGAAATGTAGTCAATTTGTGTAAAATTTCATTATTGCTGAAATAGGCATAATGATGAATTCCAAGGATGAGGAATTAATAAGCGCTTTGAAGAAGAAAAAATGGAAATAAAATCCGCCGGTAAATAGAATAGGATAGAGAATAAATGTTATACCAGACGTATAAACATAATATATAATATATAATGATAAAGAATGTAGTAAATAAAGGAAGACATGAAGACGGTACAAAAATAACATATGTTTCTATATATATATAAATAAAATCATTTCAGGCAAAAAACCATAAAACTAAAGAGTATGCGCAAATCCCACAGTATAATAATAATATGTATGACCATTAATTTGAGAACAATGTTTGTAAAATAAAAATAAGGTACGATAAGGGAAAAAAAATGTTAATCTGTCAATTCAACATTTTTTTAAACCGCGTTGTGAGCTGTAGTATAGGAATCCTCCATTCCTATACGAGTTTACCTAAAAACCCTAAGTTATAGAATTCGACCTTATTTCTATTAAGTAATGTTATTATGTTTAGATCTCGGAGCTGACCCACAAAGCAATATGTTTAATGTTTCATTAATATATTAAACATATTGTGTGACCCAGATACCTTGACATCCTAGACTAGTTAACTAGGACACAATAACAATAACATCACATTACTTTTAGAATATATATACTTATGTAAGACATTCATATTAATTCGGATATTCATATTCATATAGACATTAGTATCTGCACTATTATTATGTAGAGCAAGACATCAAGCCAAATGGCGTCAAGCTCTACTTTAAGTAAAGTGTACCCCTTTTGTAAAGTGATGTGTTTCAATCCCCTATACCTCCACCAGGACCACGGGTCAGTTTAGGGCAAACCGCCCCATTATGACCCTCTAACATTACATGGCGAACTATGTCAGTCCTCTAACATTACATGACGACCGTTGCCAGTCCTCTAACATTACAAAAGTACAAAATCAGTATTGACACTACAGGAGGTGTAGTAAAAAAATTCTGTATGGGAACAAACTCAAATCAAAAATTATTTTGTTGTAAGATATTGTCTTAAATTATAATAATGGTCAATATTCAGTAGGAACAAAGCTAGGCGACAGTCATTAAACGCTCAGCATTCAAAATTGGCAACACATGGTTGAAATCTGCTGGTAATTTGCCCTCTGAAGTTGTGACTGACATGTCTCTGGAGTTGATATTTGCTTGTATACCCACATTCACTCAATTTAAAACGTTGCTCGAATATATAGATAATTGCTATATATTGCTTTTTGAAGCAGGAAGCACGATTCCGAATATGTATTTGAGAAATGATGTAGCCCACATCATTAAGCTCATAACAACTTGGACATACTTGAAAAACCAGCATCCAATTACCAAGAAATTTTATATGCGGGTTTTGGGTCGAATTGCAGATCTTATGGAACTTTTGGAGGCACTGTTTTTCGTTGCATATTCTGACACTGAGGGGGTGAATGAGGAAGGACCTACGACATGGGAAATAAAAGAACATTGGATATTAAGAAGAATCGCCACGGGCATAGTGGAACTAACTACAGAGACAGAACTTGATAGTGACTGGAAAGAAAATCTTCATACCAAATATACTGGAAAAACTGTTTCCATGCTTGGGTTCAAGATATTGCGAATAAAACCTTTGTCAAAAGCTTTATTAACAAGGCGGCCAAATTGGCGACAGAGGTTACCAACAAGTTTTGTCAGTCCTAGTTTTAGAGCTTTCCAACACGTTACCAATGTGGACATGCTTGATGTCCAAATTTTTTCCTGCATCAAAACGCATTGCATCCTCTGCATGTTCTGAAAGTAATTTCAACAATATTGAAAATAGAATTTGCGGGATAAACAACTTTCATTACGAGTTGATGACTTCATCTTACAATACATAAAAAATCGAAGTGGTCATATAAAACTGGTAAAAGCAAACGTAGAACAGGTAGTCTGTTCTTTTTCGAATTTATTAAATAACTGTTACAATTATGTTAATTTTTTCAGCAAGATCAAATTGAAAAATGTGTAACTGAAAAAGCGCTACAGAATACCTTGTATGAAAATGTTAATTCATTGAGCAATATAATTTGTCCCACAGAACAATCGGACATTGAAGAGGAATTAAAAACTGCGGATCATAATAATGTCACTTCAGCTTCACGAGACATAAATAAGTAGGTTATTTTAAAACTTTTCTTGAGGAAATTCAAGATACTGGCTCTCATATGAGGTGCTTTTGAGAAAAACAAATATCAATTTTTTAAAATTCGTATTCCTATTGATTTAATGGCAATAAGATGCTGGAGATGTTGAAGATGCCATCGTTTCTGAGTAACAGCATGAACTAGAAAGTTTATGTTTTTTGTAGATGGGTACGTACCATTGTAGGCTCGGTTTCATTGGAAAGTGGTTTTTTCTAATACTGCAACGGTCGATATGAGTGCTAACCTTAGAAACGGAGCAATACGTAATTTCAAAATTTGGCAAATATAATTTTTTTTCATGAATATTCGTACTTTTTCAAGAAAACGAAAGTCTCGTTGAACTGGCCTGGGTGAACTGCAAGACTATCTCCACTTAACCAATTCTCTGTCTACGGTAGTTTCAGAAATTTCCAAATAAGAGCATCCAAAAAAACTCACCCTGTACCATACCATCATATACAGGAGGGCCCAGAAATGCTTCATAACTGTGAATTGCCCTTAAATGTTATCAGATATGAAAGCTCAACTTTGAAAATCAATTTTTGTAGATACTATCTTCAAATTTTGAAATAGCAATCTAAAATTTGGAGTGATATTCATCAAGTTTTTCCATATGACGTCAATATTACTTACATGTCACAATTCCACTGGCAACTTTTATCATATCTTTTTTACACATAACATTTTTATTGGCGGTAAGAAATGTAGTCGACTACAACAATATTAAAAAATATTACTATTATTACAACAGATCTTTGAAAGAATTACAAAAAAGTTTTCAATAAAAAACTTTGATGTGCATAAACACACATAAAATCGATTTAACGTTGAAACGGTTACATGGTATAATTTCCCTGGGTATCACTCTGAAAGCAAATTGTTCATACCAAATTTCAGCTTCAAAATTGAGGCCAATATCGCCAAAACCCGCTTTCAAAATTGAATTTTAACACTCTATTACTCCTAATTGAAACACATACATATTTTGGCTACAATCATCATGATTCTTTTCTGGGACACCCATATGAAAAAGTATAGCCTGTTGACTGAAGAGAATATTTCCAGGATTCAGTTTACCGGATAACCGGATAATGTTTGTTCATCCTGTCCGCTTGCCATAAATAGCCATAGTATCGACATTGAAAAACACGTGCGATTTGTATTCACTTGCCCAATTGCTATGTGTTGCATACTATGAGAGTCAAAAATTCAAAACATTTCTTGATGGCTTTCCAGACAATTTATTGTGCGACTTAGTTGGAAAAATTCTGACGTCAGGAGTAACACTGGCTTATCTCCTCTGCGGAAAAATTTCACATAACAATTTCCCACACACTAAGCTTCCTCCTAATATTACTTGTGCTCTTGGTGAAAGCACGATTTCTGATGCATTCACCAAAATATTTGATAATATTAACTTTGGATAATCAAGTGGTACGCTTCATTTCATGTAGAGATGGAATCATAAGTAATATGCATTATATATCTTTGGAAATGAATGACCCCTGCATGATCAACAAACAATTTTCGAATCACATTCTGCCACAAACCGGAAATAAAAAGAGTGCTAGTTGTCCTGGAAGGTCTATGAGAAGGGAAACTACTTCCAATAATACTTTCATACTTATTGAGCCGATTAATACTATCAAACACACTTTCTCTAGAAGCTACGTTGGAATCCATACCAAAATATTTAACATACAATCAATACAGATTCATTTTAAGAGGAATCGTTGCCTGTCAAGGAATTCCAGACCAACAACATCCTGGGCATTTTGTTGCATATCGTTATCGTTAAAATGACAAATGGGTTCTTTACAACGATTTGTATAAATAGCCAGAAACCGTTCGTCAAAGTCAATGGCATATTGTGTATTATTGTTTTATTATGTATAAGTAATAAATAATGATATGAAATGCATTTTATTATTTTTCCTTTATCCCTTCATTCCATACACCGTTCTGATATGTTCTTCTTGTGGTGAGAAATAGCCGTTATAAGAAGAATAAAAATTACTACGATTTTATAATTATTTGAATTAGATGAACCAGTTATCAAAAAAATTACATAGCATCCATGGCATAGGTGTGCTAGGTTTAAAATCGGTTGTGCTAGGTTCAGGCTCAATGTGCTAGCGTTTTGGTAAGAAAATTTGATGCGGGAGGGGGCTCGCGTTATGTTAGCCTCACCCGTACGGTTGCTCACATCCCAGCCACTGTATAGGTGTGCTAGGTTTAAAATCGGTTGTGTTAGGTTGTGCTAGGTGTAGACTCACTGCGCTAGCATTTTGGTAAGAAATTACGATGCGGTGGGGGGGGCTCGTGTTATGCTGGCCCCACCCGCACGGTTCTTTACATCCCAGCAATTGTATAGGTGTGCTAGGTTTAAAATCGGTTGTGCTAGGTTGTGCTAGGTGTAGACTCACTGCGCTAGCGTTTTGATAAGAAAATTTGATGCGGGGGAGCCAACATAACGGAGCTCTACTCCTGTACATGTTTTTGAGCCATTCGTGTATATGGCAATAGAATCTGGTAATCCAAGCAAGACACTTTTGAAGATACTGTTGTTTGAGAATTCGTGGCCTGTGTATGCAGGAAAATATACACTAGGACGTTTTATAAGAACTAGGTAGACAGGAAAGATGGGGTATTTATCAATTGTGTCATTCATTTTAGATTGTTCTTTATTGAAAGAGAACATTGCGCATAATAGAGGGTCCCTCTTTTCATTCCAATAAGATTTTGTGAGAGCGTTTGCTGGTAAATTCGCAAATTTCAGGAGTAATTTGGTGATTGTCAAAAAAAAATTCTTTTATTATATATTTTTGGCGAAGCAACTCTTTCCTGATTGTTAATGAAGGTTCCTGTGCTTCTAATAATACAGCAATAGGTAAAGATCTCATGGCATCGAAACAGCCTCTGATGCACCTATTCTGAATGCGATCAATATGCTTCCAATTTGTTACCGATGCAGAACCATACAGTGTGCAGCCATAGTCTAGTATCGAGCGAACATTTAAACGGTAGGAAATGAGTGATGTTTTGATATCAGCACCCCAATGCTTTTTTGTGATGTATTTAAGGACGCCGATGCCCTTCTCACATTTTTGTCTAAGATATGCTGTGTGTCTTGACCACAGAAGTTTCTTACCCAGAATCATACCCAAGTATGTATTTTCAACTATATTCATTGACTATGGGGATTGTCAATACATTCAAGGTAATGGTTGCTTTCGTTCCTATTCGCTTTCTGTGGAAAGAAATCATAGCTTCTTCCTCTGGATGGAAAATGTGAAAACTTATGTGGTAATCAATCATTCCTAATGTCTCTAACTACAGTAATCACTGAGATAGAAAAAAAATAAATGCATACACTTTTTTATTTGTAGTTAGCTGGCCAAAAATTCAGACAAATCGTTTGTCAATAAAATAATTTCGTAACAAAAAAAGAAATGCAACCAATAGAGCAAATTAGAGCTACCTTTGAATAGTTCAATGAAATTTCAAAGTTTCACTTATCCCACAGTTCTGTAAATTTGCAATACAACCCGTTTATGGATGTGAGAACAAGCTGAAAAAGCCGTTCTTGCAACACCGTCGATAAAGATAAGACGGACACGTGAATAGACCACCGAATGACGGGAGGCAGTAGATCACCCATTTATTTTACCTGGATCACCTGTAACTGCCTCTGGGGGCAAAAACCTACGTTAAGCTTCCAACGTAGTTCAAGACTATATACGAGTCGTAGACATGGAGCTGGGCTAGAATAAGTGCGCAGTGTTTTATTTGAGGAGAGGATTATCTTCGGAAGTCCACGAGAATATGCAGCTAGCCGACGTGAGCATCTTCAAACATCTTGATGCTGGAGAAAGCTATCAATACCTAGGAATTGAACAGCGTCTCAATTATAATGCTTCTCATGTAATGGTGGTTCTCCGTGGCAATTATAGGAACCTTGTTCGATAGATTGGTCTCTAGAACGTTGGAATGAGAACAAGGTGTCTGTAACAAATATGCTTGCCGCTTCAGTTCTGCTTCACTCTTTTGGAATGATGAAATGGACGGTTGATAAGCTGCATAGACTAACAAAGACACCTGGAATATTATACATATCCATCACATTTTGGATCCTAGGTCGTCCGTTACCCGCATTGATCTCCCACGTCTTCGGGGATCTAGGGACACCTCAGTCTGTTGAGTCTGCATCGAAGTGTGGTTCTGAGCATAGTGTGAGAAGTCTTAAGAAGTTCGGACCTCCTTCTCCTATGCCCTTTCAAAAGTCTCGAATCAGTCGAGAAGGCCAACTAGATGACGACCTCGAGTTGCAACCCTCTCTACTGAAAACCCAGATAAATGCAGCAAGATCTTATACTCATGTATAGGCATGCTGCGTACAGAAACATTAAAACGCTCGTCTTGTCAGCCAGGCTGACCTATGGCTACCTAAGATCAGGCATGCATACATCTGAGACCAAGGGTTTCACCTCAGCTTGTCATTTTAGTCCATCGCCGCAACGTGATGGGTGTACAGGTCCCTGATGTCAGCTGTTGGGTCCGTTCATATGCGTCCGAGATGCTTTTCCACCTGGGTGGTGTCATGTCCAACAACCCATAGCCATAATGCGGCTTAACGAGTGCTGATGGCGAGTTCCCAGTCCAGCGAGTAAATCGTTCCGTTTAAACCGTATTCCACAAGGTAATTGCTGCACCATCACTGTGTCCCTGTAGCTCACCGGGCTCCTGAAACCGGGGAAGCAACTTCTCATCAAGTGATTCCTCGTCTGATGTAGGGTATCCTCCGAACGGAAGTTCTATGGCTCACAGGCCAGCTTCCAGATTTAGAGCTAGTATCTTGCCTAGTCTAACTGCGTCTTTACCTATTCCAATTTCACTGCAGAAGGCTTGTCAGCTCTCTTCCTCAACTGATTTCACTTGACCACTCCAGTTCCTTTGTGATTGACGCCAGGTTGTCTAGTCTGATTGTTGGTCGATTCTGCGTTCTTTTGCTAAGAAACTTCACTCTTTCTTCAGCTGCGTTCAGTCGGTTATTCCATCATGGCATTTTGTAGCTTCCTCTACCCTTGCTATAGGAGTAGATCTCTACCAAAGCCTCTGTTATTGCATTCTGCGGGTGATCCGCCGCCTTGTCTATTTTATTCATCAAGCTGATTCTCTTCGGGAACGTTTCCAGATTTTCCTTAAGGCTCTTCCCAGTTTGTACGTCTGTGATTCCTGATGCAGCTCTCCTATATTTCCAAGGCACCAGAAGCAACTAGCAATATTTGAGAATGATCAGAGAGCGAAAGTTCCTTTGAGACTCCAGTCTCTAATATGTCTCAAGAGAGTTTGGAATTGTAGCGCTCTATGATAATAGCGGACATGGTTGCTGAGGAACGGAAAAAAAGAGAAGAAATTTGAAATTTAATGAAAAACAGATTTAGTGGAGGGCAGTTATGATTTTTTGTGCAATTTTCGCGCTCGTTAACGGGACCCAGCTCAAAATGTTCGTATTGTTGGCCCACACAACATACTAAAAAGTTGAATAACCAAAATGGGTGCCACCCAGTTTAATGGGCCAAAAACTGTTTTTTTGCTCTTTTTGTGAGGTACTTTTCTTGTTTTCTTTAAGGCCTTAGAGATTTGCCTCGGGTTTGAGATTGATACCCTTTTATTCTGGGTGTTAGAGGAACCCATTGGTTCGAAGTTTTTGAAAATTGGTTGCTCCCTCTCACAATCTGAATATATATACACGTATTTTAGGAAAAAATTCAAATTGATCTGCAAGAGCAAATAATCGATCTATTTAGGTGAAAATTTTGATGGAGGTAACTCTTTCCAAATATAGGAAAATGGTTCCAGGTTTGGTCGAAAATCTTCGATGGTTCTCCCTAAAACTCAATTTTAGTCCATTTTTTCCCAAAATTACAAATCCAAATATCTTTTGTCATTTTGGGCTTATCGTTGTCATTTTGGGCTTATCGAGATCTACTTGATCTCAAATGAAAGCTATTTGTATGTTGTTTAACTTATGGGCGTCATCCATTCATTTCCAAAATTTGGACTAGTTTTTGGACATTTATTGCTATATATTTTGGATATGATTTATGATTTTTATGGCGTCATTACGCTTATATTTGCATATAAATACATATACATACTTATATGTATAGGAGTCTTGTTGGCGGTTTCATCGGAGTTTGAAGCCCGCTCGGTTGATACTCGTGATTTAACTGATTATAATTTTGCTATTGATTTTGTTGCGGTTCGTGTGGGTCTGGGGAGTCATTCTGTGTATTTTGTGGTTGTGTACATTTCACCATTCATCGGGGTTCAGGAGATTGTTATATTTTTTGAATTGTTAGAAGTTTTTTATGTGACATATGGACCTGAGCTTTTCATCATAGGTGACTTCAACTTCCCCGAATACTCAAGTTCTCCTACCGGGACTCGTTGTGCCAGGATAGGTGGTCTTACAAACCTCTGCGACCTACTTGCTCTATCTCAGTACAACTTTGTTAATAACTCTAACGGTAAGCTTTTGGACTTGGTTCTGTCGACTCTGGTATGCACCGTCGAGAGATCACCTGAGCATGCTGTTGCTGAGGACTTACATCATCCTTCTCTTCTAATAAACATTGCTTGTTCTGTTCCGAATGTGCAGAGTGGTTTTCTGGGTGATCTTGAGCACTGTTCCTACAATTTTAAGAAAGGTAATTATATCGACCTTTATGAACATCTTGCTAATCTGCCGTGGACTTCAGTCGTTGGCGAGAGTGATCCGGCTGTGGCATCGGATCGTCTGTATTCCCTGATCTATGATGCCTTTGACAAATATATACCCAAGTCATCACCAACAGGTGACCAACAATCCAGACGACTATGTTGAGTTTACACGGCTGAGACTGGTTGTTAAAAATGCAATTCGGCAATCACAGAGGGACTTTGTCGATCGCGCCGAGCGCAACATTTCAGCAAATTCTAAAGACTTCTGGTCCTGTATTAACAGAATGAAATCTAACTCTGGAATGCCATCCAAGATGACCTACAATGAGACATCGCTCGGGAGTCAACAGGAAATAGTCGATAGCTTTGCACTATTTTTTAATAAATGTTTCAGTGATGACCAAGCTCCCTATATTCCCGAGTTCCATACAAATGGATGTTCTTCAGTACCGATGCCATCTTGCTTTTCGGAGACAGATGTGCTGGCTGCCGGAAGGAGGATGAAGTCCGCTATGACAGCAGGCTCGGATGGAATTCCTGCATTTTTTCTGAAGGACTGTCTCCGTGTCCTGATCTGCCCCCTTCTCCATATATTCAACCGGATTCTCTCGACCCAGTCTTTTCCAGAAATATGGAAGGTTTCAAAAATTGTCCCTATTTTCAAAAAAGGGGAGAGGGCTGACATCTCTAACTACCGCCCCATTGCTCTCTTAAATAATTTCTCGAAGTTATTTGAGTTTTGCTTGCATAACGCTATATCAGAGAGTGTCACTCGGCTACTGACGACTCGCCAACATGGTTTCGTCAGGGGCAGATCGACTGTGACCAACTTGACTGTTTTTCATCAGTTCGTAGCAGAGTGTTTGGATGTTGGTACTCAGGTTGATGTCGTCTTCACCGATTTTAGCAAAGCTTTCGATCGTTTGAATCATCGCATCCTCCTCTCTAGATTAGCTGATTTTGGTGTGTCGATCCGGCTGGTGGGATTGTTTGAGAGTTACTTGACTGGGCGAAGTCACTATGTAGAGCTTTCAGGTTTCAGATCTGATGCTTTCAGCATTCCGAGCGGTGTTCCACAGGGCACGGTCCTTGGTCCACTGCTATTTAATATCTTCATCAATGATGTTGCCTCCATTTTTACTGTCATGTATCTACTATATGCAGATGACCTGAAGTTGTTCCTTCCGATCAGATCTTCTAGGGACGCTCTTCAACTGCAAAACGATCTAAACCTGTTTCATTCCTGGTGCTCTGCTAACCTCTTAGATCTCAACGTGTCTAAATGTGCAGTTATGTCATTTACAAGAAGCAAGACTCCTATAATTTACGATTATTATATTTCTGATTCATTTCTTCTACGATGTGAAAATATTCGAGATCTGGGTGTCTACTTCACCTCTAGTCTTTCTTTCGACACTCATGTTGATTCAGTGGCGTCCGCAGCATCCAGGCTCATGGGTTTCATAATCAGAAGCTCGCGAGACTTCGTCAATATTGAAACACTACTGCTGCTTTATAATTCATTTATAAGATCTCGCCTTGAATACGCTTCAGTCGTGTGGTCTCCTACCTATCAGATTCATATCCACCTGCTAGAGGGTATTCAGCGAAAATTCTTGAAGTATCTCAGCTTTCGCATAGATAACGTTTATCCTCCGAGAGGTTTCCCTCAATCGGAACTACTTGCTCGATTCGGGGTTTCTAGTCTTGTCGGGCGCAGGCGGACTAGCTCGATAGTGTTTCTATTCAAACTCGTTAACAATACTGTTGACTGTCCCGACCTGCTTGAGCAGTTGAATTTCGAAGTGCCTAGATTGGGAGCGCGACATCCGAATACTTTTTATCTGAACACGCCTCGCACACGTATGCTGCAATCATCGCCTATCTATGAGATGTGCAACAATTATAAAATTTTTCAAAATAGTCTAGACATATTCAATTCATCCGTTGCACATATAAAAGCTATTACTGGGAACATAGCTGATGTAGTGCAATAATTTAAAACATTGTTCAATACATCCTGCGTGCTCTGCTTGCAGAACAGCCTTGTATCAATGTTGATATCAGTATATATTATATATATGTCTATCTAATTTTTTCTCGTTTTTCATTTTGTATTTATGATCCTATTTTATATGAATTATTTTTGTTTTTGTTATATTATATTTGTGAATTTTAATCAAATTGTAGCTTTTCCCATCCTTAATTGGCCTGTGGCTGTTGGGTGGTGTAACTAAATAAATAAATAAATATTCATGCATGGTAAATACAAATATATATATATATATATATATATATATATATATATATATATATATATATATATTAATATACATATAGGTATGTATAGGTGTATAATGGACCTATGTCTATCGGATCTGGACTACCCAATTTTTTACTAAAATGAACATGCGACTGATGAATTCCGAAGCAAAATGATATTTCAAGCAATTTTTATTGCATATTTTCATTATTTATATACGGTTCTTGAAAAAAAAATGATCTTATTCATATAAGACAGAGGTTTTGCTTACTTTCAATTTTTTACAACAAAACATTCACTTCAACCACTTAAACTGTTATACTACATTTTGAGAACACATATTATCATCGTAATACATACAATAACAATTTTTTTGAGTTAAACACGAGCAAGAATGAACCCCTTTCTGGGTTACTATAAAAATAATCCAACATTTATTTTCACCATCATTATTATCATTGTAATTGTTATTATTATTATTATTATCATTATCATTCCATCAGGATGTGGTTCCTTAATAATAAAAAAAAAATAGTTTGATTGTATAATATACTAATAAATACACATATAATACACCTATTATTCAAACATGAATGTACTGTAGTGAAGGTATCAATAATATATAGATATGCATTTGAGTATTTTCATTCATATGTATATGCTAAAATATAATAAATCGCCAAAAATTCCAAAAAAATTATTTTTTTTCTTCAAACTTGAACTTTTTACTTTTTTCTCAAAAACTATGCAATGAAAATTGTTAAAAATATCATTTTGCTTCGGAATTCATTAGTCGCATATCCATTTTAGTAAAAAATTGGGTAGTCCAGATCCGATAGACATGGGTCCTTCGGACACCTCTACATAACCTATTTATATTAATACATATTTGTATTTAATATAAATAAATATAAGTATGTATATAATAGGCTTCAATATTATGGAATAAAATGACAATCAATGTTCTCCTAAAAGAATTATATTTCAAATTAATGTCAATTTACATTCATAGTAAAACAATGTTACACTCACCTAAAAGAAAATCGATTCAAATGTCATTTATTAAGAACTTGTGAGTGATTAATATTAAATAAGAAATTGCAAATTAAAATCCTGATTGTTTCCATAGCTACACTATCATTATACAATATCATAGAACTAAACCAGAGACAATGACTAAACATTGTTACATCTCCCCCCCAGCGAGTGAAATTGACCCGTTGGAATCAATTTACCCGAGTGACATAGAACTGTTTCTTTACGTCTCTTTCCACATGTCAATTCATAGATCGTCTTCGAAATGCGTCGTTTGATGGGGAAAGGTCCACTCCTAATTTTATCTAATTTGTTCCTGTTTAGCTTATTGCCTCCTTCAATATATAGCAACTCATTAATTGTAAAATCGTATTTTTTTCTATTTTTATATATTCTCAATTTGTTTTTTTCATGATTGAGAGTAGAATTTTCTATAGCTTTCTTGCGATCTGATGATAAATCACGTTTCATTTGAAGTGATTCTGGAATAATGTTAGATTCTTCACCTAAAAGGAGATATCTTGGTGTGAATTTAGTAACACTATGGATGGTATTATTATACTCTGAGGTACATTTTTCTGCTATTTTAGACCATGCCTGTTTCTTCTCATTTTTACTATTTATTTTACATCTTATACGATTCACTAAGGTCTGGTGGAGTCGTTCATTGAGTCCATTCGACGTTGGACAATCTATTGAAGTAAGTATTAATAAAGTAACACCTTTTGAAGGTTAATATTCTCCAAATTCTGTAGACCTGATTCCTGCATATTGATCAGCCAATAATATTTTAACTTTATTTTTTCTTAGCACAGGATCTAAAAGATGTATGAAATCTTTCACACTTTGTCCATTGGTGGTTGATATAAATGCAAATCTTGAAAAGTGGTCAGCCAATATATGTAAATATCGTTTGGAAGAATTATTCCCACTGAATCCACCTACTGTGTCTAGTGACATGATTTCGTATGGTTCAATCGCTGGACCTAAATGGGAAAGTAAGCCAATTGGACGGTCTCTTCTTGTTTTATTCTTCTCACAAATTTCACATGAATAACAATATTGTCGAACCATTTTATCCATATTGAAGAAATAATAATATGGACGTATATTCAATAGCATATGATGAGCTCCAATATGCCCAAGCTGCCAATGAATTTTCTCAATAAGCTTCTGTCCTAACTCCTGGGAAAGGGAAATTCTTTGATTCCCGTTGATGGTCTTGACATATATTTCACCTCTTCTCTTTATATGCACATTTTTCAATAGCTCAGACTTATTCTCTTCTTGGTCATCCAGAATATCTTTTATTTTAATTAAATTTACCACTTTTATCACATCCTCATTATTCTCAAAGCTCTCAAGAACCGGATTCCTGAATAACGAGTCAGCTTCGACATTTTTTTTCCTGGACTGTACATCACTTTGAAGTTATACTGTGACAAGTAATATACAAGGTCCCCTAATTCTTCATCTGTCCGAGGTTTAACTCTGAGATTTTCCAAAGGTTTATGATCTGTAATAACTATAAATTCTCTCCCTATCAACCAATGCTGCCAATATAAATTAGCTTCTTTAATAGCTAAACATCCTAAATAAATAGCTTTCTTCTTCTTTTGAGCAGGACTTAATTTTTTCGAAAAATATGCCACTGGATGGAGTTTATTGCTTTCTGTTGGTTGTTTCATTACTGCTCCAAATCCTTCACCACTAGCATCGGTGTAAATATAAACTGGTTTTTCGAAATTGTATATACCTAATATAGGTGCAGAACATAGATACGATTTCACCGTCTGAAATGCTTTTTCAGAAGTATCTGACCACTTAAATAGAACATTCTTTTTTAGCAAATTATGTAACGGCTCAAGTGTTTGTACTGCATTTTCTAAATATTTGTAATGGAAATTAATCTTTCCCAAGAACAGACGAACATTTTTATTTGTTTTCGGTTAAGGAAAATTTTTAATTGCTTTCAGATTATCGTTAAGAGGACTAATTTTATTTTTTCCAATTATATGACCCAAATATTTAACAGATTTCTTCGCAAAGCTACATTTTTCCAGCTTTAATTGGAAACCTTCTTCCTTAATTGCATGAAGAAGAGAATCTATATGTTGTAAATGATCTTCAAATGTTTCTGAAAAGATCAAAAAATCATCAATATAATTAATGCAAAAATTTGTAAGCTTATACTTTCGCAAAATGTTAGTTAAAGTACTTTGGAAAATAGCTGGTGATGTCTTCAAACCAAATGGAAGACGGGTCCATTGCCAATGCCCTTCCTGTGTTATAAAAGCAGTTTTTTCTCTATCTTCTTGTTTTATTGGGATAGATCAAAAAGCAGAATTTATATCAAAAGTTGAATACCATTCACATTTTCCAGCCTTCACCATCATATCTTCTATTCGTGGGAATGGTTGAGGTTCAGGAATCACTAATTTATTTAGTTCACGAAAATCAATGCAAAGACGAGATCTTTTATTTTCTTCACGTTTATATGCAAGAGTAACAGGAGATGCAAAAGGTGAATTAGAATATTCTATCAAACCTGCTTCCTACAGATTTGTTACCTGAGACTCAATCTCTTTATTATCTGGAATATATGTTCTATATGGTTTTTTTATAACATATCTATTTTCTGATAGTTTTATTTCAGCCTCTGTTCGTTTCACTTTTCCAACATCATATTTACCTTTTGCAAATATCATTTTATATTTTTCCATCAAGTATGATATACTGTTTTGTTCACTTGTATTAAGGTGATCTAAATTTTCAATCTGTCTCGTTTCTATAGAGTTAACAAGAGCTTTATTCATAATATTATCATCCTGTGATATTTCTTCATTTTTATTACCGATCTTTTGAAAAATTCATCCTGTATTAATTTGAATTTTTTTATAGCATCTAATCCAAGAAGTAAATCATAAGAGAAATTATTATTTTTCACAACATAAACATCTAGAATTTCTTCAATTTCATTATTTTTCATAGAAAGACGTGCCCGGCGATAAGTAAAATCCAATCCACTGATTGTGCGAAAAATATTACGATTTTTCAACAACTTTATTCTTAATTCATCAACAATTTTCTGATTTATAAGTGTAATATTTTACCCACTATCATAAGCACCTTCCACAATTTGTTTCTTATCAATAATAACATTTACAGTAATCAATGATGGACACTCACCTGCCGGCTTACTTAGTTTTTTGAATTTTCAAACTCTATATTAATTGCATCTTCAGATTCTGCTAGATTCACCGTTCCCTTATTCACTTCATAACGTTGCTTATTTCTACAAACTTCCCACGGATGGCAACGATCAGGTTAACTCAATGATGGACATATGTAACATTATTGTTTTCTTTTTTCGGTGTTAATGTCTTCTCTTAACAACAAATTATTGAAGTTATCCTTCTTTATCCTAGGCACAACTGATGTTTCATATTTCCGAAGCGTGTTCATAAGTTCTTCCGTAGTTTTTATTTCCTCTTTATCTAGCTTGTCTTGAATATAAATAGGAAATCCAACCACAATATGTGAAATTCTTGATACATCTGTCATATTCCTTTCACATTCTAACAGTAAGCGCTCTTTCTTCAAGGCATAATCTAATAATGATCCGAAACCATTCATATATTTGAATACATAAGCATAGCTTACCAACCCTTATCCGCATATGTTTGAAGGAATGAATGAAACCATTGGTTCCAATCCCTCATATCCAGCTTTTTCATCGTAGAACAGTACCATTCTTTATCATGATCCTCTAAAAATAGTCTCAAACATTGAATTTTTTTCTCACCATCTTCTATTTCATATCGAGTACACTCTTTCTCAAAATATTGTAGCCACTCTTCTGCATTTTGATTTTTTCCCTTGAATTTATCCAGAACAAACTTTCTCTCAATCTCTGATAATGACAGTTCTTTTGTTATAATCTGTGATTGAATCTTTTGCTGTAAAACTTCTTCTTCTAGAAAATAATCTTTAAATACAAAGTTTCCGACATCATCTATGTACAATCCTGCAATATCTTTTGGCAGTACTACAGTGATATTCCTATATTGATTCTTTTTCAGCATACACTTACATGCATTCCTGATCGTTGGAATTTCAATGACATCGTGACAAATAAAATCGATTTATAATAAGCTTCAATATTATGGAATAAAATGACAATCAATTTTCTCCTAAAAGAACTATATTTCAAATTAATGTCAATTTACAATCATAGTAAAACAATGTTACACTCACCTAAAAGAAAATCTATTCAAATGTCATTTATTAAGAACTTGTGAGTGATTAATATTAAATAAGAAATTACAAATTAAAATCCTGATTGTTTCCATAGCTACACTATCATTATACAATATCATAGAACTAAACCAGAGACAATGACTAAACATTGTTACATGTATATGTACTTATATGCAAATATAAGCGTAATGGCACCATTAAAATCATAAATCATATCCAAAATATATGAAGAGTCCACGGAAGAAAGGCGAAATGTCACATTTTTATTATTTTCGAGCTAAATACGGCAACGTGTAGGTTATAGTACTATATTTACATGCCGTAATCAAAAAAGGAAAAAACGAGATGCATCACACCTTAAACGTCGTTTGAAAATATCCCCTACAGCGAAGAAACGCGAAATGTCCATGCGAAAAGTCGAGAAAGGCGAAATGTCCACATTATCAACAAGAATCGACTTGTTTTTCTGGAACGTTTAGTTTACGTTTGACTTGACACTTGTTGCACGTGTCTGCACACGTGGTAAATAATGTCGGATAGTGGAAGTGAGAATGTGGATATTCGTCAGAGAACATCCAAGAAAAGGAAAACAACAGGCCGAACCAGTGAAGTAATGAAACGAATGAGACAACAGAGCCACGAAATAGGGGAAGACTGTTGCTGCAAACGATTGAAGTGTTTTTCCGTCGTAGATGAAGAAAACCGATCAAATATTATTAGACATTTCAACACTTCGGTTTATAATGAGCAAAATAATTACTTGGCAGGACTTATTTCTTTAATGCCCGTTCAACGAAGACGAGCTACAAATGAAGCCACAGCCAAGTTACACGATGCTTCATACTCTTTCAGAGTAAGGACAGTATCTGAAAATGGAACTACTGACACTCCAATTTGCTATAAAGCATTCCTAAGCATCCATGGGATCGGGCGAAAGAGACTTGAAAATATTCAAAAAAGTTTGAAAGCTTCAGGAAGTGCCCCAACAGACATGCGGGGAAAAAATAAAAAGAAACATACATTATCGCAGGAGAGGCTGAATGAAGTTCTTGAACATATAAGAAGTTTTAAAGGTAGAGAAAGTCATTACAGTAGAAAAAAACGGAGAAAGTATACCTTCCTGAAGAGTTGAATATAAAAAAAATTTACGATATGTACAAGACCATCAATCCTTTAGCTGTCTCATACGAAACTTATGGCAACATTTTCAATAAGCATTTCAACATCAGTTTCGGTTATCCTCGTTCTATACTTGTAGTACCTGCGACAACTTCACAGCTGAATTAAAGGTTTTTTAAGCGAAAATGAATGTAGGATGTGATTCATCTGCCCAAAAAGAGATAGGGGTTAAGATGAGAAAAATTACCTTGGAAAACCAATTACACAAAGCTAAAGCTGAGGTGTTCTATCAGCGAAAGAGGAATGCTCGAAAAATGGCCATGAAGTGTGTTGAAACCGAAGCTATTGCTATGGATTTTTAAAAAAATTTACCTACTCCCAATATTCCGACCAATGACGTGTATTATAGAAGACAACTGACCTTAAACTCATTCAATATTCATGTATTGTCAACAGGAAGTGCTACATTTTACGCTTATCCTGAAACCATAGGAGGCAAGGGCTCAAATGAAGTCGTATCATTTCTTCATCATTTTATCTTTCTTCAACTTGACGCAAGAGTAAGGTACCTCCACATATTCGGTGATTCATGTGGAGGTCAAAACAAAAACTTCACCGTGTTCCGCTATCTTCATTATGTCGTTAATGTTACGAAGAGACTAGACAAAATTGAAGTAACGTTTCCAATAAGAGGGCACTCCTATATGGAGTGCGATCGAGATATGGGAGTGATCAATCAGAAAATTAGAGCTGAACTTCCAGAAGACTGGTTCAGGGAAATCCGATCATGCAGAGTAAAACCCGATCCATTCAACGTCATAGAAGTTGATCAATCACTTATACGAAACTGGTCTCAAATGTTGGACGGCATGTACGTGAAAAAACCGCCTTATAAATCAAGACCAATCAGAGAGCTAAGAATATCAAATGACCATCCACGACTTTTGGAACACAGAGATACCTATAATGAACACTGGAATTCATCGATTATCCGCCCACGCTTGACGACTTCTGATGAGTTGCAGCTTCCAGAGGGAGAGTTTGTTTTACCACCAAAGTTGTATCCTGGTAAGTTTGCTTTATAACTCAATCGTTTTCGCCTTTTTATGCATTTCTCCTTTTTCAGATCCAATAAAAATATCAAAGGAGAAATTCACAGATCTGCTCCATCTCAGCCAGTTCTGCACTTCTGAAAAAGCCAGGTCGTTTTACCAAAGCTTACTCCATAACCATCAACGAGCAGAAAAGAAAAAAATAGAAAAACTATAGGGGTCTTTTTGATTATATAAACAGGGAACATTTCGCTTTTTTTCCGTGTAAATTTTGTTTTATATTCTTAATAAAGTGTTTTTGTTGCATCTTTAGATTTTTTTTAACTAATAGTCATCAAATATGATACAAAACAGTACATAGAATAAGTTATATAAAAAAGATCCAAAGTTATCCTTATTCTACTATGCCAGTCAGTGCTTTAAAGTTAAGAATTTGATTTTCTCAAAACAACTCTCGATGGACATTTCGCGTTTCTTCCGTGGACTCTTCATATAAAAACAATAAATGTTCAAAAACTAGTCCAAATTTTGGAAATTAATGTATGACGCCCATAAGTTAAACCACAAACAAATAGCTTCCATTTGAGATCAAGTAGATCTCGAAAACGCCAAAATGACAGAAGGAATTCGGATTTGAATTTTTCAGAAAAAATGAACCTAAATTGAGTTTTAGCGAAAAGCATCGAAGAGCTTTCATTTGAGATCAAGTAGATCTCGATAACCCCAAAATGACAAAAGATATTTGGATTTGTAATTTTCGGGAAAAATGTACTAAAATTGAGTTTTAGGGAGAACCATCGAAGATTTTCGATCAAACTTGGGACCGTTTTCCTATGTTTGGAAAGAGTTACCTCCATCAAAATTTTCAGCGGAATTGATCGAATATTGGCTCTTGCAGATCAATTTGAATTTTTTCCTAAAATACATGTATATATATTCATATTGTGAGAGGGTCATGAACCGATTTCCAAGAACCTTGAACCGATGGGTTCCTCTGACACCCAGAATAAAAAGGTATCAATCTCAAACCTGAGCCAAATCTCTAAGGCATTAAAACAAAAAAAAAACAAAAAAGTACCTCTCAAAAAGCACAAAAAAAAACAGTTTTCGGCCAATTAAACTGGGTGGCACCCATTTTGGTAATTCAACTTTTTAGTATGCTGTTTGGGCTCAATACGAACATTTTGACCCGGATCCCGTTAGCGAGCGCGAAAATGGCACAAAAAATCATAACTGCCCTCCTCTAATTGTCAAAAATATCTCTTAATATTATTAGAATTAGAAGTGAAAAATTGTTTTATTCTCCTATTCCGATTGATCAACGTGATACCAACAAATTGGTGACCCTTTCGACGTTTGATGAGTGAAGTTTCTGTTGAAAATGTCAAAAAGTAATGAAAGTGAACTTAGCTCAAGGGTAAGCATGAATAATGACAGGCAGGAGACGGAAGTAAATAAGGTCAGTATAAGAATTCCTCCTTTTTGGCCCGAGAAACCCGAAATATGGTTTTATCAAATTGAAGCTCAATTCAATCTTAATAAAATTACATCGAAAGAAACAAAATGCAATTATCTGGTATCACAAATAGATCCAAAATATGTTGAGAATATTTGGAATATAATTGGGAACTGCCATAAACAAATATACTAGAGCTAAAGAAAATTTGTTGAATATATTCAAAGAGAGTGAAGAACGAAAGATTAAAAAGTTAGTTACTGGCTTAAAATTAGGTGATATGAAAACTAGTCAGCTTCTTTGTAAAATGAAATTTCTGGCAGGAGTCGATATTTCCGAACCAGCATTGAAAAGGTTTTGGCTGGAAAAACTTCCAGATTCAATCAAAAATGTACTCATTGTTAGTGAAGAGGAACTTGACAAAGCAGCTTTTATGGGGGATGAAATGTTAGGACTTAACCCACATAAATTTTTTTCAACTGAAACACGGAATAACACGAATTCGTTGATTAAAGATTTAATTTTTAGGCTTGAAGGCTTAGAAGCACTGGTCGCTGCAATAGGGCAGAAAAGATTTGGATCTAGGGATGATATTAGAAATCGTAGTCGCGCTCCAAGTAAAGATCATATTAGGAGGAAATTTGATCCAAAAGGAAAATACGGTTATGCACATTTCCGATATCGTTCGAAATGTTTTCCAGATCGATGCAAATTACCTTGTGCTTGGAAGGTTTCGAGAAACGAGAATCTGCAGTAGAAGAAGCGGAAAGTTCTGCTGCAGAAAACATGGAACATCGTTCAAAATTCCGTTTATTTGTTTTAGACAAAGACACGGGTTGTCGTTTTTTTGTTGATAGTGGAGCTGACGTATCTCTATTGCCAGCTACTGCTAATGATAAAATCCATAATAACTCATTTAAATTATATGCGGCTAATGGTTCTGAGATTCCTACATATGGCGTAAAATTATTAACAATGAATTTAGGACTTCGCAGATGTTTTCAATGGTTGTTTATTGTTGCAAGAATAGAACAAGGTATAATTGGAACTGATTTTTTGGATAAATTCAATTTGTTAATTGATTTGCATGTACGAAGGTTAATTGATGGAATTACTAAACTCTGTGTAACTGGTAACGTTGCTGAAGTATTTAAACAGTATACCCAACACACATTGAGTAATATCGGTGAGTTCACTGATGCATTACCTTCGTATTTCGATATTACTACCCCAATCTTAATACCAAGGAAAAGTTTGCACAATGTCAAACATTATATTCGTAATTGTAAAGCTCGTCCATCAGATTGTAAAAGAATGAAACAGGTAAACTTGAGTTTCAGTTTATGTTGGACCATGGAATAATTCGTCCATCACACTCCGAATGGTCTAGTCCATTACATATAGTGAATAAAAAAGATGTTACGTTACGTCCCTGCCGAGATTATCGACGTTTAAACGCTCAAACTGTTCCTGACCGATACCTCATTCCTCGAATAGAAGATTTTCAGCAAAATATGAAAGGAACGGAAATATTCTCAAAAATAGATTTATTCAAAGCTTATTTTCAAGTTCCAGTTGCTGAAGAAGATAAAGCTAAAACAGCAATTATTACACCTTTTGGTCTTTTCGAGTTTAATGTAATGAGTTTTGGATTATGTAATGCACCGTCAACATTTCGAAGGTTTATAAATGAAGTGTTTGAAGAGTTAGATTTCTTGTTTCCATATCTTGATGATATTTTGATCGCTTCATCGTCAACGGATGAGCATCATGAACATTTGAGATTGGTTTTTGAACGATAGAAACAATATGGTCTTCGAATTAATGTATCTAAATGTAAATTTGGGGTAGAAAAACTAGAATATCTAGGTTATCTAATAACTCCTAGTGGATCACCCCACTTCCTGGAAAATTTCAAGTAATTAAGGATTATAAGTTGCCAGAAACGGTTCGTCAACTTCGTACATTCCTAGGCATAATTAATTCTTATCGAAGATATCCGAACGCTGCAGAAATTCAAGCTGTTTTACATGATTATCTCAAGGGATCAAAAAAGAATGATAACCGAGCAATTAAGTGGACACCTGATGCTATGATTCAATTTGGAAAGTGTAAAGAGAGTCTGGTCAATGCAACTACTCTGACCATTTCAAATTCAGATTTTCCGTTAGCACTGTTCAATGATGCTTCCAATCAAGCTGTCGGATCTGTGTTACAACAACATGAAGAGTCTGGTTGGAAACCAATAGCCTCCTATTCAAGAAAACTTAATAATGCACAAAAAAATTACAGCGCATATGATGAAGAACTTTTAGGAATTATACATGTCTGTGAAGCAATTCAAACACTTTCTCGAAGGGAGAACTCTTACTATTTTTACCGATCATAAGCCAAAAACATTTGCGTTCCAACAGAAAAATGACAAGGCATCTCCTCGTCAATTGAGACATCTTCAATACATATCTCAACTCACTACAGATATCAGGCATATTAAATGCGAAGATAATGTCATAGCCGACACTCTGTCAGGACTTGAAGTAATTTCTGTTCTCGATTATGATGAGATTGCGCAAGAGCAGGAATGTGATGATGAATTACCAACTTTATCTAATGGAACGAATCTCAAACTTAAAAATTATTGTCGGGAAGTCACTTTGGTGTGATGTATCCACTCAAAACTGTCGTCCATATATACCTCGCAAAAATCGTTACCGGCCGTTTCAACAAATTCATAATTTTGCTCATCCTGGAGTGAAGTCTACTGTAAGACAAGTGTCTTAAAAATGTATCTGACCTGGACTCAGAAATGATTTAAGTAAATGGGCTCAATCTTGTCTTAGCTGCCAGCGCAATAAAGTGTCTAGACACACAAAATCGCGGCTGAAGAATTTCAAAGTGCCAGATGGAAGATTCAGTGTGGCACATGTGGATATTATTGGACCTTCACCACCCTCGCAGGATGATATTTACTGCCTCACATGTATTGATAGGTATACCGATTGGATGAAAGTTATTCCTATGACAAGAATAACTGCCGATACAGTTGCAAAGTCATTCATCATATTCATTGGATTGCCAGATTTGGAGCAACTCATACAATAATAACAGACCAGGGTCGACAGTTCGAGAGTGAACTATTAAAATCTCTCGCTGCTTTCTGTGGATTGAGAATTCAACACACAATTCCGTATCATCCACAGTCGAATGGAAAAATCGAGAGACAACATAGGACTCTGAAATCAGCATTTCGGGCTCACAATAAAATAACATGGACTGATACCCTTCCCTCTGTACTGCTGAGATTACGTACAGCTTTGAGAAGAGACTCACAACATTCAATTGCTGAAATTGTATACGGCACAACTATCAAATTATCTGGTGAATTCCTTGATGCACCTGAATTTCCTTAATTTCAGAGAATTTCACCTCAGAACTTTTGGGTGAACTCCGACCACATGCAACTCGCACGAATAATTTTAGATCTGTTTTTGTACATAAGGACCTCAGTTCTTGTGTTTTTACGACTTGATCGTGTTAAGAAATCTTTGGAGCCGCCTTATGAAGAACCCTTCCGTGTGATTGAGCGATCGGATAAATATTTTACAATAGACATTAAAGGCAGAATTTCAGATGTTTCAGTTGATAGGATGAAACCTGCTTATTTACTTCCAGATTATGATATTTCAAGACCGCAAGAACGGAAGCAAGACTCAACTTCTAATCAAAATATTAATAACGACTATAGATAATAAAGAGCGTAACCCCGAAGTAACAAAGACATCACGATGTGGAAGAACGATCCGGTTTCCATCCCGATACCTTGTTGCAAGCGATGTTTAATTTTTAGTTTTTATTTAATGTTATAATTTGAAGTGCTTAATTTTACTAAATTTATATTCCTCATATCATTTAGAATAAGTTCCTTTGATTTTATTTGTTGTTATTTTTGATGGTAATCTGTATTACATGTATCGTAACTCTTCTTCGTTACTGGTGGGGAAGTAGTGTAGCGGTATATGATAAAAGCGGACATGGTTGCTAAGAAACGAAAAAAAAACAGAAGGAAAGAAATTTGAAATTTAATAAAAACAGATTGTCGAAAGTATCTCTTTTTATTAATACAATAAGAAGTAAAAAACTGTTTTATTCTCCTATTCCGATTGATCAACGTGATACCAACAGGATCATATTGTGAAGTCAATTATCTATCTTCAGATAACCTTAATGAACGTTGGCTCCTTCTCGCTATTCAGAATTTCAAACTTGGTAGTAGACAGGAACTCTAGCAGAGCTCTGCACTGGTGATTTGGGTCAATGCTACCACACATCAGGTTGCTACCCCTCATCGAGTTTGCAACACAACCAACAATCAAAGGCAGACGATTCCCTTAGCAGTACCTGACCAAATTACCCACTTCTCCTGTTGGAACCTTTCGGTTATCATACGAATGGTTCTCCAGAAGAAGGTCAAGCCACTGTGCAACACTCATCAAGTGGAGTCGCATCTAATCCTATGGAAGCAATGCGGACTCTAACACCACCCGCCTTTGGTTTCCGTATGACCTTGCACTAAGCCCCTAATTTACTGAGCATGTTATTCACGATCAATAGTTCTTGAATAAGTGCTATGTCATGTTGCGAGTTGATCCGCGCAAATGAAAGTTCTACAAGAGCCATATTGACAGTGTGATATTCCGATGCGTGCTTTGACCATTAGTACTCTTCCCGAGCGTATTTGAAGCTCATCCGGCCGATGTCTCAATAGGCCTTGTCTCCTAGAGCCATTATGGTATGTATACTCGACTCTGCTATGCCAAGGACGAGGGTTCTGCCCTCCTCTCTGTCAACTGCAGCATATTTGTCTAAGGAGGTCAGAACCCTCTACCCCTTGAAACGTAAACGTTATGCGTCGTTTTTTTAAATTGCCCAACTAGCTCAATTGAAGATAATTAGTCTCAGGGCTCGGAGTGAAACGTGCCCTGTGATTCTAGACTGGTGAATTGCCTGAGCGCCAACTGCTTAATAAATAATCAAAAATAGATGAATTCACAGTCTAGAATACAGGCACTACGAGATGAATGATTGTTGATGGATATTCAGAAAAATAATACAAGTTAAACTCAACAATTTGATTTATTCCAAGAGGAATTTGATAATAATTTAAATAAATTACAATTTTAGCATTACATAAAATAAAATTGAATTTTGAATATTCACAAATATGATATCAAATACTTGGTACAGAATTTGAATACAAAAAAATTTAATGTATATATAAATTTAGTTAAGAGTTAAAATCAATTATTTTAATTGGAAAAAAGTTATCAACATAAAGAATTACAAGTGAACCTCGAAATGGGTTCTACAAAAATTAATGGAATACAAATTCAGTTAGATAACACAAATAAGGGAGACGAAAAGATGGTTATTCAAACTGAAAATGTTACCCTCCTTGGAACTCGATGGAACTGGAAATCACTCCGGCCAGGAAATTCACTAAACCGTCTCGGGAAAAAGAATAGAGGCACCTCAGTTGTTCTCACCCTGTAATTTCGAAAAAAACGAACAGAACCTGACCTAAGTTCAAAGGGACTAGCAACACAATCAATCGGTACAACCATGCGATTCCACCACTGATTATGTTATCTCTCCAAATTGTGAAAACACTATTACAATATTGAAATCTTGAAGAGATATCAAGTAAAACATTAATCTAAATTAATCTGGAAGAATTAAGTTATTTCAATTGATACTTAAATAAGCAAAAAATTAAGAAGTGACTGTAAGAATAATAATTAAAATGTGACTGAAAGGATAATAATTAGTAATTCGTAATTTGTCAAATAGCATAACATCTGAATTAATCGAATTGATTTGCACATAAGAATTGATGTTTGTAATTTATACTAAACTCTGAATGAGCGTAGCAGACGTGATTATTACGTATTCAATAAGCAGCAATTGAATACCTACTTTATGATACCGGAACAATATTTATTGCACGTTTTAAGTCTGATAAGTTATACCCTGCGTTCTCATGAACCAGGTCTACAAAATGGCGATTTTAAAGAATCACTCAAAACTACCACGTTCTAAATGTGGGGTTAAACACAAAGGGGACAAGAAAATACTATCACTGTAATCTGACTACGTCTCGTTAGATTGTCTACGTATAAAAATTACAAATATTTATGCAGAGATGAAAAAGATAATGATTCAAATATGCTAAATGCAAATTGATTACTTGCAGTGTCGTGAGGTACGATGTTAATTACTTCCACTGAAAAATAACCTAATCAGGGACTGAACATCTTATTCTTATTACGGAAACAGATCAAATTAAAGGGTCCCTGAGGTTAGTTATATTTCAGTGACAAAATTTAGGAAATGATTAAAAAAACAAAGAATTATTGAAAATCAACGTACCCAGATCAACACCGTCACGACAATGACCGCTTGAGACTTCCGTTCTGATATCTACCCCTCTTCGCGATACTCGCGCTAACGAATCTGTGGCAACTAATTTCAATAATCGATGTTATTGAACGCACAGATGTCTCTGAGATATCATCGGACAAGTTTCCTAACCAAAAAGAAATCTTAAACTGTTCATTACAGTCTTCTTTAAATCACGTAACAGCTAACCTCTACCACGAGAAAAATTTTTAAAGTGAAGCTTCAAAAAATTTTCAAGGAAATATCAAATCGGTCTTGACATAGAGACTGGTTGACCAATTCCAGAATCACGATACTCAGAAGAGTTTAATGGTCCTCACATAAATATCGGTTGACCAACTCCAATATCACAGCCCAGAAGTAAAAAACAAGAAATCGAAAATGAAAATTAAAGTGTTCTACACATTTTATGGAATGAACCATTCACCATTGTTTAGTGAACATCCCCAAAGGGAATACTAAAAAGAATCAACAACAAAAAAATATACTAGCTAATAGCTTCAATGAGGATTCCAAATATCCTTTGCAGGAAAAAAATTAACAAAGATGTATCATACGAGATATACCATACGGATTTTATCCAAAGGAACCAAAAATTAAAAAAAAAAAAATGTAATGTACCAGCTCGAAAAAATCTCAGTAAGAAGGTAATTAATGGTTATATCTGTAATTTCACGAAAATTACAAAGACATACATTCCAAAACAATTAAACAACTGAATCGAGTACTAAAGGATCAATACAAGTTTATACTCAATCACCAACTGAATCGATTATTAAACACATCAATAATCCGGCAACTGTGTTGTTTAGTTTCGAAATACAAAACTCAATCCCAACATTCGGGATACAGAAACCATTACCCTTCCACCGATATACAAAGCAAATTAGTAAAGAAACTGGTACATTAGTGAACCTAGTTCTCAATAGTGAATAGGTGTTTTCACAAGTTATCCCACGCATCAGTGTAGGTCCAATTTAAAGTCTCCTACACTCCAGACCAATAGTGAATGTAAGTTTTCACTTATCATCCCAAAGCACCAGTGTAAGTCCAAATTGAAGTCCCTTACACTCCGGACTACAATAGTGAATGTATATTATACAACACTAAGCAAGAGGTAACAAAAAATTTGAAGTGAAGCTCCACAATTTTTTCAAAAGAGCAAAAATTTCAAAGAAAACTGATTTAACCAGAAATCTTAACATTTCCTATCATTTCAAAATGAAGGAACTGACACAAAAAGCAACAAGAAAAAGATCATATGTGCTAAACAAGAAAATTACAACAATAAGAATTATCACAACCATTTGGTCTATCAAAAAGGTAAGATACCAATCAAAAAAAAAACAAAAATTGAACAATCTACAGTAGATGTACCACCAAGATATGCTACTACCTAAAACCAAAAAAAAGTAACCGAGTTTTTTCACTTTTTACAACCAATGAGCCATCAGACTCCAAATTAATGTTGTAATAATTGGAAAAATTCAACTCGTTATAACTATGAGTTCAATTTCTGAAGACTCTAGGGAAGGGAACCTTAACTCCAATTTATATTCCCTAATTTCAAAAAAAACTCATAGTCACCTCCCAAGTCAAGCAACAATATGGACTCTATGATCCCAAATCACATATTGCCTACTCTAGGATTGACCTAAAAATGAAGCTTATTTCTGAAAATATACGTTTTCCAGACAATAACTCCCTATATATCAGTCTACTCTGGAGTGTTGCAACACTATGAGGATAGACCCAACAAAATAGCATATCAGGGTTAATTTCCAAACCTGTCATAACATGGACCAGCAGATCCCAAATTAACTTATGCAATTATTGAAAATTGAAACACAATTCAGAAGTTAACAACTTCCAAATTCAAAATTTCTAAATGGGTAGCAAAAACTATAGCTTTAACTATACAAAAAAAAACCACAAGGTTTTGAAGAGTGAACACGTCAAACTTCCAAATTCAACTACATTTTAAGGGTGAACAACCCTAAAATGAGAGTTACGAAAAAAAACAAAATATAAAGGATCTAAACAACAGTAACTGAAATAGAGAACAATTTTGATACTTAATCGATGAAAATTCAAAGGTAATATAGAACGAAAATCAGAAGGTAAATTTAAAAATATAAATAACGATACTTGACGTCATCTGAACAGAAGAAAGACCGATGCAGATCAGAGCAACAGAGAATCCCCCGCAGATCACCAATAATTTGCAGCTTCCTTAACAGTATCCATCTACTGTGGCAATTAAGGGTCGCGACTTCCCAAAACTGACAGTCATAAATGCAACCTCAATGTCCACCGCAACATTAGCAACCTGCTAGGATCTTATCCCTCATCACTGTAACTTTCATCCCTTTGCTCAGTCATCATTTCCAATATAAAGTTCTTAATGTACTATTTCCAAATGTGATTTTCGACATTTGCTATAAAAGAAAAAGAATGTATCAAAATTGAGTTTCAGAAACTGTTTAGATAAAAATCAGGGAAGTATCCCTTACTGAAAAACCGAAAATCGACCCGAATGATCTGATTAATCAATTCACAATAGTGAAAAAAAATAATAGCACATATGAAAACATGACACTACATTGTTTGAAACAATGAACTACAGAAACAAATAAAAAGGAACAGATAAAACAGCATACCTATAACATAGGATTCAATGCTGGAAATAAAAATCTAAAAACAGCTAATCGCATAAATCTAGATAATCTCAAACATCACTCAGACAAAAAGGTATAAGTGACAAATTCACCTATTAATAGGTAAAAAATATGAATATTTCAGTGCAAATTCTAGCAAATCAATAAAATATATATTTCTCTAAGCAACCATCAACTGCGTTCAAGACCACGTTAAAAAATGGGCGCCAGTGAAACGTAATTGAAACGGAACCCCTTCTTTCGGGGCGCCAGTGAAACGTAAACGCTATGCGTCTTTTTTTAAATTGCCCAATTGGCTCAATTGAAGATAATTAGTCTCAGGGCTCGTAGTGGAACGTGCCCTGTGATTCTAGACTGGTGAATTGCCTGAGCGCCAACTGCTTGATAAATAACCAAGAATAAATGAATTCACAGTCTGGAATACAGGCACTACGAGACGGATGATTGTTGATGGATATTCAAAAAAATAATACAAGTTCAACTTAACAATTTGATTTATTCCAAGAGGAATTTGATAATTAAAATAAATTACAATTTTAATATTACATAATATAAAATTGAATTTTGAATATTCACAAATATGAAATTAAATATTTGGTACAGAATTTGAATACAAAAAAATAAATGTTTATATATAGTTTGTTAAGAGTTGAAATCAATTATTTTAATTGAAAAAAAAATATCGATATAAAGAATTAAAAGTGAACCTCGAAATGGGTTCTACAAAAATTAGTGGAATACAAATTCAGTTGGATCACATAAATCAGAGAGATGAAAAGATGATTATTCAAACTAAAAATGCTACCCTCCTTGGAACTCGATGGAAATGGAAATCGGTCCGGCCAGGAAATTCACTAAACCGTCTCGAGAAGAAGAAGAGAGACACCTCAGTTGTTCTCACCCTGTAATTTCGAAAAAAACGAACAGAACCTGACCTAAGTTCAAAGGGACTAGCAACACAATCAATAGGTACAACCATGCGATTCCACCACTGATTATGTCATCTCTCCAAATTGTAAAAACACTATTACAATATTGAAATTTTGAAGAGATATCAAGTTAAACATTAATCTAGATTAATCTGGAAGAATTAAGTTATTTCAATCGATACTTAAATTAGCAAAAAATTAAGAAGTGACTGTAAGAATAATAATTAAAATGTGACTGAAAGGATAACAATAATTAATAATTCGTAATTTGTCAAATAGCATAACATCTGAATTACTTGAATTGATTTGCACATAAGAATTGATGTTTGTAATTTATACTAAACTCTGAATGAGCGTAGCAGACGTGATTATTACGTATTCAATAAGCAGTAGTTGAATACCTACTTTACGATACCCGAACAATATTTATTGCACGTTTTAAGTCTGAAAAGACATACCCTGCGTTCTCATGAGCCAGGTCTACAAAATGAAGATTCAAAAGAATCACTCAAAACTACCACGTGCTAAATGTGGGGTTAAACACTAAGGGGACAAGAAAATACTATCACTGTATTCTGCCTACGTCTCGTTAGATTGTCTACGTATAAAAATCACGAATATTTACGCAGAGATGAAAAAGATTTTGATTGAAATATGCTGAATGCAAATTGATTGCGTGCAGTGTTGTGAGGTACGATGTTAATTACTTCCACTGAAAAATAACCTAATCAGGGACTGAACATCCAGTATTCTAATTACAGAAACAGATCAAATGAAAGGGTCCCTGAGGTTAGTTATATTTCAGTAACAAAATTTAAGAAATGATTAAAAAACAAAGAATTATTGTAAATCAACTTACCTAGATCAACACTGTCACGACAATGACCGCTTGAGACTTCCGTTCTGATATCTACCCCTCTTCGCGATACTCGCGCTACCGAACCTGCGGCAACTAATTTCAATAATCGATGTTATTGAACGCACAGATGTCTCTAAGATATCATCGGACAAGTTTCCTTACCTAAAAGAAATCTTAAACTGTTCATTACAGTGTTCTTCAAATCACGTAACGGCGAACCCGTTACCCGTTGCTGTTCGTAACGTAGAGTTGTACCTCTGCAGCTCCGTTGGGACGATCGATGATCCTTCGGTTTCACCCGGTATCCATACGGATGCCCCCACAATCTTCTGCAAGAGATCAACCCCTCCACTTCGATCTGTGACTCTTCACACATTCGTAGGACCATCAGTTTCTCGTTAATACAACTCTGGAGAACTGATCAGCGCGAATCATTATGACCGCTCTTCCTCTGAAGAAAGAGTCATCGAGCCTGGGCTGTGGTTGATCGAGAGGAATCTTAGAGGTCTCCTCCCTGATCACGCTCTTGGGCAGCCCAAACTGTGTCAAGGTAGTGGGCTCCTCAGGATACCTACCTCAGACGATCACCATCGTCAGGATTTGCTCTGAGAGCTGCAGTTAACCTTCCTCCCCTCGAAGCTGTTCAACCTCCAATTATGTTTATCGGAGGGTTACTGGCCCTCCGGTGGAGTCCTGCGGGACTGAAGATGTATTTCCTTCCAGGATCGGCTCAGGCTTGAGTTGCTCTCGATTCTCCTTCCTGGATCTTCCCTTCCGGAATTTTTAGCCCCCACGTGTTCTCCAGTTTTTTGCAAGTTCATCACATGGGTAGGCGCCGTTTTAGAGGATGTCTCCTGTGGTTTTTCTTCCTTTGAGGGGAGATTCACTGAGCCAGAGGATGATGGTTGTGTGTAGCTGATCAATGGTTCCAGAATAGTCAAGTTCACGACTTCCATAGGAGTTGTCCTTTCCGGCGGACCTTCACCACTTTAACCAGCAACTGCCTCAACGTGTTTTTTGTCCACGAGAAGCTAGGGAAGAGTTCACCCATGCAGAGCCCTGCGTCCAGGGATAATCCGACTCATAAAGTAGAGAGTAACGGTATGTTCTTTCGTGAGATCGTTCTTGTACCTCCGTACCCCCGAGGGCCAACGATTCCGCACGGTGTCTGCACACTCCGTGCTGAGGAGTGGATGATCTACTCAACCGCTGGAACTACCTCAGTGTATGGAGGGCTGCTTTTTAGTCATGAGGAGTTGCTACCCTCCCTTGAGTACATCCGGAGATGTAGCCATGGCTGGTCATTACCCGGGAATCAGCTCCACCTCCTCCCTACATACGCTTAGACAGACCCGGCGTGGCCTCATCCATTCATCTCACATACTTGGACCACAGCCTCCCTACCGGCACGGGTACTAATGTGCCCGGCACACGTCAAGTTCTTCAGTCGTTCTGGTTTCAATAATGCTATTATAAAACTTCTAAAACTTCATGATAATTCAACCTAAAAAGATAATGTATTATCGCACATTGTGAAATTCATGACATTGACTGTTTTGAAATGAAATTCCATAGAGTTACCTCAAACTTGATAAGTGACAATCACAGATAATATACACAGTTCATGTTTTTGGCTGCTCAAATAATATTCACGAATACCGGATTGGAGCTGAACTATATTTCCTCTTCACATCATTTATAAGAACAAATACAGTATAAGAAGTATCATAACTGAAGGTTGCCGTACCCTAGGATGCTTAAATTATGATCCTGAGTGCATGCATATGTCACATCCCCTTCATGTATATAAAAATAATAAGTATATTCCATATAATTTATATAACTTAAATTTTATATCAAAAAAATCAAAAGAAAGTAAATACAGAGCAAATGTATGATTGATCATTTAATGTAACATTTGAGCCATGAACCTTTGTGGTTGCTTGACTCGTCTACCTGAACGGGTTATGTTGTTCTCATTTCTAGATTGCATTTGAGAACTCTCGTTTCCCTCTCTCCTGGTTGCTCATCAAGCTCACTATCGCTAGAGTCCAATTGTTGAAATATATTAAACTTTTGAGAATCAGGATGTTTTCTATTTCTATCTACAATTCGGTTGAAGTTATACAATTGTACTCTGTAACTTCTTGGAGTCGAATTCTCATCTAATATTTCATCACCTCTGTTCACTTTATTTGCTGTAACAAATACATTTGTATTTTCAGGGAGTTCTGGTACGTTTTTAGTATGTTTGTCATACACACGACCCGTCGGAACAAAAACAACGGACTTGCATACTAATTAAAGATGCAGCTGTAGTTTTACCGTTGTGGGAACACTGTAGTCGCGACCTGACAACGATTAGACTCAATTTAGGAACAGGAGGAAGGGAGAAAAGCCTCCTGTTGGCATCAGCATACCTACCCTATGACCAGACGGGAGCACTACCACCCCAAGAAATACGAACTCTTGCGGAGTATCTCAGAGCCTCGAAATCCCAAACCTTATTGGGATGTGATGCCAATGCACACCACACAGTGCGAGGGAGCAGAGACATTAATAAACGAGGTGAAGCATTGCTGGATTACCTGATGGCACACAACCTACAGGTGTGCAACCAGAGCAACAAACCGACCTTTGTGACAAGTTTGAGAAGGAAGGTCATCGATATCGCGATATGTATCGGGCGCATAAATGACCTAGTGCATAACTGGCATGTGGCGGAGGAACCAAGTTCATCCGACCACATGTACATACGATACACAATTGGATCGTCAGAGGCACTGCCTACAGAGTAAAGAAACCCAAGAACCCCAGGGCCACCAAGTGGGACTCCCATCGTGAGAAACTACAAGAGGCACTTGGGGACTGCCCAACGAAGGCACCTACAGTGCCGGAGTTAAATACAATGGTAACAAATGTTACCTCAATCATAACAACAGCCTTTGAAGCTTCATGCCCCCTGAAGGCGGAAAGACAGGGAAGCTCTGCCCCCTGGTAGAATGCAGAACTATCCGCAATGCGGGGGACGGTGAGAAGACTGTTCAACAGAGCCAAGCGGATCAACACGTACTGGGATGAATATCGCTTGGCGCTGACTGCGTATAACAACTCTATCAACAAAGCGTGAAGGACTTCGTGGAGAAAGTATTGCCAGAGCATAGAGGATATTCTCAGCTATGCTAGATTCCACAAGGTACTAGCAACTGGACCACGACAGAAAGTGGACTCCTGTGAAAAACCACAAGGGGGATACATCAGAACAGAAGAAGAGACGCTTAAGCTGTTGCTCCAGACTCACTTCCTTGGATCATGGTGTGAAAACGACAGTAGTGTAACAGAACTGGAAGACCCCATACCTCAAATGAGAGGGCGAAAGGAAAATTGGCTCTGGCTGCGAGTATCAATAACGAATCAAAAATCAAATGGGCAGTAAATTCATTCAAACCATATAAGGCGCCAAGAACCGATGGGATACTGCCTGCTTTACTGCAGCAGGCAATCGATATACTGGCCCCTATCCTGTGTGAAATGCTGAGAGCCAGCCTGGCACTGAGCTACATACCGGAAGAGTGAAGGGCGGCAAAGGTGGTATTTATACCAAAGCCTTACGCCCAGCCAAAATCTTTTCGTCCGATCAGTCTAACTTCGTTTCTCCAGGAAATCCTAGGTAAACTGATCGACAGGCATGTTAGAGATGGAACTCTTATGAGAAATCCCCTACATCGCAATCAGTATGCTTACAAAACCGGGAAATCCTGTGAAATGACAGTATACGAGTTAATACAGAGAGCAGAAAAATCTCTGCAATGCAGAGAAATTGCGCTAGCGAGCTTTCTGGACATAGAGGGAACTTTTAACAACACCTCATTGGAATCGATTATCCAAGCATCGCGAGAGCGAGGGATGGAAGATCTGCTGTGCAGATGGATCCATAACATACCCCGAAGCAGGATAGTCATAGGTACTCTCAATGAGGTTGAAAAGAAGGTGCGGGTCACTGGAGGATGTCCGCAGGGAGGTGTACTGTCACCTCTGCTGTGGAGTCTGGTACTGGACGAACTTCTGGTACTCCTTGGGAGCAAAAGATTCTGCGTGATCGGATATACGGATGACATCGTCATTATAGTACAAGGGAAGTTCGGGAGCACAATAACGTTTCTGATGCAGCACGCACTGGATACCGTGGAAAAATGGTTCACCAAGGAAGGATTCAGAGTGAATCCTCCGAAAATAACCATTGTACCCTTCACAAAGAGAAGGGACATTGGAAACATACAAGTATGGAAAAAATATACAGATGACGGACACAGTCAAGTACCTTGGGGTAAGCCTAGACGAAAGGCTGACCTTTGGGACGCATCTGAATAAAACCGCTAACGAAGCGATAAGGGCCTTGTGAACCTGTCGTCGTACAGTCGAGAGAACCTGGGAACTCACTCCACGGATGGTATACTGGATGTACACAAACATATTGAGTCCCTTTGCAACATACATTGCAATTGTGTGGTGATTAAAAACAAACACCAAAACATCCCAGCATTCACTGAACAGAGTACAAAGGCTGGCATGCTTAGGAGTAGCAGGTGCATTGTCAACCACCCCTACGGCTGCTATGGAGAAGCTGTTGTGGTTGGAACCACTGCACCTCGTCGTTCAGGCAGAGGCCATAAGAGGAGCATATCGCTACGATCTTATCGGCCAAGAGAAGGCTGACCAGAAAGGCCGAAGCATCCTCGGATTGAATGGATCACTTGGTCCATTGGGGATGAGATCCGACAGGATCAAGGTTCACAGAACTTCCGTGCCTTTCATGATTCAAACCGTGAATGGGCGAGAGAACGCTGGAGGCAGGCTTCATATGATACCAGAGGATTCCATATGACTCACCGAAGGCACCAAGACAGGAAAAAGTACGAGTGCTTGAACAGTCGAGGAAACGGACCAAGGAGGAAGAGTTTCTTCGAACCTAGGGACTTTTGCGACAGAATTCCAAGCAAAAATAGTTGCAATTACAACATGTGCTCAAATTATGAGAGAGAGAGTCTATGAGACTAGACAAATCACAATCATAGTGAGCAACCTGACAGTGCTCAAGGCACTGGAGTCATACACAATCACCTCCCAATGTGTACTTGATTGCGTTGAAGAACTAACGGCACTAGTAATGAACCCCAATAGAGTAACACGCGTGTGAGAGTCTGAGGAAACCAAACGAGAAGGGACAGAAATTGTCGTCGCACTCGCTAAAGCGAGGGCGGAAAAAACATTGATTGGACCAGAGCCAACCTGTGCCATTTCTCATGCCACAGCGAAATCTGTGATCCAAAAATGGCTCGAGATAGAGCACCGTGCCTACTGGGGAGAAACTGCCCCGTATGTTACACTCCAAGCGACTGGATTTGGTACTTGATGAGGAATTAGCGGTTGTATTGGATTTGATTCAGAGAATTGTGCACAAACCGAACAGTTTGACACCACCTTCTCAATATCCCGCATATACCCTGGCCAATATAAAATTTGTCTGGCTTGATTTTTTGTTTTCTCACATTC
Organism: Endomychus coccineus; assembly: GCA_958510875.1. Lineage (NCBI taxonomy): Eukaryota > Metazoa > Arthropoda > Insecta > Coleoptera > Endomychidae > Endomychus > Endomychus coccineus. The sequence goes on along the minus strand of OY294067.1, from coordinate 191,450,982 downwards.
TAAATGTGAATGTAAATTTTTCATAATTTCAAATCTCAACTTTTTGGGAACTATCAATCGATCGTTTTTGGATAATAAACCGTTCACATAGCTGAGTTCGTCTCTAAGTGACCAATATACTTTTATTAAGCTATTAACTTTTGTTTTTTATTTCAGGTCAACCGTATTTTATAAGTTTGATCAATTCTAGCATTTCAAGATCTTTTTGAATTTCATTTCGAATACCTTCTAAATTTTTATCTGCAACTGGTAGCGAGATTTCTAAAAACAATATTTGTACATCTAGTTGTTTGTTCAAACTATCTTTATTTATTACACTTCCTTCAATCTCATGTCCTCTAGACAATGTATCAGCAATCCGTAGTTGTGAGCCTGGGTTATAAAATAATGTACTATGATATGGTTGAAGTTTGATCAGCATGGGCTGCAGTCGAGCAAGACAAGAAATCAAAGGTTTATTTAATATAGAAGTCAATGGCTTGTGATCTGTTCCAACTACTACGTCATTATGTCCAAAAATGAATTGGTGAAACCTTTGACAACCATAGACCCCCGCTAGTAGTTCCTCTTCAATTTGCGCGTGGTTTTTCTGTGTTTCAGTTGATGCTTTGGATATGTAATAAACGGGTAGGTTATCTTTTAAGAGAACTGCGCCTAAAGCAAATTGAGAAGAATCTACTGACAGAATTATTGGTTTATTTGTGTCAAAATATTGAAGTACTGGCCTTTCTGTTGATGCATTTTTTAAAGCTGTAAAGGCTTTCATGTTGTGCTTCCCAATGCCAAGCCTTGTCTTTCTCCAATAATTTTATTAGATTTTCTGTTTGAAATGACATTTTTGGAATAGACTTTGACACCTAAGTAATTATACCAAGAAGTATTTCTATGTCTTCTTCATTCGCCTGAATTTTATTGCAAGTATATTGTCTTTGTCAGGTTCTATTCCTTTTTCTGATGTTACGTGCCTCATGAACTTAATTTTTTGTATTCCGAACTTACATTTCTTCAAATTTAATTTTAGATTAATTTGTCCACAGCGCTCTAAGACTGAATTTAACTTCTTATCGTGCTCCTCTTTAGTAGAGCTCCAGATTGAGAAATCATCAATGTATAATGCTACATCGATGTCATCAAAATGTTGTTTTATTTTTCTTTGAAATATTTCACTGGTCGGAGTGATTCCGTAAGGCATTCTAAGGAACCCATATATTCCGAAAGGGGAATTGAATGTACATAAAAGAGAACTAGGATGATCCAATTCCACTTGCGAAAAGGCTACGCTGGCATCTAAATTGGAGAAGTATAGCATTTGCCAATCTCGACGTGATTTCATCTATTGTAGGTATAGGAAAGTGTTCGAGTTTCATTGCATTGTTTAAGTTGCGCGGATCCATACATATTCGTAATTTACCATTTGGCTTGTTGACAATGACTACTGGCCCAATCAGTTGGTTCTATCACTTTTGTTATAAATTTTTTTCTTTCTAACTCATCTGCTTTTGTTTTCAGTTTATCCTGAATAGAAATAGGAACTTTTCTCGTAGCGTGTATGACCGGCTTCACGTTTTTGTCTATTTCGATGTGATATGGTTTGCCTTTCAATACCCCAATCTCTTGAAAAACGTCATTGAACTTATTCGTTAAATACTGATAATCATTAGTTACCGCATTATTTTCTTGAAATATGTTAACTAATTTCAATAATCATAATTTTTCGCAATCTGATTTTCCTAAAATAGGTGTTGCTTCAGAATTATCAACAATATAGAATTCAAGGTAATTTTTAAAATCTTCATAGAATAGTATATCTATTTTTTCCTCCATATACAGGATGTTATCTCAGGTTTAGGTTAGGTACAGTATCGGTTGAATCTGAGACAACTTGTATTCCTTGAAGTTTTCACTGAGTTTGTCACATTGTTCTTAGTTTCCGAAATGTCAGGAAAAATGTGAATGTGAAATAGGTATTCCTCATTTCACTCAATGACATATAGTTCGAAAATCCAGAAGCCTGGTTGATTTTCACTGCTCTGTTAATATGGTCATCAATTTGTTTTATGTCATCACTGTTGATTCCATTTTTCGTATCATGTTTTCGAGATGTTATAGACGTTGGGCTCAACCCCAATCTGAAATATATCACCTATGTTCTATTCAAGTACCGCGTCTATTATTTTTAGTAAACTTATTGGATTCTCGGACACTAGTCAAATAGGCTATGCTTCTGTAACCTATCTCTAAATCGTTAATTTCCATCAAACAATAACTTTACCTCTCATTTGTGCTAAATCGAGAGTAGCACCTCTGTAAACAATATCAATACCGCGGCTGCAATTACGCGGCGCCCTGTTGTGTTCCGAACTGATTTCTTATGTTCAAAGGGGTCACTTGAGATAGATAAAATCATTGTTTTCCCAGATTCTAAGACGGTTTTGGCTAGGATACGTAGTAGCCTACATATTTTAAGTTGTTTCGCTTCGAATAGGGTAACTGCGATTAAAGAGAAGGTACCCCTGTCTCTTTGATACCACGTGTTGTCGGAAGATAACCCTGTTGATCCATCTAGGGGTCACAAACTCTTTATGGTGGGCAGGTTTACCCTGGTTACGACTTTCTCATGATAACTCGCTGTCATCATATTATAATGCGTCAAAGAATTTGTTCTTCAAAGAGGAAGAACATCGTTAAGCAGCTTGTGTCGTCATTCCGGAATTAGTTCCAATTTCGGATTTGTTGAAAGTCGAGATTACTATTTCTAAAATTCACTCAAAATGACGCATTTTCTCACGAAATCGATCCTATTCAGCATGGTTCGTGTCGATCTTTACTTGTTCTGTGGTCGCTCTTCTCTGACTGCATTTTGTTATTTTCTTTTAGTATTTAATCTATATATATATATATATATATATATATATATATATATATATATATATATATATATATATATATATATGTCATAATAATAGTAGCATCAATAAAAATTATATTACGTTTCACCACGAATTTTAATCATTATCGTTCCCGAAAGGGGGGGGGAGCATTTCACGCTCATACATTTGGTCCAATCGAACCGGATATTGTTCCAGTAATCAAGGAATTGAAAGCAGTTCGGATCTCGTCAAGTGGATTCTCGTCTCACGCTTTCCGTAAGGTATAGGACGGGCGCTGCAACTCTTCTTGAAAATTGGAATAAGGAACTCTCGTTGCACAGACAATTTCGATCAAGGTTGAAGATTTTGGAAGTTGTGAATCTGCAAATCTGTAGTCAAATCACATGAAATGGTAATTGTTGGAAATAAGCGTATCTTCAGATACAACCAATCAAAATCGATTAATCTGCTGATTAATAGTATCTAAATCCCAACCCTAAGTCAAAGTGAGTTTCCTTCTCTTCCTTTGTATCCTTACCTATCCTTGAGATGGCATTTCTCGATCTCCTTGACATTTCTTTCTATTTTGAATTATCACGTATCAAACTTGATAATCGTTAATCAGTTAATCATGGACATCGAAAACGGATAAAGGAAGTTGAGACAAATGCTCGGTAAATTCAAAGGTCTGTTGACTCGTTTTCAAACATTTCTGAAACACCGAGCGACATAATCGAATTGGAAGTACGTCTGAACAAAATTGAATCAGTTTTTGAACAATACTATGTTGTCCAATTGCGGTTAAAACTACTTGACGAAATTGAAGAAAATCAAGGAAAAGAACAAGGAACGGCGTTCTATGAAACGATTTCAAGAGCGAAAGGTATTTTAGCGGAACAACAGTATCAAAATGCAAGTAACATTCATGATAACCCACAAAAGATGAATACAGTTCCAACAAACCCAGTGACAAATTTAAAATTATCAACAATCAATATTTCAGCGTTTTCAAGAAAATAAGATGAATGGATAACATTTCACGATACTTTTTCTCAACTGAACACAAAAACACGACTTTGACAAACATACAAAAATTCTATTATCTTAGGTCTTGTTTGGAGCATTATGCAGCCCAGATAATTCACTTATTCGAAATTTCAGACAATAATTACACAGTGGCATAGGATACAATTATTAAGAGGTATGAGAATGAACGAGTTATTGTAAACACCCACGTCAGAGCAATATTTGATCTATCAATAGTTATAAAAGACTCGGCAACATCTTTCAGGCAGCTAAGATAAGGTTCAATATTTTCTAGGTGCTCTTGAAAATTCAAAATTACCCGCAGTTCAAAGAGATGTTCTTCTAATACACCTAATTACAACAAAACTAGATTATGTCATGAACTGTAAATGGTAGAATTCGCTAAGTAATGATAAGCTTCCCACTCACGCACATTTCAGTTTAATCAACTTCTTGATTAAAAGATGTTTCACATTTGAAACTCTCTCGACGAATAGTGATGAAAAAACTCGCATACAACACGCAAAACTCTCGAATAATCAAGGATACAAGTCACTATCGCATCCAAATAATTACAGTCAAGGACATTCACTTGCAGTAACCAATCAAGGGCATGATCTCATTATTGGAAAGCACACCATTTCATTTATAATGGCGCAGATTTCAACAAATCATCAATAGATGATAAAAGCAATGGAATCAAAAAATTACGACTATGCAAATCCAGCAAATGTGAACGCTGTAATGATGAATCACAAAACTTTACTTCACAATAACAATCATGCGCATAATCCGAACCAGCAGGCTCATCACTCGAACAAAGATGCACAACAGATCGCTACCAAGCTAAACACGAACGTTTCAGATCTATCAAAAAATCTCGTAACAAATTCTGAAACAGTTACTCCCGCACTAACTATAACAGGTGCTCATAATGTCAAATCCAATCATAACCCGGTCATGCAATCATCGAACAAAGAAGATAATACGCAAATCTCGGAAAAGGCACATGCATCTCACAAATCCACTTTCAAATTCTTACAAATTCAAACACGGAATCCGCAATCTTGCAAGGCAGTCAATCAAATACACACGATAATCAGTTAGCTTTGTTATGTTCAGCTCAAATAATGATTTATGACACGCTCGGGAACGCTCACGTTTGCAAAGCTTTTTCAGACTGTGGCAGTCAAAGCAATTTGATCACACAAGAACTATGTAAAAAACTGGATTTGCCATGCGGAAATTCTCGAACATCTATTGCAGGAATGAATTATAAAACAGTTACCATCAAGCAGAAGACAAAGGCGACTATAAAGTCCCAGTCAACTTAAGTCAAATGCGATTTAACGTTTTAAGTGTTGCCCACGATAACGGAAAAAATCCCATATACGAGATTCAATAAAAATATATTTAAACTCCCAGCCGGTATCATGCTAGCTGATCCAGAATTCGATAAATCACAACAACATCTTTTCGGAGTCCATATATGTTTTATGATCTTTTATGTCCGAATCAAGTCAAAGTTTGTAAAAATACACCAAACTTGCAAAAACTGTCTTAGGATGGGTAGTTACAAGCTCAATCAACTTACGGAAACATTCCAATAAGTTATTCTGCAATTTCACGCAAACTATGTTGGATAAAATGCTGGATGTATCATTAACAAGGTTTTGGAAAACTGAAGAAATACCTCACAAATCCTTTATAACCAAGGAAGAACAGTACTGTGAAGATTATTTTGAAAAAACAGCGCTTCGAAACTCGGATGGTAGATTTTTAGTCAGATTACCTTTTTCAGGACGAATGTTAGATTTGGGCGATTCTGCAACTAGCGCCTCAAAACGTTCTCTAGAGAAGAGATTCAAATCCGATGATCATTTGAAGGAAGACTACACGGAATTCATGAATTAATACGAATCAATGGGACACATGACATTCACTAAAAATTTCGATGAGAATATTGAGCAGCCCCCTATATATTGCAGTATCATGCGGTGATAAAACAGAGCAGTACAAACACTCGTTGTAGAGTTGTGTTCGACGGATCTGCAAAAACCAGTCAAGGAATAACACTCAATGATTTATTGCTCGTAGGTCCTAGCGTTCAAGATGATCTCTCCTCAATTGTAACACGTCTCAGACTGCATCGGTATGTTTTGAGTGCAGACGTAAAAATGATGTTTTGACAGATAATATTACATCCCGATGACAGAAAATATCAGCGGATATTGAGGCGATCTGATTGATCGGAGCCAATTAAGATTTATAACCTAAATAGAGTGACTTATGGAACGGCATCCGCGAGTTATCTCGCAACTAAAGTTCTACAACAACTCTCATTTGAATTCAAAGAAAAATATCGAACATACTAAGACATTTATTTCATATGAACGATTTGTTAACAGGCGTTGACACGATAGATGAGGATCTAGAAATATACAATGAAATTCCATTGAGGGAATGGGGATTTTAGATTCAATATTGCGTGATCCAGAAAATGAAGATAAATTGATACAGTTTGCCGATCCTAGTTATAGGAATTAAAAACGTTAGAAATCGTGTGCAATTCGAATACAGACACGCTGAACTACGCGATGAACATCGGTTTCGTTAATAATATTATTGCAAAGCGTTCAGACTTAGCCGCAATATCAAGAATTTTTGAATCGCTAGGTCTGAAAGGCCCAGCAACAATACATGTAAAGCTAATCATCCGTCAATTATGCCAAAGAGAAATGGGACGAACCTTTGCCTGTGGACATGGTTAATAATTGGATTACATTTTCGGAACAAATCAATCTCATAAATAATATCAATATTCAAAGGAACGTTGTATGTGAAAACCCGAAAAATATCGAACTACACGGTCTTAGCAACGCCTCGGAGAAAGCATATGGCTCATGTATATATTTATGTTCAAAAACGTACAGCGTCAAATAATGTCGCATTTTTTATTTGCAAAGTCAAGGGTTATGCCTCAAGACAAGCAGACCTTACCCAGATTAGAACTTTCGGCAGCTACATTAGTTGCGAAATTAATGCATGTTGTAAGAAATTTACACAATGAATGTCGAAGTATCCAGTACACACTATTATTGTGACTACAAAACTACAAAGGGTAGTAGCTTATTGCATTCGATTAAAATCGATCGGAGAGCAGTGTTGACAGTTGATGAACTCGAGTATGCACCAAGACTATTCATACGACTGTCTCAAAGGATAGAGTTCTCACAAGAGATTCGCGCTCTCAAGTTGTCTCGCTCATACTCCGTAATAGCAAACTTATCAGTATGAATCCGTTTTTAGATGAACAGGATTTATTCAGAGTTGGAGGCAGATTGGAGCATGCGAACTTAAATTATTCGCAAGAACATTCGATCGTGTTGGCAAAAGCACACAAGCTAAGCAAATTGATCATAGAATTTGAACATGCAAAGCATTTGCATGCAGGGGTTCAAAATTTACTTTCATTGATATGATTAAATTTCTGGCCAATTGATGCAGGAAATTTAGTTAAGCGAGTGGTTAAATCGTACATGAAACAATTCAAGGTTGATCCTGAATCAACGGAACCTCTTATGGGGGGATAATCAAGAGCAAGAGTCTTCCCATCAGACCGTTTTCTAGATCCGGAATATATTACGCAGGACCCATTCTCGTAAAGGAAGGGACGCTGCATAGGATGGAATTAGTTGAAATACATATGTGTATGTTTGTTTCTCGCCACGTGCGATACATATAGAACTAATGAAGGACTCAAGTACAGACAGTTTCCTCAATGCGCTGAACCGTTTCATATCTAGAAGAGGCAAACCTTCAAAATTGTTTTCAGATAACGATTCCAATTTTGTAGGTGCAAATGATTATCCTCAATGAATCACGTAATTCATTAATAGACGGAAGTCACAAGAAAAAAATTGAAAATTTCACAACTTCAGACGTTATATAGTGGTCATTCATTCTCAACAAATCCCCACACATGGGGCGTATTTGAGAAGCGACTGTGAAATCCATGAAACGTATTTTAATGCTCGCTTCGGTTACATATGAAGAAATGTATAAGATGTTGATGCAGATTGAGTCTTGCCTCAACTCCAGACCCCTTCTATCCCTTTCTCTTGACCCTAATGACTACTTACCTCTCACTCTCGCTCACTTCTCAACTGAAGATACACTGACTCCTGTACCACAGCAAGACGTTCAGGATCACAACATGAATAGGTTATCCAGATGCAGCAGAGAGGCAAATGGCAAACTGATCCGGCTGATCTCAAGAAAGGCAATTTGGTTGTTCCGAAGGAGGACAATATTCCACCACTTCACTGGATCATGGCTCGCATTGTTGAAGTTTACCCAGGACTTGATAAAGTAACACGTTACGACGGATTATTACGTTTGAGTCCTTTGAATAATTCAATTTAATTTAAATTGTGGTATTATGAATTATTATGTTTCGATAGAACATACGATTTGTCTAGAGACGTTTGTAATCCGAACCCTCTTTCAGGGACCCCGACTTCTAGGCTAGCCAGAAATAATGTTTAGTAAACAGTACGAGGCATGTGGTACTTTTTCCTGAGTCAGGAGAAGTCCACGTGAAGTTGAAAAAAACTGTCACGCGCCTAGTCAAATTCCTATAGGTCATTTCTATAACGTATGGGCGGGGTTTGCTCCCGGTATTCTGAATTAAACATATTTTCTAAGCTTTTGCACGTGAAGTGGCCCCCGCTCCAATGGTTTCATGGAAACTAATTACTTTGAGGAAAAAGGAGAGCTCTCCACCACCTACTCGATCGGTAAGGTAATTTCTCTAAGTTCAGCTAGCCTTTACTACTTAAGGGATAACCCATTGATGTATTAATTCAAGTCATATATTTTATCTAGATTCCACACCCAAAAATAATCAAAATATTTTCAATTTGTTTATTTGCTTTTGAGATAATGTCTCTATGAAGTGATGAAGTAACTTTCCAATAAAGTCATGTAGAACCTTAATCCAGATTAATTTGTGTTACAATATCATATGATTCGTGATCAATTAATTCCCTATTCATTAACAGATTGAACTGAATTAAGCAGATTGAGTTTATCATGATTTATCAAGTTCTATCCATCTAATTTGTGTTCATATAAACCAACAAGGAAATTGGTTGAATTCAACCCATGTTGAATTTTGATTGTAGTATTGTGAAAGAAAGAAAGCCGGAGCTGTAGGTAGGTTGCGTAGGGGTAGTTTGGAGCATTGAATTGAAACTCAGTTGTGTAGCAAAATTGAACTTAGGATTTGTGCAACAAGGGTTATGTATTCCTAAGGGTGAAGCAGCACTGGACTTTTTCGCGTCTTTCGTGTTTCGCGGAAAATGTTTGTTCCCCTTAAAATCATTTTGTGATAGACAATTCCCTTACATCCGTAATTTGAATTGACGAAGAGCTCGAGTGTGTAGATTCTCTGTGCCCGCCAATGTTTATTCAGTTAATATGTATTTTTTTCCAGCCACTCAGGCTGAGGAGTGATCAATTGTAATTCCACTTATCGAAGATCACTCATGGGATATGATGAGTATCAGGTCATTAGGCTCACCCCAGGCTACCTGAAAGAGAGGAATCTTCCTTCAATTCTGAATGTCCCATCAATCTTTGTAGTGATCGTGCGCGAAATCGATTACTGTTCCGTGTGTGCTACTTAGTTTCCACTGATTCCAACTCTCTCAAGGGAACCTGAGCAGGAACTCGCTCGCTGGCGGAAGGGAAATAAAACTAGCGACATTGATAACAGTTTCCCAGGTTCCTCCTTGGGGTGAACCTGAATTAGACGTCTTTAAATGTATGCTATCATTCCCATAATCAGATTTCGGACCAATTTTATCATCGTTTGTTGTATTGATATGTACTAAATTTTGTCACTTGCTTTCATGCAATTTACAGGGTGTCCCAGATTTTAGTAGCAGAACTTCAACAGTCGATAGAAAATTTGATTTTGAGAAAAAAGTCCCTATCAACATATATGCACAGACGCTTAGTTTTTGAGATACAGGGTGTTGAAATTGAAAAAAAAAATTCGGTTTTTGCGAATATCTCCAGAACCGTTTATTTTACATAAAACATCTTCTGTGAGCATTTTCTACTAATAGTAAGCTATGTTCTGTGCGATTGAAAAAGAAATTTTGGTAATAATTGGTAAAGATTTCGAAGGAGTATTATGTGTTTTTCTCCCCAACTTCTACGCCACTGGAAAAAGTACCGTTTTGAGACAACCATTTGAACCGCCAATGTCGTCTACACAAAAAAGTACGAGAAAAATCAATTTTTGTGTTGGAAAACATGGTCAATCTCTTGGTTTTGTTATTTGTTCTAACTTTAAAGTAAATTTTATTTCAAAGAATTGACCATGTTTTTCAACATGAAAGTTGATTTTTCTCGAAAACGGTCAACTTTAGAGTTTATGACCAATGATACCTTTTTTGTGTAAAAAACATTGACGGTTTGATTGGTTTTCTTAAAACCATAGTTTTCTTGATGGCGTAGAAGTTGGGGAGGAAAACATTCACTACCCCTTGAAAATCTTCACCAATTATGACTGAACATTTTTTTTTATCGCACAGAACATAGCCTACTATGAGTAGAAAATGCTTACACAAGCTGTTTTCTATACGATGAACGGTTTCGAAGATATTCGCAAAAAACGAAATTTTTTTCCAATTTCAACACCCTGTATCTTAAAAACTAAGCGTCTGTGCATATATGTTAATAGGAACTTTTTTTCTAAGAATCAAATTTTCCATAGATTGTTGAAGTTCTGCTACTAAAACCTGGGATACCCTAAATATTTATCATTTAATTTGATAAACGAGTTTGACTGGTAATTCCTAATCACCTGTTAGCGAATACGACATTCAGAAATCACGGTTGAATAGATATAAAGATATCATTGTACGTGATTCGAAACATCGTAGTCAGAAACAGCTTCTAGGTGGGTAGAATCATACACCTAGTGTTGGCAGCTTAAAAGAACCTCAAGGGTACATGGACCAACTAATACCTCTGATACCCGAACAGGTTCCAACAAACAATTTTCAATTCATATAACACGTCGATGAGGTATTAACGCTACCTAAAATAATATCCAGCCGACTGTAACAAGTAGTGGATCAGTTGTGATATAGGCTTTAAAGCCTATTCATTTTTCTGGAACAATTAAATTTGGAGTAAGTTCAGATTTATGAAATATACGCTCGGCGCACTGTAACAAGTGGCGGCAGCTCATTGGGATTGTAAATTGAACGTGAAAACCCTGAAATTTGGAGATCCACACTTCAAATTCTACAAAAAAGAATTTACGCCTTAAGTAACTGAAAGAAATTACATAAAAAGTTGTATTATTCAAACGTAAGAAAATATGTAATGTGTAATAATTGAACTAAGCTGAAAGGTGATATAGGACAATAACCTGGCGTTGTTGATCCCAAGTAAATTGGCGTCGGGTTACATACGCGGAATCAGTTGCATACAGGAACATCTTGAATATTTACGTAAGGAATTCCCGCAATCATATATATCGTAGTTAATCTGAATTAAAGAATCTATATTCTGCAATTGCGAAATAAATACTCATTACAAGTTGTGCTTCAGTTTCGCTTGGTGCTGTTCTCGCGTCACAGGGAATATATTTGTCCTTGTACATTGAACTGAACTAACGATACGGGCGAAAACATCGGAACCAGCTGTCCTACGATCAGGAGAATAATTGTGTCATTGCAGGTTGTTTTTTGTGTATTCCTTTCTTAGCTGGCGTAGTTGCAGCCAGGACTGAAGTACCAGTTTTGTGTTGAAACATTCGCGTATAGTATCCAGTTGATACGAATTATATTGAGCCTAGGTTCGAATGAAATAAAGCACATCCAACAAGAAGGGTATGTTAGGAAACACTGATATAGCAAAAGGGTTGTCATTCATAGTAGATTTTGAAACACTGTGTTCTAATGTTTACGTTTTATTACTACTTATGAGCTGGAACTGTTTTCAATTTGAACGGACTATACCCATTCTCTTCAATTGAGAACCCCGGTCCAGGGTAGGGACGAGTGAGAGCCAGGCTGGGGTATAAATGGAAGTATAAGCTAAGCAGACACGAGGGACATGTATGTGCATGAAATTGTGAGTACACTGTGCTAGTGAGGGATACGGAATTGTTCTCCCGGTGTACGGTTTAAGAGTAGATAATCCCTGGTATAGAAGGGATACTCTATGGAGCACCCCACGAATTTGGAAGGTCGATGGACAGGAAGAGCAAGCACCCCGACGATGGTACAGGCTTGAGCTGGTTCTCGCATAGTTGTCGCAAGCTTGCCAGGAGGACAACGTTTTGCGTAGCGCAATCCGCTTATTAGACGATTGGTGAAGTCACGTGGTGTCCTTCAAATTGAAATTCAGAATTGAAGTAGATTCAGGTCTGGCGGTTCAGCGCGTCATGAGATAGAATTAGGTCGATGAACTAACAGGCTGATGAGATTCAAAGTATTTTCTTTCGTCTCTATTTTTTGAGAATCCCAAATAAAGTAATATACAGAATAACATGATTTCATGTTGGAAAGGTTAGTGTGCTAGTAGGTAAGGGATAGATTCGTTGTATTCGAACATTGTAACTTCCTTCCGCTTGAATGGTTAATTACAAGTGAGGGAGGTTGTCCCTTACTGTCCTCTTCTGACAGTAACTGACCTGCTCGGGTTTCTTGAGGATTCAGGTTCCCTTTTTATATAGGTTTTAAAATTGCTATTTCTCTTTCGTGTGGATTGCCAAATAATACAGATATTTCATGTTCAACTAAGTTCATCAATTATCCCTATTTACATTCGGTATATTTACACTAGCTATGTACAACCTATTTACAAAATGTTGCTCAGAACAGGCCGTTTCATGCGTTCGTTTTCCGTGTATAAAATAACTCGCTAATTAGATGGTTTCCTATCGTCGGTTAGCGCCGGGAGTTTCCACCATCTGCGTGAGATGATAGACAAGTTTTTGTCCCTAGGTCTAGAAATGAATCGCGACAATCTGAATATTTAGTACACTTTTAACTTCGACGGAGCGTGGATCGTATGTTCACTCTGACCTGTATTTCAGACGTAATTTCTTACTGAGCGGAGCATTACGGACCAGGTTGATTTGTCAGTGATCTTCGGCTATGACTGACTTAATAATTTCACACGTCGGTCTCGGAAAGTATCACAACGTAGCCCCTGGAATCAATTCGCAAGAGCTGAATCGTATTCGTCCAAGCTACCAGGATTGATTTTACAGGCGGCTTCAGCTGTGAATTTATTCACAATTCTACAAATCGGTCTCGGGCAATATCCTAACTTAGCCACTGGAAAAACAATTCGCAGGAGCTGAATCGTATTCGTACAGGCTACCAGGATTGATTTTTTCAGGCGGTTTCGGTTGTGAATTTATTCACAATCCTACAAATCGGTCTCAAGCAATATCCTAACTTAGTCTCTAGGAAAACAATTCGCAGGAGCTGAATCGTATTCGTCCAAGCTACCAGGATTGAATTTTCCTGCGGTTTCGGCTGTGAATTTATTCACAATTTTACAAATCGATCTCGGGCAATATTCTAACTTAATCTCTAGAAAAACAATTCGCAGGTGCTGAAGCGTATTCTTTCAAGCAACCAGGATTGATTTTTCAGGCGGTTCCGACTGTGCATTTATTCATCATTCTACAAATCGGTCTCGGGCAATATTCTAACTTAGTCTCTAGGAGGACAATTCGCAGGGCTGAAGCGCATTCGTCCAAGCTACCAGGATTGTTTTATAGACTATTGAATTTATTAACAAAGTTCGAATTTGAAATCGGACTTATATACTGGAATGTTAATTCAATAGTTCGAATGGATTTTATACGGCAATTGATACTCACTTTCTATCTCTCGGAATTGCACAACGGCTTCGGGTAGTTTAAATTACGGCAGGTCAATCTCGGTGCTGGTCTGGCAAGTGAGTCCCTTTTAGCTATGAAATGGGCTGACTTTTATACAGATCGCGGCGTGTGACGTAACGTAAACAGGTGACCGGCTTGCGAATTCTGTTCAACAGTTTTTATACATAGATGTGCACGAAGTTTGATCTCTTAACTTTGCCTATGTAATTCGACTCTACTAAAATATTCAACTCGATTTGTAAGTAATGAAGGATGATTCATCACACACCTCCCTATCCTTCTTAGGAAATTTTCTCCCGAAAATTTTCGTACGTCGGCTTGACCTCACAATCCCACGGTATTTTTACGCGTGCCACTAGCCGGCCTGTTGGATCGTACACCCTATAGTCATGCATTTTTCGTAAACGTTTCTTAATAAAATATGGTTTCTTATTATCTTCACTCAATCTATTTATTCCACTAACGGTGTCTCTGTCACTATATTTCAGGGGGTTATTTACGCCGGGGGTTGATAGTTTCTTTGGTAGGGACGGTTGATGCTGGGGTAGATCAGGCGTAGACGGTGTCATGTTGGGGATCGGCGGATAATACAGTTGGAGTTGTGGACTTGACTCCGGACTGGAACCAAACAACTCGTGCAGCCTCTTTCTCAATCGGATGGCAGCCTCGGCATCTTTCCCGGGAGTTCTAATTTCTGGAACTGAAGTCATATTTACTACTGTGGAAAGAAAATCACATTAGTTAACAGTTAATTTTTTCAAGTCCTTTACATGGACTCGAACGGGTTCACGACTAGTTCCGTTTTCCAGCTCGACCACTACCGGTGAAATGATTTTCTTCACTTTAAACGGGCCTGCGAACTTCGGGGCCAGTTCAGCGGCGAAACCTTGAGCTGCCGAGGATAGCGGGTGTTCTTTGCACATGACCTCTCCCCCTACTTAAGGTGCTCAATCGCGTCGTCTCAGATTATAGTGTCGACTCTGGATAGTGAAGGCTTTATTCAATTGTAATTTGACCAAATTGATGGCGTCTCTCAATTTTCCTAACTGTTCCTCACGTCTAGTAGGATCGATGTTTCCATCATCATCGTCGCTACCTGGTCCCTGAACTTCCCGGCACAAAGTCTTCGGGTGGTCCACTTCTCGACCGTAGTTTAAATAGGCGGGGGTAAATCCAGTTGAGTCATGTCGGGCCGTATTGATGGCAAATATTAATTCCGGCAAATATGCGTCCCTTGTACGGTGATCGACCTCACAATATTGCGCAATCATCGTTTTTACTATTCTATTGACTCTCTCAACTGGATTTGCCTGTAGGGTATAGGTAGGTGTGAGTTTGTGTTTGATTTCAAACCCTTCTAAAAATTTCCGGAATTTTTTAGCGACAAACTGGGCCTCACTGTCACTAATTAACACTCTGGGACATCCGAATCTCATAAGCACCCTATCTTTCAGCACCCTCATGACAGTTTCCGTGTTCGCTGTCCGAATTGCTTGACATTCTGTCCATTAGGTCAGCCGGTCCTGCAGCACGACAAAGTAATTGTTGGATTTGTTTGATTGAGGTAGGGGTCCTACTAGATCCAAACTCACAATTTCTCATGGTTTGAATACTTCACTTTGCTGCATATATCCCGGGAGTGCCTGTTGCGAAGCTTTGTATTTCAAGCAGTGCCCACATTTCTTCACATAGCGGGATATCTCCCTGAACATATCAGGTAGTAGTATCTCTGAGCCACCCTTGCGATTGTTTTATTAATCCCTAGTTGTCCCGCCGTGTTCTCATCGTGACATTCGTACAGAACCCGTGTTCGAGCATTTTTCGGAACACATAACTTTCATGGTTCGGGAGAGGCTCCTTCCGTGTAATCGTTGGCCTCGTGAAAGTGTCTGTATAGATTACCGTTTTCCATTCGATAATCCGGAAGTAGTTCGGGTTTTTCGTTGACGGCTTGAACTTTCTTTCCCCACCAGGGATCCGGTATAACAGGCTCGATAAGGGCAATCTCTCCTTCTTCTTCGTGATCCGGCAATGGGGCTCGGGATAGACTATCTGCTACTCTGTTTAATACACCCTTCCGATACACAATCTCGAAGTCATATTGCTGCAGTTCTATGACTCATCTGGCCAGCCTCTGGGATGGGTTTTTCAAATCGCGTAACCACTTTAAAGCCCTGTGGTCAGAGATAACGGTAAATTTGTACCCTTCTAAGTACATTTTCATGTTTTGAATTTCAAAGATAATGGCCAGACACTCTTTCTCCATCACGGAATAGTTCTTTTCCGAGGAACTTAGCGTTCGGCTGGCGGAGGCTATTATTTGTTCCTGTGAACCTAATTTTCGAGTAAGGGCCACCCCAAGCCCGCTATCTGAGGCGTCTGTTTGCAGCGTAAATGGTTTGGAGAAATCAGGACACGTTAGGACCGGAGCCTGCGTAAGTTTTTCCTTGATTTTCTCGAAAGCTACCTGTTGCTCAGGAAGCCATTGAAACTTCATTTGTTTCTTCAACAGTTTCGTTAGTGGCCCCAACGTCTTTGCAAATTCAGGAATGGACCTGCGGTACCAAGACGCGACTCCCAAAAATTTCCTCAAGCTACGTACATTCGTTGGAGGATTTATCTTCACGATAGCTTCTACCTTCTCTGGGTCTGTTTTTATCCTTTCCTTTCTCACTACATGCCCTAGATACCGTAGTTCCGGCTTACAAAAGTGGCATTTTTCTGCGTTAATTTGCAGATTGGCCATCCTCAATTTTCTCAGCACTTCTTTTAAATGGGCCAAATGTTCCTCGAAGGTTTTGCTAGCAACAATTATATCGTCGATACATGGGTACGCATTTGGCTCCATGTCCGGTCCTATTACCCTATCGAATAGGTGTTGGAATGTGGCTGGTGCTGAATGTAATCCGAAGGGCATCACTGTAAATTGATATAGTCTTCGGCCGGGGACAGTGAAGGCAGTGACAGGTTTACTTTCGGGGGTAAGGAATCTGCCAATAGCCTTGTTTTAAATCCAGGGTAGACACATACTTTGCTTCTTTCAGCTTTTCAAGCGTGGCAGTAATATAAAGTAACGGATATGCGTCCTTTTCTGACTGGGCGTTAAATTTCCTGAAGTCTATACAGAACCGATGCTCACCCTGTTTCTTTTCAACGAGCACTATTGGTGAACTCCATGGACTGTTCGATGGCTCAATTACTCCCTCTTCCAACATTTTATTTACCTCCTTGTCCACAATTTCCTGCATTACGGGGTTCTGTGGTCTATACCGCTGTTTTATAGGGGTGGGATCCTTCAGCTTGATTTGGTGTTTAACCAGCGGCGTACATCCTTTTACGCCTATAAATTTCCCTAGCTCGTGTTTCAGGAATGCTTTTAGTCTCTCTTCCTGACTAGTCTCCAATTCAGAAATACTACCTATTATTTCAGTTTGGGTCTCAACCGCGTTCCTGGGCATATCGGGCTCTCGCAGGTCAATGGTTATCTGCCATTTATACAATGAATCCATTCCTAAAATAATCTGGGACACCATTCCCGGTAAGACCAGAAAATGTCCTCCCTTGTCTTGGTTATCCACAGAACATTTAATATAAAACCCTCGGTTAATTGGTACTGTGGCCCCATTCGCTAAACATGCCCTTTGTTTGACCTCCTGTTGTGGAACATTCCATCTTGAACAATGATCGGCCACCTCCTCATTAATATAGGACCTGACTGATCCTGTGTCCACTAGTGCTGAGTACACTTGCCTCCATATTGCAACCTTAAAATGTATCCTCGGGTCCACTGTGCCCTCGGTTGTAGAGGATACATCCTTTATCACAGGTATGTGTTCTATGACGTTCCAGCGGCTCCTGCTTGTCCGCTGGACGTTCGCTCGTTTCCCGGTTTCATATTCCTGCATTGGCATCTGCGAGTCAGAATACCCTGTTTGTCACATCGCGAGCAGAATCGTTTAAAAGTGCCTCTACACTCGAAACGCCGGTGTCCCTTTTCACCGCATCTCCAACATACTTCTTGCCGATCTATACTCCGTGGCAATGCTCTATTCGCTTGTATGTAGCTTACAGTCTCTTTTGGTTCGATACTACATTTTCCCCGATCATCTCCTAACTCCTTCTGTTAATTTCCATACTCTTCGCAGAGTTGCATTAGGTCTGACAGAGGAGAGAAATCCCTAGGCCTAACGTAACGTCGGATTTCTGGCCGCAGGTTTCTATAAATTCTGTTCAATTCCTCTTCTTTGCTTATAACTTGACTCCTTCTGCACAGAGTCTGCAAAGCAATTATAAATTCCTTTGTGTCTTCCTGAGAGCCTTGCACCCTTTACACGATTGAATCTAAGATGTCCTGTCGATAGCTATTTGGAAGGAAACATAACTCGAAATCTGTTATAAGATCCGACCAAGTTTGCCACTATGTATTTTTGTTTTTATACCACAATAAGTCTTGGCCTTTCAATAATTCAGGCAATACATGCAGACAATCTTCTTCTTCAATTCCATATGCTATCCTGAGTTCGGAAAATCGTTCTAAGAATTTCAGGCTGTCCCGTTTCCCTTCGGAGTGTACACCCCATTCACGGACCTGATCCATGAGCTTACCTCTGTCATTATTCTCCTCCATTTTGGATTTTCCCCCAGGTATTTCACTCCGTAAGAATTCGATTAACCGTTTCCTCAATTCGTCCACAGTACTTTTTGTTTCTAATCCTAACTTGGCAAGTTCCACTTCCAATCCGTCTTTTCGTTTGCTATATACCCACGATACTTTGCTACCGACCCCTGTAATATCCTCCTCTACTAATGACATTTCATTTGGCAATCAAAGAGAGCAATTTCTATCTAGTTTCAGTTACTTTAAATCTCGGGCGCCATTTCGTAACCTCCTTCCGCTTGAATGGTTAATTACAAGTGAGGGAGGTTGTCACTTACTGTCCTCTCATGACAGTAACTGACCTGCTCGGGTTTCTTGAGGGTCCAGGTTCCCTTTTTATATAGGTTTTAAAATTGCTATTTCTCTTTCGTGTGGATTACCAAATAAAACAGATATTTCTTGTTCAACTAAGTTCATCAATTATCCCTATTTACATTCGGTATATTTACACTAGCTATGTACAATCTTTTTACAAAATGTTGCTCAGAACAGGCCGTTTCATGCGTTCGTTTTCCGTGTATAAAATAACTCGCTAATTAGATGGTTTCCTATCGTCGGTTAGCGACGGGAGTTTCCACCATCTGCGTGAGATGATAGACAAGTTTTTGTCCCTAGGTCTGAAAATGAATCGCGACAATCTAAATATTTAGTACACTTTTAACTCCGACGGAGCGTGGATCGTATGTTCACTCTGACCTGTATTCCAGCCGTAATTTCTTTCTGAGCGGGGCATTACGTACCAGGTTGATTTGTCAGTGATCTTCGGCTATGACTGACTTAATGATTTCACACGTCGGTCTCGGAAAGTATCACAACGTAGCCCCTGGAATCAATTCGCAGGAGCTGAATCGTATTCGTCCAAGCTACCAGGATTGATTTTTCAGGCGGTTTCAGCTGTGAATTTATTCACAATTCTACAAATCGATCTCGGGCAATATCCTGACTCAGCCACTAGTGAAACAATTCGCAGGAGCTGAATCGTATTCGTCCAAGCTAACACGATTGATTTTTTCAGGCGGTTTCGGTTGTGAATTTATTCACAATCCTACAAATCGGTCTCGGGCAATATCCTAACTTGGTCTCTAGAAAAACAATTCGCAGGAGCTGAATCGTATTCGTCCAAGCTACCAGGATTGATTTTTCTTGCAGTTTCGGCTGTGAATTTATTCACAATTCTACAAATCGATCTCGGGCAATATTCTAACTTAGTCTCTGGAAAAACAATTCGCAGGTGCTGAAGCGTATTCGTCCAATCTACCAGGATTGATTTTTCAGGCGGTTTCGACTGTGAAGTTATTCACCATTCTACAAATCGGTCTCGGGCAATATTCTAACTTAGTCTCTAGAAAAACAATTCACAGGAGCTGAATCGTATTCGTCCAAGCTACCAGGATTGTTTTGTAGACTTTCGAATTTATTAACAAAGTTCGAATTTGAAATCGGACTTATATACTGGAATGTAAATTCAATAATTCGAATGGATTCTATACGGCAATTAATACTCACTTTCTATCTCTCGGAATTGCACAACGGCTACGGGTTGTTTAAATTACGGCAGGTCAAACTCGGTGCTGGTCTGGCAAGTGAGTCCCTTTTAGCTATGAAATGGGCTGACTTTTATACAGATCGCGGCATATGACGTAACATCAACAGGTGACTGGCTTGCGAATTCTGTTCACCAGTTTTTATACATAGATGTGCACGAAGTTTGATCTCTTAACTTTGCCTATGTAATTCGACTCTACTGAAATATTCAACTTGATTTGTAAGTAATGAAGGATGCTTCATTACAACATAATTTTGTTTTGGATTGTGTACCTATTAGAGAAAAATCAAATGAAATCATGGGGACTCAAACTGAATTGAGATGATAGTGAACTATTACTCGCCTGTACAGTAGGCAATCTGTCAGTGAATTTCAAACGTCAAGATAAGTATAGTTTTGTTTATGTCGGCAAATCAGTAAATGTTCAAGCTCATCTAGTCTTGGAGAAATTAATGATAATAATGATTTAACGAATGGAGAAAGTGGTATAAGAGATGATAGAACACACCCTCGTACCATTTCCGGGCAACAGATACTAGAATTAGATAATAGCCGAATTCATGGCTGAGGGGTAAGATCCCCTTAAGCGAGCGACTGGGCAGATGTACTGTCTCTAGTTAAAATAGGTACCGGATATTCCTATTGACCAGAGAATTATATAAGTCGTATTTCGACTTAGGAAAAAGTTGATTTTATTGAGAAAAATATATCATACAATATACTGAGATGTTAATTATAAGAATATCATGTCAGAACTGATATGAATACAGCAGATTATGAATGTGTAACCTCACGTATACATTGCAAGTCAGCACTATATAGATATATGATGAGTCTATTAATGTTTATAATACGACGATGTTTTCTTAGAATATGACTCCTCCCTTCTCAGAGAAATCAATACGGTGGGTGATTGGATTGATTGATTATTCATCATCGTCTTCGATAGTTGGTTGTACTGGTTGAACTATAGTTTCCTTAACGGTTTCTATCCGGTGATCTGTTGGTGATGATTTCTCGGATTTTGTTAGTTTGTTTTTAATTAACCGGAATAGGCCAAATATTATGATAGTCAATAAAATTATGTATAATGGAGAAGTCCAATAATGGGTTAAATTTTCTGGCATGTCCTTGAGGGTTATTTGCCGGATTTCTCGTTGTTCTTTCAGTAACTGATGTAGTCGGTCCAATGGTACGTCGTGTAGGATTAATTGTTGGCTTGAATGGTTGGCAACTTTCGGTGTAGGCACAGCGGGTAATAAAAGTGGTTGTCCAGCGATAATGTCTTCATTATTTGGGTATAGGCTTTTTGGTGTTTGAAAACTGCAGTTGGTAGGTAGCTCGATTAAGAAGGTGCCTATGAGAATAGTAAAGTCGGATTTGTGACACGTGAGTTTGACTTTGACGGCTTCTGGTAAAACAGCGATGTAATGTGTTGAAGATATTTGTTCAATTATTTCTTGATCGACCAAAACTGGAACTTGATGACACGCTGTGGCATTTGTATTCTTCAGCTGAAGGAGTTGATGCGTGCAGTCTTTTTGGGTTGTTTGTTCTATGGGCCTTCCATTGGCACAGTAATACAATGGGTGGATGTTTCTGCATTCTTCATCTTCGTACTGATAGTAATTATCTTCCAGAGCCAGATAAGGTTTGAAAGGGACGAGGGTGGTTTTATCTTTAGTAGGTATTGAATACAAATGGTAATAGGAATAAGTTTGGGGATAGACAATCGGAAAGTGAATTAAGAAGACTAATCGCTCCATGGAGTGATATGACTGAACATCTAATATTTCATAGTATTTATAACTGTTTTGCAGATTGTCACCAAACATCAATTCATCAGAGGAATGTTGTTTCAAGAGTTTCTGTATAATGAAGTTTATATCACTTATTTTTAACATGCTGTTATGCACGATTTTAAGTCTCGCAAAAGTTACTGCATTTTCTAGATTATTCAATACCTGAAGAATTATAGTCAAGACTGAGTTTACTTCATCATAAGCATTTTTCGCTGTGAAATAACTTTTGAAGTTAAACAAAGTTGTGTTTAGGTCTTCGTAAATTGCTTTGATTCTATCAGCTATTTCCTTTTCATTTTGTTTAATCAAGGATAAAGTGATATTATATTCCTCAAGAATTTTCGTAGTCAGTGAAATCTGTTTATTAAGGTTTGATGCAATATTATCTTGGTTTGATTTCAAATTAGTAATAGCCTCGTCGTAACGACGACCATCTTCGGCGTCCAAATTGCCGGAAATACTTTTGAAGATGGATCCTAAGCCATTTATCAGACCTCGTTTAAATCTTTTATTCGGTTGTAGAGATATTAATTTTTGTTTGGCAAGTTCTATCTGGGAAAGTATAGAATTTGCTATATTACGTAATTCAATGGAATAGAGTTCGTGTTTTTCTGTTATTGATGATTTCATTTTTAAAAATTGATTTCGATTGGTCTTAAGTCATAATAATGAATAAATGTGTGATAACTATCTTTTAATTTTGCATACCCTAACTTATAAGGAAGGATACCGGGATTGGAATCGAGGTTGGTTATTTTAATGTCTTGAGCCATGTCGCGAGCCGTCACGGCTAGTACTGTCCTGTAAATTGATATTGTTTTGTTTAGTCAAAAGTTTTCTTAGATTGCTTTTATGGTAATATGTTACAGGTGTTTCAATAGTAATACCTGTATCATTTTGAACTGGGTGCATTTTGAATTTAGGACTTGCCTTATCACGAGAATTTGTTTCATGGTAGATTAATTCACCCGGTTCATAGATCAGAGGATCTTGTCTATCTTTGTTTCGTTTTTCTATATTTCTTTCTTTTTGATTTGACATTTGCCGATTCAAATGTTTGTATATTTCGACAGTGCATTCTTTGTGTTGGTTAATATAATTTGTATATAATTTCTCATTAAGGTCTATATCGAACGGACTGTTTGCATCCAAATTACCGTTTATGACATCTATTGGACGTTGTTTGGTGCCTGAGTGAATAGAATGATTATATCCAAGGATTGCGTAAGGCATTTGATCTAGGATGTTTAGATCCTTTTTTGCTTCTCTAATAATTCTTAGGTGTTCAAGGATAGTTGAATGAAATCTTTCAATAGCACTATTAGAATTAGGGTTTAGAGGTGTCGTATAATGAAGCTTGATTTTGTGCAATAAGGCAAATTCTTTTATTATATTATTTTTCAACTCGGTACCATTGTCTAATGTCAATAATTTTGGGGTACCGTGATGAGTCATAAAATTTATAAATGCTTTAGTGACGTGAACAGCTGTTAATGCGGTGATTGGGTATGCTTGGGCATATTTGGAGAAGGTGTCTATAATAGTGAGAAATTTCTGAGTTTTGATAGTGAAAGTATCTGCGTGAACGATTTCAAATGGTTTTTTAGCAGTAGGAGTGAGTTCAAATTTTTGTTTAGGTGGATTCCTATTATATTTCATCCTCTGACATAACTCGCAGTTATTGACATATTTTGTGATACTACCTCTTATATTAGGCCAGTAATACTTTCGTTTTATTTGAGCTTCTGTTTCGGTAATCCCGCGATGGTTTGTTTTACCTTCGTGACACAATTCAACAATTTCGTCTTGAGATTCTGGTTTTCTCACATCTTCTAATACGTTATTACAAATAATAAGTTTTAAAGAGGAGTTTTTAAAGGTGTCCTTTAAAATTTGGCAAAATTTTGGGATAAGCTCTTTTCGGTCTATATTTACAGCAAATGTTCTATTGGTTCTAGTGAATTCTTTGAATATGTCTATTATCTCATGTTCGAAGTTCTTTTCAGAAACCTGTAGAGTGGTCGTAGTTCTATTTTCGAAAGGTCTGGTAAATATTGGTAATCGTGGTGAATGTAGAACGACTTTTAAAAATATCTGATATGGGAAATTATCAATTGCTGTTTCTGATATTGGTATTTCGAAAATTGGGTTTTCACGACTAGTGTGAACAGTATTATTATCACCATTATCATCTTGATTTTCGACGTCATTTAGATCGGGGGTTTCGTCTATATTACCTGTGACGGAATGTGAGTCGTCTTGATTATTTCCATTGTTATTATTTTGATTTTCATCAAACGCTTCGCTTGGCTGTACATTCTTGTGAAAGAATTCAAAATTATTATGGACTGGTAGTGATTCGATTGGTTATAGTATTGTGAAATTTATAGCATGTTCTGAATTATTATGAATTTCTACTTGGGCCCATCCATTTGAGGATATTGTTAAGGTTTCCGGTATTACACAGTTTTGAACTGTGAACCCTGAAGGGGTAGTAATACGGATTACAATTCTCGACACAGTATTTCCTGGTAATAACTTTTCTATTAATAATTTTGGGTTGGAATCAAAGTACTTAATAGGTATTTTGGTATTTGAATTTATAACTTGTGAATTTGCAAAATCTAATTGTGCGTTCAAAGATTGGATAAGATCGATTTAATCGGAATGATTATGTTCTGGAAATTATTTACGTTTTGTTGATCAAGGAAATGCGTAACTATACTATCGATACTCTCTAAAAAGAAATTCAATTCGTTTACATTGCCATCAAATTCTGGAATTGTTTCGGCATGTACTTTGGTGAAATTTGGTACTTGGGTCATCTTGTTTGAATTTTGTTCTACTTGAACAGATTCAAAGGTAATGTTAGAATTATTTTTTGTAATATCACTATTGCTCGATGCAAGAGAGAAATTATTCAACCTATCGGTTAGTTGATTGATAAACTCTAGATTGTCTTCACAAGATGATTGAGAGGATCTAGAGGAGTCTGACATATGAAAAATAAAATGGAGTGCTTACAGTACGATTCTGGTATACATCGAACTCGAACTGAAAGGCCTCTGGACTGGAGATGATATGCTGGATGCAACACTTTCGCTGAGGGAAGTGAAGAAACGTTTATCGTTCGAATTGCCACTAAACTGTTGAAACAGAAAAGTTATCCACGTCGGATTCTTCGTAGCAATCCTGTTCGCAGCGCCAATTATATAAGTCGTATTTCGACTTAGGAAAAAGTTGATTTTATTGAATAAAATATATCATACAATATACTGAGATGTTAATTATAAGAATATCATGTCAGAACTGATATGAATACAGCAGATTATGAATGTGTAACCTCACGTATACATTGCAAGTCAGCACTATATAGATATATGATGAGTCTATTAATGTTTATAATACGACGATGTTTTCTTAGAATATAACTAGAGTGAAAGGATAGTTCTACCCTGTAGTGGGAATGAGATCATTGCTTAGGACTGTCTGAGTTCCTGATAGAGATGGAAAGGGAACTTCGGGAAATTTATATTACTGTTCCGGAGTGGTCCAGTGCAATGATTCCCCATTCCAGTGTGTGGATGGTTTGCAAATGTTGGTGTTATTGGCACACTTCATCGACATCTCTTTCCCGCTCACGAGAAATGTCTCGAAGTGCCAGGGTGAGCATTGAGTGCTAAGGACATTGGGTATGACGCGGTCAATGTGAAGAGTTTGTCTGGGAACAAAGAAGCAAGGATAGACTCCGAATAGCCTAAGCGTATCGACAGCGGGCCGTTGTGGAAGATCTCTACCCAGCATTTCAAAACTGGTTGTAGAGCATAAATCTGCAGGGAAGTATTGGGCTGAAATCGTATTGTGTCCGATGCTGTTGAGAAAGGTCCACATTACCAGCGGTCAGTGAAGGTCATACCCAAGATGACTGTCAACACAAGAGTGTCCAGTAAGGACAGAGGGCCCAGATGTCACCCGAGGCGGGTGACAGAACACCGCCCAAAGTATGGATGAGTCGAACAGGTGTGAATAACGTGGTACAACATCGGTAAAAGTGAAGTGGTAGCCGAAGAATCGAGACCGCAGAATATATAGGAATGGAAGGCTCACCCCTCACGCTTTCCGCTTGCCCCAGATACCGCCCCATTATAGAAGTGAACGGTATAGTAATTGCTTGAAAGATTTTTATAGAGTACTTGAGAAGTATGGAAGAATGAAGGGGTCGCTCCCTGGAATGACGCGAGCACTGCCAGCAGGGCTGAGGACGCTCGCTCTGGAGGCAGTCCTGTATTCTAGGTGATTGGCGGAGAAGATTATCTTGAGAGGTGCTTCATTTTCAAGACTCCTCTACCGAAAATGTTATATAGCCACGATCATCCTAGGTCGAATGACGTCATAGCAGAACCAGGCAATCTATATGCAGAGCCAGGTGATTTCTCTTTCGTCTTGGCCTTGATTCCTTGTTTACGAAAGTAGAATCATTGAATTGGGACTTCTGACTCTTCAAGTCACCGCGTTTCGTTACAATTTTTTTTTGAAAAAGAGAGCCCTCGAGCCTTAAGTCAAGTTAATTCAGTGAACAATAGATCTGACTATAATAACGAATGTAAAAAGATGCCGTGGTAAGTATGTAAGGACAAGCGGATGGCAGCTCAGAACGAGAGAGACGTTTCACCCCCAAGAGGCGAGATAGTAGAGGAGATTATGAGTTAGAACAGTGCCCTCGAGTAGCTGATTCGGAGATATTGTTTTTAGATTAGGTTCGACACCCCCCATCTTTTTTTGGTGAACTAAGCCTTCTGTATTGAATATAGTCAGCGCAAAGAGGAGGAGCGGTGATCCGGACGAACATGTTTCCAGTGATAGCCTTCTACGGAAATTCATTGTCTGGTAGAGCTTTTTTTCTTTGATTTTATCGTTATTTCCGAGTAAGACTTTTTGAAATGTTCAAAGAAATTCGTTCATGCAGGGAGTAGAGCTAGCGGGAGTCCGAAAAGTTCAGGACAGAAATCGTTGATGGCTGTTATTGTGCTTTCCATTACACCAATTTGGAGCATTTCAAGTGGCTCTACGTTTTCGATCGCAGTCATACTCGAATGTTTTGGGCGATGATTCCGTTCTGGCCGATGCCGATAGAACCCAGTTTTCTGATGTAGATTCTATATCCATATGTTTTTTTTTGTTCGTGATTTTGGTTACCGTTTTGAATTCTGGATACCAAAAGGGGAATACCCTCGAGTATATCGCGAGAGGCGACGATGTTCAGCCTCGCCCTACTTTTGGGAACCGTCCAACGCTAGTGATGGAAATCGCTAGGCACATAGTAGGCAGGCTAATAACTAGAAACATCGGCGCGTGGTCCCAGCTAGGAAGTCCTGCCAAAGGACCCTACTCTAGAGGAGAGCAACCATATTATACATGAATTTTTTTTGTAATATCGCATTTGTTTCTGGTGTGGCAGTTCGTATTACCTGCATAGTTTTTCTTGATTTACGCATTTTTTTTTTTTTTTTGCGGAGGTGAAGGGAACCCTTTATGGGGAGGTTATGAGCCTTTGAATCTCAAGGTCTACTGTGAGAGTCACCATTCCAGACATACTAAAAACTTCACCCCCTTTGTAGGCTTGTCTGGTTATTGCCTCCGGTGACACTTAGGTCTGCTGGCCCATTGTATCTCGCCTATGTTTCGTTTGTTCACGGTATCCACTCAAGTATTCTTGTACCTTGTACGAGTTTGTACAAGTCCTTTACAAGGTGAGAACTGTATAATTCTGGTTAACCGTTAGGCTTTCCAAAAATTGACTGTTGTTTGCGATCAAGCGCCTCGCATTTACACAGTATGTGTGTCACTGTTTCTGTATCCTTACCGCAAAGTCTGCATGTCAGGTCGCCATTGTACAGTCTCATTTTGTTCAGGTGCCCTTTTACTGGCCCATGACGAGTCATGAGATCTATTACGACTTTTTTATTCCCTATTTAGTGCTAATAGGTCTGTCGTTCTTTTGTTACACGGGGCATTGATGTATTTCTTCCCATGTTCGTTTCCTGGGATTTCTTCCTAGTATTCTTTGTGGTTTTCCATGATTCAGTCTTCTATAGACCTTCGTGCTGTACGTTTTGGAACCCCCGTGGTCTGTTCTGGATTTGGATCGTTTTCGGACCCTCTTTTTGCGAGGCCGTCGGATTTTTCGTTGCCTGTCGTACCCTGATGTCCCGGCACCCAAATCAGCTTAACGCGGTTTCGGTAGGCCAGTATGTCAAGTTCCTTTTTGCATGTCCATACCAGACGAAATGTCACTTCCTGACTTCTCATTGCCTTAAGTGCAGCCTGACTGTCTGTCAATATGTGGATCTGCTCATCATCGATGGCTCTCCGATTGTTCTCCTTCACACACTGGAGGGTTGCATATACCTCTGCTTGGAAGACAGAGGTGTGTTTACTCAATGAATAGCTCAAGCCAGTCTTTGGGTTTCTTGGGTATACTTCTGCACCTGCACCTTTTTCAGTCTTAGACCCGTCTGTATACCAGATCTTTCCCTGTAGAATGTCGCTCAGGTTTGTATGTTCCCATTCAGTCCTTTCTGGTATTGATACCCTGAATGTGTTGTTGAAAGAGTATCGATTTGGAATGTGATCTGTTCTCATGCCTAGCACGTCCCTGGTCACGACTTTTACGATACTCATGTGTCATGTGCACATTCTCCAGTATATTTTGTATTCTGGAAGCACCAAGCCTGGCGTCTCCTTGGATTACTTATCAGGGGGGAAGCAATCCCAGTAGTGTTTCCATTGCTGCAGTGGGCGTAGATTTCATGGTCTAGGTGATCCCAAGACATGCAAGTCTCTGGACCTTGGTCAGTCTTGTCATGGTCCCTCTTCGTTGTGTGTGTATTTCCAAAATTAGGTGTTAGTATAATATTTGAGATATTAAGTAGCTTTAGAGTAACCTCGCTCCTATTTACGATGGAGGAAGTCAAATTCAATTTTTTCATGTGACCATATCATATTCAAGGGAGCTGTTGTTTTGATTTTTTTGTGATTTGAAAACTTATCTTGTTTTGTTCTAGAGTATTACTGCCACAACAATGTGTAGGCTTGCAGGAGCTTTCCTTCTACGAACGATAGACATGTCATCGCTTAGGGCTACAAACTGGAACAATTTTTTTTGGTTGTGCAGGGACCCATCAGCATGTCACGGGACACTCGGTTCGCAGTATATTTTTATCTGTTTTTCGAATTGAGCGACATAGATAACGAAGGATCCTCACGGATGTAACGGGTTCGCCGTTACGTGATTTGAAGAACACTGTAATTAACAGTTTAAGATTTCTTTTCGGTTGGGAAACTTGTCCGACGATGTCTCAGATACACATGTTCGTTCAATAATATCGATTACTGAAATTAGTTGCCGCATGCTCGATAGCGTGAGTATCGCGAGGTGGGGTAGGTTTCAGAACGGAAGTCGAAAAGATTCATTGTCGTGTGAACCTCAAACTAGGTAAGTCGAGATTCTATCAAATCTTTGGTTTTGCATCCATTTTCTTAATTTTTGCTATTAAATTATAATTCACATCAGGCACTATATAATTTGATTTGGTTTTGTAATTGGACTACTGGATGTTCGGTGTCTGAATGTGATTATATTTCAGTGGAAGTGTTGCTCGACTTATCTAGGGTTCCACCCAATCAATTTGCTTTTAGCATAATTCAGAGATAATCATTTTCAGCACTGCATTAATTGTTGTAATTCTTGTATGTAAACAATCTAGCGGGACATAGACAGATTACAGTGATAATATTTCTTTGTTCCCTTTGTGTTTAATCCCACAATAGCACATGGTAGTTTGAGTGATTTATTTTTGAATCGCCATTTTGTAGATCTGTTTCAAGCGTATACAGAGCTGTCTTTTGACTTAAACGTGCTGTAAATATTGTTTCGGATTATCATAAAGTAGTGCTTATTGGATACATAATTATCAGGTCTGCTGCGCTCGTGTGGGTTGTAGTATAAATTACAACATTAATTCTTATATGCAATTCAATTCAAGTATTCAGATTTGTGCTAACTGAAATTCCACATTTTGATTATTATTCTTTCAGTCACATTTTGATTATTACCTATTCTTTCAGTCACATTTTAATATTTAGCCAATTCAAGTTTCAATTGTAATAATTCAATTCTTTCAGATTAACTTTGATTCTTGTTTAAATTGATATCTCTTCAAAATTTCAATTTTGTAATAGTGTTTTTACAATTTGGGGAGATAACATAATCAGTTGTGGAATCACATGGTTATTCCGACTGACTGTGTTACTCGTTCCTTTGAACTTAGGTCAGGTACTGTTCGTTCTTTGAAATTACAGGGTTTGAACGTCTGAGGTGCCTCATTCCTTCTTTCCGAGACGGTTTAGTGAATTTCCTGACAGGACCGACTTCCAGTTCCATCAAGTTCCAAGGAGGGTAACATTTTCTTGTTTGAATGACCATATTTTCATTGCTCTGATTTGTGTTATTTAACTGGAGTTGTATTCCACTAACTTTATAGAACCCATTTCGAGGTTCAAGTTAATTCTCAGATTCGATAATATTTTTTATTTAAATATTGATTTCAATCTCTTGACTAAAATTGATGTTCATTTATTTTGTGTATTCAAATTGTACCAAGTATTCAATTTCATTTTTTGTGAATATTCAAAATTCAGTTTCATTTTATGTAATACCAAAATTGTACCTTCTTCAATTTATTACCAAATTACGATCGGAATAAATCAAATTTGTTAAGTTGAACTTGTATTATTTTTCTAAATTTCCATCAACTATAAAAAAAAACCATCTCGTAGTGCCTGTATTCATGACTGTGAATTCACTTATTTTTGTAGTTATTATTGAGCAATTGGCGCTCAGGCAATTCACCAGCCTAGAATCACAGGGCTCGTTTCACTACGAGCCCTGAGATTAATTACTTTAATTTGAGCTAGTTGGGCCAATAAAAACCGACCCAAAGCGGTCTGTTTCACGGATGAGTCTAGATCCAGGGAACGGAAGGAGGCGCACCAACCCTGGATACTCATGTTCCGGTATGGAAAAGAAGACCCGGAGGAGAAGATCCCTGGAGGAATGGGCTGCAGGCCAGTAACTACTGAGGATTGGACCCGTGCGTTGAATGAAAATGTTGTTACGAATTATGGTTTATTTTGAAGCTTGCAATGGTATATCCAACCCCACATTGTGCAGAACAAGAGGGAAGACGATCAGCAGCCGGTTCGTTGTACGACAGGTCTGTGGCCAGTCTTCCTGGAGACTGGCCACAGACCTGTCTTACAGTACCATCATGGTACATGAAGCCGCCGCGAATTCGATAAAAAGTCCCATGCCTTTCGTCGTATGAAACATGACCAAGTATACGAGTTACACTTGACTACTGCCGAAGAGTCATACGCATCTGACCATTCGGTTGGAAGCAACGTACCCCCGTTTCCAGCATATAATGTAAGTGCGGGTGAGCCGCTCTTTGATTGATCAGTGGCGTGGGTCGCGGAACTTTTTCGGACTTAATCATAGCGCTTAAGTGATGACTAAGCTTGTTAACTATATGTATGGTACGTACTGCGAGGTTATATGTAGTGTAGGGAAAATATAGTGTAATATTGAAGTTTTTATATTCATGCTGTATGTGTATATATTATTCAGAACAATTATTATTGATACACTGAGCAGCACGTCACCCGTGACAAGAGGGGCGAACGTTACCTTTCAGGTAACACTCGAACTGATAGAGAGAGAGAGATGTCTCGATATTCTACCGAGGACGACATGGTACAATCCTGTCATGGGTACTAAAATACTCTGTATTGACTTAGTGATGTTTCTTATCGTGTATCAGTGAATAAACCACCTTACCACAACTTCATCTTTTATTCTGCGGCTCCACGCAGATATCTCAACCTCATCATAATCAAAAAACGAACTAAGTAGTTTCGTAGGGTTTATTGTTTTTCATTTTTGTTGTTTTGAGGAAACAGCGTCAATCGCTATATATTTAAGACAATAATGTTACATGAGCGTAGCTGCTGAAGCGCTCTGATAGCCCGCGCGTATCTAGGTAGGCAGATATGATCTGAAGGTTCTTGAAATGAACACCAGAGGCAGAGAAAGACGTGGGTTCTTTCAGTACCGTACTCTTTCTTAGAAAAAAGGGGTGATGCAATAATCCGACGGAGTTCTTTGAATAATTCAATTCAATTCGAATTGAGGTATCATAAATTATTATATTTTGATAGAACATACGATATGTCTAGAAACTTCTGTAATCCGAACCCTCTTTCTGGGGCACCAACTTCTAGGCCAGACAGGAATCATGTTCAGCAAACGTAGCACAGTACGAGGTATGTGATTTTGTTCTGAGTCAGGAGAAGTCTACGTGGAGTTGAAAAGAGCTGTCATGCGCCTGGTCAGATTCCTATAGATCATTTTCATAACGTATGAACTGGGTTTGCTCCCGGTATTCTAAATTGAACATACTTTCTGAGGTTTTGCGAGTGGAGTGGCCTCCGCTTCTATGGTTTCATAAAAACTAATTACTTTGAGAAAAAAGGAGGGTTCTTCACCACCTACTCGTTCGGTAAGGTAATTTTTCTAATTCCAGATAGCCTTTACTTCTTAAGGGATAACTCATTGTTGCATTAATTCAAGTCATATATTTCATCTAGACTCCACATTCATAAATAATTAAAACATTCTTAATTTCTTTATTTGTTGTTGAGATAATGTCTCTATAAAGTAATAAAGTAATTTTCCAATCAAGTCATGTCAATCCAGATTAATTTGTGTTACAAGATCATTTTGTTCTAAATCAAGTAGTTCCCTATTTATAAACAGATCAAATTGAATTAACCAGATTGAGTTTATATTAATTTATTGAGTTCTATTCATCAAATTTTTGTTCATAGTTCATATAAGCCAAAAAAGAAATTATTTAAATTCAACCTACGTTAAATTTTGCTTGCAGTATTATGAAAGGAAGAAACCCGGAGCTGTAGGTAGCTTGCGTGGTGTTCGGAAACAAAACGTCGTATGGCCCTATATAGGAGACGTGATTGCGAGACAAAACGGTTCAAATTTCCGGACGGTGTGAACAGGATCATCGTATACCTTGAATCCAAAATTCGTTGATCATGAAGACCGGATGCAATATATTATCATGAGTAATATTATTTGCTACAAAATTGCGCCACGAGCAGGGATTTTTCAAAAATTGATCGAGGGTGATATATTCTGTTGTGATTTTGTGTAACCGGGATTCTAGGAAAGGAAAATATGATTATTCATTGCAAATGAACCTGTAGTCCGTTTTGAATGAAATTTGAGATATACTTTGACAGCAAAATAATAATAACATGATTTCGAATCATCCCCAGGAGTTTTGTTTTGAAATTTGGAAACTTGTTCCCCGTGATATCCGAAGTTTGTTTGGAAAAAAAAATCGAGTCATCTCGAGAACTTAAAGCCCTGGAATCTACTCCTTCACTTGAGTTGCCCTGGCACAGGCTGTATAACGCAGTCAGAAGAGACCGTTGCTACAGCGAACTCTTCCGGTGAGTGAACCTCGCAAACAAAATCTAGCGCATGAGACAAAGTACCAAAAAAGTGGGTTACAAAATGGCCCATGATGATAATTTCAGCTGCTGAATAGTTCTGCTGACTGAGGTTCAGATTCAGACGGAGACATTCAAAGAGGAATGGTGGATGGAAACTATAACATCTTAAGGAATGATATATTATACACAACCTATATAATTCTTTACAGGATTCCTTAAAATCATAATACTAAATATAATATAAACACAGCCAGTATTATAGTAACATCTAAATTCAACTTATTCAGATTTTATATAAAATTATTATATGACTAGATAATGTTTTGTTCCTGTATATCACGATTGAAAGGCCAACTCATCAGAAATTGACAACATCTTTGATCCAAGGTACATATCTTGCGACCCTTGTATAAAGTCCTGGAAGATATGGTCTCGCACACCCAATACCAGTAGAAACTACTCCTACTACCATTAATTGATCGGCGTTACCTGTTTGTACCATCAACGGACCACCACTATCGGCCTATAAAAGAATATACATATTTCAGCTCTTCATTATAATATTAGTCTCGACCACCACTGGTTGAAAGTCATACTCCTGATAAAATAGATATAATCAGAAATCTTGGTTATTTTAAAACCAACGGGATATGATGAATTTTGGATGAGCAGTATTCTCTGATTATACGAAATAAGCCATAAATGATAACTTATCATATGGAATTCAATCGAGTTCCAAATGACAACGACTCAAATTATATTCAGATAGTTCAGTTACTACTTGAAACTGTATTAGGCTCATTCACACTTATCTCAACCATGAATAATATGGTATCATCATCCAGACGAATGAACCTAAAAAATTGGATCGAGATATACCTACCCCTCATTGAAGGATTTAATTCTGAAATAAATGTACCCATTATGAATCTTTGATGAGCCATTTTATTTCAGAAGTGAAATTTTTATACATAAGAATATTAATACAAGTTTCGATGATTTATCAGATAGTAGTATCATTTTAACGTCTAATTCATGTATTTTTCTTGGATTGGAGATTTTGGATTCTGGCACAATTGGCAGCGTCGATATGAAATCCTTTTATGCAGTCATCATACATAAATAAGATGTATTGCTTCCATCAGCAAGACATCTTATTCATTATGTAAGGCGTATTCTTCTTATGTAGAATGTCACGTCGCATTGCTCCTACTACGCTTTGTCTGCCTTACTGAAGCTGAAGAATGTAGGGTCGATGTTTGCCAAAAACATAAGCAAATTCACACAATCTTTATAGCTTTATGTAGAAGAACGGTATGAGGTTGATGAGCTTTCACTAGGATCAGTGACGGGATCAAGCTAATGGGAGAACCGAAGAGATCCGCTGCCTACCGAATCGGAACAGGAAATGTAGCTCCAGTATCCATTCCTTACAGAATGACAGATCAGAAGAAATACATTTTCCGTGATCATGTAGATGCATTAATGAAAGTTGATATTATCGGAGAATACGAGTCTCCTTATGCTTCTCCTGTGGTATTAACGACGTTGAAAGATAGTGGCATACGATTTTACGTGAATTACCGATTATTAAACATGAATACAGTTATCGAATTATACCATATGCCTAGGATCGAAGAGAACATATAGTCAAAAGTACTCCGTTAATGAAAAGATTGACTTGATCGAAGAACCAGAAACTGACAAGTCGCAGTATATCCGCTGGACCTAGATTAGATCGCACTCTATTCGAAATATTTCATTTTGAATGTCTGCTTTTCAGATCGAAAGATTATGGAACTACGTTCCAACGTCTGATGAACCGATTCAAATCCGGTTTGAAAGACATCATTATTATTGCATATATTGATGACTTTGTGGTGATTACCACTAATTTTACAGAACATTTGCAAGATCTTGAGCTGTATTTGATAGACTGAAATCATTAGATTGCCAAAGTGGCGAATGATAAGTTTCTTCTTCCTTCCTCAAATCTGAAATTGAGCAGGCGTGGTTCATACTAGATACTCTTTGGATGCCTCTTCAAATATGTATTGTTTAATTCTTTGAAGATAATTTCTTCTTCATACAATGATCTCATATTTGTCGAATAACATGGTCATTTTTCTCTCACGTTAATATTTAGATTCAGCGTTTTCATGAATGTATGATACGTGCTTCTCTGATAATTTTTCAGATTATTGGCTACTTGCAAAAGTATCCAGGATTGAAAAAAAATTGGTGAGTTTTTGTCCGGATTGCGTTTCTTTCAGAATCATTGCTTCGAAGCTTTTCTTAGGAATCTGATTCATGAAAAATCGTTGGTGGAAGTCATAACTTTGTGATAAGTTATGATATCAATAGAATAACACTCCCACTTTGTTTTATATCACATAAATTATAAAACATCATCATGACTATACTTCTCGTACCGTTCTGAAGATGACACGCTAGCTGTTACAATACATGATGTAAATGATATAAAAACAAATCATAACTGTATTATTCTATCAACATTGTGATATGCTTTTGGGATTGTGAACGTGTGCGTTTTATATTCATGAATTTAATTATATACAAAGGCGCAACTCACTACAATATTATTGAAAATTTCACTCCTGTCATTCTAAGTCAATCACACACTTTCATTTCGACAGTTACCAATGACAACCTTCAAATTTTTTGGAAATTATTCTCCTCCTTCCAAGCTAGGCGGACAAAATTAATAAGTGGGAATTTTTTCTTAACAGCTATCGTATGATCCGAAAATCAGTATGCAGGGTCAAATTTTGGTATTTAATGTTTTTATTCATTTTATAATACTAAATAAATACAAATATTTATTTACCAAATATTTCTTTCATTAAGGCTGAATATTTTTGGAATTCTGATTGGAACTCTTCTCTTCGTAATGGAGAATAACAAGGATAATGGTTATCTTCCTTTTCCACTTCTATCAGATGTCTATGTTTAATATAATAGATGTAATATTTGGAAGCAATTTTGTTCTGCTGAATTCTGGTTTTTCTTAAAAAGGATGGGATATCTTCCTCCAAAATCTTCTGGATAGTTGAGAAAAGGTTTTCTTGATGGGGTTTTAATTCAGTTTTTTCCATTAAACATTGCAAATACTTTAATTTTTTATGAGACATATTAATGTACCCTATTTCAGAGCTAGATTTACAAACACCATAGGGCTTAAAATTAGTTTCTTGATTGTTTACTGCCATGATTTAATTATTGTGAACTAAAGAAGCACGTTAGAGAAATAGCTATCGACGTGACGTATAGCAGAGACGATTTTGACATCACAAGTCTAAGCCTACTTGACTGTGGTTATGTTTTATTACGAATCATTAAAAGACTGCCATAGACGCCGGATATCCTTATCGTTTTTTTACAAGAACGTTCTTTCCTTATATTTTAGTAGAATTAAGTTAGTTGTAGTCCAAAGATAAATGTTTGAGTTGAAAAATTGGATGCCTTCTATGTTACTAAAGTAAGAGGAATATTTTTTTTTCACAAATAATACTATCCAAAACTGGAATATTATAGTTTCATTCAAACCATCTATTGGCATCATTTTTCAGAACAAACACTTTTTCCTCCTAGTTTAGTAATGTTGAATTAAATGTAACAAAAGGATAGATATTCTGTTCGAAAAACTGAATTCCCTCTATGTTACTAAAGTGAGAGGTACATTTGTTTCTTCTACTATTATTTTTAATTTTTAATTTTTTTTCAAATAAATTTCAGGTGTGAAATTTTCTTACCGAATCCCCCGCGTTCTTGAATTAATATCCGGAAATTTTTCCTCAGTCACGCATTTTTCTAGAAAATGCGTTCCTTCGGAAAAATTTCCGGATATAATTCAAGCACTAGGGAGATTATAAGTGACAATTTCGGTAATTTTACTTACAACATTAACAATAACATCGGTATTATTGTCACTCATCTCACATTTATACACATTCAAAATAATTCTTTTCTCCTTTTACAGTCAAGTGTCTTTTACTTGTCTTCTCTTAACAGATGACTGATTCCATCAGCAATAGGTGCATTGTCTGAATCAGTGCTCAATGATAACACATCAACCCTACCATGCAATAGTGAAAACTTGGCCCAGGCAAAGGTATTACTACACCTCAGGATAAGACACGTCACGCTTGCAAAATTGAGGAACAAATACCCTCTAATAGGCCCTGAACCTATGGTGAGCGTATGTAGGAGTAACATCGAAGATACGATTCACTGCTGAGTCAGAGCACAACACTCGGAAGAGTGGCAACAGGTGAACGGTTCCAGAAAATCTAATGCACTGATTACCGCTCATTAGGGAAGACTGGTTACAGCAAGTGAGTAAGAGGGCGGAATTGTTGAAACAGACACCAACGAGACATGAACTCTCCAACTACCATCTCCACAAACTAAATCTAGGTGATTCGTTCTTGTGTAGGTAGTGTGAACAAAAAGCCAATGCATATTTTGTGAAGATGCGTTGATTTCTCAAGACGCAGAGCACTCTACGACGAGCTGTGCGACACTGAAGAGATCCAGAAACTAGATACAGGGCCGGTGTTAAATCTCTTCAGGGCAGTAACTACCTATCCGGACACCCGATCTTGACTGGGTGTTGGATAAGTGACTGCTCGTCCACCTCGGGAGCTTGTTGAGTGGAAACCACTCTACTGGGTGTCATGGGTACAAAGAGCCTCGACCTAGGCAGAGGCCTTAGTGGATCACCCTTACATCAATGATTATAATGATAATAATCAGTGCTCGACATATAGAGCTGAACGAATTATATTAATGTAAATATGCACTCAATTCTGCAAAGAGTCGGATGCTTAAAGTTTCATAGCCAATGAGATGAAACGGCCCTGCTGATTACGCATTAGTCCTTGCTTTTATGCGCACTATCTTGGGCTCTGATACACTTGGTTTCGTGATTGTGTGTGTTTCTTATTTTTGGAATCTCCTCTTCTAACTCAATGGTTGATCAACTTTCATATGAACATCTGTTGGTTCGTAGTAGGTTGTAATATCACATTCATTCGTAGTATGACTAGCTCCTACTGATGATTCAGAAAAATTGTAATTAATACTCTTATTATTAAGTAATATCCTCACCAAATCTATATTTGATTGTTGGAGAGAATTTACTTTATCGGACAGTGATGTAATTTGCACACTCATGTTATTAATTTTACAAAATAAAATTTCCTTATG
Source organism: Endomychus coccineus (assembly GCA_958510875.1). Lineage (NCBI taxonomy): Eukaryota > Metazoa > Arthropoda > Insecta > Coleoptera > Endomychidae > Endomychus > Endomychus coccineus. The sequence goes on along the minus strand of OY294067.1, from coordinate 191,412,314 downwards.
TTCGTTTATTAGATTATTTATTCATTGCTACGACTATGTTACACATATCATTAAGGGTTATTCGATTCAAAAATTTTCTACCGAGCATTTTTGTAGAACCTGATGAAACACCTAAGCGGTCTCATCATAATAGTAGTCTGAATTGCATACTCTTTAAGCTAGAGTTTAACTGATTAATTTCCTATATGTTCATTCATACCTGATCCATGCTCCATGATTTCAGTGGAAATAACAAAATATGTTATTTGAATTCGATGGGAGTGAATCCTTTTATATTCATGAGTGCTCATTTTTGTGCAGATGCTTGTTCACAAAAAAATATTTTCTGTTTGTGGATGCATATGGATTTGATTTGAAATGTCACTATATTCCAAAAATGAAATATACTTACCCAACAAGCGTCAATTCTTCCTTGTTCATGACCAGCACATATCTGTGTTTCTTGAATTTTTGTTTTCTTTCCTTGTAATTTGTACCATTCTCGGCATTTACGGGTCTCAATTATACTAACTTCAGCTTTTTGCAAAATTTTGGCCCTTGCACCTATATCGAATAAATTTTGGTAATCTCAAGCTAATAATTATTTTGGATATATACCTTTGGACGTATCTTCATTGGTCCAACCCCATCCGGCAACAGTTGCCAAGATATTATGAATGTTTTCCTCACTTCCCTGATCTGACTCAAGAGGTAGACAAGCTGGTGAAACTGCATCAGACCACGCAAGTTCTTCTTCCAATTCCAGAATGGCAATGTCATCTTTTGGCTTATTGCAAGTATATCCAGGATGTACGATAATTGATTGTATAGTTTTTTCAAATGTATCACTCATTTTCTCCGATAAATCATGTTGAGCTAATGTGACTTTGATATTAGATGGCTTCAGTATGTCTACACCAATACCTCTACAATCAGAATTATGAATAAGTGCTAAGTACTTAAATCCATCGAGGTACGACGACATATTTTTAATGGCTGATTATTGAACACATACATAATATAAGTGATCCAGTTTTTTTGAACTCATACAGGGAATTATTTGATTAGATAAAATATCTCATAGTACTCATCCCGTGCAAAATTGAATGTGTGATCAATTTCCTGTAAAAATAAAAACTCACGTGCACAGGCAGTGTCCAGCTGTTAATATATATTTATTATTTATAACAGAACCTCCACAAAAATGTCCTCCTCTCCTAGTGATGGAAACAAGCCAAGGGAATTCATATTTTGTTGCGTCCACACCACCAACAATTTTGGGCATCCTTTTTGCCGTTGTCCTTTGACCACATTGCATGTCTGAAACTGAAAAACATGCCAAATAATTTATCAGAATCCATAGATAGAATCCATAGCTCTCATGCTTCCAGATTGAGCTAATCATATTATAGTCAGAGGTATCGCGAAGGGGGTGCAGATGAGGAATTTTTTTGTGGCACAAGTAGTAGAGGGGAGCCAAATTCAGAAAAAATTTCGGGGTAAACCCGATTTATCGAAGATGATTGATCAGTTTGCATCTACTAGATCGAACAAAATACTTATTTATATATAATGTTTTGTTCAGTATTTGTATAAGTTGGGCTTGTAGTGTTCGAATATTTGTATGGCCCCTCCACCCTGCAAATTCAAAAACTGCGATCGAGCGCGCACTGCCCTCACTTATCGTATGACATAACGTGCCAACTGACCATTTCTAGTAGGTATCTCGTGAAATCTGAATAGGTACTCAAATTATAGAACATTTGTTTTCATAAACATAGGATGTATCCTGCTTCTATATTCGTATTTTATTCATCTAGGTCATGTGTACACCTCGCGTTTGAACGATCTTAGTTTTCAAATGGCTTCCGCGTCACGGGGGCCCAGTTATATACCGAGATTTTTCTGAATCAATTATAGCCCATCTAAAGGATGCCGCCTGTGAAATGTCGCTATTCAGCTATGTTTACCAGTAGAAGAAAACGAGGAAGTGGAATGCAAGAAGTAATCATATCTCGGATGCTGATTGTCATTCAACAAAATATTTAGTTATACCTTCCAACAGCATATTAATATTTCTTGAAGCTGTACAAAATACTTTCATAAAGCGTGAGTTTGTTTTCTGCAACTTTTCGGAAACGAACAGTCTGGAATTATGGAGAAAAACTTTTTTATACTTCATTCCATCAACAACTAGGAAAAAAGTGTTTCCATACATGCTTAACGAGGATAACGAGTAATTACACCTCCCATTTGGAAAGTGATAGATTGGTTCACTTCAATAAGACTCCAATGAGGAATAAATCATAGCAGCCAATGGTTATTCCCGGAGAATATTCGAAAGATAGCTTAAGTTCATTCAATCTTAATCGTCTTGGTTGGAACTACGAAAGGTTGCAACTTACTGGAATACTTATTAAGGTTGATGGAAATTTCTGTCATTTTAAGTTATACTACATTGAATGTAAAGTTTCTATTGCTCAGATTTGAAAACTGAATGCAGAAGTTCTCATACACGAAATATTTTGAATCTGTTGTATTTACAAAAACATGGTTGAACGGATTCATGTAGTCGTTATTATAGTCGTTTGTCTCCAACTCGACACAAAAATAACTGATGACAAGCTATTTAAAACAGAGTTGATAATGTAATGAAATTCCACATCTATCATACCACTGTATTCCTCTCTCTTAGGTAGAGACGAGACTGTACAATTACCCTTATGTCATGTTGTGTGTCAACCGTGAGCTAAAAGTCAACCTATCGGAAATAATTTTATATTTGGAGGATTTGAAGAGAACCAACAATTAAGTCCTACTAAATTTGTGAAATATATATGATGAAACTTGTACAACAAGGAAACGGTTCTCCAATAAATGAGATTGATTGTGGGAAACATGTTGGTTCTTTTATATTTTTAACACATCATAATCAAACGTGTGATTTTTCATTCCTCTGACAAAAACTCGAAATTAGTATTTTGCTTGATAAAACAATGTTTCAATATTTCCTCAAAAGAAAAAAATTATCATTATTTTTTTCTCAAAATAGATGTCCTGTATCCATTATATTTATTTCCTCAAAATCATCAGGTTTTATATAATACCATGGGAAACCAGAAAGACGTCAAGGTTCAATGTTATTTTATCTTTTATGGTCTGTTTGCCGAAGGAAAAAATTATGTTATAGCTCAAGGTGTTACAGTGTTGTTAGGTTGACCAGGTTTTCAATGTAATCATTTTTGATTCAACAAACTAATGATATAAATTAATTGTAATCCTAGATATAATACACTATTGTAGTTTACCAAATGTTTGAAGAGTACAAATTAATTGCATGTAATTAGTTGAAATATAGAAATATGGTAGGTAACTATTTACTACATCTACTTGGACAAACAGTATTTAATTGTTGAATAATATTGAAATAGGTAGTTTCCAAATGACCGACCAAAGTCTTAATAACAAAAATGAATTCAGAAAATGAAATTGAGTTCCCATGTTATACTTATGTTCCCCCTCCAGCTTATTGCACATGCACAACTGGACATATGTAATGAGGGGGAGGGGTACGAACCCCCCTCCATCGAATCGTTGATGCACGCACAATAATCATTATTCTGCGACATTAAAATTGATCTGGCACTACCAGTCGGGGCTCACAGACAGATAACATAGATATGATTTATAAGTGGAGGTGGAAAGTTTTATTCCCACATGAGCATTGCGGATCAAAACGGAAAATGGTGGTTGAACTTAAGAGAAGCTATGAATACATCCCTGATGCAATAACACATTGTAATAATAAATATCCCTCCACTGCTTTTAACAATGTTGTTCCTTCGTATATTATACATTAACCATAACATTATCCTTAATATCGGTACGTCGAACAGTCTATACCCATATTTCTAGTGTTGCTTTCCCTGGAGCATATTTCCACATAATCTCCGCTTTTTCCATCGAACTACTGACCTACGTGAGCCTTGTGATAGCTTTTAGCTATACCCCAGATGTGTTCAATGAGATTGAAAATGATATCTTTCAGTCAACATGTCAGTTATAAAGGTATACTATGTGGTTTATCCATTTTCAACAAGCCCAATAACTGTGGCTTCAAGAATGTGTTATGTCAATGTATATTATTCCTACTCAACCATTCCTGTATATCACACGACCCAAACGTAGGTAGAATAACAGCCATGAGAAGAACGGTTTATGTGCTTCTGAAATTTAAATTCACAAAGAATGTACTGTCAAGTCAAATCAATAAGATAGACTTTTCTATCCGATAGCCCTGGAAAGTTTTGACAACTGTTGAAATGGAATATTCCTGGTTTGACAAAAATAACGCGACACTTATTCGAGGAAATGGTTCAAATGAATAGGTTGCACAAAATTACTAAGAATGACGCCATTTCACTTCCAGCGGTCAGCGTAACATATTTATCCTCAAAAATCTTGCATTGAATCAGAAGTATCAAATAAAACGAGCATGGACATATCATGTAATCTGAAGAGCCCTTCACACTCAGTTTTATTGCGTAGTTTACCATGTGTGTGTTTATTAAACACACATTATAGTATCTCTTCCAATTAACTTAACGAATCTGGTTTCTGTATTAAGTAAAGACTCAAGTGTTTCTTTGAGAGTTCAGTCTGCAATCATCACTACAGATTTTTCCAAATTATTCTACATTTATTCAGAATTATTAAAAAATCCATTTCAATGAATTTTTCGATGTTCAAATGACTTGTTTATTCTGATGATTGAACCATGTACGTTCAACAACATAAAAATCACGGAACTCTATAATAGAATTCTACACATTAAAATGGTTATAGTGTTTATGTAAGGGTATAAATTTATGATATTATACTCTACAGTGGAAGAGGTTAAGACTGTATCAATGAAAAAATACGAACATTTTATAAGAGCAATGGTACTCGTTTCTGAGTAAATTTCCTCAACAATTGGATAGTGTTAAGTCCGGTGGAATTATTTGAATGTTCAGATCTTTGTTCTGGCCAAATTGTTATTAGGGCGGTTACGTTCATTATGCTAATCTTTATTCCATGAGCAACAAATTATTCAGTGCATTCAATTGCAAATTCGTGATTCAATTGTGTTTATTGAATTAATTAGAATTATTTTGTTTTCATCATCAAAAAATTGATTTCGGATATTTGTATCACATCTACAATTGATATCAAGTTTTCATGAAATACGACTATCAATATCAAAAATGTGAAAATAATTTTTCACCTGGGTACTCACAGTTTATTAGCGCTTCTGCTCTGAGAACAATGATGAATACCACAATAAGCACATACGCACATTTCGATGGAATTATTCGTACCATGTTGGATCTATGCAATAACATATTTTCGGAAATCACAAACTTGGAGTAAAAACAAACTCCTGTTGAATAAGATTAGTGTCATACTGTTTTTATATTTAAGTAATAATAAAAGCAGGAGGGATATAAATTCAAGGGCTGTATATTTCAATGGCAATATCAATAACGTAACCTTGTTCGAAAGCAAAGGTTAGTATTGTTTTCATGTAGATAAAAGTTTGATACATTATGCAAAATTCTAATGTTCATGTACTCTAATTGAAGCTTTCCTTCCTGTCTGCTCTACAAGGCTAGGTTTAAGCGATATCATGCTTCTGAAAGAAGCGTGCAGATTACAGAAGGATTGAAATATTTGATACTCAGTTTTGAATCAGATTCCAGCGTTGTGACTTAGTTAAGTATAAACATTGCATGATTGTACGAGTATTTTACCAAGCCATTCTTCTTCTTTATTTGACGCATTATTCATAAAGAAATGAAGTTTCCGGAAATTTATTGGTGATGTGTGGGATAGAATATAGTATAATAGAATGGAAATTCGATAGTACCTAATTATAAAGTATACAATGAAATTACATTATGGCTATCGGAATATTGAAGATTAAATTTAAATTTTATGATCAACATTTCCATTAAATGAATAGATTAGTTCATTTTGTAGTTCAAATGAAATAAACAATACGTTGTGGACAAAGAGCGGTGTAACCTGACAATAAGTCATTGTATACCAATCCACTTGGAAACACGATTCTTATTTCTAGCTATACAACTTCTATAGTCCAGTAAATGAAGGCCAAAATCGACCTGAATATTTAAATTTTTTTGTTATTAGCCGATTTGGATCTGTGAGAGCTCATTTTCTTCGTAATGATGCCTAGAACAAAGTGCGGAGGTTTATTTTTCTGACTAATTGTTTATACTGTTGATAAACAATAATTAGTGTTAAACAAATGAGTGTCTCAGAGTATTATAACAAAAAATTAAAAAGTACAGGTTTTAAGCAAGTAATTGAATATTTTCAAGTGTTAAAGTAATGAACAAAGGTTCACAAAGCTTACTCTGAGTTCATAAACAATTTGTTAATGAACCATTTGTTAATAAACAATTTGTTAATCTGGTCTGGTTATGCGATTTTGGACTCGATTTCGGATATTTTCAACTCGATGAACACGAATACAAATACCATTTCTTTATTAACACAGGGGGCCCAAATACCATTTCTTTATTAACATATAGAATAAACAATTTATTGCAATTATTGAATTACCAAATTCGTGTTCATCAAGTTGAAAATGTCCGACATCGATTCCAATATCGCATAACCAGACCTAATTTCATTTTTTCGTTTATTTGTTAATTAACAAATTGTTTATTAACGAATGAAATAAACAATTTATTGCAATTATATCAACAAATTCGTGTTCATCGAGTTGAAAATATCCAAAATCGAATAACCAGACCAGATTAACAAATTGTTTATTAACAAATGGTTCATTAACAAATTGTTTATGAACATTGAGTAAGCTACTTTAACACTTGAAAATATTCAATTACTTGCTTAAAACCTGTACTTTTTAATTTTTTCTTATAATGCTCTGAGACACGCATTTGTTTAACACTAATTATTGTTAATTAACAATAAAAACAATTAGTCAGAAAAATGAACCCCCGCACTCTGTTCTAGACATTACTACGAAGAAAATGAGCCCTCACAGATCAAAATCGGCTTATAACAAAAAAAATTAAATATTAATACTTTCGATTACTGGACTACTATGGAAATCTATAACTCTTAATTTTACACCTTTCCCAACTTTTTTCTTGTAAATAGCAGCCTACTCATAGGATACCTCAAAAGCAGATCAACACTATGAATTATTAATGTTTATCATTGAAATGCGTGTTAGATGAATGTCATTCGAATAGACCTAGTAAATTATGTCAACTTATAACCATATATTTTTATTTTGTGAATGTTGTGTACGTGAAGCTTCTGCCATTGTGGTTTGTTTCTGGAGTAATAGCAATCATTGTATTCGTGTAGAAATTCGCCGCTTCATATTGAAAAGACAATATCGAGAGCAAATGTTGGATCGATGTCAAGTCCGGCGAAATTCAAGTATGTACCTATATCAAGGGAAAGTTATATAAATGTGTGTTTTGCTTTTCGTATGAATTCCCATCCAAATACAGGATGACACTGGGTGCATTCCTCAGCCTACAATATTTTGCAGATTTCAAAATCTATTAAATTATTTGAACCTTTTCGGTACCTGAGTGATAGTAGCGGTGGCTCATGACTTTATCCGAATAATTCGAATGGGCAGGGGAGGCAGTACCATACCATCCAAGGCAAACCCATATATAGAAGAAGCTGTGATCAATGGATCAAGTGATTGCTCTCACTCGTTAATGTTGGTTAAGATGGAATTGGTTGGATACTGTTAACACACAACCAATTTGATAATGAAAAGAAGTCTGTTCAAATGGTCAGTATTGTCATGATCATTTGTTAAAAAACAAATGAACGAAAAAATGAAATTAGGTCTGGTTATGCGATTTTGGACTCGATTTCGGATATTTTCAACTCGATGAACAAGGATACAAATACCATTTCTTTATTAACACAGGGGGCCCAAATACCATTTCTTCATTAACATATAGAATAATCAATTTATTGTAATTATTAAATCACCAAATTCGTGTTCATCAAGTTGAAAATGTCCGAAATCGATTCCAATATCGCATAACCAGACCTAATTAAAATTTTCCGTTTATTTGTTAATTAAGAAATTGTTTATTAACAAATGGAATAAATAATTTATTGCAATTAAATTACCCAATTCGTGTTCATCAAGTTGAAAATGTCCGAAATCGATTCCAATATCGCATAACCAGACCTAATTAAATTTTTTCGTTTATTTGTTAATTAAGAAATTGTTTATTAACAAATGGAATAAATAATTTATTGCAATTATATTACCCAATTCGTGTTCATCAAGTTGAAAATGTCCGAAATCGATTCCAATATCGCATAACCAGACCTAATTAAATTTTTTCGTTTATTGTTAATTAAGAAATTGTTTATTAACAAATGGAATAAATAATTTATTGCAATTATATTACCCAATTCGTGTTCATCGAGTTGAAAATATCCGACTATAAGTGATGGAAAGCGAACTTATAAGTTTTATTTTTATTATAATAGCCGAAAGCATAATCTCATAATAAAGGTTCCAGAAAATCTAAATGAACCTTCCTCAAATTCATTTTCACTGCAGGCTATGGAGTAAACCCAGACTCAAGAGGTCTCATCTTTGGTGTAGGCAAGAAATACATGATTTTAATAGATTTTCGATGTCTTCATCTAACTTAGGCCATCATGGGTAGCTTCTAGCCAAGGATTTCCAATTGACTATTCCAGAATTGGCTGTGTACAGCTCAAAGGAGAATGCTTAGGCTCGTAATCGCGTAGTATATCATTTATTCTGCTGAATTTCTGCGTGATCATTTGATGAGCACAAGTGAATAACGTTGGTGATTGTAGTAGGTGCTGTGTTGTCATAGAAATAAGTTTTCGCGCTTCAAACAATCAATATTGTAGCAATAATAGTTATTCACATACCAAAAAGGAAAGTGACTCTTCTCCTGCCGCGGATAGTATGATTAAAATTCAAGGAACGAAATGTTCTTTACTGTAGACTAGAGGAATGTATATAATTTTTCCTACCACCTTTTATGTTCATTTTCAAGAATGATCTTTGTATTCTTCCTCTATCAAAATTTGAAATCAGTTAATATATATCACAGACTGTTGTTGCCAGCGCGTTGTTTACAACATAGTACTTCAACGGATTTTCTTTGTTTCAATTATAAAAATTATCAATTAAGTCATTTTAGAATCTGTCTAGTTGCTCTCGCTGAATCATCTGCCAATTTGATTGAAAGATGATTATGACATATCTCATCCAATAATAAAGGAAAAACTAGCACAATTGATAAATCTGAAGTTTATAACCTATTTCGTTATTAATGCGATTCTGTTATGCAGGCCAAAAACGCTCATTTTCAGGTTTAATGAGCATAAAAGATTTTTTATACTTTCGAAAACAGGTTCTACATTTGCAAATCATTTTTCCGATAATAATAATTTCTTCCTTGAAATAGACAGTTTAAAAATTTTATATACATCTGAAAATCTTAACATGCTGGAAGTCTACAGACTCTCAGAAAAACAGTACTCTACATCTTGATGATCATACAGAGCTAATTTATTCAGCATTATTCATAGCTATTTAATGTATGTATTCCAAAAATTATGGTCCTGATTAGCTTCTACACTGCCATTATTAGAATGTAATAGTCCGAGTGAATATTTATAGTTGAAATTATGCATTTTGACTCCATCTGAATACCGTCTGAAGATGGCATAGTAAATCTGGAACTCGAGTAACGGAAGTTACAAATAAAAGTGATATCAACATATTAGTGTGTAATCTTACAATATGAAAGAATTAATGTCTTTCACTACTTGTTTCTGAATCATTTTTAAAATACTATTCCTACAATCGAACATTTGACCCGCAAAAGTGTCTTAAAGCGAAAAAATTTGATAAAAATAGTGACGGATGTTGGTGATCGATAGTGATTTCATATAGGAAGGGCATCTTATGTGAATTAAGTTACCTCTAACATTTGATTTGTATGTTGTTGCAGATGTTAGCCTCATTTCAGACTGGATGAAAAGCTGAGACTCGAATGACCGAAACCCAGGATTGCACCTACTATCCTTCAAACAACACTGTCATTCTTCCTCGGAAAAATGTTCACTTTTCCAGGATTCCGACTTACTTTTTTCACACTGCCTTCCTTTATATGCCCATGAATTTGGACAAATGCAATCAAACCACAATCTTTATAATGCACCTGATTATGACAAGAATTCAGATTACATGACGGTTCACAATCTTTGATGATTTCACTCAAATGGACGCTCATATAGCTGTATAATACTGTATATGTCCAAGATGTCCTCGTTCACGACCTAATCACCGAAGCCACCAATTAATCCTTGATGCACTGAAGACTTGATGTCCAAGAGGTCGCTTGTAATGGAATTAAATCATTTCGAAGAGAAGCATGTAAGGCCAAATACATCGAACCACTTGTTAACTTACTACGGTGCTCCACCTATGAACATTGATCCCTCAAATGGTCCAAACTCCTCCTCCGGTTTCAATTTTTCTATTTGAAACTGTTCATTAATCATAAATCATACATGATACTTATTATAATCGATCTTTAACTTATGCCACTATTCACAATTCAGAGTTTTTTTCCAAATCTAACACCATTTCCTTGAACACGTCAGTATTCAATGTGAAGTTGAATGTGAGCTGAATATCTTTGTTATTTTAATTAAAACCGCATTTATAGGTCATAATATATATTTACCACTTGTTAGTGCTACCATGAAACCCGGATAATTAGGTCTGATTGACGGTTGGTGTAGTAGTAGGATGGATTTCTTCTTGAGATGAGATAAGATAGAAAGAGTACGAGCTTTTCAAATAATGGCTGGAGGAAAATCTAAACTTAATAACATGTTAGAGATTTTACCTCCCTGAGGGAAGTAGCGTTACCTTCAGCGCCCTGTGAAGAGAAAGGGTTTCTTCTACCCTGATTCAGGTATCTTAAACGGGCTAGTGGGAAAATTGTTCCACATAATGAAATGACAACCATTCGTCATATCTACCCTTGAACCGTGGCAGGCTTAAAGTCGGCAATTTTTGTGTGTTGCATCTATTTGAATGCACTGAACTCACGCTTGGAGAACTATTTGAATCATTCGATTGTGGTTATTTGGTCAATTATATCTTGCGCATTGCCTAAAAGCAAGTAATAACAATTTTCGAACGGTCCGCGCTCTGTAACATCTTCGCCTTAATTTCGATTTGTGATTGAATTTTGTTATACTCGGCTGACATGTTTTTAAAATTATACTGTCTTGTAATTGTGAGATACTTATTTGATGAGTGAACCATCCCAAAAAGTTTTAAGTCTTATTTTTTCCGATTTCAATTTCGCACGAGTTTTTTTTGATTTCACAAAATTCATGATTGAATTTGAAATTTATGGGGCATGATCAGCCGTAGGATTTGGGTAGGTAATTTTTCAATTGGAACTTATGCAATACCTCGATGTTTTATTCCACCACTCATAAAATTGTGGATAATGGTATTGCGTCAACGATTCGGAGAAATGCAATATTAATTGGATTTATGTTAGAATGTGAGTAACATTGGAGTGAAATGTTATATAGAGAATGCTGAATTTTAGTGGATCATGAAATAGAGCTGACCTGATTGGCGATTTTTTTCAGATGCACGTTTTTATTTGTATTGTGGTATTCTCTGCTGGATCTAATACTTTGATGCCAGCCGAACAGTTATGACTTGTTGAAAGTTCATTCCAGGCGTCTTACTGCTAGCTGAACTATGTGGATTCGTTGAAGCTAGGAAGAGAGGCTACACGTCCTGCTGCTAGTTGCAGCTCTCCGAACCCGTTCCTATGCTTTGTTTACTTGACTTCACTCCTTCTGACGGTTGGGTTGGCTTCTGATGGTTAGTTTGAAATTCTCACTTATTTCATACTTATTGAATAGGAACTGAATTTATTCTTGTAGCAAAAGTTTCGATCCGGTTTGAAGGACCATGAAAGATTTTGTGATTACTAATTATACACAATATTTAAACAAGTTATATTATTAGGAATGTACCTTGACAAACAATTCATCAATTCTATAAAAAATTGTACTTTAATGATAATTTTAGATGCATGAGCTTCAAGAAATGATTTTACCTTATCATATGTCTTACTGAGACCTGATTTAGCAAATAAGGTAGTTATATTTTCTATGTTTTGGAATAGAATCAATCGTTGGAACTTGGTTGATGCTAAACTTGTGCCATAGCGCATCCTATTTTTTCAAGTATCCCGTAATGAGTTGACCACACCAGGTATTCCTTGGATACTTCGTCAAGCTTTTTTTGGATACAATCTCCAAAATAACGATTAAATTTGAGGAGGAGAGTTCCTGACTTCTACTAAATCATTACTAACTATTACGTTATAGTCTCCACAGATTCTATAGGCCAATGGAACAAGTCGTGGCTTGCAAAAGCTGTTTCAACTGTTATCTCATCAGATTTGAAACAGCCATTTGAAAACTTCTTCATGGATATCCGGTTGAGACAACACCCATGTTATCGATTGAATGCAATTTCATATTAAATTTATTCAAAAAGTCCCGTCCACCTAGCATCAGACTACCATTTTCCTAATCACATAGAACTTGGTCGATTTTATGATTGATTACGCGTCACGTTACAAAAAAAATAACTAAATTTGCAGTTCATTGACAAGATCTTCAGGCGAGAATAAAACTCTCCAAAGCTTTCACCTACTTCTTGCATTGCGGCATACAATTGATAATTCTTTCTCTCCAAACCGACACATGAAGCAGAAGATATTGACATAGATCAGCAGACAAATGAATTTTCCTTTAGGAAGTTTTTTTGATATGATAATTCTCTTGAAACTTTATAAGCTGCAGCACCAATCAAACGTAACAGTACTTTGGCCTTCAAGGAATCCTTATCTTATCTACTTTCCTAAAAGATTCTAGCCTTTCCTGACATAATTTTCAATCATCCAACAAAATGTTAAATTCTGGGATGGCCCCAATTAGCTCCATAACTAACAATAATGTTGGATACACGTTTTTCACTTCACTGAACTAACCTGCTCTTACTCTAATTTCTGGTCACCAACGTTATATTTCTACTATTTGAAATGGACAAGATTTTCGTCTCACAGCATCTATGTTTACTGATATTCAGTTTATAAGGGATCATAAGTACGGCAATATACGTATATATTGCCCGGTACGGCGGAATAAAGTCATTTTATACCAGTACTCATATATTAGTTGAGCCGAAAATTGGAAATTCTGAATTTGGATCTGAAATGCACATCTTCCTTCTGATGTGTGTGGTTGCCCCAGATTTTTCGAATTTTCAGGAAAATATCCACATCCCCCTACTGACCCTCATACACCTCATTACGTATCAAATTTCTAATCACAACACCCCCCAAAAATTACCTTCAAGTATGTGAATTGTATGTATTTTTCCCAATTCCCAATCATTTTCTTAAAGCATTTACTACCCTCTTTATTACATCGTTAATAAATTCTTGTGATTATACTATTGTTATTCTTGTGAACCTGATAATATGAATACAGAAATGAATTTTAAATTGAAAACAAAAACCTAAACAAATATTCTCATGATAATAAAAATATCAAATAACGAAATATTTCAAACGAATAAATCCATCTCTACATTCCGAACATATTACTCCGTAACCAATTTAATGCACCTATTCACCAAATGAGTATGGCAAAGATATTAAGGAGAATAAGATTCCGAAATCAAAACATAACTGACTAATCTCTTGATGTAATCAGCTGAACCTGGTTGTGGAGTTACATACAAGTTTGAACAGTAGATTTATTCGAAATATGCAAACTACTTCATATTGAACTCAAGTTAAGTTTAATTTCAACCAATAATACTGCATACACTTAAATAAGAATTTCGACAAGTTCCTTAAAGTTTGGGGTAGATCCTAGAGTCCCAATATAGAGACGAAGTAATCAATTTTTACTTATATATAACAATTTTCGAGAAATAGGTCACATTAAGACCCTGTTTTAAATTTACGTCTTTACGTACGTTTCGGTCTCACGACCATTATCAGAAGACTTATTATGTCAAAAAGGATTTATTAAAACTAATTATAGCACAAGCGTCCATATCGCATAATTTTCTATCAAAAAGCTCACGCCGTCGAAACGAGCAGAACCACGAATAATCGAAATTGTATCGTCAATATTAAAGTCTAAAATTCGTTGTAACAAGAATCCACTGTTCAGTAATATTCTTATAATATACAAGTGCATGTTGCTATAGTCTCATAACAACTGAAGTTCGAAGTTATTTGTTGGTATCTACTAACGAACCAGATGTAAGATTTATGAGGTACTTGAAAAAGGTTTCAGACCTGTATTGGAATATCACTTTGAGCATCCTCCTTAAAATATGCTTTTAACATTATAATGTATGTAGGAATTTGCAAGAGCTTTAATTGATCAAGTTAGTATAAATCTGACCTAATCCCTGAATATCATTCCTATGATTCACAGATTTTGAGTCACGTTTTATGTGAATCATCTCCAGGATAGATCTTTCATAATAATTGGTTTCCTTAGTTGAAATATTAACATTTTGGTAATCAAACTGATGGTTATAATCAAAGCAGTGCTTAGCATGGGCGGTGGAATTTTCTAAGATATTATTTCTTGTGCTATACTTATGGTCATACATTCTTTTTTGTAAATATTGTTTAGAGATTCCAGTATAAGTCCCATCACAATCTAAACAATCCAATTTATATACTGTATGCGTTTGTTTATCTTTAGGTATTACGTGTTTTAGATTTGAGAAATATTTCCCAACACAGTTGGTAGGTTTATGCGCAACATTTATATCGTACTTTTTCAAACTTTTCTTAATTTTTTCTGAGGTCTCCGGAATGTATGGTAAAGTTATATAATTGTCTGTATTACCTTTTATGTTATTTTTATATGAAGAACCATTATAGATGTTGTTTATTCTCTCTTTAATGATAGGATTGAAGAAAGTTTTTGGGTAGCCATTCATTCCCAGTGTATGACGAACAATTTTTAAATTTTTGAGACGGTCCTCTGCGTGGGACAATTTTACCGCGCGGTCTGTGAGGCTGTTTATGACCCTTTTTTTATAACAAGCAACTTTTTTAGTAAGCCAAGAAGTTTTTATTTTTCCATCTGCACCATGCCTAATGTTCATATCTAGGAAATCTATGTTTTTGTTTACTTCTATTTCACAAGTGAATTGAAGTTTACAGTGGAAATTGTTAAATTTATTAATCACATATTGAATTTTATCATTGGGAACACACATAAGGCAATCATCTGCATACCGTTTAAAGAACACAGGCTGAAAATCTAATGAACTTATAACAGATTCCTCTAGGCACTCCATAACGAGGATAGCAATGGTAGCTGAAATAGAAGATCCCATTGCTGTGCCGAAAATTTGCCCAAAATATTGCTCACCAATTACTGAAAATAAGTGCATTCTAAACAAAACTTTACAGCATTTATAAATTCCGATTGATCAAGTAGTGTGTGGTTTTCAATCTCTGCACAACGTTTTTTGATACAATTCAATGCCAAAACAACAGGTATATTTGTAAATAAAGAAACAACGTCCAAGGAAATTAGTCGATATTTTACGAGAACGGTTTGATTTTTTATAAATTCATTAAAATGCCATGAGTCTTTCATATAAAATACATTTTTTCCTATTATATTATTGATAGATTTTGATAGAAATTTTGATAAATTGTAAGTAGGCTCTCCAATATTACTTACAATGGGTCTTAGAGGTATATCATTTCTATGTAGTTTGCGCATAAACCCTCTAACTGTGTTGGGAAATATTTCTCAAATCTAAAACCTGTAATACCTAAAGATAAACAAACCCACACAGTATATAAATTGAATTGTTTAGATTGTGATGGAACTTATACTGGAATCTCTAAACAATATTTACAAAAAGAATGTATGGCCATAAGTATAGCACAAGAAATAATAACTTAGAAAATTCCATCGCCCTTGCTAAGCACTGCTTTGATTATAACCATCAATTTGATCACAAAAATGTTTATATTTCAACTAAGGAAACCAATTATTATAAAAGATCTATCCTAGAGATGATTCACATGAAACGTGACTCCAAATCTGTAAATCATAGGAACGATATTCATGGATTAAGTCAGATTTATACTAATTTTATTAATTAAAACTCTTGCAAATTCCTACATGCGTCTTTATAATGTTAAAAGTATATTTTAAGGAGAATGCTCAAAGTGATATTCCAATACAGGTCTGAAACCTTTTTCAAGTACCTCATAAATCTTACATCTGGTTCTTTAGTAGATACCAACAAATAACTTCCAACTTCAGTTGTTATGAGACTATAGCAACATGCACTTGTAAATTATAAGAATATTACTGAACAGTGGATTCTTGTTACATCAAATTTTATACTTCAATATTGACGATACAATTCCGATTATTCGTGGTTCTGTTCGTTTCGACGGCGTGGGCTTTTTGATTGAAAATTGTGCGATGTGGACGCTTGTGCTTTAATTAGTTTTAATAAACCCTTTTTGACATAATAAGTCTTCTGATGATGGTCGTGGGACCGAAACCTACGTAAAGACGAAAATTTGAAACAGAGTGTTAATGTGACCTATTTCCCGAGATTTTTTATATATAATTCATACTGGGTCAAGAATCTGTATTTCTATTTGTTACTGTAACTCATCTAGAATGGGATAGATTATCAGGACGATCTGCTAAACTTGGACAAACATCGCCACTTGACACAGTTTTGCAAATATCAAATACATATGACTGGTCTGTACTTAATTGATGAGAGTATTTAGTTAACTCTGGTATCTTACAGTCAACTTTTGTGAAGGTTACGCCTATATATGATAGCAATTTTTTTAAGATTTTCAAATCTCCTCAATAGAATGACGAGGTCCTATTCTAAGGCTATCCAAATGTTCAAACAAATGCCTTAAGAGTAACTCATTAGCATGTAATGCACAAATAAACCATTATAACGCACGCTTAAATTCAGTTTCGATGTATCTAATTAGGCCATTTTTATGACCTGTGTTTACAACTACTGAATTATCTAGACATAAGTTGTATACAGCAAAAAAAATTAATGGCTTTTCCAAGTGACGTGGTTAAACCTTGTGTTGTAATAACTTAAATTGATTTTGATTCTTCAATAAGGGATATAATTATGCTCTTTTAGAATACTCCTATTATAGAATCCATAATCTTCCTTTTCTTGAAGTAACGTTTTATCTTATTGGCACAGTGTAATCACGGTTGTCCGCCACACCCTACATAGTTCAATTTAGTTCAATGGTTTCACAGGGATCACCAGTTATGAGAATCCCTACATCTTTCAATACTGCAGTTTCAATCGCACATGTCGATCTTTCAGAAATGTTATAGTAGTCGAAATCAGATCTACTGTTTGTAGCTTTATTCTCATCTGCTTGTTTAATTCTTCATCAGAGGATGAACTGAAACCTGGCATCGCTCTAATGTGCCTAGTTAGCAATGGACAAGAGCAAAATATTGATCATATCTTTTGAGGTCTGATTTTTCTATGTGCAAAAATCGATATCACAGTGATCTTTCAAAGTGAAATGCACCATTTCACTAGTTTTGTAATATCATTTAAAATTATATACTTATCATCTCTTTAAGTACTATAGAGGATTGAAGATGGAGGTTTATTGATTGAAAAAAGTTACAGTGATTTTTCTAAGTAAAATGTACTTTTTGACGGGTATTGTGAAATTAATTCAAAATGGAAACAACAAATATCATTTTCGACCTACCCTATTCTACTTACTGCTCTTTTGCGGGCGAGCTCCATATAGGCAGCACCGTAAAAATCATATAAATTTTAACTTCTCGATAATTTATCACATTGATCAAATAAAACACTTTTCGCATATTTTTATCACATACAACACTAACACTTTAGTTTCGACAAGTAGCGGATTACCTTGAAAATTTTACAATTGTATGAATAAAGATAGGAAATTTTAAAATAGTTATAGTCAAATATACTAAGCAAAATAGAACTGCCGAATATAGGGGAATAGATAACACGGATTGAATAGTTGTAATGAGATAATTGGTAGGGTTCCATGGTAAGTAGAATAATTAATTCGGAGAGATTCTGGGCAGCGACAAGGTAGAGGATTATGGAGAAATTTTATGTTATCGAGACATCAAAAAAAAATTTTGTAAAAGCATAATTATTGATCGTTTTGAATTTTACTGTCCCTATTTCTCATAAGTACCTTTAAGAATTTCTACCTCATTTGCATTATTCCAACTTCTTAATTTGGAACCGTAGTACCTGTTTAAAAAATATGATTAGAGAAGTAATCGGGTTTATCGAATCTAAAAGATCGAAATAGATTTAGAATTTTTGTATTGATGTAGACAAAATGAAGTTTTCTGTCTTTCACTGCAGTGAATGAAGTCTCTGTTTATTCGATATATTATATTATTATGAGAAACTGAATATTGAGAAAACTTCATAATACATTTATCTAAAAGATTTAGTATAACTGCCTATGGTTATGGCGAATCGTGTAATGTTTATCAGTGATCTACCATCCTTGCAGAGGTCTGTATTCACAAATGATGAGACTTTGACGGTACCAAAGTAGTGTAATTCGTCAACAAAGTATACATCCTGTGATGTGGTTTCGAATTCCACGTATAGATCAGTTTTTGAGTTTGTACATCTTGATAAGATTATATTAAATACTGTAAGTTACCTCGTTGATTTAGGACATTGAATCTTATCATTTGACATATTCACATGGTGATACATTAGGCAAAGACTTTCGAACTTATTTGTATACATATATTTATAATATTATTACTAGGAATCGTTTCAACATCTCCATAGCTTATTGCTGTCTTCACCAGAAATTCTTAGGCCTATTAGTGTAAGTATGGAATTTAGAGAGGAATGAATGCTTGTTATTCATAACATTTTTTCATTTGTATAACAATCACGGTATTCATATTTGGAACTGTGGAATAACAATAACACTCAGAAGTGAAACATCGGCTTAAATTGATTAGTTCTCTGTGTTCTTATATTAGGGGTAACGAAGAATAATCAGAAATTATTTTTATCGTTTATTGATAGTCTGAAATCATACCATCCGTATCAAGAAGGTTTCACTCATTTCACTATTCCAGAATAACAGATGAGATACGCAAGCCAATATCTGATGATATTTGGATCTGTTGATAAGTTCAATGATCAAGATCAAAGTGTGATACCGAAAACGAAATTAATAAGGAGTGCGTGATTTGTATGAAATAACAAACCATCGATAACGCCTTCGATTTTGTTAACTTTCACTTGACAATGTTTTGATGACATACATTATAGTGATACTGAGATAATTTAATATTCAAATTATCATTACCAATAAGCGTCACCTTGTAAATCTTTGCGGTTATTATTTCGGTAATTCCAATGCAACATTATTCCTACATTGGGCAGAGCTATAAGTTCCTTGCATTCTTAGATTCACGTCATATTATAAGGACAAGCAAATTAGGCCAATGGAACAACTGTATCTAGTTATTTTCTCCGAATTCTCCTCCGTTGAAAATTGTCAAAAGATTTATTCTGAAGTCTTGGTCTTTTGATATTATCAGAAATTCCGATTTGATTGTAGTTGTTTCATTTTTGATTTTTTCTCAATGATTTCATGATAGTGCAATGTGTGTCGAATCCTGCTGCACGTTCTTGAATTATGTACGATTTTTGGTTAGCTCCAGGTTCACAATAATTAATATACATTCACAACTGAATTCATCAATTGCCGAAACAAGTTGTCATTTAATCAATTATTATCGACACTTATGATAGAATGTCTATACATAGTGGAGGGCAGTTATGATTTCTTGTGTGATTTTCGCGTTCGTTAACGGGACCGTTGAATCGGTTCATGCCCCCTCTCACAATATAAATATATATACACGTATTTCAGGAAAAAATTTAAATTGATCTGCAAGAGCCAATAATCGATCAATTCAGCTGAAAATTCAGGTGAAGGTAATTCTTTCCAAAAATAAAAAAATGGTTCTAGGTTTGGTAGAAAATCTTCGACGATTTTCCCTAAAACTCAATTTTAGTCCATTTTTTCCGAAAAATTCAAACTCAAATACCTTTTGTCATTTTGGGGTTATCAAGATCTACTTGGTCTCGAATGAAAGCTATTTATACGTTGTTTAACTTATGGGCGTCATCCATTCATTTCCAAAATTTGGACTAGTTTTTGGACATTTATTGTTATTATATATTTTGGATATGATTTATGATTTTTATGTCGCCATTACGTTTATATTCGCATATAAATACATATACATACGATATAATAAATAAAACTACTTTGTTTTACTATCACTGAATCGTATACTATCGGAATTACCTAATCACCTTACCCCTCTCTGGTTTTTCCTAGAACTATTTCCTATAGCCATACAATTTATTTGAAATCCTCCTTTAACCTATATATAGTAGATTTAATATTTGTTGAATTCATTTTTCGTCTGAAGATGACACGTTTAGTGTTGAAACTATAGTAACGACTATATTAAATATCAGTGATAGTAAAACAAGTAGTTTTATTTATTATATCGTTAATTTGATGAACTATCACAAAGTAACGGCTTCCACAATTGAATTTTTGACATATACATACTTATATTTATGCATATTAAATACAAATATATATTAATATACATAGGTTATGTATATTAATATGTCCAATGGACTCATGTCTATCGGATCTGGACTACCCAATTTTTCACTAAAATGGTCATGCGACTGATGAATTTCGAAGCAAAATGAGATTTTAAACAACTTCTATTGCATATTTTTATTATTTATATACGGGTCTTGGAAAAAAAATGATCTTATTCATATAAGAAAGATGTTTTGCTTACTTTAAATTTTTCAACAACAAAACATTCCCTTCAACCACCTAAACTGTTATACTACATTTTAAGCACACATATTATCATCATAATACATATAATAACAATTTTTTTGAGTTAAGCACGAGCAAGAGTAAACCCCTTTCTGGGTTACTTTTAATATAATCTAACATTTATTCTCACCATCATCATTACTATCATTACTATTATCATTATTATTATTGTTATTGTTATTATTATTATTATAATCATTATCATTATCATTCCATCAGGATGTGGTTTCTTAATAATAAGAAAAGAATAGTTTTATTGTATAATATACTAATAAATACACATATAATACACCTATTATCCAAACATGAATGTACTGCAGTAGAGGTAACAATAATATATAGTGTTATGATTTCATTTCATAAACAATAAAAGTTTAAAAATAATAACTTACCGAACTTTGAAAATCTGAAAAGATCAAATAAAAGATATTTATATGGAATTAAAAACAATAGTAAAAGCTAAATAATAGTTGGGATATTAAAATTAACAATGTAAAACATAATAAACAACAATGTAATAGAATAAGAAGTGATAAAGAAGAACTTCAGTGAAAGTGAAGAAACGTACTGTGTAACGAAGGCAGAAATCATAATTAAAGTGATTACAAAACTATCATGAGATAGTACAAAACATTGAATAATGTTATAGATATAAGTTAGGATTAGTAAATTTGAGTTATGTAATGTTAAAAGAATGTTATTGATATAATATGGTATGTATTAGATTTAAGAATAAGTAACTGTCAAGAAAACCATAAATATGGGAATAATCATATTAATAATAACCCAATCATAGGTTATATTATACCAAAGTGTGGGGAAAAATGTAGGCAATATTAATTTAAAAAGAAGGAATCACTATCAATTAAAATAAGTTGAAAATCTCCAATAATTCAAAAATTAAAGCATACTAAATTCTGATTGGTTGAGAGGAATTTCTAGTGTCAGTCTGGTAACAATGAGTACTTCTGTCAGTTTAACAACAATTAACTTGGCATTCTTGATAAGTAAAGTAAGCACCTGATAGGTTGTTTATGACATCAAGTAGCGTCGGTTTTGGAGGCCTATAAAAAGGTCTGAAAGTAAAGCCAAGTTCAGTTTGCATTAATACCCAAGTAGAGACTGTTCTCCTCTTGCAACTCACCAAAATTTTCTAACCTAAGTTTAAAAAAAATAAACATCAGAGAACGCAAGTGTTCCAAACTTCGATAGGTTCAAAGTAACCAAAGTTAATAAGTTTTATTAAAAGTCAACGAGTATCCCAAGTATCTAAACCAAATAAAAGGTAGTAATAACCTCCAATTTATAAGAAGTATCCAACGATTGCCATTCTTCAACATAATTTCAATAAAGCATCGAAAAGTCTTATGTCTTATCTAAAAGAATAAAACAAAGTATTATCAACAGTTCCTGATCCTCAAGAAGAAGTAACCTAAATTAGTTACCTGTGATTATCGTGAAAAAGCATAGTGTTGTGTAAAAGGTGAATCAATGAAATTATAAAAGGAAGTAAATTGAAAATTGCCCACATTGTTAAATACACTTTTGGATATTATCTAAACGTAAGTTTGTTTATAATTTTTACATCATATTATCCGTATTATCTGTAAAGAAAAAGGAAGATTGTTGATTATAACAATATAAACAAATATTAGTTGAAAATGTGATTTTAAGGTTATGTAATAGATTTTGTAAACATAAAATTGAATTGAACAAGATAATAAGAGTCATAGAAATTAAATATTGTGAAATCAAAGAGCTTTGTGTTTAATTCCATATAAAATTATTCTATAGATAAACTTCAAAACTTCACAAACATTAATTTAAAGTTCAAATATAATCAAATTAAAAGATAAAAAGCTAGCCGGTAGAATCAAAAATAAGAATTATTTAAAATTCAAATAAAATAAAATCATAAGAAATTAATCTTAACAATTGTCACCACAACGTGGGGCAAAATAAAAAAGTAAGTAAATAATCATAATAATAGATATACATTTGAGTATTTTCATTTTAGTAAAAAATTGGGTAGTCCGGATCCGATAGACATGGGTCCATTGGACACCTATACATAACCTATGTATATTAATATATATTCGTATTTAATATGCATAACTATGAGTATGTATATGTATTTATATGCAAATATAAGAGTAATGGCGACATAAAAATCATGAATCATATCCAAAATATATAATAACAAAATAAATGTCCAAAAACTAGTTCTAATTTTGGAAATGAATGGATGACGCTCATGAGTTAAACAACATACAAATAGCTTTCAATTGAGACCAAGTAGATCTAGATAACCCCAAAATGACAAAAGATATTTGGATTTGAATTTTTCGGAAAAAATGGAGTAAAATCATCAAAGATTTTCGACCAAATCTAGAGCCGTTTTTTTATTTTTGGAAAGAGTTACCTTCCCCTAAATTTTCAACTGAATTGATCGATTATTGGCTCTAGCAGATCAATTTGAATTTTTCCTAAAATACATGTATATATATTTATATTGTGAGAGGGGGCATCAACCGATTTTCAAAAACCTTGAACCAATGGGTTCTCTCTGACACCCAAAATGGAATGGTATCAATCTCAATCCTGAGCCAAATCTCTAAGGCATTCAAAAAAAAATAAAACAAAACAGTACCTCTCAAAAAGCGCAAAAAAACAGTTTTTGGCCAATTAAACTGGGTGGCACCACTTTTGGTAATTAAACTTTTTAGTATGTTATTTGGGCCATCAATACGAACATTTTGAGCCGGGTCCCGTTAACGAGCGCGAAAATTTCACAAAAAATCATAACTGCCCTCCACTATCATTCAAATATTGAATTGTATTAACTAACGCAATATAAAGTTAATTTAACAACATAATCCTTCTGAATAAAAAAATCACTGTTATTCAATAAAAATACTGATAATGTACTGAGGACCTTTCGGCTACAAAGTAGCCATCATCAGAGTAAAGTAAATTGTCTGTTTAACTACAATTTGGGGACAATAAGGTAGATAAAGGGTTACCCTCAGCTAGTGATAAATCGAATTTAATAAATTGCTTCTCATTTGATGTTTCACTATTTACTTATACCCCAATCCCTGAGATACTCATTCTGAAGAAATGGCTTTCAAATATTAATATTCTAGAAACTGCACAGAATACGTAATTCTTACGTCATCATATATGGGGCAATTTTATTTCACTTTTAACAAAAAGTAACAAAACAAGCGGACGTGCAATGGGCAATTATTCTCTCTCTCTCCTTTTTCTGGTCAATATTTTTCTAAGAGAAAAGAAACCTTTAAAATCAAAATTGAGTCAGTTTCCAAAAGTTTGGTATAGGTATGTTGATGATATTTTGGCCATTATAAGTGAATATTTTGATTTACATGACTTTTTGAACACGCTCAACAGCCAATTTGATTCATTGACATTCACTGTTGAAATAGCAGCAGATGAGTAGCTTCCTTTACTTGATACTAACATTATAAAAGATGGCCATAGTTAAAATTTCGACATATACAGAAGACTCACTTAAAGAAATAGGTATACTCCGGCGGATTCAACTACATTTAACTATGACATAGCTCCATTGAATAGTATTATTCATAGATTATTGAAAGTGCGTTTGAGTCACCAAAATTATAACAAATTGAGAAACTTTGAGAAATAGCATTGGACAATGTTTAAGACAAAATCTTTGATCAATAATTGATTTCTAAGCAAAATAGGAAATTGGAACGCAACAAACTAACCAGAAAATAGGTTAATAGACTTCTGAAGTTTCACTTATCATCCTTCAGTAATAAATAAGTTCCATAATTTGTTTTCAAAATTTATAATACAACCAGTTTACAGATGTAAGAACAAAAAACCGTTTAGTTATAGTTTCCGATTTCGACAAATCCAGGGTTCACAAAACCGATTATGAATCGTGTTCAAACTGCTGAGTGGGTCAAATTAGAAGAAAAATTCCAACTCGCTGTAAAGAACGTCTCGCCGAAATGAAGAAAAATAATGGTGAAAAATCAGCTTTGGCCGAACACATTTTGAATACGGCTCACAACATTTCCCAAGAAAATTTATCACTTTTAAACAAACTGTACCAACAAATAAATAGGTAATTTAAAAGGGATGGAAATGCATAAGCTACGAAGCAATGTATTAAATTTTAATTTATCTCTACCTGAGGTTAACCCCTTGTATCCTTTATTAGCCCCTGATAATATTTGAACAGGCACATTTTGATGTATAATCCAGCTTACTCTGATGATGGCTACTTAGTAGCCCAAAGTCTTATAATTCATTAACATAATTCATGTATCCGATTTAAATATTCATTTGAATATAAGTTCATCATTGAATGAGGGAAACTTCCTGTTTGAAAAAGTGACACTGCATTCCAACTGGTTGTTCAGCAACATGAAAATTTTCACAACATTGAAACCTTTTCTGTCGAAATAACCAAGTTATAAATGAACTTTTATGTGCTATTTTACACTTTGTAAATAATTGGGATATGAATTTGTTTGTGTGAAGTATTTTATCGAGAATAAAACACCAATTGTTTATCTTCTAAGCATTATGTCTGTGTTCATTGAGTTTGTAAAAGCATCTCTATTCTCCTGTAATCTTTTCGATACAGTTGCCCAGAGTTTTCCCAATGAAAATTGATTTTACAATGTTATCCTCCGAATTCCTGCTCACGCACTGATGTTCTCAGGAGTTCTGTGCTCTTGAAACACATTTGGTTTTTCATTCTCATAACAACTATACTAAATTGAAGAAAAGAGGTTTATTCTATGACTTAAACGAATATTATCAGCGTAATTTTGATTTAGATTATACAGAGTGGTCCGAAATTAACAATTTATATCAGAGTTATGAGTGTCAAATCAAGACAAGAAATATAAATATCGGAAACGTAGATTATGAAAAAGTTGTTCAGCCAGAACCTGTTGCACCGAATGATAATAATGAATTTAGAATTATCCGTACACTGACAGGGAAGTTACACGCAATACAATGACGTGTTAGGAGATAATAATGAGAAACATTAATTTCAACCTTTTAAAATACAGTTTCACCAAAAACTTTATTCAAATACTGAAACGTCAAACTCGTATTAGATATTGAAATTCAATAGTAGCTCTGGCGGAGAGAGGATTGAATTATCTAGTTGAATTTAAAATAAAAAACAGTTATTTACAGATGAACAGTTGGGTTTAGGTGAGGGAATTTCTCTTGAATTAGAAGGTCCGGGATACGGACGCGTTTCAGTACCTCAATCGAGTTATGGGTAGAGACTATCATGAATTCATAACATTAATATGTGCAACCATGAATGGGCAACCGTGTCTGAGCAAATCCTACCGGTAGAGTCTTTCACCAGATTATTAACAATTTGGAAGAATAGTGACAGTACCCCTTGTTAATTTGTTATAAGAAATACATTCACGTATAGAGGGCAATGCAAGGTGTCAGATAATGCGACCCTGCCTCGCACAACATTGCCGCGTAACCCGGGTGGGAACGAGCAAAAAGGGATGTTTTTTGTTAAAGAACTTCACCCAAGAAGTTTAAGCCTCAATGAGGTATCAAATAAAAGGTATTGATATCCTCTATCCGAAAAATCAATCCTGCTCCATGAAAACGTGCCCGCTCTCTCATCTTTATCGGTTTTGATACTACATTCATGAAGTTTTGCACTGAATGGGGTATCAAATTTAAGGTCTTAATGTCGTTAATACGGAAAGCTGATCCTACCTTAGTCACCCTTATCTTCCCATAATACTCCCGTATAACATTGTAGTGACAATCTTTGTACCATCATAACGGAATCTGAATTATACTGATTTTCCGATGATTTGTACCAACTGTACAAACATTGCTGAGTTTTAATTGTACATAATTCATACATGATTGTGATTTCAAGTCAAACCAGGAATAGTAGAAACATTTTCTAACGTTGCAAGCATTTATGCATGTTTGTGCCATCATTAAATCAGTCCATTTTTGTACCTTTATGTATAAATGATTATTTATACACCATTGACAAATCGTTGAATTATTCTCTTGATGCATGAAAAAACATACCATCATACACGAATCACAAACACAGAAACATTCCTGAAGCATGATCTATACAGCAACCGCACATCTGTACCATCATTCATGAAATGTAATGAATTATTATGGTAAAACGATGGTATAGTGATAACAGTTTTGAATGCGTAGCAATTTTGATGTTACAATCAAGGTGCAATAAATCCTACGAAATTTCAAAATTTCGTAAGGTATATCACCCGAGAGTGAGAATAAATTGCAAACGATTCGTTAGATCCTCAAAAACTTGTTGCCAGACCTATATAGTCTGGGGAATTATTTTCGAATTTATCAAAATTTCGTCTGGTATCCTCTAGATTATTTTTGAATGATAAATCATAAGCTGGTATCCCCATCACTATTCAAATCTAACGTTGTCAATCATTTAAAAGAAAATACTGGCGGGAATTTTCTAAGAAGAGAATGTTCAATAAAGTAATATTTTGATAGCCCAAAACGTACATAAGTGACACTGATTGAAAGCCTCCATTGGTTTTTAAAAACGTCAAAAAATAATCAACAAAGGAATGGAAAAGATGGTCACACTCATTACCAACAATTAACTACCCCCTGCATCTCACTCTATTCAATACATTTATCTCGGGACCAGATGAATAGCAGTATCCAAACTTTCAAAACATACAGCGCGCGCGCCATGAATTGCATCCGCTGCCACCCCTTTTCTTTACGAGACAGGATTGACTTTTCCGATATTGAGACCTTCAATTTGATATCTCATTTCTCAAGACTTCATAGGTGTATTATCAAAACCGCCAAAGATGAGACCCCAGGCGCATGCCATAATTACCTGGCCTGTCACCTCATTCCGGCAAGTTTCACGAAACAGAATTGACAGTTCGTATGAAGCATAGTCAAAGTATACCAGGTCTGCCGGAGCCTCCCTTCTACTCTTTTTAAAATTTTAGTGCAATCTGATTGGTCGTTTATTTCGTTTATTCAATGTCATAGACGAGGACATAATATGATGTTGTTACGTGCCGGCGACGAGCTGATGAGAACAAGGCTGTGATTGGAGGAACTGGGTGACGTCACCCAGCTCGAGAAACGATGGAAGGGATGCACCGGCAGACCTGGTATACTTTGACTATGGTATGAAGTACATCATGTTGACGTATTCACATAACCATGACAACATTGATTTTGAGGTGCATGCTTACAAATTATAAATTCTTCAAATATTTCGAAAATTGAAAGATATATGTATGAGGAAATTACAGAAACTTTACATAGTTCATTCCGTCCAATTGAAAACATTATTAAATAAAGATATTCATATTTAAAAAACTATAAATCTAATGTAAATTTTTACTTTTTGACCATGTTGTATAATTCAAATAATTACTAAATTGTAATGTTAAAGGCGCCATTGTTATATCCCTATTTAGGAAGGAACTTATAGGATGTTAAGCCGTTTTCGGATGTTAACCACTATTTTCATATCGACATCTCAATGTTTCCTCTGTTTCTGAATCCAGTGGTTCAGTCTTTTGATCCACATACATTGAACTCACTAAATTTCAACAAATTTAATCCTCATATTCTTGTTTATATTTGTTCCTCTTTTCAAGCGGCATTGAATATCAGAACATTTTGAATTTACAGATCTTTTAAAATGAGTTCTTGTTTTTTCTGGTTATTTTAATATTTTGCGTATTACAAATAATTGTTAGGGCAAAAATAATTTGAGAATAGAATTGAGCTTAATCAGATGACATTACATTTTGGATATTTTAAGGTTATGGCATATTACGAAGATATTTCCATCATAATATCTGAAATTAATAATCAGAATGTATCAAGAGTATTTTTATATTCCAGAATCTGATATTTATGTGTACGTTATTGATATATGGTCAATTGTCATCTGTTGATATCTTAATTTTTATTGAAATACTAGCTGACCCGGCGAACTCTGTTCCGCCTTAGAGGCAATAAATATACAAAATTTGTGATTTTATTAAGTTCAATTTTTTATTAAGAAATAAAAATTAAATAAAAAGTATTTTAATTATCCTTCATTATTCATGTATTTTGGTGCATAGGTTGCACTCTTCAGTTAAGTACCTTGTGATACACGACATTTTTTGTTTTATTATCAGGCGCAAGAACAAACAACGCAGATGGTCTTCCGACCCTTGAACATGCCACATATAATTGACCATGGGAAAAACATGGATATTCCAGATTCAAACCACAAACTTGCAAGGATTGCCCTTGTAATTTGTTAATGGTCATGGCGAATGCAAGACGGATCGGAAATTAAAATCTTTTAAACTGAAACGGCATATCGTTTGGGATCATCGGGATCCTCGGAATGATAACTTCCTCACCTTCGAATTTTCCTTCGTATCGTCGCGTAAATCACATTGTTCATCAATTTACTTACCACTAAACGCGTACCGTTACACAGTTTTGGTTGGTTTATGTTGTGAAGCATGATTACTACGGAGCCAACCTTTAGGCGTAAATTGTGCGGTGGTAAGCCAGGCACATCCAAGGAGTTTAAAAATTCAATTGAATAGTTGGTGACTTCATCTTCATTTATTACACAGTCAATAGATTTGAATGAATGCATTGTTCCAATGATCTCATTCTGAATTATGTAGCTTAGGTCATCTACATCTTTATTCTTAGCCGCTAAAATTTTTCGCTTACTCAACCATTCATTATTTTTGTAGTTAGTGTTGATGGTCGGGAATACTTTGTTGATAAGTTCGTCTTTCGATGAGACAAAGTTACAGAAATTATGAGGAAATGAAATCAATCCGCTCGATTCGTCGACAGGTACTCGACCATCACCGATAGCCAGCAATTGTTCAGAGAAATCTTTAGCAGATGTATCGTTAAGCAATGCAACTCTCATCTTTGTTGTCAGCTGAAGTTTCTCCACATAGCGCCATAGATTCGAAGATTTGAGGCAAGCGTTTGTTTCGTCTTTGAATTACTGGCAGTGTTTGGCGGAAATCGCCAGACAGTAAAATCATTGCTCCTCCAAAACATCTCCAGTCATTGCGTAAATCTTTCATTGTTCGGTTAAGTGCTTCTAATGCACGTTTATTCGCCATTATGCATTCGTTCCAGATGATGATTTTCGATGCTGATAAAACTTTGGCCATTGCTGAGTTTTTTGCAATATTACATCTTGGTTCTTCAATAGTTTGAAGATTTAACGGCAATTTTAATGCTGAATGAGCCGTACGGCATCCTTCTAACAATGTTGCTGCTATTCGAAATGTTATGTATCCTTCTAGTATTACGGCTTTGTCGGGAAAGATTCGATCGTCTTGCTCGCGGCATTGTTGATGATGATTCAAAGAAATTACAAATTACTGATTATTACTAATATAATAATAATCAAATTTTCAACCATATTTAACCATAGACAAAATTACGGTTAGCTGTCATTTACGTTTAGTTATTCCAAGTCAGATGCGTTTTTGTTATACCACGTTTTATATTGACTTGTATTCTCTCTGACGTTTTATGTCATGTCACACGGGAGCGCGGTCAAACGGGATAAAAAGTATCCTATGTCCGTCTCCTGGCTCTAAGCTATCTCTCCACCAATTTTCAGCCAAATCGGTACAGCCGTTCTTGAGTTATAAATAGTGTAACTAACACGACTTTTTTTATATATATAGATCGTCCGCCAATTATGTGAATGATACTCTAGTACCGTACAGCCCTCTGTACGTTAATTTATTACCGCCACAGTCTGACTGAGAAAATTGACCGCTCTCTTCTTCGGTACCAGGACACCCACTATTCAAGAACTATGAAGTCACAATCGTCTCATGATTATGAATTTTCGTCCTTCGATACACATTGTACTTTAACGTCAGTTTTCTCTTCTTAACGTTTTTGTATTAAAATGAAAATGTTTGGATGATCTTTATGAAAGGGTTCTTAAAATGTAGTGCGGGTATGTTCAGTCTAACAAGAATGATCGGTCCCAATCCTCGAAATACATTTTCACAACATTAGTAGAATATAATTTCTCCCATTTCTATAACAATGGATCTTGAGCTAGTTATGTTATATTTGAAAATAGTATGGTAGCTTAGGGTGAGGTGTATGATATCACCTGTTAATTTTCCTATGGGTATCAGAATTTTGTATTTTGCTTAAATCAAATTTATTCAGAATATATAGTCATAAGACTAGCTAGTTTTAACATGGGAGTACTACATATTATTATGTTAATTCATTTCATTACGCTCACTTTCTTAGATAAATCAAATTTTGCAATGCGATTGCATGATGATTCAACTTTTCTGGAAATTTTCCAATCGGTAAGTATTGTTGTCCTCAAAAATAATTCATTTACGTTTGAGTTGTAACACTTATTTCCATTCCAGTTATTTCATTATCTCATGTTGAAGGAGAATGTAGAAGGTACTGTAATTGTATAGAATGAAACAATTGAAATAAGTTATGAGCATTTATTAGTCATAAATTTTAACAATATTACATTATGAGGTGAACAGACATACCTAAATTTATTGACTGGACAATTCAACAGTTTAGATTTACATGAACATCCATCATTAATTTATGGAATGCAATCGTGACAGAATATTTCATATTGCAATTTCTGAAGATAATAGAATTTTTCAGACCCATTTGAATGATTTGGAAATGTTGCAAATGATGTTGAAGTATCCTCATGTATCAAACGCCTACAGTATGGTTTGTTACAAATTTATAATAACATATGAAGATAATATGTTCAATTTCTTACAGGTGCAACAAACTGTTGGTTCATAAAAGTGGTAATCTTCGACTAAATGAGATTCGTGTTAATATATTGCGATGATTAATACTATTTTGATGAACTGAATCACATTTTTTTCAAATTCCGTTATTTTCTTAACCATCATTATATTTTGGAGCATTTTATATTGAATCTTCCAAATGTTGGTATCACCTTGTGTCATTATAATTTCATCATAAATCCAGAAAGTGTAAAAGTTTAGTTCCTTTCATAGATTCCGTGTCAATTTCGCAAAGCTGTTGAATCCGGTATATGATTTCGTGTAACTACCAGAAAGCAATTCCAGAATAAGAATCGATTCTCATAAAATGGGTCAATAAAATGAACTCATACTGGTATAATTGTCTCATCTCCATGTAAGTGTTATAACTGGAATATAATTGAAAACTAAGAATAAATAGGTTAACTTCCCTCCCTATATTCATTTGTGAATCCAACAATTGGAAAAATATCTATCAAAATATTAATTCATGAGTTTAGTATACACCTTTTTGCAAATTGGATTTTAATACACATCATGGGCTGGAAGACGTCTCTCGGTAATTGAGGAATTATCTTTATCCAGGACTTTATTAGCTTGTCACAAATTGTCGACAATTTCACAATACTCGTATTTCAGGAGACTGCTTGTTTGGAAAAGTCTTGACGAATTGCATGAAATTGTAGACAATTCTTAGAATACGAGGGAAAGTACATAACTTAACTCTTATGAATTTAACTTCAATGATAGAAATGACTATACAATCGAATGTGATAAGTCAACAATTTTCCAATAGTGAAACTCTGCTTCCACCATCATGTAATTTCTGTTGATTATTGTCGGAATTATATAAAGCCTATTCCTATTACTGGATTTCCATTTGATTTAGAAGGGCAAAGACCACTCACTGACTCATTCACGGATTTCTCGATTCTCAATCCCAAACGAGATGAAAGGGATTTGATTCATTTTGACTTTTTGACAGCTATTCATCACTTAAAATTTGAATTACAGATTGATTCATAGATTAATGGTTCATTATCACAGTTCAGACCATAGTCAAAGTATAAAGGTCTGCTGGAGCCTCCCTTCTACTCTTTTTAAAATTCGAGTGCAAGCTTATTGGTCGTTTATTTCGTTTATTTAATATTATTGACGACGACATAATATGATGTTGTTACGTGCCGGCGATGTGATTGGAGGAACTAGGTGACATCACCTAGCGCGAGAAACTATGTTAGGGAGGCTCCAGCAGACCTTTATACTTTGACTATGGTTCAGACTGACTATGGTTCAGAGTGTCTATGACAGACAAAACCTAGGCCTAGCTGTCTCTGATACATTGAAAGTCACATAATGGCCATTCCAATACATGGATATCCGTGTCAACTCAAATAAACTTATACATGACTTAGAGTATGATTTTACGTCTTTCCACGGACTCAGCTGTTTCTACTCATTTGGAATATTATGCATTTAATTTTAAAACATGGATAATGACATCGCGGCGGCAAAGCCGACGCTTCCTTCTACGGGTTTCTATCTGTTATATATTCATGCGCAACTCGTGAATAACAGTTGGTACTATATAGAAGGATAATACCACTGACTCACCTAACCACTCATCACGAAATCTACGTAACTATGAAGCCGACCGATATGATACCTGGCAGATAGGTTCCTTACAGGACGTAGGAACCCGCTAAGAACGTATTGAGAGGAACTCGATATATCTAAACGTTTTTGACAGCTAATATAAACACGTACAATTTAATGATAGATAATTTCATAGATTGAAGAATTATTATCTCATTTCAGACTGTCTATGGTAGACAATATAACCACTCTACATGACAGGTAAAGTTAACGTGACAGATCGCTGATACATTGATAGCCACATAATGACCGTGATAGACCATTCCATAACATAGATTTCTGAATCTCAAAATAATTTTTCCCATCGCATAGAGTTTTTCCATGGCTTCAGCTGCCTCTATTCATTTAAAAAAATAACAACACGGTCAAGGAGCCGACTTGTGAGTAAGTCTCATCACTTCACGACATCTCAGAAACTATAAAGCGACCCGACTTGATACTTGGCAGATTTGTTCCTTAGATGATCTAGGCACAAAGAATGGATTTTCCGAAACTGAATATCAAAACGGGGTAAAAGGGACTCGATATATTTAGACGTTTTCAACTGCTAATATGATCACGTACAATATTTATCCACAGATTAATGGATCATTAGCTATCGCAGCTCAGACCATATGATAGATATATCTGTGAACTCATATAAACTTTTCTATAACATAGAATATGATTTTACGTCTTTCTACGCCATCAGAAGTGTTTCTTATAGGCATTGAAACTTGGGCAATGTATCCGAGGAGACGCAGTCGACACTTTTTTCACGTCGTAGGACACGCATAGCAGCTAGAATCTATATTATTTATAAATATAAAAGGCCAGATTCAACACAAAATCCATAACAAATTTGGCTATAATGGGACCCAGATTCGAGCCCATTGGGCATCCAAAAATTTGAAGGTAGATTTCGTGATTATATACAATGTTGTTCGTTCTCCTTGTTTGAAGACTTAATGCATACTATTTCAAATGAGTAGAAGCTGCTGAGTCCTAGAAAAGACGTAAATTATACTCTGTGTCATGTAGTTTATTTCAATTGACGAGAATATCCATGTATTGGAATGGTCTGCCACGGACATTATGTGACTCAATGTACCAGAGACTGCAGAGAGGTTATGTGTTGTCTGTCATAGTTAGTCTGAACTGTGCTAATGATTCATTTATCTATTGATCTATCTGTCGCTTAAATTTTACGTGATCATAATTATATTCAAAGTATACAGGTCTGCCGGAGCCTCCCTTCCATCGTTAGGTGACGTCACCTAGCTCCTCCAATCACAGCTGAGGGCCTAGGTTTTGTCTGTCATAGACAGTCTGAACCATAGTCAAAGTATAAAGGTCTGCTGGAGCCTCCCTAACATAGTTTCTCGCGCTAGGTGACGTCACCTAGTTCCTCCAATCACATCGCCGGCACGTAACAACATCATATTATGTCGTCGTCAATAATATTAAATAAACGAAATGAACGACCAATAAGCTTGCACTCGAATTTTAAAAAGAGTAGAAGGGAGGCTTCGGCAGACCCATAGTCAAAGTATACCAGGTCTGCCGGAGCCTCCCTTCCATCGTTTCTCGCGCTGGGTGACGTCACCCAGCTCCTCCAATCACAGCCTTGCTCTCATCAGCTCGTCGCCGGCACGTAACAACATCTATGACATTATGACATTAAATAAACGAAATAAACGACCAATCAGATTGCACTCGAATTTTAAAAAGAGTAGAAGGGAGGCTCCGGCAGACCTGGTATACTTTGACTATGGGCAGACCTGTATACTTTGACTATGATCATAATAGCTGTCAACAACGTCAAAATGTATCAAATCCCTTTTACCCCTATTGGGAATGAGTGTCGAGAAATCCGTGATTGAGTCAGTGAGTAATATTTGCCTTTTTTAAATACAGATATAGATGAATTGATTGGAAAATCAGTAGTTGGATTTATATAACTGCGACAATAATTAACAGAAATCACGTGTTAGTGGAAGCAAAGTTCCACTATCGGAAAATGGTTGACCATTATCAATAGGTTTTGCTTCTTTTTTGTGGCATTATTATATTTTCAATGCCATCCGATTGAATAGTCATATCAATCATTGAAGTAAGATTCATAAGAGTTGAGTTAATGGACTTTCCCTCAAATAGCATCATAGATAATCTGAAAAGTAATTAATTCTAAGAATTGTCTACAATTTTATGCAATTCGTCAAGACTTTTCCAAACAAGCAGTCTCCTGAAATACGAGTATAATGAAATTGTCGAGAGTTTGTCACAAGCTAATGAAGTCCTGGATGAAGATAATTTCTCAATTACCGAGAGACGTCTTCCAGCCCATGATGTGTATTAAAATCCAATTTGCAAAAAGGTGTATACTAAACTCATGAATTAATATTTTGATAGATATTTTTCCAATTGTTGGATTCACAAATGAATATAGGGAGGGAAGTTAACCTATTTAACCCACCATAATTATTTATCAGCAAAAATCTCGTACAATTATCGAAAGACGTCTTTTAGCCCATGATGTGTCCTTAAATCGAATTTGCAAAAAGATGTGTACTGAACTAATGGAAGATTATTCTGATAGATATTTTTTCAATTAATGAATTTACAAATGAATATTGAGATGGAAGTTGTTTATTCATTCTTAGTATTCAATTATTCCAGTTGGAGTTCTAACACCTACATGGAGATAAAACAATTATACCAGTATGAGTTTATTTTGATTGACCCATTTTCTGATGATTGATTATTATTCTGGAATTGCTTACTGGCAGTTAGACGGAATCACATTTCCATGAGAAATAATACTATTTCACTACATGGTTCCGGATTCAACAGCATTGCGTAATTGATACAAAATCTATGAAAAGAACTAAACTCTTCCACATGTTTTATTTTTAGTCATATTCAAGAATCAGAACATGGATATATAAAATACCTGACTTTCGAAATGTATATATAGGGTTACTATTATAGTTACTTTTTAAAATTATCCATTAGTCAAGAAATGTATGCGTTTTTTTTGTTTTTTAAAATGGAACAGTGGTATATTATTGAATTTGTCTAACTCTGAACAAGATAAGTGTCTGTTTTAGTAGGGTTTATAATACCTGAACCTCAAGGTTTTATAAATAATTTGGATGTTTGAATAAGAAGTTTAATGGCTATAACATGGCTAATTTAAATAGAACGCCATAGTTTTTAACTCATCAAGAAATTCACTCTTTAATTCCCTTATTACCTATCGAATTGTATTAGGGTGTTCTATAGCTAAGTCTTCGCGGGGCTCCATCCAATTCAAGTTACATAGTTGTTCTGATGCTTAAAGGGACTTCTTCTAATGATACTGGAAGTTGGGGTGAAACAATATCGAGGAGCACCATACCATTTAGAGGTCTTTCAAAGAAATAGGATCCAATATGCCACCCCCACATTAACGGACCACCTATTCTGATTTCTCATGACTCTCTGTATTGATGCGGATTCGAATCAGAGTGATAATGAAAGTTGTGTCTATTCACGAGACCATGTCGTTATGAAAAGTACATTCAACACTGAATAACACATATCAAAAAAGTTTCCATTGCCTACCACTTTATTTACCACCCAAACGCAAAATTCAGTTCGGTTGTTGAAATCATTTTCATAACATTTTTGGCAAAAGTGGATTGTATAAGGATAAAATCTGTGTTTTTTGAGCATTCTCGAAATACTTGCTTGGCTAATGTTACTATTTTGGGATATCTGATTTGGACTAATATTGAAATTTTCGATAACTGAACCAACTACCCTAATGAAATTTTCAATATATTCAGTGACAGGTTTTCGTGTAATGGGTTATTCATAAACATTTCCATTCTCCTTGAAGTAGCTTAATAATCTGAAAACGCCTGTCTTAGGGTGATTCCTTTCGGCAGCCTTCGAATATAAAATATAAACTCGAGAAGCCAACAAACAATTTTCGTAACATTCCCCAAGGATAAAAATCGTATCAATATGTTCTTCATGTTGATTAAGCAACACCACAGCAATATTCAAGTGATAACGATCTAAACTTCAAAAATTACAAAAAGTAATACCACTATAACCAAAACAGACTTTCCAGACTAAACTGATAGACTTAATGAATTATCTGACATCTCTGAATATCATAGGCGTCTTTCCACGCCTTTAGCTGTTTCTACTCATTTCAAATGTGCATTGAGTCTGGAAATTCGAGCAATGACACGTGGCAGCAGAGCCGACGTCTCAATTGTTTCTACGGGCACTATACCTGTTTCTGCGAAAGTAGCCCGCAAACGCCATCTAGTAACCTTATATCATGACAAAGTTTACCTTCGAAAGAGATATGCCTCAAATGTTATCAAAAAGATTTAATTAAATTTTAATAGAATAGGGAATAATGAATACTTATAAAGGTTGCGTCATTTCAGAATTTTCAAAGCAGTAATATATGCTTATGACTTATCATCATCCAACAGCGACTGTATGTGGAAATGATGTACAGATAGAATGATCAAATAAATACGAATAACTTTTGCAACAAATAACACTATGAATATTGATAATACACGCCACATATCTAAAACAACCTATTTATTGTCAAATTACATTAATTGACTTTTTATATTTCGACTGCATGAGAGGGAAACCTATGATGTTCTTAGATGTAATAACTATAAAAAGTTTGATATTAATTATTTTATTCAAGTTTAGAATAGATTTTCACTATATAATGGCTGATTCTATTTAACCTATAATGTTCGTAGAAAATCGTGTAAGCCAGCTATGAGATATTGGGAGAGGAGATACCTAATCAATTACAGCAGGATTTTCTTGAAATCAATATTATTAAAGCATCACCAGAGTCCTTAATCATGTTTCAAATCATTGGCTATGTGGCTGTAAGATCTAATAGACATTCATTTGTTTGAGCAATTCCTTTTGAGCAAATTGTTGCAAAATCAGATAATTTTGGTGAAAAAATTAATTATTATGATGTTGCGAAAACAGAAAACTAAACTTTAATACTGATTTTATTCCAGCTTGTCTCTCATTGTATGACAAAATTCGTGTTTTATTTTTTGTTTCCATTCTTGATGTTATTCATAAATCGTTGGAATAAAATATGACTTCAATATTTCTATACAAGTGTAGTGTAAGAATATATTCCATTCTTTTACATTGCTAGCATGGTAATAGTTGAAAAGATATTTCCAAAGTTTTTCCACATCTGAGGGAATTCTGAATATCGAAAATATGATCACCTATTAATGGAATTTGTTGAATTATGTTTAGATATCATGGTTACATTATGGTATTCAAGTGAAACATTTCCCAAGTACATTCTAAATGTGAAAAAATAGCTACTTACTCAAATATTTAAGCTGCAGGTCCTCTGATCGAACATTTGCCCCATTTTGATTTTAATCTATTGTTTCTTACATACGGCATTATGATTTCCATTTATCTGGATCTGATCCATACGTCGATGGGAGTGTCGAGATAGTTCTACTTCCACTCGGACAGTTTTGAGTAATATTGTACAACAATTAAATCCTAATAAATTAATAAACTAACCTGATTGTGCAATTTGCAATATGAATCATTCTGTACTTCATGTGCATCCCATGATAATCAAAAGAGTACACATTTTATTTGAATATACACAAAAATGTAGTATGAATTAATGGAGTAAGTTTATATCAGTTCAAATAATTAATTATTTTTACACGGCAGATTGAATTTTCAAGGCACTTTACACAATTATTATTTTTACTCACTACCTACATTGGCAAAATTGGAAGGTATAAGTTTCATTTTATATTACATATATGTACAAATATCAAGTACCTAAGTATTACTTTAACAAAAAACCTTGGTAATAAATATAAGCTCTGTGACTCTTCTTTTCCAAAATATTACTATGAATGATTGTTTTGGCTATTTGGCAATTTAAACGATGAATAGACTTCAAATGTTATTATTATTATATTATACCCTATTCTTCCGTTGTATTACCTCCGTTTTGTAATAGTAAAATAAATTAAAATCAAACGAATAAAATAAAAAATGTATTTTTACAAACTAATAATATCTACAAAATTATAAACAAGGTCACATTTTCTGAAATATGAACCACTAATAAATAAAACAGCAATAATATACAAAGAAACTTAAATAATTCTTTTAAAATAAAATTAGAAGTTAACTTTGGTTATTCATTTGGACTAGTAGGTAAATACATACAGTTATAATTAGAAGACATTTGGATATTTACAAAACAAATCTTCAGAAAATAAGAAAATAAATTCTTAACTGAAAATAAAAATCAAAATTCCTTTTAGAAAAGGCAATTACACTTCATTACTTATCAATTTATAAAACTGATTATCAGTTAGGATTCAATTTAATCTATGACTAAATCACTTGGTTAAATTATTGCATACGCATAAGAGAACAATTTAGTAAGAATTTTGCTAAATTATTATTGTCAATCAATTCATGTAAAGCACAAAACATTTCCAAAACAAAAATATTAAAATGAAAATCTTGATAGATCAAGTTGTCAGCTTATCAAAACATATGTCATGAACGCTTAATAATAAGAAATTATTCATCTTATTTCTAATCGCATAATTTTGAAATACACCATCGTATTCTCAGGTTTGAACGAATGATCCAAACCTTGACTCATTATATTCTTATGCAAATTCAGTCAAGATAATAATTTAACAACAATTATTATAAAAATCGTAATTAAGTATCTAGGGAACAGTTCATATTTCTTGAAAATACACTGCATATAATGAATAATTGTATTTGTTCATCAAGGAGATGTGATATTTGCCGAACTTCGTTGTGCGAGTTACAAGTAGTTCGATTCGAAACTGTTAGAGTCACTTTTTTATAACACGTATAATATGTCATCCGAATCTCAAACGAGATGACCTTCCTGTTCATTGACACCGTAACCGTTACCGAAACTGGTAAGTTCGCGTTTTTGGGCTAAAGTTTGGGCTTGCAAAATCTGTGGATTCTGATTTGTGTTATGCAGGACATCTGGCGGAGGTACTGGTGGTCTTTGATGTCGATGCAAAGTTCCATTGGCAGGTAGTGGAGGTGTCACTGGCGTCATCACGTGCGTCATTTGCGGATGAGCAGGAATTGGCGGTGGATTTTGAAAATTTAAAGGGGGAGGATAAGATAAATAACGATCTGACATATTGTAGTAAGAACCATCGGCAGGTGGAGCTGGAGATGGAGCGCTGACGTAAGATGATTTCGCTGGAATGAGGAAAAAAATATAAGTAATAATAAATTAGTTTATGCAAAATATTTGAACTGTGCTTCAAATTATGATCTCAACAATTTTCTAAAATGATTTGAATCTTCTTTCTGTAGCCTATAAATTCTTTTGTTCTTGAAACTATAAACTAAAGCGTCCATCCTATTATGTACTATATGGCAAGACAAATATCTAATAAGCTCCGGAATCTACGAAAGTATTCTTTTTTTGATTTCTATAAATAGTTTGAATTTTAAACCGTTTTTTGTCTTCAATGGCATTAAGGTAACATTTATAAATTTGTGTGGTTAACGGTTTCAATATAATTTACCAGCAACTTAATATTATGCATTCTTGTTACTGAATTCAGATTTGCAACTTTTGACGTTCACTATAATTGTCTAGCAATTTTCTTGGTTTGGTGCAATGTAGATATAAAATTATTGAATATCGAAGTGAAAATCATAAATTTCACATCTAAATTCATATTAGTTAGTGAACAATATTTACCCTCAAAATTTCAGAAGAAAATTTGTTTCAAAACTTCAAATACTTATAACTTACATGTATTCATCAATAATTCAAGGAATGGAATAAAATAGAATCAGTAGAAATTTTGGAAAACATTGTAATGTAGTTTTGGATGATTTTTCTTTTTCAACATATGTACTTATAAGTGCAAATTCTTGCTCAATTCAGGTTTCATTATTATACCAAACTGCAGCAACTCCTCTTCTAGATTATTCAACACCATATTCAGTATTTTTGCATGTGCAATATTTTCCATAATTTCAATATTCAATACGACTTAACATATTGATTCGCAGTGAAAAGTATCTGAATCTTATGGATTGTTAACTGTGAACCAATAGAACTTAGAGTTTTTCATAATATTAATACAATTCGCGATAACAGTGTAAAGCGTATATTATGGTAAAGGACGACTCACACAGGTTACTCTTTATTTGAGAGGCAAATACTAGAGAAAGATATGTTCAATATTTGATAAAAGTATTTGCTAGAGGTAACTTCGATAAACGTTTCCCAATAAATACAATAATTAACAATAATAAAGCTTCTTGACCTAGGTATGAATTATATATAAATTCTCGGGAAATAGGTCACATTAACACTTATGCTTTATATTTTCCCGTCTTTACGTACGTTTCGGTCTCAAGACCATCATCAGAAGACTTATTATGTCTAAAACTGGATTACTTAAAACAAATTGTATTACACAAAGCGTCCTTATCGCACCGATTTCAATTAAGATGCCCACGTCGCCGAAACGAACAGAAACACGAATAATCGAAATTGTAACACCTCAATATTAAATGGAAAAAGGTTTGTCAGTTATTGGAGATATACTTGACATTCTACCTAAAATATAATTTTAACATCATAAACAGGCATGTAGGAATTTGCAAGAGTTTTTATTTAATTAGGTTAGTATAAATCTGACTTAGTGTATGAATATCAGTCCTATGATTTACAGATTTGGAGTCACGTTTTATGTGAATCATCTCCAGAATAGATCTTTCATAATAATTGGTTTCCTTAGTTAAAATATCAACATTATTGTAATCGAATTGATGGTTATAATCAAAGCAGTGCTGGGCGGTGGAATTTTCTAAGTGTTTGTTTCTTGTGCTATACTTATGACCATACATTCTTTTTTGTAAGTATTGTCGACTGGAATCTCTAGACAATATTTACAAAGAATGTATGGCCATAAGTATAGCACAAGAAACAAAAACACCAAACACTGCTGTGATTATAACCATCAATTCGATTACGATAATGTTAATATTTCAACTAAGGAAACCAATTATTATAAAAGATCTATTCTGAAGATGATTCACATAAAACTTGACTCCAAATCTGTAAGTCATGGGACAGATATTCAGACACTGACTAACTTAATCAAATAAAAACTCTTGCAAATTCCTACATGCCTCTTTATAATGTTAAAAGTATATTTTAGGTAGAATGTCAAGTACATCTCCAATAACTGACAAACCTTTTTCTATTAGCCCGTGAATCTAACATCTGGTTTGAAAGTTAATACTTAAACTTAATGTTCTCGTTTCTAGTCGTTCATAGACTTTGTTGACATGAACACGCATTTATTAAAAGTTCTGCTTAACAGTGGATTCTTAATATATTATACTTATAACATTGAGGTGTTACAATTTCGATTATTCGTGTTTCTGTTCGTTTCGGCGACGTGGGCATTTTAATTGAAATTGGTGCGATAAGGACGCTTTGTGTAATACAATTACTTTTAAGTAATCCAGTCTTAGACATAATAAGTCTTCTGATGATGGTCGTGAGACCGAAAGCATAAGTATTTATGTGACCTATTTCCCGAAAATTTATATATAATAATTAACAATTAAAAATCTGGAATCTAATAGGAAGAAATAGATATCGAAGAGTTTTTTGTTTTCGAAGAATGCTCATAGGTAATAGCTCCTTGAAAAGAACCGAATAAGAAAATACCGAGCAATCCTGTTTTCCGATTTTTTAGAATGCATGGGCTAGATGACGAGGTGGATTTCTCAAACTTTTTACTTATTCAAATCTACTTCCGACTAGCATTGAATTTTCCATTCGATAATGTGAGGAGTACCTACAAGTTAGATCAAGTTGCGGTCTAACGACTTTCCGAATATGCTGCCTCTCAAACTACTTCTTGCGGAAAATGTGAGCAAGTACGAGATTGATCACATGACTTTCTTCGGCTAAACTTATGTTTTCGAAATGTTTGATCCTATTAATTGTATTCTGGTAAATTGGAATTTGCCTCAGTCTATTTATACTCAAAACTGGCTTCAAAAGGTGCTAGAATGTACGAATTTTATTGGTGTTCGGGATGATCTGTCAGTGCAAGGACATGAGTGAGTGGACTGGTCTCAGTATGTAAGTGAATCCCACTGGATCGGCGAATCGAGTTGATATTAGTATGTACATAACATATATTTACCCGACATGTTACCGTGATAACCAAGGTGTTGGTCGTCTCTAGCCCTGTTGCGATCATGCATATGGTGCTGATGGTGGTGATGAGGGTGTGGAAGTGTATGTGTCTTTTGAGCCATGTTTGGTTGCAGTTGTAATTCATAGCCTGGATATGCACCTGGATAATCGGGTTGGTCCATGATATAAGTACCCGTAGCTTGTTTCCGACCATCATCCTATAATAAAACGTGAAATAAAATGAGTGGAATGAAAATTGTAGGCAGCGTGACAATATTATTTTATTCAACTTGAAAATGACGTATTTCCTCAAGATTAATGTATAACTTACAGCGTAATCATTGTTGCTGCCTTCATTACTGTATGTTTCGCTCTTCTCACTGACAGATGATAATGTCTCTCCAGTCACGGTATCGTTGTAACTGCTGGGGGCGTACATTTCGATAGTAGCTGATTTATTGGTTTGGTTATTTTGCTCTATAAAAAAATGGAAATCAATGATTTATGTATGAGCAAATTATTCGCTTTAAAAAATGG
The DNA here is from genome assembly GCA_958510875.1 of Endomychus coccineus. NCBI lineage: Eukaryota > Metazoa > Arthropoda > Insecta > Coleoptera > Endomychidae > Endomychus > Endomychus coccineus. The sequence goes on along the minus strand of OY294067.1, from coordinate 191,367,846 downwards.
CATACAGAGTACGATTTTCATAAAACTTCATTATTTGATAAAAAACTTTTTTCCACAGGAGTAGAAATGTTATGGGAGACAGGACAAGAAGAATGGGTTCATCATATGGAATTTAACATAAGTAAACGAGACGGATTAGTATTTTGAAACCGCTCTGCATTAAGATATTCGCGAAACCTAAATTATGCACTGAAAACACTTGCACTTTATTGTTATTGAATCAACTGAAATATAGAAAAAAACACGACTTAATTCCGATTTTTCGTTAAATTTTAGATCTACATAATATGAATCTGCGAAAAATTGGGAACATACCTACATCACTTAGAAAATAAACACATTTAACCTCTTGTTCTTGTTCTGAAACAATGCTTGAGTTTTGATGAACATACTTCGTCCCTGAAATTTTCTCATTTCAAGTTATACAATTTTCAGATTTTTTAGTTTTCGTACTACTATCTTTTTTCTATGGCGAAAACACCAGTCATTTTGGAGCCGTTCACTATTCTAGAAAGATATACTGGATAAAGTATGAACCGTTTTCGGCATTATTGCAACTGAAAAATGCACTTATCCATGGGTAGTTTAAAAATTAAACGGTAAATCAGAAAAAAGTCATAAATGAAAATTATTTCATTTCAGCCGATCTATTTTTCTATATGAATTGTACGAAAATTAGGTAGTACCATAAAAGGTTTGAGTTAGAACTGTGGAATGTAATATAATATAATTTAGGCTACAATAACAACCCTTTTTCCCTTAAAGTTCAACTAATCTAAAGGACTTATCGACTGCGATGCACCCATTATCAAAACGTATGTAAACTCAATAAACATAGGTCTTTGATAATAGTCACATAGAGCCGAATATATATTTAGATTGTTTAACATTTGAGTGGATAAAGGGTGATAGTGTAAGCTAAATTATAATCAAAGTATTAATTTGCACAATATACATTACTTGAATGAGTGTTTCTAGGGTACAGGCCAATACCTATTTTATGTTGAGAAGTGGATCAAACTGTTGAGCTAATTCGCCTATACGTTTTATAACTTGAAAATTTGTTTTACTTGCTACATGTTCAATACCACAAATGGCTCCGAATTTCAGTCCTCTGCTTAATTGAGAGAGGACAACTGTTCCAAAAACTAATTATCCAGTAAATGACCCGTGACTAAAGTAAATACTAAAGAGGGATAGATATGATATTATGTAAAGTGCATATACTGAATTTCTATGTGTGTAATTTTTTCTCTAATTGTGGAAGTCAGAAGCACACTTCTCCACTACATATTTTTTAAATATAATATAACATATTGGTCTAATATGTTGAATCTACCAATATTTTAGACTCTTGAGCGTGAACAAAAGGAAAATAAAAATATCAAACCTCTGATTCGTTTCGCTCTTTTCTTGAAAATACAACCCGCCACTAATCCAATGTTGATGAGTAACAGGATGACTCCAATGATAGAAACAGATATAATAACAATTCTCGGTAAATCTTGCTTTTCTAATATTTCGTCGGGCACTTTTTTCACATGATCATCAGAAGTGAATGCTAAACAAAATAAAAATAGATATAAACAACTTAGATTTACCTGTGACTCGTTTGGTACTTCTTCTATGTAAGCAACAACCAATTAGAAGGACATTTATCAGTATTAGTAGGGTTCCAATAATTGTTCCAATAATTATCATGAAACCGGGAGATTCTCGTATGTTTTTCTCATCCGAGCTTGGGGCTGTATAAGAAGGTGGCACTTCACCTACATTTGTTTTGAAAGTTAGTATTGTTAGTAAAAAGCATGGATATGGGTATGCTGACATGATCACAGTTAGTAAATACAGAATATTTTTCAGGAATCATTGTGGAATTTGTTGGGTATATAACACGATTACCCAGATTTTCAGAATATCCGAGATTGGAGTATTGAGAAATATCTTGCAAATGATGGAATCAAATATTGTATATTTCCATATGCTATTTATCTCTAATCGGTACAATATTTCTATTTCAATGTCTTGTGTTTTTTCAATATTCCCATCTTTACAACTTTATATGAAACCAATGGCGATAGAAATCTACTTCTTCTTTCCACCACTAACAAACCATTTGCCTCTTATATAATACAACATTTGTGGCGAAGAATTAAATTGCTTGTTAAACAAAATGTGATCTACTTTATACTGTTTTCCAATATCGTCGCATCATTGTTTAAACTGGAAGAAAAATACTATATTTAATTGGAAGCAATATCAAATCTCATGAGACAAGGATTTTAAATAAATTATTTTTATGTTTGTATCTTGTATTCCTGAGTGACAGGATAACAAGCTAGACAATTTCAATAGTGCACCTAAATTTATAGCATCTAGCTTCCTGTTGTTCGCGTTGGAACTAGCCGCATGTAACTTTAACAATATCTGTTCAGGGCAGAATTTACGGCAACCACAAAAACGCGGTTACATCCGTCTCTGAACCTGTCCGTATTCCTAAAGTAAGTCCTTCCATTGTCCAGCTGCTTTAAGATTGTTGTATTCTCCCCTTTGTGCTGGTTTAATCTAAAATTTATTTTAACACTAACAATTCATTACTATTCATATGAACTGTTGTTGTTTGGAAAATAAAAGCGGTCAAAATCAATCTTCCTCCCAATCAATGTTATATATTAAAATGAACGATAATATCATGGAATAAGAAATATACTGATATTACAATTCCAAATGAGATTCGTTCCAGTACGCTGTATTATTTCAGGAGAACTAAAACGTTATTTGAATTAAATTTGTAAGACCCATTAAGGAATATTATTTCAGGAAAACAAAAACGCTATTTGAATCACATTTGTAAGACTTGAAGATCCCTACCTGCACCTGGAAATAGTCAGGATTCGTTAAAATTTCCAGGTCGGTGATTAGTCTTAGTAGCAGACATAGGCCGACCTTGAATAAATAAAGAGAAGAGTAATGAAAATAATAATAGTCTGATGATCGAACAAACATAAGATGTTGATAAACAAAATCATTTATAGAAAATTAAAATTTCATGTAAAATTAAAATATCTCAAAGGAAACTAACAAGAAGATATAGGGGTTGTTGGGTGTTTTCTGTTCATATCAAAAACAAATGTTAACGTGAGAAATATTAAATGAGCTTCTGAAATAAACACAAATAAGTTCATACCCGCTCCAAGGAGGATGATATAATACCATTGCTGACATAGTCAAGAGGGTTTCAATAAGTTCACAAAAGTTAATAGTTCTAAAGGAAATCATAAATCTGAGTTTGTTTTATTTGAGTTTAGATTTTGATCTTATACTTTTTATTCTTATTAGTAATAAACTTAATTTTAATATTATTTCCTTATCAAATGTCATAATCAATGTTTCATCAGTATTAATTTAATTGTTATTTTAATTATTAAATTTTATTGTTGTTGTTGAGTACGAGTTTATCTGATTAATATTAGCGTTTATCCTTCCACCTACCTTCCAGTGTGTTAAAATCTTAAGTGTCTTATGAAATAAAAGTGTAAGTGTCAATGATATTTTTCACGTTCGTTCTGGCTAATCAATGATTTGGATCAAACTCTAACGTGTCTAGGTTCTTTAAATTAAATGGCCACACTGTCAATAAATAAAAAGAGGAATAATATACATTCCTCAAATAATGTTTTATAGAGTTTCAGAGAGAACCATGTTACACTATTTTCAGTTTGTGATGAATTTGCAGTGAATTTTTGCGATGACATGTAGTCATTTGTGTTATCCCTAGACAAAAATTGAAAAACAAAGCAGTAATCATAAGATGATTGATATTTCGAAGTTTTTAAGTAGAATTTCTGTAAAAGTTATCTCATTGAAATAACTGGTGCATTAAGCTCTAAATTCTACAAAAAGCGATAATGATAGTGAACAAATCCTTTATAATGATAACGAAACACTTCTAATATTGAAGTACTATATAGAAACGAAGTTATCTAATGATTTACATGGAAACTAGATTGTAAAACGTGTTAACCATGGTTGAATACATCTTCAAAATTAGAGAAAAGTTCCTCACTAGACTGTGAAAGTCACTTATTGTCAACATTATGTATGGATATTAACTGTTTTACTGATCTACATCGATTACATATCATGTTTCATTGTCTGACGTATGATAATAGAATCAGGCTTTATTTAGCTAGATGAACATTATTATCTCCCGATATGCCCTAATATGATTTAACTTCTCATAGAGTTATGTCGTAGGTACTTGATTTCAATCATCCCTGGTTATGCAATATAATTGTTGTAGATATGAGAACTTTCACCACATTGCCTACACAATATGTGTGAGTATGAACTTCGGTTTTTAGTCCTAGGCAGATATGAATTTCTGCAAACGATATTGGTTTGATCGTCCTCATATATCAATACATGAATTACAAGACAATGTCACTCATAGAACTACGCAGTTGTCAGATTTTTTGGCAAAATTGTTTGTAACAACAGAGTAAAGATGGTCCGTTATCAGTGCAACAGTATTCATCTACCCTTATCAGTCAACTATGGAAAATTCCAACAATGTAGAAAAGTTACTAGAGGTATAATACGATAGTGATTTCCCATACTCCAATTATGTCTATGCTATTCAGATTATTGATATTATTATTATTAAAGATGAAGTGATCGGTAAGGTTCCATTTGATCACCAGACGAGGCGGTCCCAATCGAGTGTTCACCGGGCGCCTGAAGTATACGACCACTCCAGGCTGAGTGTTTAGTGTCTTAAAGAAAAGAGATTTAGCATCGTTCTCATGTCTAGCTTCTGAGTTTATTCATTATGTGCCTTGGGGGAATCAGCATCTCGCAACTATACTAGATGTGCATTGTTGTTTCATCCTCTTGTTTGCACCAACTGTGCGATGGTGAGTAACTGAGATTAATTCTGTGAAGGTGGTAATTCCTCATTTTCTGAGTACAGTATTCTATAAGTTTCGGTCCGATTAGTGATATGGAATATCTGCAATCTGCAATCGTTTACCACTCTTTAGAGTATTGATAACAAATAACCACCCTTATCTACTAAAAATACTATTAAAGTACTGAGGACCTTCCGGCTACCTAGTAGCCATCGTCAGAGTAAGCTAAATTATGAATCAAAATGTGCCTGTTTGAATACTATTTGAGGATAATAATGTAAACAATGGGTTACACTCAGCTTGAGATAAGTCGTAATTTAATAGATTGCTTTTTCGTTCATACATTTCCATCCTTTCTAAATTACCTAAATATTAGTCTGTACTGTGTTTTGAAAGTTATGAACTTTCTTGAGAAATTACCTGTTTTCAAAGTATGTTCGGCTACCGCTGATTTTTCACCATTATTTTTCTTATAACGAATTGAAATGTTCCTTCTAATTTGACGCATATAGTATTTTGAACACGACTCACAATTGATTTTGTAAATCCCGGATTTGTCGAAACAGGAAACTTTATCAAAGGTGTTGCCTAAACGGTGTTTTATCTTGTTCTTACATCTATAAACTGGTTATATTGCAAATTTAGGAAACAAACTATGGAATTTGTCAGTTACTGGAGAATGAAATGAATTTTATTGAAGTATTTGAAAGTAATGGCTCTAATTTGGTTGGAGTGTTCTACTTTAGAGTATTCTAATTTGACCCAGCAGTTGATTCTCTATTTTTTCTCATGAATATTATGCTGGATTTTCATATTCTTAGATATGGGAATGGAAAAAATTAACAAATATGAACATCTGACTTCATGAATGGTGAAATTGGAATAAAATATATACACATTAATGAGTATATATTAAGCATTATTTAACCACACAATGGGATCCTCAGATTGAGTTATTAATCCGAATTTGTCAACTACTTGGAAATATTGAAGCTACATAAATAATGAATTCAATAATTCAGTATATCTTTTAGTAAATAAATTTCACTGATATCAAATACCTGTTGAATGATGAATGAACTCGCTAAAACTATATCATGTTCAAATTTTGTCACCTATACATATGAAGGAATCTCACAACAGATGAATGAAGGGGGCGCAGTGGTCACCAGCGTTACCACTTTCACCTTGTCGAAAAAATCCTAAAATACATAAAATACTTACCTATCCTCTCGAAATATTTGTCAAGAAAAGATAGATTAGCCTAAGGCTTGGATCAGAGGCGGACTGGGAACAGTCTACACCTTTGTAAGTCGTCCTTGTAGTAATGTTGTGATGCAGATTGCAGACACAATAAAAGCGCCCCAGACGAAAAAAAAGGGCAAACCACTTTTAAGATAAAGCTGAAAATTCCTGTCTACTTATTGAAGACCATATACTTAACCTATTTTTTTTAATGCTATATTTTTGTTTTATTCAAAAGTAGTCAGTAAACCTTACATTCTTAAAGCGTAAACATGTGGTTTTTAAACTACATTCTAAAATAATATAATTTACCCACTATAAGAGTCTTGACATTAGTTTCTACCTGGTTGATGACATCTAACAAATCTGACTCATAATTTTGAATCATGTTATTTTCTACATTTTCGTCTGTAACGTTTGATCGCAACCGTGTTTTGATTATTTTTAGCTTCAAAAAGATCGTTCGCACTATAGTTGGGTGCAAGGTGAAACTAGAACAGGTTTGTAAATTTTGGAAAGTCGCTTATACGATTTGCTCCGAAAAACATAGTTGTGTAGAATTTTTAATATACAACCAAATTTAAGAACTTTCCTGAACACGATTTCATTTTATGTAATACCCAATTTCATTAATATTTAAAGTTTTATTTTGTTTTCTACGTCACACGACACGTGTTTATGTCACAGTATCTCATTTCCTCTATGACAGCCATTGAGAATAACATTTCGCATTAATAAACGTATATGTTAGAATCAGAAAAATAAATTCTGAATTCTGATTCCTGAAGATATTCCATATCTACTTATGAGTAATAGTTAGTTTAATAGTTAGATCATACCAGAATAAATAATAATAATATACGGTAACATGCACAATAAAGGATGGGACTCACTTGATGTTCTAGCAGAGAGTAAATCGGCCAAGTAATTGCTGTTTCCTAATTTATTTATTGCCATTATAGAGAAAACGTATTGGGTATTAATGGCAAGTCCTTTTATCGTGTAGTTGGTAGCATTGTCCGGAGATACATCTTCATATTTATAAGATTCACTATCAGCTTCTCGATACCTGATGCGATATGTGGCTTTCATGCCACCATCGAAGCCTGGTGTCCACCCTAGTGTGATTGAATCATGACGGACATTTTGAATAGTCAATAAGGAAACCACATCTGGAGGAGATGTAACTTCTAATCTCGGAGAAATAGTTGCAAAACCTAATTCGTTTCTAGCAACACATTCGTAGTTGCCATAATCACTTGACGTTATGTGTGTTATATAGAGAACTGACTCTGAAGTTAACACATCCACCTGAAATAGGAAATAACTCTCATACAAATATTCTTATCAAAATCAACACTCAGGTGACTGAATATGGAAAACTGGAATTCACCTAAATAATCAATAGTATTTTGGACGACATTGCAATTCCAATGTTTTACTTTTGAGTCCCAATTCCCAAAAATAAGATTTCAAATTATATTCACAAAATTCTCTGTACAGACTGTGACAAAATATATATATCGGACAAAAAAAAACATAGACGAACGTAAAATGTTATAAATATCAAAAACACTCAACAGCTTTAAAAAACATGAGGCAAATACAAAACATAAATTCAATTTCAAGCAGTTCGATATGATGAAAATAGAACATAATGAAAAAGGTCGAATATTTTTAGAAAAAATCAAAAAAAGTGACAAGACCGATATGAATAATCTTACGCATATCGATGCTTGAAAGATAAAAGTCATATGCGATTTAGTAACTTTACAGTAGAGCAGCTTAAAGTTTTCAATGAGGGTTTTCTCTGTAACAATCATTAATAATAAAGATAACGTCGCTTTAGCTATTTGCTCCCAAAACAATATACTGGTAAAAGGGCTTAAGTTAATTTTGGTCTTGAATTTTATACAGATAAAAAGAATGAGACTACTTTTGATAGCAAAATATTACTCAGGTAAAAGAGCCTATTTGGAAATAATTGAAAGAAAACATTGAGCTAAATAGTTTTATAAACTAACAGTGTTGACTGGTTTATGTAGAAAAAAAAATGTTTTCCCTCTTGTATCACCCATTTGATATCCGAAAACTTAATACTTTGGAAAGGATAATGAAGATTGAGAATTAGTTTTTTCTCTCTTTCTTTTGTACTAGTTTTATCCATAAGATAGCTGATGGACATATAAATTATTTTAAGGTGAGATGAAATGAAATTGATGTACTTAAACGAAGTTTATATATAAACTGTTCAAAAAACGGCAAATAAAATCTAAAACTCAAAAATGAGCACCAAATAATTTTTAAGAAAATATTCACTTGCACGATTATAAATGTAAGAAATATCGATAAATATTAAAATAGCACCAAACAAAACCAAAACGCTCCATTATTTGGCAAAAGTTGTGATTTAATCATTCAAATTTTCATCCTCAATATCTGATTCTGGCAGTGTATCCCTTATGATATTAGGAGTAGGAACTCTAGCGCCACTCTAACTGTTTAGTAAGTTTAATGCAAGGCAAAACAGAAAAAATGCCAATTTTAATGTATACTTCTACGAGGTAAAACAGTTTAAGTAGTCAAATGATGCAAAATTGGCTGACTTTCCGATTTGTAAAAAAGGAGGAAGAGTAGAAAGGCATAAGGCATAACAGATCGATTATATGAAAGAATAACTACTTTGTTTTTATACCACTTTTATTAATAATAACGTGAAAACGTAACTATAGTTTCAACACCGAAGTGCCATAGTTACGTTTTCACGTTTTTATTAATAAAAGTGGTATGAAAACAAAGTAGTTATTCTTTCATATAATCAAAATGATAAATTACCATAAAGTAACGGCTTCCACCATCCATTTTTTGCATAACAGATCATTAATATTTTCTCTAAATAGTCTGAGCTGCAATATTTTCATAGTGCCTAAAAACTGGTCGGATAGGACAAAAATGAGCCACATATTTCTTCAATTTGCAGTTGACTCAAGCGCCACAAAAGTTATGATACAGACCTGAGAATCGGCTTATCCGATACAGAAAAAAAATTCTTGCCCAGTAATATTATAAAAGTAATTAGACCAAATTGTCGCATAACTCCTTTTACTTTTCAAGCATCGATGTATATAATATAATCCTTTAGAGTAACAAAATCGGAAAAGTTCAGTGAAATAGAAATATAATACAAGAGCCACATTAAGCATTGAACTTTTATTACAAACAGACACTGATTTCTAACAAGTGCAACAGGTGGTCAATCAGCAGGGTACCTATTCTGCAAACTGATTTCAGTCTGAATTTTAAAGCCAAGAAGTGTGTGCTCGCGTAAAATCAACTCACGTAAGTAAATTAAACATACTAGTCACCAATATTGTTAGAACTAATGTAATAAAAAAATAATCAGAAAAGTCCTAAGCTCCAACATACGCAAACGAAATCAGTTGGTATTCAATTACATAATTAATATATTCAAAATTCAAATATTTCAAGAGAAATTAATTTATTTTGAACATAATTACCTATTAAGTTAGTTGTATATATATACACATAATTTTTTAATTCGTCTAGTTCGTTATGAAATTATTCAGAAGGGGTTGAATATATGAGCATATTCCGCTCATTATCTCCAATTTTTGCTGACGTTTGAGCCAATATTTATATATATATATATATATATATGTATATATATATATATATATATATAACTTAAGAGATATAGAATTAAATTTTCTGAATTATGAAGATAACTTAGATAATTTAACATAGGATTATAAAGATGAATAAACGTAAAAGATTGAACCATAGGCGGGATTCGAACCCACATTTCTGGATTTCTAGTCCAGGGTGTTTACCAATTACACCACTTCGGTCCTATTAGATTTTTATATTTTTGTAAATATAAACCTCTGAAAGGATAGTAGATCATTGATGAACACAATGCGATTCGATGCCCTACCATAGATCAACTATTCACGCATATTCATCTAAAGTTCAGTCGTTTTTTGAAGTAAGGATTGTAGGTTAGTACTGCTATGGTTGGCAGTTACTTGACAGTTCTTATTCAAATGACAGCATCCCTGGTTCTTATATATTTCAATAGAACTGACTGAGAATTGTTCTGGTTAATTATAAACAAGTTTAAAGTTTCTTTGCCTAATTGGCCACTATCGTGTATGTAACTTAAGAGATATAGAATTAAATTTTCTGAATTATGAAGATAACTTAGATAATTTAACATAGGATTATAAAGATGAATAAACGTAAAAGATTGAACCATAGGCGGGATTCGAACCCACATTTCTGGATTTCTAGTCCAGGGTGTTTACCAATTACACCACTTCGGTCCTATTAGATTTTTATATTTTTGTAAATATAAACCTCTGAAAGGATAGTAGATCATTGATGAACACAATGCGATTCGATGCCCTACCATAGATCAACTATTCACGCATATTCATCTAAAGTTCAGTCGTTTTTTGAAGTAAGGATTGTAGGTTAGTACTGCTATGGTTGGCAGTTACTTGACAGTTCTTATTCAAATGACAGCATCCCTGGTTCTTATATATTTCAATAGAACTGACTGAGAATTGTTCTGGTTAATTATAAACAAGTTTAAAGTTTCTTTGCCTAATTGGCCACTATCGTGTATGTAACTTAAGAGATATAGAATTAAATTTTCTGAATTATGAAGATAACTTAGATAATTTAACATAGGATTATAAAGATGAATAAACGTAAAAGATTGAACCATAGGCGGGATTCGAACCCACATTTCTGGATTTCTAGTCCAGGGTGTTTACCAATTACACCACTTCGGTCCTATTAGATTTTTATATTTTTGTAAATATAAACCTCTGAAAGGATAGTAGATCATTGATGAACACAATGCGATTCGATGCCCTACCATAGATCAACTATTCACGCATATTCATCTAAAGTTCAGTCGTTTTTTGAAGTAAGGATTGTAGGTTAGTACTGCTATGGTTGGCAGTTACTTGACAGTTCTTATTCAAATGACAGCATCCCTGGTTCTTATATATTTCAATAGAACTGACTGAGAATTGTTCTGGTTAATTATAAACAAGTTTAAAGTTTCTTTGCCTAATTGGCCACTATCGTGTATGTAACTTAAGAGATATAGAATTAAATTTTCTGAATTATGAAGATAACTTAGATAATTTAACATAGGATTATAAAGATGAATAAACGTAAAAGATTGAACCATAGGCGGGATTCGAACCCACATTTCTGGATTTCTAGTCCAGGGTGTTTACCAATTACACCACTTCGGTCCTATTAGATTTTTATATTTTTGTAAATATAAACCTCTGAAAGGATAGTAGATCATTGATGAACACAATGCGATTCGATGCCCTACCATAGATCAACTATTCACGCATATTCATCTAAAGTTCAGTCGTTTTTTGAAGTGAGGATTGTAGGTTAGTACTGCTATGGTTGGCAGTTACTTGACAGTACTAACCTACAATCCTTACTTCAAAAAACGACTGAACTTTAGATGAATATGCGTGAATAGTTGATCTATGGTAGGGCATCGAATCGCATTGTGTTCATCAATGATCTACTATCCTTTCAGAGGTTTATATTTAGAAAAATATAAAAATCTAATAGGACCGAAGTGGTGTAATTGGTAAACACCCTGGACTAGAAATCCAGAAATGTGGGTTCGAATCCCGCCTATGGTTCAATCTTTTACGTTTATTCATCTTTATAATCCTATGTTAAATTATCTAAGTTATCTTCATAATTCAGAAAATTTAATTCTATATCTCTTAAGTTACATACACGATAGTGGCCAATTAGGCAAAGAAACTTTAAACTTGTTTATAATTAACCAGAACAATTCTCAGTCAGTTCTATTGAAATATATAAGAACCAGGGATGCTGTCATTTGAATAAGAACTGTCAAGTAACTGCCAACCATAGCAGTACTAACCTACAATCCTTACTTCAAAAAACGACTGAACTTTAGATGAATATGCGTGAATAGTTGATCTATGGTAGGGCATCGAATCGCATTGTGTTCATCAATGATCTACTATCCTTTCAGAGGTTTATATTTACAAAAATATAAAAATCTAATAGGACCGAAGTGGTGTAATTGGTAAACACCCTGGACTAGAAATCCAGAAATGTGGGTTCGAATCCCGCCTATGGTTCAATCTTTTACGTTTATTCATCTTTATAATCCTATGTTAAATTATCTAAGTTATCTTCATAATTCAGAAAATTTAATTCTATATCTCTTAAGTTACATACACGATAGTGGCCAATTAGGCAAAGAAACTTTAAACTTGTTTATAATTAACCAGAACAATTCTCAGTCAGTTCTATTGAAATATATAAGAACCAGGGATGCTGTCATTTGAATAAGAACTGTCAAGTAACTGCCAACCATAGCAGTACTAACCTACAATCCTTACTTCAAAAAACGACTGAACTTTAGATGAATATGCGTGAATAGTTGATCTATGGTAGGGCATCGAATCGCATTGTGTTCATCAATGATCTACTATCCTTTCAGAGGTTTATATTTACAAAAATATAAAAATCTAATAGGACCGAAGTGGTGTAATTGGTAAACACCCTGGACTAGAAATCCAGAAATGTGGGTTCGAATCCCGCCTATGGTTCAATCTTTTACGTTTATTCATCTTTATAATCCTATGTTAAATTATCTAAGTTATCTTCATAATTCAGAAAATTTAATTCTATATCTCTTAAGTTACATACACGATAGTGGCCAATTAGGCAAAGAAACTTTAAACTTGTTTATAATTAACCAGAACAATTCTCAGTCAGTTCTATTGAAATATATAAGAACCAGGGATGCTGTCATTTGAATAAGAACTGTCAAGTAACTGCCAACCATAGCAGTACTAACCTACAATCCTTACTTCAAAAAACGACTGAACTTTAGATGAATATGCGTGAATAGTTGATCTATGGTAGGGCATCGAATCGCATTGTGTTCATCAATGATCTACTATCCTTTCAGAGGTTTATATTTACAAAAATATAAAAATCTAATAGGACCGAAGTGGTGTAATTGGTAAACACCCTGGACTAGAAATCCAGAAATGTGGGTTCGAATCCCGCCTATGGTTCAATCTTTTACGTTTATTCATCTTTATAATCCTATGTTAAATTATCTAAGTTATCTTCATAATTCAGAAAATTTAATTCTATATCTCTTAAGTTACATACACGATAGTGGCCAATTAGGCAAAGAAACTTTAAACTTTATATATATGAATATATATATATATATATATATATATATATATATATATATATATATATATATATATATATATATATATATATATATATATATATATATATATATGTAGAACTGGATTCTCGGGTATTGATCCGCGTTGTGTGGTTTCGGTCCTCAAAAGGACCAATTTCACGACGTTTCGGCAAAGTCGCATTTGCCATCTTCAGGTGATTCGACCGTAGAGTCTGGAAAATCTAGGCGAACTGACGCTTACTTGGAGGGACAGGTATTTATATCCCCCGTTATGCTTGACCTTTGGACTTTCGAATTATTTCACGCTTGGTTGATTTCTACGTGTTTGGCTCCGAGTGACACGTTTGGATGACGTCATTGCGACGCTGGAATCCACGTCATCCAAACGTGTCACTCGGAGCCAAACACGTAGAAATCAACCAAGCGTGAAATAATTCGAAAGTCCAAAGGTCAAGCATAACGGGGGATATAAATACCTGTCCCTCCAAGTAAGCGTCAGTTCGCCTAGATTTTCCAGACTCTACGGTCGAATCACCTGAAGATGGCAAATGCGACTTTGCCGAAACGTCGTGAAATTGGTCCTTTTGAGGACCGAAACCACACAACGCGGATCAATACCCGAGAATCCAGTTCTACACATTACGTCCGCGAGAACCTAAGAAGAAACATATATATATATATATATATATATGCTGTATTGGGTTGCCGGGATATACTCCGCGTTGTCGTAGATTGGTTTCGATAGAAACCGTTGATATGACGACGTTTCGGCACAATCTCATGTGCCATCTTCAGGTCTTCTCTTCAGGGCTGCTGCTCTGCTTCGAGTTAACTTGAAACTGATCTCCGTTGATCCTGTTGGTGTTTTATGTATGTATGTTCGACGTGAAGAACACCGCAATGCAGTCGCAAAGCAAGAAACAACATCATCACTTGCCGAACATGTGAGAAAAACTTCACATGAAATCGATTTTGACAACACCCGAGTCCTAGCCAGCCTGGAACACAAAAGAAAACGCATCATAAGAGAAGCTATCGAAATCGAGAAGCGACCTTCAAATCTCAATACAAGAGATGATACACAGAGATTACCAACTGCTTGGAAACCAGCCCTTCAACCACCCAGGAGAACAGTCAACCAGACTAATTCAACAGACCGGCAAACTCGCTCGAACGCAACGAACCGACAAAATCGCTCGAACGCAACAGACCAACAAACTCAATCAGACGCATCAAACCGGCAAAATCATCCAGATGTAACAAGGATACATAAAACACCAACAGGATCAACGGAGATCAGTTTCAAGTTAACTCGAAGCAGAGCAGCAGCCCTGAAGAGAAGACCTGAAGATGGCACATGAGATTGTGCCGAAACGTCGTCATATCAACGGTTTCTATCGAAACCAATCTACGACAACGCGGAGTATATCCCGGCAACCCAATACAGCATACAACGCCCGCGGAAACCTGAAGCAGAACATAAATCAACTCTACGGGGAGAAGATAACCCACGAAACTAAGATCTTCGAGAACCTTCGATCCAAACGAAGCAAGCTATTGTGTACCCTCATCTTCTTGGAACGCTGCAGAGACGAGGACATCATTCCGAAAAGCATGCAGATCAAATTTCACAAGAATAATTCCAAAACAAACAAAATTCTAAGAAGAACAAGCCGTGCCCTGATTCGAGAATCCATCCAAGACACAAGAAAGATCCTGGACAAAACCAACAAGGAGCTATTACAACTACATCTGGAACTAAGCAGCAGACTACATCCATTACTCTGGAACAAAATAGACCAGCTGTCGGATTTCCGTTCCAAAACAGACGCCGAATGGACCACTGCCAAACAGAAGAGGAAATTTGAAGAGCTGAAGAGGACTCAAAGGCCCAATAAGGAGGTACAGCCTTTGGACATCAATAAACTGGTGTACAATTTGTCAAGTTTTCCTCTAGACCACAACGAACAACGTGTCCTCGCCAAAGGATCCAACTACGTAATAGCACCCACCCAGATTCCTACCGAAGACATCATTTGCTGTGTAGAAGCCTCAATAACAAGTCTTCCATCCACTTCAGCTGACGCCATACGACAGGATGTAGTCCGAATTCTGAAAAAAGCTAAACCTCCAAAGAAGAACCTGACACGAGATGAACACCATGCTCTGATGAACCTAAGAGCAAACACTGACATCATCATACTACCAGCAGACAAGGGCAACGCAACTGTAGTAATGGACATCAAAGAGTACGATGACAAAATTCAAACACTATTACAAGATGACACTTACCAACCGATAGCCACTGACCCCACTACGTACCTGGAGAAAACCACCAGAACAAAAATCAAGGCAAGCCAAATCGACAAAGAAGAACAGCAGAGATTAATACCAAGAGAGAAATCGTCGAAGTGCCCGAAACTGTACGGCCTTCCCAAGATCCATAAAGAAGGAGCTCCACTTAGGCCTATCGTGAGTTCGATAGGTTCACCTCTACAGGAGCTCGCAAAATTCCTAGCAAAGAAGCTACAACCCTATGCCGAAGAAGCCGAATCTTACGTGAAGAACGCAAGCCACTTCATCGAACGCATAAAGAACATAAAGCTGGAACCTGGCCACATGCTCGTGAGCTTCGACATCGTTTCACTCTTCACTAATATCCCCATCGATGAGGCCGTCGAAATTATCCAGAAGAAATACCAGATACGAAAGGACATCATCGAACTTACCAAACACTGCCTCAAAAATACGTACTTCATCTACAAGGACCAAAGATACAAACAAATTGAAGGGGCGCCGATGGGATCACCCTTATCCCCAGTATTAGCCAACCTGTTTATGACAGACTTTGAAGAACGAGCCATCCAAACAGCCAGCCAAAAACCAAAACTATGGCTACGATACGTAGACGATACGTTTGTTATCTGGACTCACGGAGAAGCCGCACTGACAAAATTTTGTAAATATAAACCTCTGAAAGGATAGTAGATCATTGATGAACACAATGCGATTCGATGCCCTACCATAGATCAACCATTCACGCACATTCATCTGAAGTTCAGTCGTTTTTTGAAGTAAGGATTGTAGTTCATCAATGATCTACTATCCTTTCAGAGGTTTATATTTACAGAAAATATAAAAATCTAACAGGACCGAAGTGGTGTAATTGGTAAACACCCTGGACTAGAAATCCAGAAATGTGGGTTCGAATCCCGCCTATGGTTCAATCTTTTACGTTTATTCATCTTTATAATCCTATGTTAAATTATCTAAGTTATCTTCATAATTCAGAAAATTTAATTCTATATCTCTTAAGTTACATACACGATAGTGGCCAATTAGGCAAAGAAACTTTAAACTTGTTTATAATTAACCAGAACAATTCTCAGTCAGTTCTATTGAAATATATAAGAACCGGGATGCTGTCATTTGAATAAGAACTGTCAAGTAACTGCCAACCATAGCAGTACTAACCTACAATCCTTACTTCAAAAAACGACTGAACTTCAGATGAATGTGCGTGAATGGTTGATCTATGGTAGGGCATCGAATCGCATTGTGTTCATCAATGATCTACTATCCTTTCAGAGGTTTATATTTACAAAAAATATAAAAATCTAACAGGACCGAAGTGGTGTAATTGGTAAACACCCTGGACTAGAAATCCAGAAATGTGGGTTCGAATCCCGCCTATGGTTCAATCTTTTACGTTTATTCATCTTTATAATCCTATGTTAAATTATCTAAGTTATCTTCATAATTCAGAAAATTTAATTCTATATCTCTTATATATATATATATATATATATATATATATATATATATATATATATATATATATATATATATATGTAGATTCTCGGGTATTGATCCGCGTTGTGTGGTTTCGGTCCTCAAAAGGACCAATTTCACGACGTTTCGGCAAAGTCGCATTTGCCATCTTCAGGTGATTCGTAGAGTCTGGAAAATCTAGGCGCCTATATATATATATATATATATATATATATATATATATATATATATATATATATATAGGCGCCTAGATGTATATATATATACATATACATCTATATATATATAGATATATATACATCTATAGATATAGATATAGATATATATACATCTATATATATATATATATATATATATATAGGCGCCTAGATTTTCCAGACTCTACGAATCACCTGAAGATGGCAAATGTGACTTTGCCGAAACGTCGTGAAATTGGTCCTTTTGAGGACCGAAACCACACAACGCGGATCAATACCCGAGAATCCAGTTCTACACATTACGTCCGCGAGATATATATATATATATATATATATATATATATATATCAAACAACAGCGAAAATTGGAGATAATGAGCGGAATAGGCTCATATATTCAGCCCCTCCTGAATAATTCCATAACGAAATGGCCGAATAGGATAGCATGGTCCCTGTAATGGGATCCCAACATTATTGTCGATAACTGTTGAATGTCATAGTAATAAAAAAAACTAGGCAATAACGTATACTCTTCCTATTTTTTGAACCAATTATGCATAGGAATTCACATTTTCAAACTATTAACACCTTAGCAGAATAGTTTCTATAATCGCTTTCTAAACATTAATGAAGTTGAATAAAAAATTTTGTTAGAAGTTTTACTAACCTGTGCGAAGGTGGTGTAATATTTTCCGGAGATGTTGGCTGAAATTGGAGTTCCCGATCTTGCCCAACTGAACTTTGCTAATGGAGAAGCTCGGCTTCTGCAAATTACTTTGCCGGTATCGCCTGCATCGCTGGCGAATTTCAATAATGTTGGATGCTGATCCATTTCGGGTTTATCTACAGAAACATTACTTATAGGAAAAATTGTTCCAGACCGTATAATTCTATTACAATCCACTAACTGAATATAATCAAAATACATTATGATCTGGTGTTCTGATAATAATGTTTTATTATTTTTATCGTCTGAAAATAACTATCGCAATCTAGCCGAGAATCGTAGAATCTGTCATAATAAATAAATGTTTTGATTTGGATCATATTATGAACATTTATTGAATTGATCGTGTTGAACACAATCTGCTTAGGACTGTTGATAACATGAAGCTACAATACCAGTTTCTGCAAAGTACTCTAAATACTGTGAATCAATACACTCAGATATAACATTTTCCATTATCAAGAGATTATTATTGAGAAACATCCTGCCGTTAATAATTGTTAATTTCAATTCGCTATTATGAGTTGCAGGTATGTGCTCTGTGTGAGCAAGAACTTATTATTGAACATTCTACCGTTAATGATGGTTAATTTCAATTCGCAATTATTAGTTGCAGGTATGTGCTCTGTATGAAAATATTATCGATAATCCTACCGTTAATTAATGAAAAAATTTATAAACTAAAATCTGATACGAAAATCAAAATATTCTGAGGAGGTTATTTGATATTTGCCGTGCCTGATTTACTGAGTAATGGAATTGCAAAAATTATAATTAAGTTCCAAATGATGTTAAAATTTTACAAAACGTTGCGATCAATTAACTTGAGCTTGTAGGAAGCTACATCAGAAAATGTGATGAATCGTTGTGAATTTTTTATAACTTTTATTTTATTACTAACAATTATCTTCGTTCCCTTTTATCAATTGATATCATTCTGAGCATTCATAGCCGGCGTGTGTTCTCAAATACAAGATATCAGTTAAGGGAAGTTTTGGTTGTATATTAATTCATATCAATTCTAAAACTATACCCATTGATGGTAGAGAGATCCAAAAGAGCACAAAGAAAGAATATAAATTACTATATATAATACTATATAACATCCGTTTTAGAACTAATATTTCATCACAGAACGATTATGTGCAATTTGTAGTAACAACTGAAGTGACGCAGTATATTTCTTGTAGACACTAAGGGCCGAATTTTTCGTTATTTATCAATATTGACAAACAAAATATACAATCTATGGTGATTATTGCAACACTTACGTTTAACTATCAACATAATTTCCTTGATGGTCCTATTGCCAACTCCATTATCCGCAATGCACCGAAAATTCCCCAGATCTTCTCTCGAAACACTCGTTATTCTCAAATTAGATGTCCCGTTTTTGTCATACATAACAGATGTGCGAGCGTTAAAGTCAGGAAAATTGTCACGTTTCCAAGTTATAGTATCATCAGTTAATGGATTGCCATCAACGGAACAAGACAATGTAGCATCCTCTTTTGGGTTGACAATAACCGTTTCGCTTGTTGCAGTTATTGCAGCAGGATCTATAAAATTATATGATTACAAACATTCAAGAATTTAGACTACATACAAATGATTAGTATGAGAAGAGATAATAGTTTAATTCACTACTTTTTTTTATATACTTTCGACTACACGAGAGAAAAACCTATCATGTTCGAAGAACATCGTGGGCCAGCGGTGGAATGTTGGGAGAGGAGATAGACATTCGAATTTGTCTTGAATGTTTGGCGGTTATAGGCATAATGATTATTTTGTAATCAAAACGGTACTTCACAATTCGGTGATCCTTCATGGTCGATATTCGGAAGTTAATATCTTCATTGGTACATTGGTAAGCATATTTTTGTAGTTGTATTTGAAAAATGTTCAACCTTGTTACATAAACGACGTGTGAAATGTTTAAGCTAAGGGATGCATTTCGTTCTATTGACCCAGACTTGGTAATACAAGTTAATTTTGTTTTGTACGCAGACTAGATGATTTTATCGAACAAAAACAATTTTGCACATTTTCGAGAAATTTTTGCTGATGGATATATTGTCCATCATATTGAAAACTGCTTGCAGTAAAATTTGGATTTTTTGAAGTGGACTCTTTTCTACTATAAAATGTCTAATAATTCGAAAACCGTTAACAATAGACATTTGGGATCGTTATTGTCAGATTTATAAGGGCTTTCTAAATAAAATGATACTATATAGGGTGTTCTTTTGAAAAAAACATAAATTTGGTGTGATACTCAATAAAGGGCCAGGCTGTATATAAATTGAATTATTTTACAGCTACGATCTGTTTATATTTTATATTTCATAAAAATAGCAACGGAGCTCCCAAAATTTGAAATATTAGTTCAAAATTGGTACAATTTTACCGATTTTTAAAAACTTTTGCAACGTCTTTCTAGAAACAATTAATCGGATTTCTATGTATTTACCGAACACCTTATTTCGTGACGAAGTTACTTTCAAAAGTAATCGTCATGACATAGAATATTATGGAAGCAGTTAATGATCTCACTCGTCTCCAAATATGTCTGCAAGATGATGGAACTCCAGTACATTACTCCTATATTGTTAGAAATTATTAGGATGCAATTCACCAAATCGTTGGATACGTCGTCGTGGTTAAACATGGCGCAGCAAGATTACCTGACTAAGCACCTTCTGCCTTGTGAATTATTTCCTTGGGTATGCATTGAAGAGATGGTTTACAGAAGCATTTTCTAAAATTACAATCGATTTACTCGAATGTAAGGATTTCTGTGAGAAATTGACTCGAAATAAGAGTTGAGAAGCGAAGATGTCATGCTGTTGCGTTCAGAATACTGAGCCTGTCTTCCTAACATGGTCTATGAATGCCAAATGGAATACGAGTAGCATAGCGTTGTGTAGACTCCCAATGTCATTGCATCTCGTGACTAGTCGATACTCCAAACCGGGCCCGAGAATTTAACCGTGTATATGCGGTTATAGAGGTTATACAAGTGTTGAGGGAGAATTTTATGAAATACCTTAGAAAGTGAGTAAACAGAAGTTTTCGTTTTTATCTTGATTTGTTTACGTGCTTGGTACAAGGTAGATCTGCCATGATGGTTAGTCCAGGATTATCATGCTCATTCACTGTCTTCAATTGAATATCATTCGAATTGTAAATGAGGGTTATGCGTTCTCATGTGCATAACAACACACTTTCGAACAAGGAATTTTCAATAATTTACACCAGATCGATATTTGGTCTAAATCTTCTTGAAGGATATTGTATCTTTGGAAAGGGTTTGCATAAATCTTGTTATCATAGACTGAACACCACTATAAACATCATATTCGGAAAGGAGTATGTCACCAATACACACGGCACATTTTCTATGAGTCAGATAGTCCGAGATTCATGATAGTAGATTGTTTCTAATTCCAAAAGTTTAGGTACATGGTCAACAGCTCTAGAAAAATCCAAGTAGACTATGTCAACTTATTCATTTTTATCTACTGACAAGATTCAGTTATTGACACAGTCAAGCAGGTTTTTAAGTACGGAGCGACCTGGAACAAATCCGTGCTTCTCAGAGGGCATGAAGTTATCATTTAGAAGTGATTGCTTTCGCAACTTTAGGAACTATTGGAATTAAACTGATGACACGATAATTGTCAGTCTCCAACTCATCTCCATTTTTGAAGATAGTGTTAACAGAAGATTTGTTTGAATTTCAACCTCCATTGATGACGCACGCGTGGTATACTCCGACGACTACCAGGACGCAGAACGGTCAGTATGAACTGAACGTTCTGTATATTAACGTGTTTGCATTAATTCATCATTATTATTTCGAATTGTTTCACCAAAAAATTGCAATCAAACCATCAACAGACTCAATGACAAGATATTTTCCAGATTTCGGGTAAACTATGTCTATTGAACGAATTAGTCAAAATGAGTCATAGAGGAATGCATATAGAATGGTGACGTTTAGTAAAATAGACGTTTTACCTTCATACCAGGGGCACTGTTGTTACTCAACTTATTCAGATGTTCTTGAATAATATTTATTCCAAATGAAATTTCCGAAATTGAGTTAATAGTTCCGGTAAGTCGAATTTCAGATAGATTTAGAAGAACATCTTTTTCGGTAAAGCCGTTTTGAAATTTCTCGGCAAGTATCAACTAGCAAGATTTACGTATTCAGCAACTTACATTGAACAGTGATGTTGAGTTGGATCATGGAGCTTCCTTGTGAATTGATAGCTTCACATGTATATGATCCGGCGTCGTGGCGACTCAATTTTGTGATGTTAAGTACTGGTCCATCGGAAACGATTCTCTCGACACCTGAACTGGATGATATTTGAGTGATTGGAAGTCCATCTTTGGTCCAAGTATAGGCTATATTTTGAGGATTGCCATCAGCTTTCAATACAATGATAAGAGGCTCATTTTCAATACCTCTAACAACTTTCTCTTTGTCTTCATCAAATACTGGTTTATCTGGAAAAGTGATGTTGATGAAGAAAAATTGATACTGATGACAAACTATACAAAAAAAAATACCCTATGGTTTTTTATAGATAAATAATATAGAAGAAACGATCGAAAAGTTAATGAATATAATAGGAAATCAGCAATAATAATTTAATACACACAAGAGCGATAACTCATTCATTCACAATTATTTTAAAATTCTTAAGCCACTTTGTTTTTCTACTCTGTTATTTGTGATTGAAAGTTTGTTCGTTTCATTGCTAATTGTATTTTATATATTTCGTGGAACAATATTTAAACGATATTCCAATCCTGAAAGTCTTTGATTGAGTTTTAATTGGCATAAGTTTTGATATCATTACTGTCAAAAGTGTTAAGTTATAATCAGAATTGAAAAGGACCAGTGAAGTTAGAATTTACAATTTTCAGGCATTTATCCACGCAGTAATCGAATTTCCGTAAAACAAACTTACCCAGTCCCAAAATTTCCAGAATTATTCATTCAACATTTGTAACCAATTATGAATTCATTTCGGTCTCTTATTTGTATAATCAATTAGAATGATGGGTATTTGAATCTGAATATTTCTTAAATCATTTGTTCCATCTAATTTATTGAAACTTGTACAATAACCTAGTAGCAAGGTCGCATACTCACATAATACTTGTAGAGTAACTGCATCATGAACAGATCTTTCCAAAATTTCATTTGTCGCTTGACAAGTGTAGACTATGTCATTCAGCTGTTCGGTTATATTTAATTTGAGTTCGATACTGGATACAGTGCCCCCGTGCAATCCAGGTTTACTGGTGTTGTATAATCCGTGTACAGGTATTCCTTCTCTCCACCATGATAATTTCGCTGGAGGGTTACTAGAACTCGAGTCGCAAGTCAGGATAGCTTCCTCGTTCGGTTTCAATTCCTGCGGGTCTTTTCTTATTTTAACATTATCAGGAGGGACTGTAAAGAGACTAATTCGTTATCGTTATTCTTAGAATTTAGTATAATTTGACTCACAAAACACTTTCATGGTGATAACTTCGAATAAAGGTATTTCCGTCGCTGAATTGGCTGCTTCGCATCTGTATCTAGCATCGTTATCGGTCACATTTGTTAGAATAGCGATTTCAGCAGTCACGGACCGATCAGTAGTCTTAACTGCAGAGTTTATCTGAAAATGATAGTTATCAATAACTACATAATGTACTTTAATATCAAAAGTTTGATATGTACATATTCAATAAACTATCACTACATTATATTATTACTAGGAGATAGGTCAGTAGCTGCGTTTAGGCTAGGCGATTTTCTCTGAAACTTTCAAACTTAAGCTGCGCTGGTCTGAAAAGTTGCCTATTGGTGACCTAAGGTTAGTTTAAAAAATGTGATTTCTAAAACAAATTTTAACCGAACTCAGGGAACCTTACAGCTTGAATTGCGCTACCAGAAAATGATTCATATTAAGCCATTTTGAGAAATATTAGGTATTTCATATAAATTTTGTGCAGCTTTTCGCTTGATTCGCTTCCGCTGACCGAGTCTGGCACCAAACCCTTCTCGTCATATGGTTTGCCGCCTCAACTTTGTAGCTCACTATCGAGTTTTCACTCAGATAGATCACTCCATGTGGTGGTTGACGGATTATCTTACGAAACAATGGCGACCAACGATACAACCAAAACTCAAGCTTGCCTCTTGTCTAGGAAGGTGGATCCCACACTCCCTAGTATGATGATGGCAGGTACAACTATTCGTATAAGGTCTTCCATATCCATGCTCGGGATCACCATCAACATCACCTCCTCATGGGATGACCATGTGAGGTTCATTGCGAAAAACACTAAATCAGTAAGCCCTGATAATGGCTACCTGGTAGCCGAAAGGTTCTCAGTACTTTAACAGCATTTTTAGCGGATAAGGGTGATTATTTCTTGTTTTAGTGGCTTCTCTGTTAACTTTCTTGTTTCTTATCAGTCTATAAGCTCCGAGTAATCTTCGGCATAAAAATAATTGGAAAGAATCCTAAGAATTCTTACCATCTTACTAGGTTGTATCTTACATTTTTATATTATTCTCACAGCTAACTCTCCTATGTGCGGACGTAAGTCCGTTAGCATTGCCACCGGTAGGTTTTTGTGGTGCACAATATATTCATTGTCAGCAAAGACCTTGTCATTTTTGATTTTATTTCCCGATATATTTTCTGTTCCTACAATCATATACATATGATCCGCAGGAGTGTTCAAAAACTAGTTTGATAACAAAAGTGAGGAAAGTCACGCGATCAATTGATCAAAGCCTTTTAGGAGATAATAATCAATACTACATAACTATATTAGATTTTTTATCTGAATTAAATGAAAAATGTATTTTTATTCAGGATGTGAGGACCGAATAACTAAATACTATATTCACAGGTTACGTGTCACTAACGAAATTCCCGAATTGCATACATGTTTGAAACGTTTCCATTTATTGCGGTGCTTTCGAGATTGTATAGGTGAAACGGGGAAGAATAGGTTACCTATATAGATATTGATGACAATAACCGTCGCAATGAATAGAAGTACAAAATTTGATATTTATTTACGTTTTTAACTTACCTTTTTATCATTCTTATACCAAGTTATAGTTGCCAATGGGTTACCTCCAGATGATGTACAAGAGATCTTCTGCAAAGTTCCAGCTGACACATGGGATCCTTCGGTATATCCATGAATAAAAGGTTGACTAGGTGGATCTATACATTCAAAACAGTATCGTATCAAACAGAGACGCCGATAATGTTCTATGATAATATTCCGACATTACAACAAATTCTTCTGGGAAAAATGGGTGAAATTACGAATTCACGTATTATTTAGAAAAACATAGAATTCATAACCTGCTAGGACAAATAAACAAGGTCTCCGGTCTAGATAGATATTTAGAAATAGTAGGATTATACACGTATCTCAGGTTAACTACAATTTTCCAGATTTTAACTCGAACATAAGGGTAACTGACAATCTCTGAAAGCCACTGGAGTACTTCACCCCTCTCTCCTTATTACTGTTCTTTGAGATATTGAAAGTCAGAGAACGGTCAACTAAATTCAGGTTGAGAATTAGTTCTGCGATATCTGAATTCCACACGACCTGATTTAATTTGTTATTTTGAAACTACAGAACGATCTGTACAATAAAGGATTGATGGTGAAGATAAAACAGATCCTGGTAGAATAAAACGATCAACTGTTGGATAATACATATACGACAGTTCAAGAGTGAGTCATATACATTTATGTAAATTTGAGAGATTTAAATGTTGATAGCTTCAGAGGAATAGCTATAACCAATTCAGAAGCTAAAATTACTCACATGAGGAAATGAAAGCGGATAGATGCAAATAACTAGTTTCATTTTCGAAAATCGACAGCCCCGATAATTGATTGGTGAAAATTTATCAATTTATTCTATCCGCTTCATAACCTTCCTCTTAAAAACAGTAGTTTCATAATGTAATCAACCTTAATGTTCTTCAGTTATAAATTACTACGATATCGATCAAATGTTACATCTGTGAACGAAATGAATAACTCGTTATAGTATTGATGAAAATTCCTATGTCATAATAATTTTCTATAGAAATGTAAATTACTCACATAAAACATTTATAGTATGAGTTGATACAACATTTTCCGTCAATTGCATGTTGAGTCCATGGCAAATAACGACCAAGCTTCTTCTATTGGGTTCAACAACTGCTGTGATATTAGACGTAGTAATCCAGCCACCTTCTGGCGAGACTACGTTTCTGGACGTTGCGTTCCTAACTTGTCGGCCTGCCACCATCCACTTAATTTCAGCTGGCGGATTGGAATTCGCTGTGGTACACGTCAATGGTACTGGATCGCCAACCCTAGCTTCTGTAGGACCAGATATCGTAACATGTGCTGGCGAAACTGCAGAAAATATTATGTTCACTTAATGTCTATAGATCATGATGAAAATTTAATATATATAAGTTATCTTCATAATTCAGAAAATTTAATTCTATATCTCTTAAGTTACATACACGATAGTGGCCAATTAGGCAAAGAAACTTTAAACTTGTTTATATATATATATATATATATATATATATATATATATATATATATATATATATATATATATCTTGGTATTTTGGTTCGTATATATATTGAAAATGAAACAAAAATTTTTTTTGACGTTTCGACAATGTTTATTGTCTTTATCAAAATTGTGAATTAGCGTTTCCATGTAATTTAGAAAAGAATAGATGATTCCGATTAATGAAATGCGTCTGCAGCCGACTTGTGTTTTAAGATCCAAATATGCAGAAAATATTGGATAGGTTGTGTGTGAAAGAGTAATATATGGCTAATTACAATTGGAAATGGATTGAATTTAGTTAAACATAAGACATTTTAAGATGATACAATTCTAAATATCTATGATTATTGAACGAATTAGTTATTCTATGATAAACACTTCACATCATAAACAACTAATCAAGTTTAAAATAATTCTATGGAATTTAACCTCAAAATTTTTATTTATATTGTCATAGTTGAATAATACGTTATCTGTTTTTTAGGTTGAATTTTAAATAGACAAATGGAAAGTGGTACTTCAAACTAATAGAATTTTGTTAAGTTTGAATTAGATTATTGTAGAGTTATATATATATATATATATATATATATATATATATATATATATATATATATATATATATATATATATATATATATATATATATTTGTAATTTGTAATAGTAAAATATACTTACATAATACAGTCATGTCAACCTCTGCTCTAAGGGGAGCTTTAGACATAATGTTACTTGCTTCACATTTATATCGAGCTTTGTTATCACTGGCGTCGGCTGTAAATGTGTAAACGTTTTCGGAAACTCTTCCAGCAGTTCTGTAAGCCATTCTTATTTGCTCCCCGTTTTTATACCAAATTAATTGAGCTGGCGGGTTTCCTCCTCTACTTCTACACACCAATTCTACTGTCTGTCCACGACGAATTGTTTCGCCGTCCGTATAACCCTCAATATAAGGCATACCTGGAGGATCTGTCATGTAAACAATATTACTTGTATTAATACTAGCATTGTTCGAAAGAAGAGACGATAAAAATATAGTAAACAAGAACTTCGAAAGTTATATGAATAGGATCCAAATTGTGTAAATAAGTCAAGATCATTATGAACTTGCATCCGTTTCTCCCTAGAATTCAAAGTCATCAAACAATGATATCGTTACTGATTTGTCAAAGAATTGTAGAGACGAGCAAGAATTGTTATGTGAATGTGAATTGTATTTACCATAGATTGAGGACTGGTTCAAACTTCATATTTTAAATATATTCAACAGTGTGACAACTCAGTACCGCTGAGGTATACATTTGAATAGTAAATGATGAGGAATAAAACACATTTACACTTTAATAACGATAAGTTAATAATTACTGTTCTACCGTTGGCTGTCATACCTTATAGTTTCATTATATATAAATTCTCGGGAAATAGGTCACAATAACCCTTATGCTTTATATTTTCTTGTCTTTACGGACGTTTCGGTCTCACGACCATCATCAGAAGTTATTATGTCTAAAACTTGATTACTTAAAACAGTCTCCTGATGATGGTCGTGAGACCGAAACGTACGTAAAGACAAGAAAATATGTCCCGAGAACCTATATATAATTCATACCTGGGTCAAGAATCTTTCTTATAGTTTCATACATAGGCCAAGCAGAACGCAATTTGAGGCTATAGACTGAGAGCTAACAACAAATAGATGCGTTTTCCGATCCAATGCGATTCGATACGAGCCGAGCCGCTCCGTCAATAGTCTGCGATAGTAGACGGAAAACTGACAACCAAACTAGGTGTCTCATCTATAGATCGATTGAATCCACTTCATCAGTCTGCCTCAGCATCATTGTTAATTGATTCGGACGCCTGGCAGCTTTTCATTGACAAGCACGGGCGCGGTATGGCCGTAAAGCGGTTACACAATCAATTGAAGGAGTCTGATTTATAGAGCGCTGATTTTTGGTGTGGTAGTAACCACGGTCGTACATACAGGTCTGGAAACTCGGGGCTGTTGCCTATGTGAGAAGTGAGTCCGCTAAGCGTCGACTGTCGCGTAGTACCAAAAGTCGCCACGTAGGAATATTCTCTGACAACTGTCAGTTGACTTGTAAACTCAAGGAGTACCTGCGTTTTTAGAAACAAATTACGAAACCGTGCATTGTGTCGAAATGCAAAACGGGGTACAAAAGTGTACAGCAACAAACTTCTGTTTTTAAAGTGCCGAAAGATGCGGAAATGCATTAAAAGTGGATGCTTGCGATTCCGGATAGAAATCGTTTTAACGAGGTCTTTTGTGTGCGTCATGTATAACGAAAAAGGGGAAGTTATTTTTAAGGTGAGTAATACATTTTGACAATAGTAACAGTTCTATTCCTCTCTCAAATCAGAATACTTAGTAACACTGCTTGCGATTACGGAAAGAAATCGTTTTACCTATCCAAGCGCTAGCTAGTGGCTGAGCGAGGGACTACGAGTTTGGCGACGCGGAAGAGACTCATGTCAAACATACGAGTCGCCAGACCTGTATGTACGACCGTTATAGTAACTAATTATGTTCTAAATTCCATAATAATGTTTCCAGACCATTTGGTTGTTGGTTATACCTCAAATTTAACCCTCAGGATCGTGTGTGTAAAATGGCACCGTCAAAGAGTGAGATACGCGCACGATAGTCAATCAGATGCTACAGTTATTTTTGATCATCAACTTTGTATGTCGTTATATTGTATGGGAGAGCAACATTATTATTCGTATTTTTGAGTTATTTCAGCTTGTCAATTGTTTATATTTGTACCAATCAATATCACGCAAGTAATTGTACATGGAAATACCATTTATGAACATGAGAATAAAACTATAAATACTTTATAATAAAAATCGTTTCCATCTGTAATCGGAACGTCGCATTGATACCACATTAGAGTGAAGTTAGCCACACTTTTCTAACCACACTTTTATGGCCACAGTTTCTGACGAGGATTATGGTCCGCGGTGTTGCCATATCAATAATTTTTACAAATAACTCATCATCAGTTTTTTCGGGTAACTTGAAGTCAGAGGGGCATTTACAATTCGAGGAAGAGTGATATATCCATATTGACTTAGCTGGATAATATAGAATTAACCAAAATATCCCGAGTTGACCCGAAGGATAGTTAAGGACATGGGACTGATTGATTGTAGCTCAGTGACAGAAAAAAGTAATAAGTTATGTTTCTACACATTCAGTATTTTATCAAAAATTTCCGATTACCGAAAAATATTCCGTGTACCACAAATTTAACTTATGTTTCTACGCTTTCAGTATTGTACCAAAAATTTCCGATTACCGAAAAATATTCCGTGTACCACAAATTTAACTTATGTTTCTACGCTTTCAGTATTGTACCAAAAATTTCCGATTACCGAAAAATATTCCGTGTACCACAAATTTGAAAACGCCATTCGATAAAGGACCTCCGGGAAAGTATATATACAGGGTCAAATCAATTTGTGTGGCCGGAAAAGTGTTGAAAAACTTGAAAATAAATTTTCATTCCATCAGTAAACTACCCGAAATATTTCGAGTACCAGAAATTTGGAAACGCCATTCGATAAAGGACCTCCGGAAAAGTATATATTATACAGGATCAAATCAATTTGTGTGGCCGGAAAAGTGTTGAAAAACTTGAAAATGAATTTTTATTCCATCAGTAAACTACCCTAAATATTTCGAGTACCACAAATTTGAAAACGCCATTCGATAAAGGACCTCCGGGAAAGTATATATACAGGGTCAAATCAATTTGTGTGGCCGGAAAAGTGTTGAAAAACTCGAAAATAAATTTTTATTCCATCAGTAAACTACCCGAAATATTTCGAGTACCAGAAATTTGGAAACGCCATTCGATAAAGGACCTCCGGAAAAGTATATATACAGGATCAAATCAATTTGTGTGGCCGGAAAAGTGTTGAAAAACTTGAAAATGAATTTTTATTCCATCAGTAAACTACCCTAAATATTTCGAGTACCACAAATTTGAAAACGCCATTCGATAAAGGACCTCCGGGAAAGTATATATACAGGGTCAAATCAATTTGTGTGGCCGGAAAAGTGTTGAAAAACTCGAAAATAAATTTTTATTCCATCAGTAAACTACCCGAAATATTTCGAGTACCAGAAATTTGGAAACGCCATTCGATAAAGGACCTCCGGAAAAGTATATATACAGGGTCAAATCAATTTGTGTGGCCGTAAAAGTGATGAAAAGCTTAAAAATAAATTTTTATTTCATCAGTAAACTACCCGAAATATTCCGAGTACCAAAAATTTGAAGACTTCATTCGATAAAGGACCTCCGGAAAAGTATACATACAGGGTCAAATCAATTTGTGGGGCCGGAAAATTGTTGAAAAACTTAAAAATAAATTTTTATTCCTTTATCGAATGACGTTTTCAAATTTTTACTGATGGAATAAAGATTTATTTTCAAGTTTTTCAACACTTTTCCGGTCCCACAAATTGATTTGACCCTGTATATATACTTTCTCGGATGTCCTTTATCGAATGGGGTTTTCTAATGTTTGGTACTCGGAATATTTCGGGTAGTTAACCGATGGGAAAAATTTTTATTTTCAAGTTTTCAAGCACTTTTCCGGTCCCACAAATTGATTTGACCCTGTATATATACTTTCCCGGAGGTCCTTTATCGAATGGCGTTTTCAAATTTGTGGTACACGGAATATTTTTCGGTAATCGGAAATTTTTGGTAAAATACTGAAAGCGTAGAAACATAAGTTATTACTTTTTTCTGTCAATGAGCTACAATCAATCAGTCCCATATCCGTACCTATCCTTCCGGTCAACTCGGGATATTTTGGTTAATTCCATATTATCCAGCTAAGTCAATATGGATATATCACTCTTCCTTGAATTGTTAATGCCCCTCTGACTTCAAGTTACCCAAGAAAACTGATAATGAGCTTATTTGTAAAAATAATTGACATGGCAACACCGCGGACCATACTCCTCGTCAGAAACTGTGGCCAGAAAAGTGTGGCTAGAAAAGTGTGGCTGAATCCACTCTAATTGATACCACCCTAAAAGTTACGGATGAGAAATACGTTTGTATCTCAGTATCAGTATGTCCCGTAGACGTCAGTTTTTGATGAATCAATCTTTAAAAGAAACCGGTAGCATACGTGAATCTACACTGACCTCAAGAGAAAGATATCAAATAAAGAAAAACGATTTGCCACATATTCCTTTAACAAAAGATTTGATCACCGGCAAACGTACAATTCCAGACGAGTTGTAAGATGTTTACCTGACATCAGTAGGTGGTGTGGAAACATGAACAAGAGTAAAATCTCTTCCTGAAGACACCTTAAATAACGTAGGGAACGACAAACTGAAAACCTCTTAACACATAACCTAGGGCATGTTGATGAAAAGTTTGACAAGCAGCAGGAAAGTGATCGACATTGTACATATGGTCATTATTGCAGTTACAACATAGTCGAAGAACTTGGAACTGACCTTTGCTGTTACCGATCATTCAACTATTTTACCTACAAGGTAGAGATTCATGCATAGGAGTTGCTTTCGACTATTTCGGTAGATTTGTCAAAACGGCATGACCATAAATGTGTCTCCAATAGTAACACCACCGGTCGTCGTTGGAACAACAAGCTGCCGATGAGTGCAAACAACGCTACAATCAAATCACTTACGATTTGGATATCGCCGGTTATCACTTTCCTTTGCTTGAATTTTTTTCTCTTGACTCTGAGCATTTTCATGAATCCGATAGGTTTCTTTTGAAGATAGATACGTCGATTCATCTAAAGTGACGTTTACGGGACACAACATTATAATTAGCATGAAAACGATTTGTATTATATACTAGTCATTGTTTTTTTTAACGAATAGTTATAACAGTAATTTTCATGTTTTGATATTCAGATTGATTATTAAGGTATCTAGCAGTTTCTGTTTCCGTGTATTTATGTAGATTGATACAAAGTAAACAATCAACATAATAAATAAAAGTTAACACTGCTTAAAAATAACAGATAATAATGAATAAAAATGTTTCTCTGCCATAACAATACATACAACGCTGATAATCAAAAATAAATGAAGCATATCGTGCGCGCGTTTTCCATTCGGCGCCTGTCGGTGCGTCATTATATACACACGATCCTGAGGAATGATTTTTGTTCCAGGCCTTTATAAATGGGATAACTTCGTCAGTTGTTCAAGTACGTCTTACGTTACCTGGCACTAGTTTTACATCCACCAAATCTACTGGCAATCCTATTATCAAATTTAGAAATAATTAGCCACTACCACATCAAAAATCAGCGCTCTAATCAGACTCTTACAATTGATTCTGACCTTTCAACTTTACGGCCGTAGAGCGCATGTGCCCACCAGTGAATAGCTACCAGCTTTCTAGGCGTTCTTATCAATTAACAATGATGCATAGGCATACTGATGAGACACCTATTTTTCGTGTTACTTCCCTGTCTACTAGCGTAGACTTTTGACGGCTTTAGGCGGATCGAATCGGAGCGAGTCGCATTTTCCACCATTCCGAAGACATTCGATAGGCAATAGATACGTCGCAAGAGGATCTATTCTGTTGGAAATATTGTTTGATGACTGAATTCGAAGCCATATTGAGAGCGTGCTCTAGGAAAATTATCTAATTTTAACCACGTAACCAGCAAAAATAAATTTCTGAAAAGGCGATACGCGTCATATTATAGTTCTTTTTTTTGATGCTGAATTAATAATTGCTGAAAACCTAAAAAAACACACATCAATTTCAATAAAATAAAGCAGTGAAGCAACTCAGAATATTTAAATTGATTGTGTCATATTTATTAATACATGTTTTTAAGCTTTGAAGGATAGATAAAACGCTCAATTGAGTATGTTGAGAAATGCATAACACCCGGTACATTAAATATGTAAAAGCAAAAGGTAGGAATCATTCGCAAAAATCAATCAATTAATTTGTAATCATTCATATTAGTCATGTTATAAGCTTAGAAGCACATATTGATTTAATAAGTATTGATACTACGGTCAATTTTCATCATTAGACGTTTATAAGCTATAATTTTGAATTTATAAAGGTGGAAAAATTCGCCTAGGCAGCGATCCGGCTATGCGCTACGATCCAAACGACTCGACCCGTTGTGTGCTTTGCCCCTTAAGAACCTATGCAAGCGATCTCTTACGGATTTTTCCGCTCTGACGCTACTCGATCCGGCTTGCCCTAGTCTACGTAAGCCTTTATTGAACAGTTTCAAGAACAGTGAAGACGATATACACTGCATAAACACAAATCAAAATTACGCTAGGTGAGAACATAATCATGACTTTATCTGCAGCTCAGATGGTTGGTGAGAGGTACATTTCAGAGAAAACATTAAACAGTTAAGACACATCAGAGATATTGAAATGAATCAGGGCGATTGATCATTTCAGATCACAACTTTGAATTTTCTTGAATTGTAAGTATTCACCTTAACGTTGTTGATTTGTTGTGAAAATCTTCATTATTATTAGTTATTTGCCAGCAGTCCTTACGTATAAATCGGCTCTGTACGAACGTATACATGTGTTCCATCTCAGACGAGCCACCCCGTATATTTCTTATCCCATAGTGAGTTGAAAAATCTCCCGAAGCACGTCGAATGATGTTGTTTGGGGGACATCTTTCGACGTATATTTGAGGCATGAACGAGCAACCCCCGAATAGGGGGCGCTTCAACCCCTCAAAATTGAATAGGGGAGAGGGGTTGAGTGATACGTCATTTGAAAGGTCTTGGAAGCCTCTTTACAACGGTGTATGAAAAACGTAAATTTGATGAAACGTTTTCGCCAAAAATTAATTAAGTTGCTCGAATGCGCCACCTTGAATATTTTGGTTATTTGTACAATGTACAAGTTCATTTTCATAAAAGCCTTTTTTACAAACTTGAACAATCTTCAAAAAATCACGTTCGTACAGAAATTGAATTGTGGTGTCATGCTTACAATGAAAAAAATTTAATCTGCGTGTTTAAATCAAATGTTCAAATTGTCCACCATTGACTTTCATACAATAATACAATCTTGACTGAAAACCGTCTCTAACATGGTTCAGCATAATTGGAGTTATTTGACGACACTCATTTACAATTCGTTGGCGTAGTTCGTCCAAATTTCCAGACTGAGTCACAAAAATCTTGGACTTAAGATGTCCCCACAAGAAGTCCAGAGGGTTCAGGTCAGTAGATTGGGCAGGCCACTCCATAGGACCTCTTCTTCCAATCCAACGACCGGGGTATTGCAAATTGAGGTATTGGCGAACTGGTGCGGCGTAGTGAGGAGGAGCTCCGTCTTGTTGGCAATGCAATTGTTGTTCAAGTAGTAGAGGATCGTTTTCTAATTGTTCAGTTATTAACGGATCAATCGCATTTTCCAACATTTCAAGATAAATTTTGCCATTTAAATTACCAGGAATAAACAGAGGTCCAATTAGGTGGTCTACCAAAATTCCTACCCGAACGTTTAGCTTTTCCCGATGTTGAGTGTGAGCTTCTCGAAATACATGAGGATTTGTATCGCTCCAAATTCTATAGTTATGCCTAAACACCTTCTAAGAACAAATAATGAAGGCAACATAAGGAAATGTTTTGCTGTTTTTTTATTTATTAGTTTGAGAGAATGTATTATCGTATGGAAGTCAATGGAGGACAATTTGAACATTTGATTTAAACACACAGATTTAATTTTTTTCATTGTAAGCATGACAACACAATACAATTTTTTTACGAATGTGATTTTTCGAAGATTGTTTAAGTTTGTAAAAAAGGCTTAATAAAAATGAGGTTGTACATTGTACAAATAACCAAAATATTCAAGGTGACGCATTCGAGCAACAAAATTAATTTTTGGCGAAAACGGTTCATCAAATTTACGTTTTTCATACACCATTGTGATGAGGCTTCTAAGACCTTTCAAATGACATATCACTCAACCCCTCTCCCTTATTTAATTTTGAGGGGTTGAAGCGCCCCCTATTAGGGGGTTACTCGTTCAAGCCTCAAATATACGTCAAAAGATGTCCCCTAAACAAAATCATTCGACGTGTTTCGGGAGATTTTTCCACTCACTATGGGATAAGAAATATACGGGGTGCCTCGTCTGAGATGGAACACCCGTATAATCTTTTCATATGTCTATAAGATTGAAGTCTACAGGTTGTTGGTGCCATTAGACTAATTAAATTAATTTTACACGATTCATATGTTACGCTTGCCCTAACTGTGTTAACAGCATAATGCTGTATGTACATATATACTGGAAATGAATATAGAATGCTCTCAGTTGTTCCTAGTTATTTGTATCTATCGCCATTATAGATATCTTGAATAGGTTTAATAGATCAATATCTCTCAAGGTATCTATATAATTCAAAAAGGAAGTTGTAACCTACATCTGACAATTTTCGTAATGGCGTGTGTAGGTATATCTTCCCCTTCGTAGACACAGAATCTCCTTCACACATATTGAGAAGTTGTTGAAACTAAACACGTTCAAGAGATTCTGAAAACCTGCAGTGTGTTGGATAATTTCCAATAACTAGTACCTACCTACTGTTATCAAAAAAAATTATTTCGAAGATTCATTGACAATAATTATACAGTATCCGGAAATAACGTTGATAAACTTATTCCTCGGACGATTTTGAGAAAAACAGTTTCTATGAATAATGTGGTTGAAAAAAAAAATATTTCGAAGATTCATTGAGAATAATCATACTGTATTCGGAAATAACGTTGATAAACTTATTCCTCCGGCGATTTTGAGAAAACCGGTTTCTATAAATAAGGGTTGAAAAATAATTTCTAAGGGAGTTACATTCCTGCGAATAGTGACCCCTGGAGATCGATTTTTGTAAATATATTCATGGATTTCTTAATTAAATAAAATTATTAAATTTAAAATAAGAAATAAATCTACGATTCTTTAACTACGTCTTTAAGTTAAAATATTAATTCAAATCAGGAACGTCTAAAATCTTGAAATTTGGACTTTTATTGACAAAAAAATTGACTTGTTTCTTTCGATTGAACGCACAATTTTCCAGTAAAATCGATTAGAAAATTGTCTCACTTCAAACTAAGTATAGCGCCAATATTGTTTTGAATTCTTTTTCGAAAAGATAATATATTTTGAAAGCCTGATAGTATTAAATTCTACTTTTGTGCAGTATTGACTAAATGAAATTCTCGTAATAGGCGCTCCTACAGGGAATGACCATTGTTTTTTCGTCATATTTCATAGACTCACTTTTTTCTATAATTTTATTCCGTAATATGACTCCCTGACCAAATTTGGACAAGATAAGTACTTGTAATTTGTCGTAGAACATAGAACAGAGTAAGTTTATTTGTAATATGAATAATTAAATTACATACAATTCTACCTTGAATCCTGAAATATTTGTTGGAGATATGAACATTAATATCCTAGAAACACCATTTACTCCTGAATCCACTTGAGATTATATGACAGGAAACGGTTTCAATTCAATAATATTCCGACTAGAGTAGCTGATGATAAATACCTCATCCTGCCTTGACCATATTCATGACTGTAGGAATTTAAAAACTAATTTTAACGAATTTGATTCCATGGCAATACTATACACTAATAATATTACTGATCAATTTCCTATAATGTTTGGGGTGAATGTTGATACTGAGATAGAATTACTTGATATGAATATGAAAAAAAATGTTTGTCACCTAAATAACAATTTGTTAAATATTCTCCTCTAGACTCATTCATTGATATTATCAAAAGCTAGATTAATATTGCAGCCGTTAGTAAGACAATAGCTTAAAACAAAAATAAAACATAAAGCCTGAGTATCTGTTCTCCTCTTAAGCTATATAGAAATAAAAGTATGTTGAATAAGCTTATCAACTTGGAACTCAAGAACATTCATAACACTTATCATAACTATGTGCACGGAGAAATCAAACAAAACTAGACTAAATTACTATAAAAATGGAATTAATGCTAACCTAAATAACTAATTACTAATTCTCCAGAATGGATGTCTTATTTATTAGTTTCTGAATGTTAGTTTATCATGATTTAATTAATAAATCATTATATCATATTGATATTATATATAAAAGTATAAAATGTAAGTTTAAATAAAATCCTTTCTATTATGTTCCATAAATATTGACAAATCTCCTTCCACATATAACGTTGACACTCACCTCAATCGCTTTATGAAGACTGACTGTTAGAACAATTTGTATTCAGAAATAGAATACTATTTATCAGTTTAAATGCAGCTAGGTTTTATCTTCAGTAGTACTGAGAACAAAAACCGGAATTGATGGTAGACTTTTCCGGAGATTATTTCCGCAGGTTATTTCCAGAGAATATGCGGAAGATTCTATGAGGAATACTAATTTTTAATGTTGTTTGTTTTCAAATTTATGGAATATGAAAAGGGGTATTATTATTTTATTTTATATAAACTTTGTATCAATGATAAAATACTTTCAATCAATATTTCAATACTTCAATTGTTAGATTGAATTAAGATTTAACCGAAATTATAAAATACATACAAAAATTATAAGCTGATGAAAAATAGTTTGAAAATATGTAACCGTATTTTGATCTTAACATTTTGTTAACTCAACCTGGAATGTGTTGTTCTAAAGATTGCGGTCCCCAATCCATCACACTGGATTGGGGACCGCAATGTCCAAACCGTAATGTCCAAACCGTAATGTCCAAGCCGTAATGTCCAAGGAATAATGTCCACCAGAAATAATGTCCACCAGTATTTTATGTCCAATAAATATGATATCCAATAACATATTGTTTTGTTACATATTTATGTAATTTCCAAGGGTACGTAGATATTTCAAAATTGAACCCCCGTCGAGATGTTCTTGATACGTATTGACAATGTTATAGATGCGGTCTTCATTTTGCATTGAGGCCTTGCTTTTCTTCTTTCGTATGGGCTGCCCCAGGTTCAGCTGTTGCAACATGGTCTCTGTGTCGCCTTGCTCCTTCTGGACCTCCTTGAAGAAGGCGAATAGACCAGGGTGGCTTCGTCCTACGACCTTCTGGAACCTGTTGTGCCACCCTTCCGACAGGTTGTTGGTTCGCTGAAACCGTTGTAGAACAGCGTTGTACTGGTTCCACAACTTTGGATGGTAGCGGGGTGGCTTGGCACGTCTTCTTCCTCGGGCTTTAACACCGCGAACGTAGTTGACCTCGAAGTATTCGGCGACAGGCAGGAACTCTTCTGGAACTTCGTCGAGCATTAAATCAAAGTGTTCCACGACGTGATCCACGGGAACGAACGTCAGAGCACACAGCATGTGTGCTGCATTCCTGATCTCCTCGCTCTCATTGTAGGCCACAGCCAATTCACCGGCTCGTGTTAACTTGTATTCGTCCGGAATTTCAGCAAGGTCTTCAAGGTTGGTTGGATTGGTTGGGAAATTGCGTGTTCGTACTCGCTTGATTGCTCTTCTAATATTGTCGCGATCTGGCAGTCTTGCAAGAACAGCATCAGACGTGCCCTGCAGACCCCGCAGAACCTGTACCGGTGGAGCCTCTGGATGCTCTTCAGCGGTCCGTTTGAGCGAATTTAACTTTTTTTCAGCGTCCACTTCGGCAGGGTTGGGTGCGTGATTTGGGTGACCGGACTCGTTTGGACCTTGCAGAACAATGATGTTGCCGCCAACGCCTGTTGTCCGAGCCAGAGCAGAGCATTCGGAACGTCTTCGGCACGTCCAATAAATTTTGCCACCTTTTTCGTCCTTTTTTGTGTACAAATAGTTGTCAATGTTCAGGAACAGACCTCCCTTTCTTGTTGGAATGACCTCAACTGTATTGTATTCCGAATTCTCAGACATTTTTGCAGATAATTTTGACGCGACTGAATAACAGGAGGTAACCAAGGAAATAACCAAATGAATGACAGGTCGTGAACAAGGAACTCGTCAATTTAAATTTGAAATAAAATGGAAAATGGAATCAATTTTATTAATAATTTGGACATGGAATTAGGTGGACATAAAAATTGGTGGACATTACGGTTTGGACATTGTGGTCTCCTACGGTGTGATGATATTTTTACGTTTCCACACAGTGGCTTGTTGATGAATTAATCCAATGCCCCACCCGAGTTGTACATATACAAAATTATGAATGTTCTGTTTTCATAGCGACCCCGAGCAATATGTGGATGAACACATGATGTCTCTTTCTTATTCGGTGAGTTCGAATTATAGATCGCCTATCTTGCCGTGAGTTTCTTCTCTTATATCTGCTCAATATAATGGACACCTTAAGCCCCTTCAGTCTAGGGCTGAATCAGTGCACTTGCTCTAAGACTTTTGTCCTCAGCATTTACTTCTTCAATCAATCGATCCCTTCACTCGTTACATACAGAATAATAATGGCGAGGAACTGCTATATTCTTATAAATACGGGAATGCAATAAGAGGTTTTGTGCATCCATGCACACGGATTCTGCCTCCCGTCCTATTACATTTCTCGCCATTACGGAGAAACATCTCGATGAGAATCGCATATTATATCAGGAGTGGTGCTGCGCCGGTTTTTATTGAAGACAACCGGCGCATCGCGTCTTTGCAATATTCTCCAACGGTATATAATAAGTCAACTCTATTCTATAGGTACACGACCACACCTTAACTGCAGTCCCTCTGCATGATTTACAAATGGACCTCAGATCAAATATGGGAAGTAAATTCAACTAATTAACGTACTTTTCTAAGTCATTCATATGTAAATGATAAAAAATTTAAAAAATCTCACTTTTGTTAGCAAAAAATGTCCCAGACATATAGTCTACATCGATTCAGAAATACTCAAAACGAATATATCTGTCGTGAAACGTTACACTTTACGACTGACTATCAACGTCGGATCATTGCTGTCACTGTCAGAGTTGATTTTAATCGTTTTTTGATACATTGTTCTTTACGCTTTCAATTTTGCACTATATTTATGTTCTCAGGTGTTAATAGTTTCGAAAAAAACTGTGTTTCGAAGTTTATTCGTTATAACTACCCGAGTTTCTAAGAATATCCGCGGAAACACGGGATTTGTTTGGGCCGATTACAATAAGTACTTCCGTTACACTATATTCTACGTATAGTGAGGGAAGTAAAAATGTTATTCCAATGTCTTCAAATGTACATTTGAAAAATGATATGGTTAAGTAACTCGAATTTCAGATATAATGTAATTTGAGTGACGCTGTAGAATCAACAATCATAATACTCATTAGGATTCAGTAACATAATGTTTATACTCGGAAAATAAACTGGAAGTACACGAATGTTTTGTCAACATGAATATGGCAACTTTGAAAATAGGAAATTTCTAATCAACGCTGTTGATGGGGAAGGATCTGCTTGATTACAATTGATATTGAGAGAGTTTTTACTTCTTATGAAGATTTATAATGTCTCAAACGAATTGATAATTATTTTAAACTCGACAATTACCAAACTTTGTCATTGAAGAATCTCTAAGGTTGGCATTCCTTCTAATTCGTTGCCCAGCGACAAATATGACCCTTATCTACACTTGTCGCAATTATATTTAATTTTTCCTTAGCGCCACATGGTAACTTCAACAGTTCATAACTTTTGAACGGTAAATTTGCGGAGGTGTCAATGACCTCCACTCGTGGAGTTATTTATAAAATTTCAAAACCTTCTAAATCTGAGGGGGGTGTGAAGTAAATTTACCACCATATAAAAATTTCAAAATTTTTCAGCAAATCCACACTTGACAGTGTACACATGTGTGTACCCCAGTACCACATAAATATTCAGAAATCTGAATATGTATTTCGGTATCTAAGTTGACATCTTTACTAGGTGAATAGAAATCCTGCGAATTGAATATACACACAATTATCATTGAGATGAATTGAAATTAACATAACGAATGATTGAATTCAATGACGAGAATCTCAATATCTTGATACTTGAACGACGCATTAGGATTGACAATTTGTAGTTAGTTGTTATGAGTACTATCGGGAAGATATCGTTCAGAAAAATCTGTCCTAAACAATAGGAGAACTTATCTTGACAAAACTATTCATTATTTCATGTATCAGCTACCTCAGATTGATACTATTTTGTCTATTGGGTGGAGAGAACTGGTACAATTGAATTGTCTTGAAGAACAATTTGCTCATGATGAGATCATAATGGAGAAAAGACGAGAAATTCAATTACAACACAACAATATTGATCTTACATCATGCTACCTTCATCCAGCAATTTCCTATATTCTACATCTGCTACCATACAAAATCTACGTTGATCTGGAATCAATTGATAAATAGAAAAATCAGAAGGCCCGAATTATGTTGTGAATGACGTAGCACATCTTTAGGTTTATGATGATGCGAATGGCCAGAACTGCCATTTTTTGGCAAACCATAATATTCGCCAAATGCAGCAACTAATTATAGTCCTGAGGATAACCAATTCGTACTCAGATTAGGTTAGGTTTGAATCTATCCCTACACCGCGACCATGTTGTTCTCACTTCAAATTATAGTTCACCCAGCAAGATCAGACTTTTTATGCGGACTATGATTTTGCCAGTTGAATGTTTGTTCAGATCTTCTGGTAGGACATGTGTCTTACCGAACATATCAGATATATGCTTTCCTCAGTGGGGCATTCTTCGAGCGATAGTGGACACAAATCCCCTCCCACTAAGCCAAGTCTTTGTAGATGGTGGTTTAAACAGAATTGTCCCGTAAATAGATCGAATAGAGTACGTAGGTTTAACCTGCTTTACTCTAGGATTAGTCTAGCCCTTGTTCTCGGAGGGCTTATAATGAACGCTTTAAAGTGGGATCTGATAAGGTTTTGCAGTACTGAAATATTTCACTGTCAGTCCAGGAGCTATTTAGGCTATACTTGCAGATATGCCAAGTACTGGTTCTGATCCGATGAATGAAGCTGCACCCTCCCTGGCCAGACAATCTGCTGCCTTATTCCGCTCAATGCCAAAATGGACTGGCATCTAGATCATCGTCATGTTGTTCTTATTGCCTAGGCATGTTACAGCATTTTGACAGTTTTATACCATTCTTGAGTTACGAGAGCAGTCAATCGCTTTGAGAGCCGCTTATTGGCTGCAATTGGTATTCAATTGAATGAAGTACTCCTTCGAATATATTTGTTTCAAATTGAAATTTTTGAACAATAAATCGTAAGCTGGGCTTAAGGTATAATTTTGTAAATCTGAAATTTACTATTTCTCAATCCAGTGCACTCCGTTGATGCCAACTTGGAAAAGTTGATAAATGTTCGTTTCAAATTGAAATTTTGAAATGATAAATAGTAGACTTCGTTGAAGGTATAATTATGTAAGTCTGGAATTGATTAGCACTCCGCTGATGCCAACTTGGAAACATTGGAGAATGTTCGTTTCAAATTGAAATTTTGGAATAATGAATCCTAGGCTGGGTTTAAGGTATATAATTTTGTACATCTGTATCTTAATCCAATGCAATTTTGTTGATGTCAACTTGGATAAGAAGAAGAATGTTTGTTTGAAAATGAAAATTTGAAATAATAAATCGTAGGCTGAGTTGAAGGTATAATTGTGTTAATATGGAATTTATTATTTCTCAGTTCAGTTCACTCAGTTGATACCAAATTGGATAAGCTGAAGGATGTTCGTTTCAGATTGAAGTTTGGAAATAATGATTCGTAGGCTGAGATGGAGGTATAATTG
Organism: Endomychus coccineus; assembly: GCA_958510875.1. Classification (NCBI taxonomy): domain Eukaryota; kingdom Metazoa; phylum Arthropoda; class Insecta; order Coleoptera; family Endomychidae; genus Endomychus; species Endomychus coccineus. Next base: position 191,324,246 of record OY294067.1, on the reverse strand, counting down.
TGTAAATCTGGTATTTACTAGCTCTCAATCCGGTGATCCCCGTTGATGTCAACTTGTATAAGTTGAAGGATGTACCCGTGACTATAATAATCTTGATGAGTAAATTTGACAAGGCATTAGATATTGTTATATGAATGTTATTTGCACCAGTTGCTCAGATGTGAGAACTTGTTCAATGTATAAATATGATCGTTTGTTGGCTACACTTGTGTAGTACGGCGTCTTCCTACTAAAGTAACAAGTCATGATTATAATATTGATTCAAGAACTTACATAGTACACTAAGTTGAACTGAAGCTCTCAAAGGCATATCCGTAGAAAGAGCTTCGTGTCTCGCCTCACAAGTGTATTCAGCATAATCATCCTCGGCAGTTGGTTTCAGGGTAATTCGGGAGTGGGTGTCAAACCTGCTTATTTTTTTATTTCCTTTCCTGTTCGGAACTTCTATCGTTTGATCTTCACGATTCGCTAATTGATGAATTTGCATTAAAGAAGTGTTTTTCAATACAGAAAATTATACTTACGAATGTTAAGCTCTACGTTCCCTCTGTACCACACTATTTTCGGAGCAGGTTTTGCATTCCTTACGCGACATTCCAAATGAAATTCTTGGTTTTCTTTGATTTCTATTTTGGAGTTGTGTCGATGGTCTAGTATCTCTACAGATGATGGTGGAGCTGAAATGGAGAATTATATTTAACAAACGTATATGTGTTATCTCTTTCATAAGGATAATGATGAACAATAGCTTCACAACAAATATACACGGTATCTGGATTTTCGCTGATTGCTTCGAAATTGGGGTATTTTTCCCAAATTTTCCTCTCATTTTTATGATCGTGAATATGATTTTTCAAATATTTCCGTAATTCCGCGAGAAGTTTTGTGTAAATAACTATTGATAGTTAGACTTGAACCTATTGTTTCTTGTTTTAATTCCGTTGGAAATGATAATTGAAACATTGCTTAAGTTTTCGATACTTGGCGCTGAAAGGTTATTATTATTTTTCACCATACTGAACGTGTCAATTCCAAGGATCACTCTAAAAATACCTATCGCTTTAAAGCTTTTCGTATGATCACAACTACAGAGATATTCCTTCCATCTTTGAAAATAGATCTATTGATGCTTTTTTCAATTTAATCAAGTGCTTTAATACTAATGGTCCAATCATGACAACACCAATATGTAATTAACAAGCATTTCCGAACGTTATTCATGAAAAAGTTTCTTAGGACCTTGTCAAATAAGAAGCAACATCTCACTCAATTCTGGAGTGCTGACATTCAGTCAATGTCTTTGTGGCAGTACAGCATTCTGGGACAACTCTGGTAATATCTCTGGGGTATTTTATTTTCTTGAAGATTGGATATCGAGTAATTTTTTCATTTCGTTATACCGGTATTATGCATATTATAATGTCTCCGGGCTATTAAAATTCCAAATGAGTTGAAAACCTGTACACTATATAAAATATTTACGTATAATCACACAGAAAATCGTGGGTTCATTTGCTTCATGGAATGGTCAATGTATATAGAATTATGTTATTATCTTTACATAAATATATGTTACGATTGAATTAAAATAAATATGTAATGTATTCCATAAATAAAATGTGAAGTTACATATTATTCAAAATATTACATACTCGCAATAGAGATTACATTTAATATTTCTCTTGATTAATGTGTGAAACTTTACAATTAGAAATATGTAAATTTTACATTATTTATTTAAATGTACAGTATTAGTCCTGTAATTTTATGAATTGAGGAATGAAAAGAATACTAGGTATCAGGTTCGCACAGTATATTTATTTCATATGGAATTTGTAATATAACTTCTAATTCTGAGAACCTTAGTAGAAATCTTAAATAGATAACAAGACGTCTGAAACATAACTGAATTAGGTGAGTGACTAAAATTAAGATAGGACATTTATATTTGCAGAAAATAACAATATGGATGAAGTCTTATCAAAATGATCACACATGTAATAATCTAAGATTAGATAACTAAAAAAAAATAGATATACTTGTTTCAGGGAAATAATATAGCCGATTGATATTATATCTCTGTTTATGCTCATTGAGTGAAGTTATGGGCTTACACAAATGGGTTTAACTACAAACAGAAGACCTGGAACACCTAACAGGTACTACGTTAGATCTTATATGTAGCGAAACATGAGAAAACAGTATTTAATACTTTGTGAAGCAGATCTGCAGTTACAAATTCACACTTATAACGATTTGAATGAATTTTGAGGTTAGGATTAGGCTAATGTATATGGACATTGCGTTGTTTAATACTTCATATGTTATGTCATAATAATTTCATTATGTTTTAGAACACTTGGAACATTCAACTTATCGTCTACATGCTCTTAAATCTCAATTATGGAGTTTCGTTATGAGATGTTCGATATAAACTCAAAGTTGGAAATTCCTGCAGCGAGAATCATTAAGACTGACTTTGTCTAATCTTCACACATACCTAATCATAGACGGCGTGAGTTTCGATAAGGATAGAAAACTTTGAGTTGTAGTCTGGGTAGCAGAATTAAGTCGAGTGAGTCATGTACTGCTGTGCACTATATCCTCTTTATTTCTAAAACATTATTAATGTTCATGAGAAATCTGTTCATAGACATATTTGAATTAAAGTTACTGAATTCCTTTGCGTCAGCTCTAATTTTCAGATTTCAAAGACCGCTTCTACAGGTTGACTACTAATACTCTATTTTTCACTTGGATCATCACAATTCCATTGATTCACCAGGCTGGTGACTTTATCATTGAAATTGATTATATTGTGATCATCCAAGTGAAAAATAGAGTATTAGTAGTCAACCCATAGAAATAATGTAGTTGGAACCAATGGTCCAATAGTATTTTACTAAAATGTAGATTTTGGGCTATTCAAGATACTGAAGTTTTCAGAAAAAAAAATTAATTTTGTCGTTATCAGCGACTGTTGATAAACATAAACTTTATTGATGTAATTATTTTTATAGGAACATGAATAACACTTTTGAAGGTATTGGAAAATGCCCATTTTAAGAGCAGTCACATTTCATTTGGTGGATACAATATTTATGTTTATTTATTAACAACTAACCAACTATTATAAACAGATTTTGAAACAATGCAGGTTCCATTCCAAAAGTTATGAAACTTGGCGATTGGATAGTAAATAGCACAAAGAATCGAAATTTATTGTTGTTGCATATTATTTTGCAAACTTTTGTTGAATAAGAATTTTTTTCAATTCTTTATGTTTCGTATGATTCAGAAAGTGTGAGAGGTTTGAATATGAGTATTTTTGAATCGGATAAAATAGCATGGTCTTCTTAAAAAAATTTTTCACGAAAGTAATTAATACAGAAAAAATAAATATTATATATCGTTAAACGTTTTTTGAATACACACTAATACTTTAAAATATGGGGAAATTTTCCCTCAATTAGTTTTATTACTTCCATTAAATACACCATTATGTATAAAATAATGATTGTTATTCTTGATTCCAGGAAAAGAATTAGACACATGAAAAATACCGGTTTGGTCGATAAGAAAATTGTTATTTTAACATGTGGTAGGTAAAGTATATATCAGTAACAAAAGACTAGTGCTTTCAAAATGCATTTTTATTACAGGCTGACTGAGCTAATTTGTTGAGTCCACATTCTTTTCGTATGACTATGAGAGTATTAGTGCAACAACTATAAATATGAATATAACAATGATGTCTCGTCATGTTCTTCGATTGATCTGCTCAGAATCAGTGATCAGAATTTATCCAACAGTCAAAAACCATGAATCCCAGGACTAACGAATGAAACCTCGTAGTGTACATGCCTTCAATTCTGAATTATTGGGGCTAACACTAAGGGTAATAGAATGTTGAGTGCTGCAACATGATATCAAAACTTTAAGACGAATAATCTATCAATGCTGATCAGGAACCACCAAGCAAAATTCTTGAGATATCCGAAATCCCTGAGCTAGAAGTATTTAGTTGAGAGGATTTTAATTATAAAACTGCGTTGTACTATTTGAAACTTTAATTGGAATTGCTATATTTACCCTATATATTTCCGTTCGTTGATCTCTATACAAATTGTTTGAATAGAAACATTCTATATAAACACAAGAAATAAGTCATTTCAACATATAGAAGATTTATCATTCCTCGGATATTGACATTCCATTGTTTTGTAACGTGCGTGCTTTTTTGTTTGTATTATCAAAATAAATATTGGGGAATTCGCGATCAGTCTTATTTCGCTTCTGAATTACAATGAACAAACCAAAACGCTGGCATTTCAACTGTAATGATGTTTACTCATAGGACTTTCACGATTTTTGATGTAAGGTCAACACTAGGAATAAACTTGCGACTATAGTTGAGCTTATGATAAAATGCTTTTGTGACATGGATTGTTGAATTCTTTAACCCCATGACAATATCATGCCATTCTACAGTTTGTTCCTGTGCTAATTCCATTAGTAGATATTATATCTATCTTAATTATTGATGATTCGATTGGATATTGGAAGGCTCAAAATATGTAATTAGGTTTTTTGGATTCAAAAGCATTTTACGATCACTAGACTAACCCATCCTATGGATATCAGTGTGTAATATATGGCAACTAAGGACACCTTTTTGCAGATTTTATCATTGTAACTTACTGGAAACCATAATTTATTCAAAAATAATATTCGAGTCAAACCGTAATTTTTCCATTACTTGCATCAACGACTATTATCATAAATTCCTTTAGAACGTTTGAAATTTTTATTGTTTATCAATTTGATTAGAGTTTGTACAACTACGTATTTCCTTCACGTTCCGTCTTCTGACCTTGGCCTCCACCGTCATCTACTCAGACTGACCAAACGTTGACCAAATATCTACACAATCTCTACCTTTCAACACATTGTTTGTTTCACCGCAATAATTCTAAAAACAAGAGAATTTTGCAAAAGCAGAATCTGGTTCACGGACGTTGGTGGAAACAACTACCCGATGGAATTAAGTTACGGTTATGTTGCTACAACATTCAATATCATTAGTCACTAGATCACCAAAAGCAAATTAAAGGCAGGTGTTTTGACCATAAGGAAGGAAACCCTAGAACATCGCGTAAGTCAGTGCTAGAGTGTTGGGGGAGGAGGTAGACATTGCATTTATTCTTAAAAGTTTGGAGGTTATAGGCGTCAGGAAATACCACACTAGGCACAGAGTTCCATAACTTCGCCGTTCGATATAAAAATGAAGTTTGGTAGGAAAAATTTCTACATGTCTCTATCTTCTTGACAATGAAGGGGTGATCAGCCTGAGGTCGTCTAGTCTGCCTGCCTGGAATCGCTCGCGATCGTACAAATGATGAGATTTCGAATGAGCAACGACCATGAAAATATCTATAGGGAAGGGAGAATTTGTCTACCTTTCTACGAACTTCTAGAGAGGTCATAGAATTCGTAAGTGCGTCATTACCAACCAGACGAATAGCTTTCTTCTGGAGTGAAACTAAGAGCTTCGGCGTATGTTTAAAAGCTGAACTTCAAATATGTGAACTATATTATAGGACATATCAAATCTTCGATTTGATCTTGATAAGCTGCCGGGAAGTAAACTAGCTATTGGCACAGAATTGGAAACTAAGTTTCTGCGAAGCAGTTTTCGCGATTGGCCTCACATGATGATCTCAAGAGACGGTGATGTTCGGTAGTGAGTCCATGCATGGAAATTGGTTTCATTGAACTCAACTAGATTTACTGATCTCCGTTTCAAAATTTCTTACCGATCTTCACTCATTGCATCAACCCTCTCATCTTGTAGCATTTCATTCATAAAAGTGTGAACGGGACCTGACTTTTAACAGATCCTTCATATGAAGCAGGAATAAATATGGAGCCCAGACAAATCCCTGTGAAACACCAGCGTTTATTGCCATTATATTAGAGGAGAAAACTCGATAGTAAACGACAAAGTTGGAACGGCAAACCATATGACGGAAGTTTTCCTTGAAGACCTTTGTACCAGACTCGGTCAAATTTTTTGGAGATATCCCATGCTACAGCCAGAGCTGTTGATCTCTGATGACGTAAGCCATATTGTCGGTCATTCACGATTTTGGAGCTATCTGGATATTGGATCAGCTCGATGTTGATTGATTGCTTTGGTTGGAAAACAGCTTCCAGCTGGAAGGAATGAATGTATCCTAGAACGATTATTTCTGTACGTTTTAAATGTCGATATCAATGAATATAATCTGTAATGATGTAAGAGGAACAACGGAATGTAACCAGCAAAAACAAAAATTTTTAATTATGCAATTTACTTCTGTTATCATCCAGATGAGTATTTCAGAAAGGGTAATCGAGTACGAGTTGCTATACGAAATTAGTGTGTTGCCTACAAACTGAACTTGCCGACTTAGATATTGTATTTGTTGAAAACTAATTGAGCAACTATTATGGCACTTCGCGTAGCATTGGTGTACATACTTATTTATTTCCTGTTATTACAAAAATCACTCCATCTTAACTTAGTATAATAAACAACTTGGCTCTTGTAACTGAAGAATAAATTCCTAGCTTTTCTTATATGATCCTGGGTTTAATATATTGATCATCAAGTATCTTCAACAGAAACTACAAAACTTTGCTGGCCCATTGGGATATCTTGCTGGTAATTGGAGTACTCAGGCCAACAACTCCGGGACGACCTAATATAACATGCCTTACGGAGATTCAATTCATTTAGAACATTAACCTACTTGAAAATTGAGGTTGAACAAAGAGTAATATATTGTCGTTAATCGGACGCATTATTGAGTGGAAGTGACCAAGTACGAGTTGCAATACGTCTGCCTACAAGAATATAGTGTGTTGGCGTACAAGATGAAGTTGAATACCTAGATATTGTATTTGTTGAAAACTAGATGTGCAACTATCATGCTAATAATTATTTGCAGTACTTGAAAATAAAAATTGTTGGGTAAAAGAAATTCAACCAACAGTTTTATTTTGAATCTCCGACGATTATGTATTTCATGCAATAATGGACCACTTCTCGTCGCAGTGGTGTCCTTACTTCTATTATTTATTTCCTGTTATAACATAAATCACTTCACCTTAACTTAGTAATAGTTAAGTAAACAACTTGGCTCTTGTACCTCAAGAATGAATTTCCAACTTTTCCTATATAATCCTCGGTTTTATATATTGTTTATCAGGTATCTCCAACAAAAACCACAAAACTTTGCTGGCCCTAGAACGAGCATTGAATAAGTTAAGACATTTAGTATAGACTCTCTTCGAATATGAATAATATTCTAAGAAACTTAAAATATCAAGTAATGTCCTAATTTGGATGTAATACAGTTATCTTAGATATAAAATAAATGTATAAGATATTATGTAAAGCAAGTTCGAAAGTGAGTCAAGGAAAGTTGACTGTTGTCAAGATTCTACATCTACAACCAACGCAGATATACTTTGGGAACAGAATATCTGTGCGATATTTGATGAAATTATAATTCAATTTGACGGAGATATTATTTAAGAGTTGTGTATTGAGATGAATCAAGCAATCGATTTCTCTAGTAATCTTCAATGATAGGAGGAGAGCAGTCTATTGTTATGTATGTAGGATTTCTAGGATCAATCGGGCTCGGTTGCGTTGGCTCATATAGCTATTACAATTCAGATTGCTTTAGGATGATAATAAATTGGAGCTTACACTCAATACGATATTTAATGGAGAGGGAAGCCGAAATTCATTGATATTTTGTAACCCTCCTTGAAATACGAACGTACTAATTGTAATTAAAATTTGAAATTATTTGTATGAAAAGAGGAAATACAATACAAGCATTACATTATTGTATATGTTCGATGTAAAGTAGAAATGAGATAACTTTTTTGGAAAGATATCATGTCATCTAATTTACTGGTATTTCAGAGCAATTCGCTCGATTTAAGCTACAACTCAATAGTTATATGTTTGTGTGGTCGCTGAGTATTATTTTATGGTCCTAAAATCAAAACCACCTATAGTTTTCCGGAAAATCAAAATTATCGTTTTCTTAATACGTTGTACGAATTTGTGATGAAACTTCAATATTCATTTTCTTTTTCTGAGCATTGTGGACAAGTACATATTATAATTGAGTAACGAAATTACTATCGTAGTAAATACTACCATGTATTGGAAAAATAGAGTAACATTCAAGCGTTCACATCCATTCATTTGAAGAAATTATAGTTTGTTTTAATAACGTAAAACGTAAAATTAAATGTTCTCAGTGCAGTCAAAACTTTTTTTTTGTACTGAACTAAATTTGAAGAACATGGAAGAATAAGCTGATGCTAGGTCTCAGGGAGTGTACGAAGGCAGGAGAAAAGACACATATTTGCTTTAGTTAACCTAATAATCAGAGGCAGCTATGAGTTTTAAACGCTAAAGTTATGGCATCTGTAGCCACACACTCATCATAATCATCATCATCAAAACAGTACAGGGGAGTGAACCCTTGTAGCACGTTGGTAGACCGATTGTATCCATTGTGCGCCTCATGATCAGTGGCTTATTTTATTAAGGTTTGTGGTCTATAGAGTACAGACGCTGACTTCCATAACACCTTCCGGAAACAGTTCTGCTTCACTAGAGTAACGAAAACGGAAGGGTGCAAAATCTATCTGGGTTTTCCATTAGGATGTGAGAGGCAGTTTCTTATTCACCTATCGACCTACATAGAGCGTCATCTACGATGCCCTTTAATGTGTAGATATTTATTAAGACGACAAAAAACAATTTTTCATCAGTTATCCAGAATTTTCCTTCTTTTAGCTAATTTTGTACCGAGAACCATCACGATACCTTATTATACCAATAACGCTTTCGTCGGTTTTAATTTCATGACCATAAAATAATACCAAGCGACCACGAATACATATAATTAGACACGTTAGACGAGGACCGAGGCAGGAATATGAAGGAAAAACGACGAAATTTTCAACCAATTTGTATGAAAATGTCACCACTTTGACTAAATTGACCTCAGAATATTCATCCCTGAAGTAATTAACACTTGCTTTAATGAATAGCTTGCAATTACATAATCACAAGGAATTCTTCTTCATTGATTCGAGATAGTTCATATTTCGTTTGCATCATATTTGAAATATTTGATACTTGCAAAGAATCAAAACATCTAAAAATATTTGCTAGTAATTAAAGTATTTAAAGAGTATTGTAGAACAATCACGGTATTTAGAAAGTATTCAGAATTATAAGGAATGATCGAATTGTAATGAAAATATTCAGAAGAAATTAAGAAGTTTTTGAAAATAATAATCGGAGTAATCAAGAGGTTAGTTCTTAGATATATTCAATGTAATTAAAATATATTTGGAGGTAATTAAAGTTATTAAAATATCATAATTTTGGAAAAGTTCATATGTATGAGTCCAAATGGCACAGACGAGACAAAAGACTTTATTTTCTAGTGTCGGTGGTATCATCTTCAGGAGGCATACACTTTTCACGAAATCGAAGTGCTTCTATATAATAAACTAGCGACCCGCCCCGGCTTCGCACGGCCGGCCGGTACCGCCGCAAACGCTACGTTCCGCAATTTTTAAATCTGTAATTTCTTCGAAAATATTCATTTAAATCATATGCTGTGAAGGATAGATCTATATTAAATCAACAATGTATTTAAGGTATTTAATTGGATAAGGATTAATGCTGTATTGGTTAAAATCGCTTCGAAAATTAGCCATATTTGTCGTAAAAAGTAAATGACAAAAAAATGGAATTATGGGATAACCATAAGAGAGTTTTCTGTAGACCTTTTCAATGTGTACAATACTTAGTACATTATTTTGATATATCTCGTAGGGTTCAGCCTGCGTTTGCAATGTAAGCGGAAAAAATGTAATTATTTACGACATCACATTAGAAACCTCAAAAATAACAGTATTTCTCTACTATTTAATCGATGTTATTATACATATAAACCTTCCTCTTCAATCACTCTATCTATTAAAAAAAAACCGCATCAAAATAGGGTGCGTTATTTTAAAGATTTAAGCATACATAGGGATATAGGGACAGAGAAAGCGACTTTGTTTTATACTGTGTAGTGATGAAATGTAGCATCAATAAAACAAAATTGTATTATTTCTTCCACATCCTTTGATTTTTCCAATATAGGAAATGGAATGCAAATTCTAGAAGAAGATTTGAACAGCAGTGTGCACGTGTCGATTCAATTGATGAAAAAGTGTGTATTTCATGTAAAACATAATTTCAATATTCCTGCTAGATGAAGTATTCTCCTTGCTCGAATACCTCTACATACTAAAAAAAAAAACGGAGGACCATATTCTTGTAATTCGTATTCTGATATCTATATCTTTCAGAAGATATGAACATTTGAAAGAAGCCAGTGCTCCTCGACACTCCAGATATTTTTTTATTGGAGCTTCTTGTACTTTCACATTGACCACGTTTACCTTTTAAAGACAGTCCGAAACATGTGAATCTATAGGCAAACCTCTGTAGTAATAGACAGTAGTTCTGTGTACGTTTGTTCAGTTTAAAGACGATAAGACTAATATAAACGTGTTGAACATAGTGAATCGACATAGCGATGATTGGTCGTCCAAACATGTCATCCTAATAGTTGTAATACCAAATTCAATGTTGCTGTCGCAACAGCGATTCTAGCCCAGCTTCATCTATTATTGCTTCCAATAGCGTAGTTTCGAAACTTCAAGCGGCAACGTTATCTCGCAGGTTAGTTACATTTTTCGCAAGTTATTTTGTTAATTTTTAGATATTTTTGGAAATACTAGGTTAGTAGGTTATTTGAATGTTTGTTTTGTAATTGATCAATTGTCTTCGCCGATTTACACATATTTCAACGTGCTTTAGTAGTTTATGACTCCGACAGCGACTTACGCATACTACTTATAACATGCCTAGTTTATTTTAGGATGTAATACATTATCCTTCTTTCAAGGTTACAGTTTTTTATGAAAGCCTATCTAAGTTATTGTAGGTTTATTTTTCAACATTAATTATGAACATATATACAACATCATAATATCATCATTCAGATGTCTAAAATACTCAAATAAGTTGGGAACCGCTCAAATATACCCACAATTCAAAAGGACAAATCACAGCAATGTCGAGTTGTGACCTTTACTGTCGCCTCTAATATATTGTTCTTCTAAGCACACAGCGATCGGCATTTTCTGGGCGCCATCTCATTCACTTGTTTTTTAGTATTATGCTATATTATCCTAGGCTCTAATCGAACATTGCGATGTGACTGAGACTATGTATTCGATACCATTTACTGGGTATATTCAACGTAGGTATTTGACACACATAAAAATGTAAGCAGAAAGTATTTGAATCAATGAAAAAATAATTGATGTAATAAAAAGTATTTAAAAGATTCAAAAAGTACTCAACATATTTAAAAATTAATTAAACTATTCAACATGTAATCAAGTACTGAAAATACTGGAAACAGAGAATTAAAATAATGAAAACACGTAGGAATGTAATAAGGTACACTGTATATCATAATAGTTGATTGCTTCACGATTTTATTCAAAGTGTCGAGGAGGACAAAAACCATTAAAGTTTTTGCTACTCATATGGATCGTTTGGTTTGGATAGTTTAACCAAGTTTTCTGTGATGTTCCGGAATTCCAGTGGCAAGATTGTAGTGTAGTTAATTGTGTCCTCACCGTCCATGTTGTTCTTATTTCTAGGAATTTATAAACTTCCGACATTCTTCAACAGGCGATTTGAGCATAGCATCCAAGATGCTCCGAATATGAAAACATTTTGTCTTTGAAATCGGAAATGATTTCTGAACTGAACGATTTTGTTATCGGATTTGAGGTTAATCATTACTTTGGAAGATGATTTGATAATGTGTAATTTTCATGTCTCCTGAAAATAGGAAAAATACGTTTCCACAATGTTCTTACCATTTCCATATCAAGTTCTATTGTAAAGAAGGAATTATAAAGTCTCCAAGACAAACCTTCACAACCCGTTAGAATTTCTGAAATTCGAAATAAACAAGAATCGTGAAAAATTAAATATGATGGCATCGATCATTTCATTACTTTATCGACCTATATTCAGCCTTATATGTGGATGTAACTCTTACAGAAGATCTTTTAACGTACAAGGATCAGGCAGCGGTTGCCAGAGAACATGCTTGCTGAAGGATGTGTCTGTTAGGGCCGACATAAAATAAAAGTACCCAAAGAACAACAAAATAAGAATTGCCGCATCTAAATTGTTATCTTCAGTATAACAATAGTAAAAAAACCTTCTATAACTACGAGTTTTTTTCTACTCATCGATGAGTTGTTAACATATTATAACACTTCGCTACTTCTGGAATACTTCCTAGGTAAGAGTAGTACTGAAATCATATGTTAATTATATTTAAGTCCAAGGTATCGACGTTAGACACAGTAGAATAAATACCAGTATTGAATAGATATGAACGTACTATTGAGTTGTGAGGGTAAATAATGTGAAATGTAAGAACTTTTCTATCCCGGTGCACCCGCCTTTAATACGCGGCGCTGCAAGCGGCCATCTAAGCGAACCTTATAGGTCGACTCCAAGCATCAGCATACGCCAGACATAATTCATCATCTGCGCATGGAACGAGCTTTCTCAGGTGTTACAACTAGGACATCATTGAATTTTCAACCAAACGAGAGCGGACTAGTTTATTAGGTCGATATAGGTATTTGAGAATGTCACGAAATAACAATACATATCCAATAACCGAGAATAGCGGCAGGCTTTCTACAGTGCTGCAAATAGAAAGATAATGAAAAGTTGTCATACTGCGATCGACATAAGAAGAATATGAAATGATATCGGACAAACGTACCCTCTGGCAACATATGTCCGACAACAACGTTGATATAATCCAGGATCTTATCCGTATAAGCAGAGGTTGAAAATTGCTTCCTAATGGAGTTGTAACAAGGGTTTAGTACAGGTTATTTTCAATATTTAAAAAAACAAAGTCATTCTTAGTAAATCGAAATTTCATTTAAAATTAAAATATCTAACAGTAAAGAACATCCAGGGGTTGCAGATGTTCAATATTGAATGTAGCTTGAGGAAGTTAAGGAATTTCTAAAATAAATATAAGACAATTCACACTCGTTTCAACGAGGGTGGTATGATACCATAGCTAGATCAAGAAGGTTGTAAAAGTCCACACAAGTTAGTAATAAAGGATATAATAGACCTGTCGAACCAATACCCGATATACGACGAGAAACTAATGGTTTGCTACAAGATAGATATTGATGTTTTCCATCTGGAGATGTTTTATGTACATTCAAATCAGTTAGGGATATTTAGTAAAGGACAGATAGATTTAGAAATCCCCACATTCTGTACCAAAGACCTCAAGAGAGAAATCTTATTGCTTATTGGTTAAACAATTCAGGGATCCGTTTCCGAATTGTAGATTGGTTCTTGAGGAAAAGGACGCATTATAAATACTAGGGATAATGCCTAAAACCTTCAGTTATATTTTCTAGCTTGAATTAGTCTCTTGAGAAATCACGTGACACTTAATTTCAATTAATTTAACTTGTTAGTTTCTCCAGAGTGTTTTTGGTAAGAAGGGTGGATTTCGCTTAATCAGAATTGTTTTAGATTTTCGATCAAAGTTCTTGTTCTCAGTATTTATTCAAGTTAAATTCAAGAATACTTTCAAATCATTCCATTCATTTTCGATCCCCTAGGTTCATCCTGGTTGGATATCAATTTATTAATCTTAGTTTAATTTCTCTTTTAGTTGATTTAGATTATCTAGGTATTTTATTTGAGTATAGATTTTGATCTTAGTTTTTTATTCTTATTAGTAATAAAGTTAATCATAATATTCATTTCTATTATCTTTAATTTTCATACATTCTCTTATTATTATCATTATCATTTAATTGTTATTTTTCTATTATTAAATGTTATTGTTGTTGTTGAGTATGAGTTTATCTGATTGATATTAGCGTTTATCCTTCCTCTTACCTTCCAGTGTGTTAAAATCTTAAGTCTCTTGTGAAAGAAAAGGGTAAGTGTCAATGATATTTTTCACGTTTGTTCTGGCTAATCAATGATTGGAATCAAACTCCAACGTGTCATGGTTCTCTTAATTTAATGGCCACACTGTTAATAAATAAATAGATTGAGGAATAAGGAATAATATGAATTCCTTAAGTAAAGTTTTATAGAGTTTTTATTGATAGAGTACCATGTTACAATTGGCAGCAGTCGGTAGGCGAATTTATACATATTATGCAACAATTGGCAGCAGTTGGTAGGCGAACTTAATGAATATAATTCTATGTTACAATTAGATGCAATCGGTAGGCGAATTTATATATAATTCTTTTAGAATAATTTATACACTAGATAGGCGATCTTAATACATAATGTGTTTCCATATTAATTAGTTCCGTAGTTAATTATGTTTACAATTAGCACCAGTCGATAGTCGAATTAAATGCATTATCATGTTTACAATTAACAGCAGTCAGAAGTCGAACTTAATTCATGCGATACATGCTAATAATTGGCAGCAGTATATAGTAGAACTTAATTCATATGACTCAAGTAGAATTTACAGCAATCAATAGTGGTACTTAATCCTTATTTTTCAATGCTTACAATTAGTAGCAGTAGATAAAGGAACCTAATTAATATTATACATTTTACAATTAACTTCAAAATGTAATCGAATTTACAATTTTATTCAAAATTTATATTCATGTTATAAATGGCGCAGTCACTTTAGAATCCATAATTAATATCCATATCACAATTAGCTTCAGTTGATAATTCCAATATTCCTTGTGTGATTTAATGATAATTATCACAATCGATATTTCAGTTTACAATGAAATAAAGTTATAAATATTAAAAGTTTTCGAGTTTTGTGTATATTAAAAAAGATGTTTATTTTATAATTGTTGCAACTAGATTTCTATATCTGTTTATTTTTCTTTTTTCTTAATATTATTATGATGAAAATATTTATATATTTTGAAATAATTGAAATCAATATTAAGTATTACAAGAGTCCAGAGGTATTACCTGTAAACAATGATTTGGACAATTTTACAGGGCATTTTATGAAGTATCGTAGTAAAGCGAAGTTGAACGTAAATGATATTATTATTCAATAATAACTGTTGATTTAGATTCTTTGAGAAAGATCAGTAATAATCGTTATGTAAAAAGAAAATTTACCAATTTAAGTAGAACATAATTAATTAATTAGAAATCTGAATGCAATAATTTTGACTCACTTTTATCAAATTGCCATCTTATAGAAAAAGGTTATGTTTAATAAGATTGGAGTATCAAATGAGGATTTACATTTTTATTATAAACAATCAAAATTACTTTGCGTAATTTAGATATTTTTATTTTTCCAATTATTTCAATTATGCCAAACATTTAAACCGAAAGATAGAATTGATACGATATCAAGTCTGAAAGTATAGCTCCGGTTCTTTAAAAAGAATCGTGAATTAAGAATACCTTTGATTTAAGTATCAAAGGGTATCATTTCGTTACTGAGTATTAATAGTAAGAAACTATAATAACGCATCTTATTTTCAGGGAATATATAAGTGGAGAAGTAATTTAATACTTTTTATTTGGTGATTGTAAAATATAGTAAATAAACCCCTGTGGTGCGTATCCCTTACTTCGAACTATCCGAAAAGGAAAGAATTTTAGAACCTGTCATAAATCTTCTGTTGTGTATAGAATAGGAATATAGGGCAATGAACCGTAATTGAAAAGGGCGTTTGTCAATGTTGAACGACAAATTAAAAAAAAAGCACAATTTGTAGTATTGGAAGTTAGATAAAGAGTTTAGTAACTGCAGATATATAGTCGATTAGAATATCGAAAGAGATTATTTACCAGATAAGGGATTGTCTTACAACAATTTCTTATTTCTGTTGAGTTGGATAAAAGATCTAAGGAACGTTTGTTAAGATAGATCAAGTGGTCAGTTGAGTAATTGAGTTATCAATTATTTAACACTATTTTGAAGTCTACGCCTCAGATGTTTAAGAGCATGTGGTGAAATGTGTATTTGATTTGAATGAATAATAGTAAATCTTTTAGGTATACATTATAAGAGAGTTATTATTATTCTTGGTTATTAATAGAAGTAGTTGATTGTTATATGTATATACAGATATATACTTAAAGTTTGAGTAAACTCATTTTGAATTAAAATGGCAACTGGCATAACACCTTTGTCATTGGCTCATCCTCAGGAAGAGAGACATAAAGTTAACAAATGGGATCAATTATATGATATTATTAAGATGAATTCAATAAAGAATGAATTTGCTGATCTCGATAAAGTAGAAACTTTCAGTGAAGGTAGCGATTATGAAGACTTATTAGAATCTGTCTGCCTTATAGGTGGAAGATATAAATGGGAAGAAGGAGAAATACTGAAAGGTATCAAAATTCAGGGGCATAGCTAAGCAATTCTATAAAACATTAGAAGAGAAAACAAAAACAATTAATGAATTGTCACAGTGGTTGCGAATCTGTTTCGGAAATGTAGGTTCCGGTAAACAGGGTATGGCAGAACTTCAAGGTTGTTTCAGGAAACCAAACGAAACACTCGGAGCTTATGCATACAGATTAAAAGTAATCGCAGAAAAAATGTATCCGCAAGATCAATTGACAGAAAAATATAGATGGGAGAAGAAACGGATTGTTTTGGAAATATTTCTCAATGGAATTGATAAAAAAACTTTCTAGAAAACTTAGGAAATTAGAAGCAAAATAGAGTAGATTTTGGAAGTTTCAGATCCAATAGAGAGAACACTCTCTAGAATGGCAGAATCGGAAGATGAAGACGATTTGATAGCCTCTATTCGGAAGTTAGTATTACAAAATAAATCTAACACGAATGCCCAGGAATGTCTGAATTTGAACAGGATGACGTTCACTTCAAACCATCTAATTATTATATTTATAATTATAAGCTGTTAGGAAATCTCGGAATATTCACAAAGAATATCTACAGAATAATTTGAAACCTCAAAACAGGAATCAACATTCACGAAAGAACAAAAGAGATAAGCAACAGATTGGATATCAATTTTTCCCTTTTGTTTACATGTCAGACAAATGTTTAAATTGCGGTGATGCAGGTCATTTTAAAAAAGGTTGTCTTAAGCAACGAAAAAAGTTTTGTTTTAATTGTGGAGATAAAAATCATGTATCTAGAGAATGCCAACTACAGAAAAACTAAGTCAGAGCCTACAGAATAAGATATTGATAACGAAAACAATTGTTTGTAAAATTAACTAGAAACATTGAAAAGGTAAATTTTTGTTTTCTGTTTGTTTCCTATTATTTTTGCTTTACAAACATTTAGTTTCATAGGCTCAGCATTGGCAGTTAAATTTCAAAGTCTTAAGAGATAAAGTATCTCAAATTTAAAAATATTTAAAATACAATATTAATGTATCTCATTGAATAAATTATTCAACTAAGGAAGTGGAAATCATGTTTGTATATGAGAAAAGAGTAAAGATACAGTAAGTAACTTGCGAGTTTATGATTGAGTACAAAGATTCAGTATAAGCAAGTTTGAACCAATGGAAAAGTTTGAATTAAATACACTCGAACTGAAAAGCACTTCTTTTTGTTGAGTCCCATGTATGCGAGCGGCCTTTGGAGGTAACACAGAGACAAATAACAGTTTCTGCCCGGAAAAGTCTGGAGTTGAACGGACGCTTGTGAAGCTATCGGTCTATGTATACGGATGTGGGGTGGAAAGCTAATCCTAGGGAAAGTAACTTGCAACTACCTACCTTTATAGACTCCAGTAACGATTCTGACGTGTTAAACAATAGAAAGAATTTTGATAAATGTCGAAATTCAACTAGCAAAACAATAGACCAGATAATTAATATGTTTTACGATCAAGATTCTAATAAAACTTTTCCTGAATTTATTTAATGTCAGTTAGGGGCATCTCGCTGGTTCGAATAACTCTGGTAGACATTAAGTAAATAACCTTAGGTACCAGGTTATTGGGAACGAAGTTGGAAATAACACCTTTCTAAAGGTTGCGGTTATAGTATACTAATCCTGCACCTTTTTAATGAATCACATTCTGATCTAATTATTATAAAATCAGTAATAACTATTTCAGAAGAAGAAAAAGATCATCATGTAATCATAAGAATTTGAATATAAAATACAATACCTCAGACCATTTCTTTAAACATAATACAATTTTTAATTTAACACGTGTTGCTAAAAAAAGGATGTCGTCCGTCTACTTCCCTGAGAAAGTATGAGTATGGGGAAGGAGGCAAGAGATGAGGCATGCATCTAAGGCTCGGTGCATGTAAAACGTTATGGGAACATTTATTATGATTATGAATTTGAGTATATTATTATTTGGACAGTGTTAAACAAGGTCAGAGTTCACTTAGAGCAACACAACAATGGTAAATGAATAAGATAGAAAAAAGATAGTAGCCAGGAATATGAGTAAGGTACTATAATATAGAAACCGTTTTCCCAGCGGTAAGTTGAGATAGATAGTGGGCAAGGAATATTTAGTGAAGCCACTATGTAGAATACCGTTTTTCGTAACGGAAAGCCATATGAGATAGTAGTGCGAAATATGTAGTAAAGGCACCATATGAGGTAGTAGTGCGGAATATTTAGTAAAGGCACAATATGAGATAGTAGTGTGGAATATTTAGTGAAGGCACAATATGAGATAGTAGTGCGGAACATTTAGTAAAGGCACAATATGAGGTAGTAGTGCGGAATATTTAGTAAAGGCACAATATGAGATAGTAGTGCGGAATATTTAGTGAAGGCACCATATGAGAAAGTAAGACAGTACGTAGTAGAAAACCTTGAATAGGAATAATGAATATAAGTTTGTATAGATTGAAAACAGAAAATGTAAGAAATTATTTAAATAGTTCAGGAATAATCTTCACACTTTTCCAAGATTAGAGTATTCTAAATTTCAAGAACAGGTTAGATAGACAAATAATTCATTCAAATGAAGAAGAATAGATTTAGTCAAGAGTAAAAGAATCAATTACACTCGATAGCCTATGTAATCATTAAAGTAGAACAAAATTCTACAACGTCAAAAGTCAGTATTTGTTGGTAGTGATGAGTTGAAATCAAATTAATACAAATAAGAGTAGAAAATTCAGAATGTAAATGCTTTATTTTATTTTAAATCGTATTATAGGAAGTAACATTAATCCAAATTTAGAACCGATAGTCAAGATTTGGAATTGAAAGTCTCAGTTGTAAAAATAAGTATATCAAATCAAGTATTTTAGAAACAACGAATGTTAGTTTTCTAATAAAGAAAGAGTAATTTTTTTTTTCAACATAGTAAATGATACAAAAGGTAACTATAGCATTAGAAAAACCAATACAAATCATGTAGAAGTCAAAATATATCAAATATTCAATACATTATAAATTGATTCATCGGAAGTAACGACATATATTTCCTTAATTCATTCACAAAGATAAACCCAATATTTTTTTTAGTTGATAGAAATGTAGAACATTCATACTATGATTTATCTAAATCTTTTAAATTGGTCGCAGAAGAATGAATTATCAGAATTCATCAAGTGCATTGAAATAGTTCACAGGAATACTATCAATACGTTAAAATGAATATAGAAAGAATACATAATTAATTCATAAATGCAAATTCAATCGAATTGAGATCAAGAGATAAAGTGGTTTATTAGATCAGTATAAATAAAGGTTAGCTTACAAAGAGAAAGGTCTTTAGAAAGTATCGAAGTGCAAAATGCAGCCCTAATAAAAGAATAGAAGAATTTGATAAACTAAAGGTCAGAGTTCATTTGAGTAGGTTGAAAGTGCGGTTAGAAAAATTTGAATAATACACAGAAGTAAACAGGAAAGAAAGAATAAATCAATAGAGTTGAGTTGAGAATTGTAGTAAATTCAGGGATTGCACCATCGCACCACAGCACCTAAACTTCAGGTAGAGATAGAGAATTATGAAGAGTTAACCAGATGTAGGTAATACAATACACAATATACAGTTTGCGAGACAAGAATGGAACAAACCAGAGGACAAGGAGGATATGTTCATTATAATCATGAAGAGGATCGACGATTGTTTAAAACTTATTTCAAATTTTGCTTAATTTTTAGATTGTAATTAATCTTCTGTATATAAGCTACAGCTAATAAGAATAGGAGATAGTTTGTTTTAGTGTCGAGTTAACGAGTGACATGAGAAGCTGAAATAGTACGCGATTTAAGAAGAAGTTTCAATAGAGTCGAAGGAGTCAGAGGATCTCATACGCGAAATGTAGACAGTACCGGATTCAGGTCAAATTGAAACAGGAAACCTAACAATTATTCGGTTTAATTTTATTTTAATACACGTGATCTTTTCTTTATGTTCTAGTAATTCCAATATGGCGTAGCTGTAACTAGGATTGCAAGGACCAACAACGGAGTTCACAGGAACACCTGGCGGAATGGAACCTTGGTTGGATCCCAGGACTTATCCAGAGACTAGCTCCAGGACCATCTAGGTACTTCAGAATAGATCCACGTCGGAAGCAACGATTTACCTGCCAAGTTATCGTCGAGTCAACCCACTTCATCAGCACAGAATGGATCAAAGAAGCCGGGAATCAAGCAATCGGAAAACGCGAGTCTATTGGACGCAAATATCAAGGACAGAAACACCAGTTTTACGAAAGAGGACATGGAATCATTCAAACGCGCGTTTCCTGGATGGAAAAGGAAAGGAGTATCGGAAAATTTTGTTAATATCAATTCAAAACGTATCGAATCAGTCACAGAAGAAGTCTGCAATTTCCTAAGCAGAAGGGGAAACAATTTTACCTATTCATGGATGCAACTATACAGTATGGTGCACCAGAAGCTATATATCTGGGGCAGCCACGAACTTTTTTCACAATGAGGAAGAGGTTCAGGACCATCCAAAACGAACAAATATTTGAGGAACAATCAATGCCAAGCAGTAGCATATACTTACACTATCTTTATTAAAAATCCAATTTGAAATATCAGAAGAGAACAAAATGGAAGAAGAAGAAGAAGAGGACCAGGTACCACAGCTCCATCTACAAGCAATGTATGAACAGATCCACATTCCAGGGAGAAGATGATGAAGACAACGAAATTTGTAATTTGTGTTTTGTTATTGTTGTTGTTTATTTGTTTTTTTTTATTCAGGTATATGTGTTTTTTTGTATAGGTATATGTGTATGTTTTTTTTTTCTTTTTGCGAATCATTTGTTTCCGTCCTGACCCATATGATTCTTTTTAACAAGGGGGTAATGTAACAAGGGTTTAGTACAGGTTATTTTCAATATTTAAAAAAACAAAGTCATTCTTAGTAAATCGAAATTTCATGTAAAATTAAAATATCTAACAGTAAAGAACATCCAGGGGTTGCAGATGTTCAATATTGAATGTAGCTTGAGGAAGTTAAGGAATTTCTAAAATAAATATAAGACAATTCACACTCGTTTCAACGAGGGTGGTATGATACCATAGCTAGGTCAAGAAGGTTGTAAAAGTCCACACAAGTTAGTAATAAAGGATATAATAGACCTGTCGAACCAATACCCGATATACGACGAGAAACTAATGGTTTGCTACAAGATAGATATTGATGTTTTCCATCTGGAGATGTTTTATGTACATTCAAATCAGTTAGGGATATTTAGTAAAGGACAGATAGATTTAGAAATCCCCACATTCTGTACCAAAGACCTCAAGAGAGAAATCTTATTGCTTATTGGTTAAACAATTCAGGGATCCGTTTCCGAATTGTAGATTGGTTCTTGAGGAAAAGGACGCATTATAAATACTAGGGATAATGCCTAAAACCTTCAGTTATATTTTCTAGCTTGAATTAGTCTCTTGAGAAATCACGTGACACTTAATTTCAATTAATTTAACTTGTTAGTTTCTCCAGAGTGTTTTTGGTAAGAAGGGTGGATTTCGCTTAATCAGAATTGTTTTAGATTTTCGATCAAAGTTCTTGTTCTCAGTATTTATTCAAGTTAAATTCAAGAATACTTTCAAATCATTCCATTCATTTTCGATCCCCTAGGTTCATCCTGGTTGGATATCAATTTATTAATCTTAGTTTAATTTCTCTTTTAGTTGATTTAGATTATCTAGGTATTTTATTTGAGTATAGATTTTGATCTTAGTTTTTTATTCTTATTAGTAATAAAGTTAATCATAATATTCATTTCTATTATCTTTAATTTTCATACATTCTCTTATTATTATCATTATCATTTAATTGTTATTTTTCTATTATTAAATGTTATTGTTGTTGTTGAGTATGAGTTTATCTGATTGATATTAGCGTTTATCCTTCCTCTTACCTTCCAGTGTGTTAAAATCTTAAGTGTCTTGTGAAAGAAAAGGGTAAGTGTCAATGATATTTTTCACGTTTGTTCTGGCTAATCAATGATTGGAATCAAACTCCAACGTGTCATGGTTCTCTTAATTTAATGGCCACACTGTTAATAAATAAATAGATTGAGGAATAAGGAATAATATGAATTCCTTAAGTAAAGTTTTATAGAGTTTTTATTGATAGAGTACCATGTTACAGAGTTATATCCCTCTAAGGGTTAACCCTAATGATCGATTTTTGTAAATATCCTCGAAACGGTTCAAGATGAGAAATTTAAAATATTAAATAAGTAATTCCCCAACTATGGGTGCAAATAAAAATATTAATTTATATCAGGAACGTCTAGAACTAGAGGTGTGGCTAGGGTAAAAATGATTCAATTGGACGCACCATTTTCGAGTAAAATCTGATTGAAAATTAACTATCTGACTTTGGACTTATAAGATGGGACCAAAATATTGATATAATTTTTTTTCAGGAACGCGGTAATTTTTTAATATTATATAAATTTTTTTTTTGTGCAGTATTAACCAAATTAAATTATCATCAAAGGCGTGTCAAACAGGGATGAGTCATTATTTTTTTCGACATATATATCAAATGACTCAACTTTTTCAATAATTGGATTCCGTAATATGATCCTGGCTAAGTTAACACAAGTACTTCTTATGATTTACAGTATATCTTGTTATGTGGTATGGAGGCTACAATATTAATAGCAATAAATATATTGAATTGAAGTTGAGTTGGGTTTTAGAACGAATTATGACAGATGGAAATAATTTTATTGTTCTCTTGTTAAAGTTATAAACCAATAAATAATAAATAACAACATTCATATTTTTCTTGGTATTCTGGTTCTATATTATCACTTAATAAAATTAGACTTCTTTTTCACGTTTCGATAATTTATTTCCATCTTTATCAAAAATTGTTATGTTAATTAGTGTTTCTACGTAATTTAGAAAATAATAGATGACTATGAGTCATGAAATTCGTCTGCAACCCGATTTGTTTTGAAATTCAATTAAAACTGCAGAAAACATTGCATCGGTAGAGTGAGAAAGAGTATAATGAGAAGATGTCAGTGAAGTATATGGCTAATTATCGAATTGATATGCATGAAATAGATTGAAATCGCTAACTAAATACCTAAGATGTTATTATATGTATTACAAGTAGAAATAAGAAGGATAATTCTACGCATTGAGTATTCTATGATTTAGATTTCATTTCAATTACTAACTATCGAGTTTAAAATAATACTATGGAAGTTAATTTTAAAGCTTTATCAGAAATATGATAATTTCAGATAATATAATAGCATTAAACTAAATAGACAAGAGTCAAATGAATGGTTTGTTTCCTTCATATGTGTATCAAGTTCAGTTGATGAAGAATTCTTTGTATATTGATGTCGATTAAATCTTGTATTGGGAAGATAGGCCGATCTATAATTCCTCGCAACAGGGATGGAACAGAATGGGTTAATTCATTAAAAGGTATGCTGTGAAAAGACTTTCCTGCTTTGAATAACTCTCATGGCATATATTTAGATCATAACGTCGTTTTACTACATCACTCAATTATAAGCAGCAATGTCATTAAGAAAACTCTTATAAGTTAGTCCAAGCTTTCGGAAATTTTTATTTCCATCATCAGGAAAACTACAATGAATTATACAACATTAGAAAAATCATAGTGTATATGAGATTATAGAATTTCTTACGACTAGGATGTTTTTGTATGAAACGTTGTTATGTCGTGAACTGCTGGCGTAGTACGTATTATGACTTATTATTTCGAAAAAATATTGTCAGTAGTAAATTCTGTTCTGTAGCCCAGCCAACGCCGAAAATATATAAACTGGTGAATGTTTGTTTGTATTACATATAAATCTATAGTTTCATTCTGATCTTAATGATGTTTTGCACGCTTGACCTTCAATACAAGACGAGTCACTGCTTGAATGCGAATTTTGGAACAAAAAGCCCAATGTCCGTTGCCACCTCTTAAAGCATACAAGTACCGATCGTGATAAAATTTTGCAAACTCGACTATAAACAAGAGGAAAGTCACTGCCTAAATGAGATTCCAAAAAAACCAGCCTACCCCCATTTTCCACTTCTTAAAGCAAATAAGTACAAATTTTGATGAAACTTTGCTTATTTGACCTTCGAAACACTTTCTAGATGATATTTACAAAAAACTCCCTTCTTTACCCCTTGAAGCGAACCAGTTCCGATCTTGATGAAATTTTGCACACTTGACCTACGAATCGAGAAGAAACTAACTTTCTACATAAGATCTCGAAGAACTCCTTACTCATCAGTTGAAATATATAAGCACCGATCGTGATGAATATTTTCGCACTCCCAAAACAAGAGGAAAGTCGCTATTCAAATGATATTTCGAAAAAACTACCTCATCTCTATTGCTCACCCCTTAAAGTAAGCCACTACCGATATAATAATTGGTAACAACCTAAACTCTTGAGAAAAATATTCAAGTAGGTAAAATCACAGCATATTACTCTGATTGAAACTATTTTTAGATGAAAATAAAATTATTCATGTATGAAGTTTTAATTTGGAATTTCAACAGAAACACTCCACTCCACTGTGTTACCTAGGAATGATTCGAAAAAAAAAGTTGTTTCCAACAATGCCATATTCAACACTGTCTACGTACAGACATCGTCAATCAGAATTTATACATTCCGTATTCATGGATGGATAAATTTCGATGTTTTAATAGGTAATTTCGATAAGTATAAGAGATAAAAGGTAAACCCCCCATCCCCGATCTCTTTTTTTGAGAAAATGTCAATGATGAAATCAATTTTCTCTTCAATCCTATAAAAATGCTATTTACCATAAGTTTATCTTCAAGATTAAGATATCTTTTGTTTTACAGTTTCAGAATAATTATTATGCAGAATAAACGTTTTATAACAAGATGAGAGTTTGTTACTTTCCATAAGTTAAATTATAACTGCCGAAAAATAGGAACAACTGTTGTTGCAATCAAAATTTAATTGTTTTAAAATCTGTAAGCTTGTAGAACAATGCAATTGTTTGCTCAATTAGGCATGTTCAGAATGACCTAGGCCTTCTATTTAGAATGAAGAAATTTCAGGAACTATTCGAAAAATATAAGTTTCACTAACAGTTAGTAAAAATGGTAGAATCGATCCGACATGATACATGTATTTGGAATGGAAAAAAATACAACTTTATATATTATATCAAAAAAGGATCGAGTATAGGAGGTTAATACTTATCGAGATTCCCTGTTAAACCATCGAAATTCAGCCAACCTGTACATATATGACGACTAGAGCAATTTCATTGATCAGATAGAATATGTGTATACACATATACATATATTGCCAAATAAGTATCTACTGGTTTACCTGAATGTGGTCTCACTTTTTAGTAATGTTTATTTTGAGTCTTACCAAAGGGCAATTTATAGGAATTGGGATCGTATCAGTAGCGTGTGTAACATTAATGAGAATTCTTTCATGAACATTCCAATAATACTTATTTCTCATTCAAGATAAATTTTATAAACAAATGTTTGGTACCCCTATGAGGGCATCACTATCTCCCATTATAGCAGCCTGTCATGGATAATGTGCTACACAGTAATTTATGTATTAAATCTGCATTACATTAAGAAATAGGTTGACGACATTATTGTCGCATTACCAAAAAAAGATATAGAGGAAATTCACAATACTTTTCACAGTTATGACCCGCAAAACTAGTTCATAACTGAAATTGAATATGATATCGAGTTTGTATCTTTTCTTGCTACGAAATTTGTACATAATACAGACAACAAGTTATTGATAGACTGGTATATGAAACCTTGCAGTTCTGGCAGATATATGAACTATGAATCTTACTACAAACGTTTGATGAAAATGAATCTGGCCAAACAAATGAAAAACAGAAAAAACTTATCTGATGCTACTTTTCATAAAAAGAACTTCAACATTTTTTACAACCATTCTTGGACAATTCATGTTTGCCAAGCATATTGAAAATCATCTCGTATAACACAGCGTCTACTTTAGAGTTACAGACTGAAACAGGAAATTTAAACTGATCTACTTATGTTATTTTAACTGCTACTACCTTCCTTCAATTTTCACTCCACTTCGTTACATAAGAGAGATCATACATACATTCACTAGACTTTTTTGGATCTTAAGGAATATCAAAGTTGTGAACAAAACTGTCTAACAATCAAACAATTTTTTTCTAATGTTAAAGACAAAACTCCATAACCAATACTTCAAAACTTATATTAACAACAACACTCATGAAATGGTTCATAATTACTACTCTCGAAATAAAAATGATACAGTCGCAAAAGTTTTTAGGCTTACCAAATCACAAAATGGTCCAAACTATCTCGCAGACAAATTTTATAATCTGCTATCAACTCATATTCGTGATTTACCCAAAGTCCCAAAGTTGCAAGTAATTCATTTCATCATGACGGGATTAGTGAATATTAATACAACTGCTCACCAAGGATGAAATTACTTTATGTATATGCAGGTTATAATAATTTTTGGGAAGTATGTGGAAGGCGCAGTCTTTATTTTAAGAACTTTAATATAACCCTACGAATTTGGCAACGAAAATGTGATTATCAGCATATGGAAATTACTTTGCATAAGTGAACAAAAATTACGCCCTGGGTTGAATAAAAGATAATTCATACAATTCGTTATGAATTGAGAGCGGCTCAGTTAATTAAAACTTATAACATTTGCGTGAAATTCACATCACAGATTAATATTTGATGTAGTTTGGTACCTACTCATTTCTTATTTGGTCAACATTATAAGTTCCAAATATTCTGTTGATTCAGATATAACTTTGAGAAATTATAGCACATATTCTTCACCAGCGGAAATCGTATAGTATAAGAGATCGGATTCCATGAGGATCAGTTCAATCGAGGTTTGCATTTTTGCATCATTCTCGTGGCAATCCCAGTATGTAAAGAGCTTCTACCTACACTCCTGTAGTACAGGAGCAGGAAAATGACTATAGAATGAGCTAAAGGGGAAATGAATTTGAAGAATACATGAAGGAAAAAATAGTTTTCATGATGGAACGGTTTTAAAATTGTTGAGGGAACAGATAATCCGACGTTGAGTTTTGATCAGAAACATGAGGAAACTACGTTTGTATTCCATTATACGATATTAAGTTTCGTTCTCATATATATTTGCTATTCTCTGCCACGTTTCATATATGTGGAATTGAAACCTTGATTTTTAGTTCCAACGACAATGTTATTTCAATAATTAAAGAGTTAGTTAAAAAATCGCGACATCACTGGGCTACTAGAGTCGCTACATCTCCACCAACAAGTCATCACTTTGTAACTAACACAAAATTCCCCTACACAGACCAAGGTGGTACAGTTATAGCAAAATTATTGCAAGTTGTTCGCAAAATTTTTATCGTCACAAATGTTACTAACTAGTCAATACAGAAATACCTCCACAATGATATGCCTAATACAGTTGTGGAAAATTTTTGAACATTTCGATTTGAGTCAAGGTCTGTATATTGTTCTCCAGACGTTGCTAGTTTCGTCATATCGATACGAATGGAATGTTAATTACCTCAATTTAGGACTGTAAGGAACGAGTATACAACAAAGTACACACTCTACCAGGATCAAACATTTGTTAGGTTTTTATTTTCATTAAATTAACTTTACCAAATTGCCATTGGCGGCGTTCAAGCTATTATTGCAACAGACGTCTCTCATCTCTTAAAAGCACACTTTATTGCCGAGTTTAACTTTGAACACCGGCTGCTCCAGTTGTGTGTTGTGACTACAAACGCCACTTCAAAAGCCGCTGACGAAAGTTTACTACAGAATAATATTGGTTTCATGGGAAACCAAAAAGTTCATGAACAAGCCTGCGTTCCCTTTATAACATCGATAAAAATTGACTGGACCACTAGTAATTTGAGAAACAAGGTCCATGAATTTCCCATGATTTGTTAAATCAGTTCAAAAATTTCCATTCGCCCATAGTTCAATATCAACACAATCTAATTTCATAATATCGTTTCAAATTTCTCCGGAAAAAATGTTTTCATTAGTTTTTTTCTCAGTAAATTTACTATCGTACATAAGACAAGGCACGCGCAAGAACAGGTACCATAACCAGTCACCCAACAAAATTACCAGCAATAGAGCTTTCACGTACATTTCTACATCAGTCTGGGTAGATTACGTTCTTCAAATATTTGGGTAATTATTTAATTATCTAATTTATATATTATGCCAAGATAGATAGTCATGCTTTGCTTCATCGTAAATTAATTGAATGAAGAATATATTTCGTTCTGAGAAGATGATATTTTATTTTTTCTGGAATACATCATTATCATACTCTTCGCGATAAAGTCCGATGATTATACGGCATTTAAACGAACTGTTTCTAAAATCGTTTAGAAAAGTTCCAGAGCAAAAATTCCTGCACCATAGTATTTCATCAAATTTAAGCAACTTTGAAAACATCCGTCTGTCTGGATGTCACGAAAAGCTCATAAACGAACGGTTCAACCATATTCAAATTTTGACAAAAAAAAATTTGCTGCTAGTGACGAACCCGATTGTTCTTCAGGGAAATCGTGCAATAAACACAAGCTTTTCGGGACGGTTTGAAAATTAAAATAAAACCTAATTCTCAAAGTATACATTGAATGGATTTAAAACTTTTACAATAAATTTAAACCAATTTAGAACAGATTTTACCCAAATTTTAACAAAATCTTCCAACATTAACAGCAACAAAAACAATTATTGAACTTATATTTACCTCGTTCTTTAACAGTTGATAACAAATGGTGATGTGGTCTAGGGGCTAGGACTCCCACTCGGTAGACTTGGGTTCGATTCCAAGAATCGGAACATTAGTTTTTGTAGATTTTCTTAAAAACGTTATCAATTTGAATATTATTTGGTTGTGTAAAGATAATGAAAGAAATAATTCATTTCACTATTTTTACACATATGCGAAGATTATCTTATAGAATGTGAAAGAATTCCTTTAAAAATCAGTAACAAAATCATATGATTTGCGAAAAGTAACTTTGTCACGCACACTATTTATCTCTTCTCCTAGCGGCAACACATTTCTAGTTTGGACATTTATTATTCATACATACCTTCTTATGTTAATACGTGAATGCGAATAATTAAATTTACCAGCTCTAACTTGTTACGTAATTGAAAGGGAGCGTTTCAAAAAATATGCTCATTTCACTTTAGACATAAAATTACTAGGGAGGACTGAATTGCTGTGTTGATATACTGAGAACACCCCCCTTTGCACATGATGCCGAGCATGATGCGCTTACTGAATTATGAAAATCCACAATATTCTTTAATAATCAGAACCGAATACGGAGAACTTACAAGAAAATTAATAATCTGTAACTTCCAGGTCAGTTTGATTCAAGAATCGGCTATCGTTTTGTATATCTCGAATTCTC
Source organism: Endomychus coccineus (assembly GCA_958510875.1). Classification (NCBI taxonomy): domain Eukaryota; kingdom Metazoa; phylum Arthropoda; class Insecta; order Coleoptera; family Endomychidae; genus Endomychus; species Endomychus coccineus. The sequence goes on along the minus strand of OY294067.1, from coordinate 191,294,125 downwards.
ATTGAAACTCTTCCTGTAAGATATCATATTTGAAGAATTTCAAGAACAAAGAGGATCTAGCGCACTCAAAAATCAAAATCCACACAGTCGTGTCTGTACGAAAACTAAAGAAGGAAAAATGTTCACTTAATAATAATGTAAGTGAATGAGTGTGCCTGTATGCATTTTTGGTCGCTATATTTAATAATTGCTACTTCCACGTGAGGCAGTAATGATTTATTTCCAACGAACGGAAATTGGGGCCACTATAGTTTATATATTCTGATGATTTCCTCCTTGCCTCGATATGAAATGGAAAATGGGTCCAGAGCGCGCATCTGGAATGCATTTAGTTCAGGGAATAGCTTGTTATGGCTAATAAAGAGGACAGCATGACATTACAGATGACTGGGAACGTGCCTGGATCTTTGGAAAGGAGCCAGCCACTGGACTTTACGGATCTCTCCGGACTCATCAAATAGAATTACTGATATGCGTTGGGGTGTTCTTGCACATCCTGACGTCGTTCTAGCCAGCGTTCTGAAAATTAAATCAATCTATAACAGTAGCTGCGACTTTTCACTCTTGAAAATTTCTTTCCTATCTCTATCTACGAATCAACAGCTGTAAAATAAGAATTGTTTCATTTTACAAACACTTAACGAAAACGAACAACCGAGCTTTGATTTCACCTAGTTTCACAAAGGTTAGACTGTAGATATATACCCAAAACACTTGTTTGCACATTATATGAAACGAATGAAAACTTACTGACCGAAATTATTGAACCATTATTATAAGAGACAGTTCTATGTTGACGGATCAATGATTATTAGCTGTGATATCAATGTCCATTATGTTACTTCTTTTTTCATCATGTATTTTTGATTATAATCAGTAGACTTTAGCTTAGTGAATCGACTTACCTACGTAATATTGGAACACCATTGCTATTGCTGGATAAAGATCAAGAAATAATTATGCGGATATTTTCTCCAGTATTGAGCAATGTTCTATACATAGAGCTTGGTGAGGCGTTCTACGAAATCATGGTCATTTCAGATTTTACTTTTATTTGTAGCAATGGTAAATACACATTGCGTCTTGTTAACATCATAATTAGTAGGAAACAGTGAATTAATACTGTTATACCAGCTGAGTTTATATTCCGCAATTCACCAAAAGATTAAGTCCAAAATGGCTGCACAATTCAGCGTTTCATAACACCGGAATAATAGAATGCATTGAGAGAGTGATAATACCACTATAAAGCATTTACTCTATTGTGCTATAAGCAATCTGTTGACTAGATTTACAATGTGTAGTTCCTGAGAATAATCCACGATCAACTCCTGAAACGGTCAGAACACGAGCGGGGATGGTGTACACCTTAACGCTAAATCACGTTTAATGCATATCATTGTAACTGATTTATTACGATCAATCTTTGTTCCATGATCGTTATCATTATGAACCTCATGTGATATATATGAAGATAAAAAGCTAGAAGACTCGTGAGTGCAGTATTATCTCATTACATGAAGGGAATCATAAAGCATTGATAGTACCTCAATAATGAAAGATAATTTAGAATCAAGGCAGTTCGTAGATAAGGACATCGACCTTAGGAAAACTACTTAGCATTTACTCCATCATCTTAATGCGTATGGATGGATTCTATATTCTACATATCGCTGAATGAAGTTAATTGAATCTCATTACTTCAATATGGGTAATATAAATTCAGCAAATGATGGAATCTGACTATTTTCAGTTGAAGAGTGATATAATTGCATATATCACAGGAAGAAGCTCAAGTCATGTCTTGGATTTAATACGTTGGAGATTAAACTCCATACATGGAGGACTTGGAAAACATTGATATCTGATATAAAATCCGATAGTTTCCAAAGAGGCAATCATATGTTGGTCAATAAATATGATCATTGAAGAATAATGTTTGGGAAGAGAGGATATACTTGCTGCAGGAAATGTCTAGTAAAACAAGATACTCCTCAATTATTTTGTGTCTATATGGGAATGATATGAAATTTAAGTTAAGATAAATTACTCTTGAAAAATCTTGGCTTCTGGATGGATTCCGCGTCACAATAGCTCGACTTGATGCCGACGTTTCGCCAACCATTACATTTTCAAGATTAGCTTCCGCGGAAGTCTATTATTCAAGATAAATTACTCGTTTATTAAAGAATCAGAACCTCAATCCCATAAACTGTAAAAAGTATTTGAAGAAATTTACAATTGCGACCTGATGAAAAACGATACTTTTTCTGTAACTCGACAATTAATCGGAAACGAAGATTTACCAGTTCACCTTAAACAACTTGCTCCTTCAACCCGCATCTCTGGCTACAAAGAATAACCTTCCTCGTTCACGAGGAGCACAAATTACAGATATTACAAAACAACGAAACTGGTTCGATATCTGATAAAAGTCTAACTAAATCAAAGAGATGGAACAAAAATATGAACTTAAGTTGAAGGCAAGATGATGATGAAAATGAGATGAATGATTGTGGTGGAACTATCCGCAGGCATCATGTCGTCCATTGAAAGAATTTCCAAAAATATCTAGTCAATCGACAACTCTAAATCAAACCAAACTTAATTATAAGAATATTTAAACGACTATAAAGTTGTTGTTGACTAGATTTTTGGCCAATACATAAAATTGTCCAAAATGACAGAAAATTAATATATACGACATACCTGTTTCAACGTTCCCACACACAATCACGAATCGATCTCTCTGCCTAAAAATCATCAATCTCGACAGAATGACATCTTCCATGAATTTATATAAAATGATAACATACCGCGATGACTGAACAGTTGCCGCTATCGTAACATAGATGACAGGAGCTCATTCAGCCGGACTTATTTATTCAAATTGATCAGCAATTCAAAGAATGAAGTTGTTAAGTAGTTTTCCTATGATCGATGTCCTATCTACGAACTGCCTTGATCCAAAATTGTCTTTCACTATTGTCGTACTATCAATATAACAAAAACAACGTTTCCAATTAGAACCAGTGTTGTTTTCATATCCTTAATGCACCCAAGCCATTTACAAAGTTTGGAGTCCTAACTCCTCAAGGATGTAACGTAGTATATATAGTATAGATGTAAGTAGTGCTCGAAGTAGTGTTAAATCACCATCTTTATAATGAATTTCCTTTATTATTATATATGTTTTGGATATAAATGTCTGATTCCCATTTAATGAAACGGAAGTTTCGATATACAATATGAATTTTATTTATTGCATTTTCTAGTTTTCAGATGATTATTTTCGATTTCAATGTATTATTTTAATATTTGGATGAAAGAGTTGTGTTATTGTTCCTCCATTTTCCAAAATTTCGAATTATTAACAGATAAGGAACAAGTAATTATCCGGTTTAACTAACGACGTGAAATATGTTTGGAACCAAATTTCTTATTATACTTTTTTGTTTTAACCCTGTTCGTTGTTATATTTGTAATTGATGAACCTATCTGTATCAGAATTGAATTCCATCCGGTAGTAGGATTGCGTTCAAAAGTAAAAGTTCAAGGTTGTCTCACAATGTAGGAATCACATATTGGCCTTTGATGTTATCTAGGGTAAGTTTGAATAATTTCTCAACAAAGAGTTGAGTGCGCCTTCTTGATCATTGATTGAATTATTAATCGAATTCAATGCTTGCTTATTTGGTATTTCTCTTATAGTTTACATTATAATTAGTTAATCCGAATTTTAAGACAAGAATAGAGAATGCTCTATCAATCGTAGAATTACAACAAATGTCACGTCTCAAATATACATCACTTTAATTTCATAAAATCTCTATATTTGCTAAATTGACACACTGGTAGTAACTCATAGTTCTTATGAGGATGATACTGATTTAGACCTCTTTTGCCTCTACTTCAATAGCGCATATTTTTGCATTATACTAAAGGAATCAAGTCATTCTAAGGTTAATTTATAAGTCCGGAATTGATGTTCAGATGATCATTTACAAACAAGTCAACTAGCTCGTATTATGAACCTACTGCATAATTCACACCTACATGCGACTTTGCATAATTCACAGTTGAGCACCTACTTATAAAACAAATTATAGTGAAATATGATAGAAGCAATATTAAACTTGATGCAAGATCCCTTATTATTGATTTGGCAGTAGTATGGGCCAAAATATGCCGAAGCTGCTGCATTTGTACCTACTTTTAATTATACAGGATGTCTCAGATTTTAACCGGGAAAATTTAATAGACGATAGAAAATTTGATTTTGAGCAAAAAATTCCTGATAACATATATGCAGAGACGCTTAGTTTTTGAGATACAGGGTGTTGAAATTGATAAAAAAAATTTCGTTTTTTGCGAATATCTCCGGAACCGTTTACCGTACAGAAAACAGCTTTTGCAAGCATTTTCTACTCATAGTAAGCTATGTTCTGTGTTATAATTTTTTTTTTTCAGTCATAATTGGTGAAGATTTTGAAGGGGTAGTTGGTGTTTTTCTCCCCAACTTCTACGCCACTGGAAAAAGTACAGTTTTGAGACAACCATTTGAACCGACAATGTTTTCTACACAAAAAAGGTACTCTTGGTCATAAGCTCTGAAGTTGACCGTTTTGAAAAACATGGTCAATTTTTTGGTTTTGTTACTTGTTCTAACGTTTGAATAAATTTTGTTGAATTAGTAAGAATTGACCATGTTTTTCAACATAAAAGTCGATTTGTCTCGAAAACGGTCAATATTAGAGCTTATGACCAAGAGTGCCTTTTTTGTGTAGAAAACATTTGCGGTTCAAATGGTTGTCTCAAAACTGTACTTTTTCCAGTGGAGTAGAAGTTGGGGAGAAAAACACCAACGACCCCTTCAAAATCTTCACCAATTATGACTAAAAAAAAATTTTTTATCACATGGAACATAGCTTATTATGAGTAGAAAATGCTTGCAAAAGCTGTTTTCTGTACGATAAACGGTTCCATAGATATTCGCAAAAAACTACGTTTTTTTATCAATTTCAACGCCCTGTATCTCAAAAACTAAGCGTCTCTGCATATATGTTATCAGGAATTTTTTGCTCAAAATCAAATTTTCTATCGTCTATTCAATCTTCCTGGTTAAAATCTGAGACACCCTGTACATACAGTAATAAATAATCAGACAATGTAATTCAACAAAAAATCAAAGAGATATTCAAAGTATCCTCCTTCGATTTTATGGCAGCCACATCTCCGCAGCAAGGTACTTCTAACTCTTTCGAACACTATATTGGATTGTCATTTGCTGGCTTACACTAAAACTTTCAAATATCCCCGAAGAAAAGAATCAAGCCGATCTTGCCTTCCTACGAATCTTTGCCGGGAGACTTTCATGCTGGAACCAAATTTATTGCCTTTGCTTCAAAGGTATGTCGTCTAAAAGATTATACAATGAGTTCAGCAGGGATTTTTGGTAGCAGCTGTTGATCGGCAAAACATCCAGATCGGTCTCCCTAATTATTATCCATCCAATTGTTCGGTGGAAAATCTATCTGATGTGTGAATTAAATAATTGTTTGATGGAGATGTTCGTCGACCCATCACACATGCGCATTATATGAATTAAAAACTTCATACCGTGTGTATTTCATCAAAATTAGGTGACCCTTCTGAGCATCTGCATCTAGATATTGAATTGTCCCAATAGTTTCAATATCCACAGTTGGTTAACAACTTTTTGGAAATATATGAAAAACTGTGGAGATGCGGATAAATAGTTCTCAATAGAATTACCTCTGCATGAAAACGGAAAATAAAAGTGAAACTTTTTTGGGATTTTTCTACTATCATTAAGAGATTTGGAAAAAAGTAAGTGAAACAAAATATAAATCAACATAGAGCATAATAACATAATAACAAAAATTATACAATAAATAAATTGTAAGGAAAAATTTTCCGAAGAAATCAAAAAAATAGACATCATGAAATCCTATGTATGTAAATAATACAAGTGGAACTGTAATTTTTGAAAATTTCATTAGAAAATTATTTCCTCTCAAAATTTTTATTGTAGGTACAATTTTCATCTCAGTATATCTTTCATTGATACTTTAATTTTTTTTTGTTACCTTAATGACAGTTGAAGTATCCTTGAAGAAGTGTCATTTTTATCGCTGTTAGATTTGTACTGGCGCATTTTTTTTGTTCCATTGATGGCAGTTGAAGTATTCCCAAAGGGTATCACTTTTATCTCTGTTAGATTTGCCTTGAAGCATTTTTTTATGATCTTAAACGTAATTTTTTGTTAACTGTTGCACCGTTAACAAAATGTTTGAAGAAAAAAGTAAATGCATTTAATGATTTGAAATAGATAAGTAGGGTACATACTTACTTTTTATTAATCAATATGAAAATAACACTATTCTGAAAAATAAAAGGTTTGAATATAAGCATATCTCATTTCTTGGAGGCAGTTATTGACATTTTAATTGTTACAGTTGTGTGCTAACTAACATTATCCATAACGAAGATCGAGGATTCTTCTTAATTAACTACAATTTGAAATTTAAACTAATGCATGAATTTTTTGTGGAGCATTTCCTTATGATTATAGACACCCTTTCTTTTCGAAGAAAATATTAGTTCGCCAACAAGAATGAAACCTCCCGTACAACCAGCATGCACTACAATATATCTTGCGCCAACCACTTTCATAGTTTTATTGCTAGAACCTTGCCAGAAATGCCCGACAGTACCATGTAGGAGAATGTAGTTATACTGCATGTACTTACACATTTCTCCTACTTAACCTATAAGCACTGTATTAAGATTTTTGGTAAACTTACTCTCTGGTAAATATCTACATCCAATCTGACTGAAAAAGTAGTGGAAAAGTCATAATTCACATTAGTTTATAGTTAGGCTAGCTTACATCTACCTCAATATTCTTTTTTGACAACTTGCTGAACTTACGGATCCACTCTCAATATCAACTAACAGCGTCCGCTTTGGTGTGCTACTTTGAAAACAGAAGAAATTTCCGCCATGTTCACCCTGCGGAGTACAAATGACAAAAGGGAAAATATTATCGCAATTCTCGATAGTTCTACAGTTCTGATACCAAGAAAAGATTTTAAATTTTGGCATATATTCCCGAGAATTCTCATTTGATCGAAAAGTCAGGATATATAAGCAAACTGAGGGTGCTTACTGTGTACCCCAGAAAACTAGACCCTACAGACAGAAGACCAAACTCCTACATATCGTATACAGTTCTTTGCAGTGAGATGGACAGTATACGGGCGCAAACGAGAACTGTTTCCAGTTCATCTTTGAACAACTGTTCTGTAATCGAATCAGTGCACCATACTATTTATACTAGGTATATCTCAATCGCTTCTACTGTAAGCATGAATCACGTGGATTTGAAATTGCAATTTCATTTGTTCATTCACAGTTACAAGAGCCCTGATAGGGGCTATTGCATATTGATGATACAATAAAAAGTGTATTACTATAATTTGGTATCCAAATTACAAAACTGTTAATTTCTACATTCACTTACATTGTAATTTCGTAAAATACAATTACCTTGAATAATTTATAGTAGGTATATGCTATGTTTTAGATGAATTTTGAATTTTACGTAAACATTTCATTCAAGAATTTCATATTGAGTTTGTCTGAAATTTATCGCAACACTATATGTACATAGATTCATGGATTGCCATTTTTTGGACCCTTTCATAAGTGAAATATATATCTATCTAAAAGTTTGATTATCACCATTCCAATAGATAAATATAATTATAGTTTCGCCAACACAGTAGCTTCTTCAAACAAATATTACAAAGTGCTTCTTCAAACGAATATTACAAAGTACTTTGTAATATTTGTTTGAAGAAGCTACTATTTTCGACTATAGTTACATCTACTTATTGAATTAGTGAAAATAAAAATTTTAATAGTTTAGTACTGATTTTCATTAGATAATGGCCGATTCTATTGAATTTTTGGAATAAATATCTACTAGAAATTATTATACATCACTTGTACAATTATTAAGGAAATCAGTAAGTGTAATACTTTCCTCTACAAAATTTATTATACCTATATGCATTCTCGGTAAATACGTCACACTAACACATATGCTTATTAATTTCATATCTACGTATATTTCGGTTTCAAGACCATCACAGAAGACGTATTACGTCTAAAATAAAATTTCTTAAAACTAATTGTATCAGCACAAAGCGTCCTTATCGCATCAATTTCAATTAAAAATGCCCACGCCGCCGGAACGAATAGAAACACGAATAATCGAAATTGTAACACATTAATGTATATGAGTATGTATCAAGAATCCGCTGCTTAGCAATTTTCTTGTAATATACGAAGTCATGTCAAACCAAGTCTGTATACGATTGAAACCAAAAAATATAACGTTCAAGTATCTACTTTCGAACTAGATGTTAAAGGTAAAGGAAAAGCTTGTCAGAACTTATTTGAAATATTGTTATTTGAGCATTCTACCTAAAATATACTTTTAACATTATAAAAACGAATGTAAGAATTGGCAAGGGTTTTAATTAATTAAATTAGTATGAATCTGACTTAATGACTGAATGTCTGTTCTATGATTTATATGATTGTCACGTTTTATGTGAATCATCTCCAGAATAGATCTTTTATAACACTTGGTTTCCTTAGTTAAAATAATAACATTTTCGTAATCGAATTCATGGTTATAATCAAAACAGTGTTTAGCAAGGCCGGTGGAATTTTGTAAGTTTTTGTTTCTTGTACTATACTTATGGCCATACATTCTTTTTTGTGAATATTGTTTATCCCTGTATGAGTGCCGTTGCAATCTAAACAATTTTATTTATATATTGTGTGGGTTAGTTTATCTTTAGGTACTGAAGGTTTTAGATTTGAAAGATATTCCTCAACACAGTTAGTAGGTTTATGCGCAACATTTATATGTTTATTTCGTATTACAGTATTTAATATTTCTTCTACGTTGACACTCCATGTCATCCAATCAATCAATCTTCCAGATAAAATGTAGGAATACATAAATCAGGTTGGAGTCGGATGATATCAATATTGATACCTTCAAATAGTTTTCAATCCTTAGAAATGTTATTGAAGCTTTTTTATTAATTCCATTCGCCCAATGAAGATTGGCAAGGAATCAAACCTCTTAAATAACAGTGGTTAAGCTACTTTAGATCGACCAGTGATAATATAATCCAACAGTTAAGGATTGCCATTTGGCCGGCTCATATGGCTCAGCAGCAGAACGAGCAGGTTGTGCTGCCACTGATCGACTGTTCCGTCCGTGGTATGAAATATACCAGAGAGATCAATTCAGGACATTCCTCACGAGGCCCTATTAGTCATAGGACCACAACCGATTTTTTCAATGTTCAACGTCCTAGAAAACACCCGCCTCTTGAAGATATCGATATTTTGGCGGCGAATCGAGCAATTTCTTGAACGTACTTTCGAAGTTTAGCGCCTCAACTGAATATCAATAGCGACAAAATTAAAGGCAGAAGCAGTTTTTGATCAATTGAGATGTCCCTTTCCACAATTTCTTTCAACAACATACAAATTACTTTACGGATAGATTTGAAGGTCGCTTTTCGATTTCGATTGCTTCTCTTATGATGTGTTTTCTTTTGTGCTCCAGGCTGGCTAGGACTCGGGTGTTGTCAAAATCGATTCCATGTGAAGTTTTTCTCACACGTTCCGCAAGTGATGATGTTGTTCCTTGCTTTGGGACTGCATTGCGGTGTTCTTCACGTCTTCTGTTAGTTTGTCCTATGTAGCTTCCTCCGCAATCTTTGCATGGTATTTCGTAGACCCCTCGTGTTTCCAGATTTATTTTGGATTTAGCGTGAGGCAGTATTTGACTAATCTTTCTTGTCGTGTTGAAACTTGTCTCAATGTTGTGTTTTTTGAGGATTCTGCTGATCTTCTCTGTAGTACCTTTGACGTATGGGAGATGGGCTTTGACGACAGGTTTTCCTTTTTCTTCTTCTGTGGTTCGATCTGTCTGGCGTCGTGGCCTTAGTGCTCGTCTGATATTGTCTTTTGAAAACCCGTTTTGTTGTAGCGTGGTTTGTATTGTCTGCATTTCTTGTTGTTTGTGATCATTGTCAGTTAGTCGGTCTGATCTGGTTATGAGTGTTTTTATTACGGATTGAAGTTGTGCTGGATGGTGATGTGACTGGGCGTTCAAGTAACGATTCGTGTGTGTTGGTTTCCTGTATATGGTGTGTACTATTCTGCCGTTTCTCTTGCTCACAAGAACATCTAGGAAGGGTAGTTGGTTTTCCTCCGCGATCTCCATTGTGAACTTGATTTTTTCGTGAATTCTGTTTATGTGGCTCAGAAATTTTGTCAGTGCGGCTTCTCCGTGAGTCCAGATGACAAACGTATCGTCTACGTATCGTAGCCATAGTTTTGGTATTTGGCTGACTGTTTGGATGGCTCGTTCTTTAAAGTCTGTCATAAACAGGTTGGCTAATACTGGGGATAAGGGTGATCCCATCGGTGCCCCTCCAATTTGTTTGTATCTTTGGTCCTTGTAGATGAAGTGAGTATTGTTGAGGCAGTGTTTGGTAAGTTCGATTATGTCCTTTCGTATCTGGTATTTCTTCTGGATAATTTCGACGGCCTCATCGATGAGGATATTAGTGAAGAGTGATACGATGTCGAAGCTCACGAGCATGTGGCCAGGTTCCAGCTTTATGTTCTTTATGCATTCGATGAAGTGGCTTGCGTTCTTCACGTAAGATTCGGCTTCTTCGGCATAGGGTCGTAGCTTCTTTGCTAGGAATTTTGCGAGCTCTTGTAAAGGTGAACCTATCGAACTGACGATAGGCCTAAGTGGAGCTCCTTCTCTATGGATCTAGGGAAGGCCGTACAGTTTCGGGCACTTCGACGATTTCTCACTTGATATTAATCTCTGTTGTTCTTCTTTGTCGATTTGGCTTGACTTGATTTTTGTTCTGGTGGTTTTCTCCAGGTACGTAGTGGGGTCAGTGGCTATCGGTTGGTAAGTGTCATCTTGTAATAGTGTTTGAATTTTGTCATCGTACTCTCTGATGTCCATTACTACAGTTGCGTTGCCCTTGTCTGCTGGTAGTATGATGATGTCAGTGTTTGCTCTTAGGTTCATCAGAGCATGGTGTTCATCTCGTGTCAGGTTCTTCTTTGGAGGTTTTGCTTTTTTCAGGATTCGGAATACATCCTGTCGTATGGCGACAGCTGAAGTGGATGGAAGACTTGTTATTGAGGCTTCTACACTGCAAATGATGTCTTCGGTAGGAATCTGGGTAGGTACTATAGCGTAGTTGGATCCTTTGGCGAGAACACGTTGTTCGTTGTTGTCTAGAGGAAAACTTGACAGATTGTACAGCAGTTTATTGATGTCCAATAGCTGTACCTCCTTGTTGGGCCTTTGAGTCCTCTTCAGCTCTTCAAATTTCCTATTCTGTTTGACAGTGGTCCATTCGGCGTCTGTTTGGGAACGGAAATCCGACAGCTGGTCTATTTTGTTCCAGAGTAATGGATGTAGTCTGCTACTTAGTTCCAGATGAAGTTGTGATAGCTCCTTGTTGGTTTTGTCCAGGATCTTTTTTGTGTCTTGAATGGATTCTCGAATCAGGGCACGGCTTGTTCTTCTTAGAATTTTGTTTGTCTTGGAATTATTCTTGTGAAATCTGCATGCTTTTCGGAATGATGTCCTCGTCTCTGCAGCGTTCCAAGAAGGTGAGGGTATACAAAAGCTTGCTTCGTTTGGATCCTAGGTTCTCGAAGATCTTAGTTTGGTGGGTTATCTTCTCCCCGTAGAGTTCAGTTATGTTCGGCTTCAGGTTTTCGCGGGCGTTATATGCTGTATTGGGTTGCCGGGATATACTCCACGTTGTCGAAGATTGGTTTCGATAGAAACCGTTGATATGACGACGTTTCGGCACAATCTCATGTGCCATCTTCAGGTCTTCTCTTCAGGGCTGCTGCTCTGCTCCGAGAAAGATCCTGGACAAAACCAACAAGAAGCTATTACAACTACATCTGGAACTAAGCAGCAGACTACATCCATTACTCTGGAACAAAATAGACCAGCTGTCGGATTTCCGTTCCCAAACAGACGCCGATTGGACCACTGCCAAACAGAAGAGGAAATTTGAAGAGCTGAAGAGGACTCAAAGGCCCAACAAGGAGGTACAGCCTTTGGACATCAATAAACTGGTGTACTATCTGTCAAGTTTTCCTCTAAATAACAACGAACAACGTGTCCCCGCCAAAGGATCCAACTACGCTATAGCACCTACCCAGATTCCTACCGAAGACATAATTTGCAGTGTAGAAGCCTCAATAACAAGTCTTCCATCCACTTCAGCTGACGCCATACGACAGGATGTAGTCCGAATCCTGAAAAAAGCGAAACCTCCAAAGAAGAACCTGACACGAGATGAACACCATGCTCTGATGAACCTAAGAGCAAACACTGACATCATCATACTACCAGCAGACAAGGGCAACGCAACTGTAGTAATGGACATCAGAGAGTACGATGACAAAATTCAAACAATATTGAAAGATGACACTTACCAACCGATAGCCACTGACACCACTACGTACCTGGAGAAAACCATCAGAACAAAAATAAAGGCAAGCCAAATCGACAAAGAAGAACAACAGAGATTAATACCAAGAGAGAAATCGTCGAAGTGCCGGAAACTGTACGGCCTTCCCAAGATCCATAAAGAAGGAGCTCCACTTAGGCCTATCGTCAGTTCGATAGGTTCACCTTTACAAGAGCTCGCAAAATTGCTAGCAAAGAAGCTACAACCCTATGCCGAAGAAGCTGAATCTTACGTGAAGAAAGCAAGCCACTTCATCGAACGCATAAAGAACATAAAGCTGGAACCTGGCCACATGCTCGTGAGCTTCGACATCGTATCACTCTTCACTAATATCCCCATCGTTGAGGCCGTCGAAATTATCCAGAAGAAATACCAGATACGAAAGGACATAATCGAACGTACCAAACACTGCCTCAAAAATACGTACTTCGTCTACAAGGACCAAAGATAACAAATTGAAGGCGCACCGATGGGATCACTCTTATCCCCGATATTAGCCAACCTGTTTATGATAGACTTTGAAGAATGAGCCATCCAAACAGCCAGCCAAAAACCAAAACTATGGCTACGATACGTAGATGATACGTTTGTCATCTGGACTCACGGAGAAGCCGCACTGACAAAATTTCTGAGCCACATAAGCAGAATTCACGAAAAAATCAAGTTCACAATGGAGATCGAGGAGGACAACCAACTACCCTTCCTAGATGTTCTTGTGAGCAAGAGAAACGGCACAATAGGACACACCATATACAGGAAACCAACACACACGAATCGTTACTTGAACGCCCAGTTACATCACCATCCAGCACAACTTCAATCCGTAATAAAAACACTCATAACCAGATCAGACCGACTAACCGACAATGACCACAAACAACAAGAAATGCAGACAATACAGACCACGCTACAACAAAACGGGTTTTCAAGAGACAATATCAGACGAGCACTAAGGCCACGACGCCAGACATATCGAACCACAGAAGAAGAAAACGAAAACCTGTCGCCAAAGCCCATCTCCCATACGTCAAAGTTACTACAGAGAAGATCAGCAGAATCTTAACAAAATACAACATTGAGACAAGTTTCAACACGACAAATACTGCCTAACGCTAAATCCAAAATAAATCTGGAAACACAAGGGGTCTACGAAATACCATGCAAAGATTGCGGAAGAAGCTATATAGGACAAACTAACAGAAGAATCAACATTCGACGTGAAGAACACCGCAATGCAGTCGCAAAGCAAGAAAAAACATCATCACTTGCCGAACATGTGAGAAAAACTTCACATGAAATCGATTTTGACAACACCCGAGTCCTAGCCAGCATGGAGCACAAAAGAAAACGCATCATAAGAGAAGCTATCGAAATCGAGAAGCGACCTTCAAATCTCAATACAAGAGATGATACACAGAGATTACCAACTGCTTGTAAACCAGCCCTTCAACCACCCAGGAGAACAGTCAACCAGACTAATTCAACGGACCGACAAACTCGCTCGAACGCAACGAACCGACAAAATCGTTCGAACGCAACAGACCAACAAACTCAATCAGACGCATCAAACCGGCAAAATCATCCAGATGTAACAAGGATAGATAAAAGACCAACAGGATCAACGGAGGTCAGTTTCAAGTTAACTCGAAGCAGAGTAGCAGCCCTGAAGAGGAGACCTGAAGATGGCACATGAGATTGTGCCGAAACGTCGTCATATCAACGGTTTCTATCGAAACCAATCTAAAAACCCGATAATCAGAACCACTAATACGACCTAGCGGTCTGGGTATAACGTGTAGACCTCGAACAGGAGATACTTGGTACTTTGTACATTTTCCCTCCTCTTTCAAGGCTATGTTCTTATCCGCCGGAGCAGAGAATTCGATGACGTACATAGTCTTGCATTGTTTATCGAGGAGGGCTACGTCAGGCCTATTCGCTTGTATGGACCTGGCAATCGGAAACGAGTAATTCTAGTAGATCTGACATTTCTCGTTTCCGACAACGTACTCAATATCTCTAGGCATATATGGCAGCACCGGCTATTGGTATATTCGGTACTAGTGCCTTAGATGGTAATACAACATCCGTAGGGCTGCATTATGACGATGGGTGTAAGCCGAGCCGGCTTTTGCCGGACATGCCGACTGTAGATGGAAAAGTCTCTCGGTCTCGGATGTAAGCCCAGCAAACCTCAGGGGGCCGAAGGTATTTTCTAATATTTCTTGACTTAACTTTAGAGCTCACCATAAAGTTTTTCCAAATTTAGAAGTAAATAAATACGTTACAAAATGAAATTCTCGAAAATCAATGTTTAATATAAGCTATACTATACTATTTACCGTAGTAATAATCGTAACATACATTAGTAAGTATCATCGTTCAAAACATTCAACCTTTAAATTTTACATTATAGTACAATTTCTACATATTCAGTTATTTGTGTGAGAGTTATATCCATATGTCTCCATCCGTTCGAAGGTTGACACATTCTGAACGTACCTGTGAGATGTTTATTTACGACATAGGGACACAGAAAGAATAGGGTTCCAGAATTCTGGTATTTGATAAGGTTTGCTTTATTATTTATCTGATTTCCTCCCGTATCATATCGAATCTGATGACAGTGACGAGTAGTGTAGTTCAAATAAGAATACTAAATACCATAGCACGCAGTTAGACGGAGCCTACATATTTCCTGCGCTACCGCAAATGGAAAATATCATCAACCATGACTGTAACCAGTATCGAGTACTCCATTATCATAATTATTCTCTTAGCGATGAAGTCGGGAGAGTATATTGCATTTATTCCAGCAATTTTTAAAAAAAAGTCCTAGAGCATAAATTCCGATACCATAGTATTTTTCATCGAATAATAAGCAACTTTGAAAAAATCCGTCTGCCTGTCTGTCACGAAATCGTGTAAAGACGATAATTCAAAAACGAAAGGTTATATTAAATCCCAATTTTGAAAAAAGATCGTTCGCTATTCGATAGTGAGCCCTGATGTTTTTCAGGAAACCTGTAATGAACGCACCCTGTTCTGAAGATTTGAAAATAATAATCATAATCATCAAAGTATAAATTGAATAGCTTCAAATAAATAAAAAGTGCTTTCAACCACATTCCAACAAAATCGTTAAGCAACAACGACTACAACTAAAATGATTTGCGAAGAGCAACATTACCACGCACAATATTTATCTATCTTCAAGCGGCAACACTGTTATAGTATTTTTGTTCTTTTTAATAAGGGTTATGCAACTCACTCTACAATTTGTAGTATTTGGGTTTGCACGTTTCCAATATCAGGACCGCGATAAATGGAAATTGATCTAGTTTTTTATTCCATAACTTTTTATTTGTTATCGCGAGAATGAATTGCCGAGAAGATAGTTCGAGACAGTAATTGCGAGTTGCTTCTAATGGATTGATTGAAGTGAACCCTATAGAACCTATGGTTAATTTGATTTGTTCGCTTCTGGATTGTAGTTTGATTTTATAGTTAGGTTTCGTCCCATGTGGATTATACATATTTTAGTTATAGATTTTTATAGGAACACCACGTTGTAAATCGAATATCCTGACAAACTGTTTCGTTTCAATGAACCTTGATCAATCGCATGCCCGTTTCAGTGTAACCTGGTAGTTTGTTTCTATTTTTCGTTTGTGGTTTTCAAGAATGAAGCCATATGTGGTTGATATTCTATTTGAGCGCAATATAGTCAATTTGTTAGGTAGGTGTGTTACCATTGGGTTCTATGATGCTATGACGTGCTTAGAAATTATCAGAGTTGGAGTCATTTCCTGGTTGTACTTAAAAGTGTGTGGACGTTAGCTAGAAGAGGATGGCTAGAACTGGGAGGGTTATAAGAAACTCATGTTTTGAACCGATTAATGGGATTTACATTGTGAATTCCATTGACCCATTCTCACAAGAAATTATTTTGTCCCTAGAGAAGATTAATACCAAAGTTAATTACCGAAGCAATTGAATGAATTAGAGAATGGGAAGTTCAAACCATTACAAAGTAACTGTTCATGTTTATTAAAACATTTTGTTTGGTACACTTGCATGCAGTGGTGCAAAGGCACTTTATACTGACTGTAGTAGAAAATCTAGTTTAGTTTAAGCCAGCTGATGATCTGGCTTTATTCCATTCAAAAAAGATCCATGATCTTCACAAGTTTTATTTGAGTCAGAAACTATCCGGGTTTGATTTTGATTACAAACATACATTTCGTGAGGATTTGCTGAATATTGCTTTTAATATCTTTTTTCTGAGGGAACGACATGTTATCCATATCAGTACTCACACAAAATTGTTATAGGAACAACCTCAATTTTATGAAAGCTATGCAAGACGTCATTGGAAAATAAATGTGTGGATCTGATTGATTGGACATAATTCCTAGGGTCCACTTTTTGTTAGACATTCATTTAAACTTATTACACAACTGCAAAGTCGTCTGATATGATTACTCCAACTGACAATGATTTGGTTTCAATAAGAAGACGTCTAAGCACAATTTGGACCAAATGGGAGGCAGAACATTAATGAGGAGAGGTTGGTCGGCTGAACATCCAATTCCCTCAAATTTTTTCTGATCATCCTATTTAAAATGTAGATTCTATGAGCATGATAATATTGAATCATCTAAAAAATTCAGAATGAGCATAAAAAAAGATTAAATACACCAAACGCCATTATACTCGTATAATTGTCTGAAATAGCTTAACAAGTAGCTTGCATGTTGACACAAATTATACATATCACGGAAAGTTGCAAATGGTTATAAGTTTAGCGTTCAATTCAATATTCGACTCCATGTTAATATTCATTCATTATTGCCCAAACAGCAGGTATTCAGTATTTTCTTGGTATTATACATAAATCACATATATTTATTATTAAATACTTTTGGGAACCCATGATGAAAAAATGTTTGCAGAATTACTATAGAGAGGGATAAGACAAGCTACAACCACGTGGTATGAGGAATCATTCGGAACTTGAGTTTATGTCACAAATTGAAACAGACAAGCATCAAATAATGTCCTCGCCCCACCGAGATATCCTCTTCGAAAGCTTGTCATATAATAGATTTGTATTGTTGATGAGGTTGGAAATAACTCACATAAGTATATTAATATCATCGATTTGAACATCTATAACGCTGGAATTATGAAATTCAACAGACCCTAACGCAATGAATGACTGATCGTTCTCATGATAATCATTCCTAATAATTGTTCGGACAAATAAAATGATTTTCGACATGAAACTAAAATTGAGAGTTTGATATCAAGATGTTTTATTGAATTATTTTCCCCTTAATGCCTAGCAAGGTGAGTCATTAGGGTGTTTTTATGTCTTGGATTGATGCAGCGAAAATCTGTTTCTATATACAAAACGATAATGAAATATCATAAGAAAATGTCGTTAAGAATACATTACACTGCAGATTATTAGTTCCCACAAACTTACGATACTCAGATTCCTTAGAACAAAAACGTAATTTTCATTCCATAGTTTTACTATATCATGAAGTTCAATCGACGTATACAGGATTATAAATAGCCCAACATTCAATTAAATAGTTTTGTGCCAACGAGTTGTACATACCCGTAGTGATTTTATAAGAGTATATTTGTATTATCCATGATACTTTCACGTTGAACCAGTCTCATTGAATTCGCGAGAGCCCTACCAAGACAGCGCGTCTGTACTTCTGCGTAGCTAGGTCCAGTGATGGGTATCACATGACGTCAACCTCAAACTGAGTTAGTGATTTCACAATTTGAGTAAAATTAGGCTTTTTTTTTCCAAATACTATGATTGTAATTGAAAATATCTAGATACATCACAAATCAGAAGAAACCACTTTGAACAACTACAATCTACGCGATTGTATGTTACTATCGTGCGTATTCATCAGTTAAAGAAGATAACTGCGAATTAAATTTCGTTTTCAGGTTTCATCTCATATGATTCGAGACTTTAACTAAAAATTAAATTCGGACATATGTTTTCCACAGAAGTGTCAGTCATAAAATAATGTATACTACTTTGGTAACATTATTTTATGACACACATTGAAGCATAAGAAATTATGTCATATTTATAAGCTAAGTAGATACAAAGAATCACTTTTACAGGCTGTTCACTTTTAAAGAGATCCTACAATCCTGCCTTTATGAGTAAAACTATTCTAAGCAAATTTTGAAGTACCGAATAACGTAAACTTGTACGATTGGTTATATAAGAATAATTAGTACTCACTTTAATTTGATAGAGATATCACGGTACACTGTCTTTATATATCCCGGAGTTATTAGATTATTCGCCACATGATGAAAGATTCGATTTTCTAAGCTGTTATTGCCGAATTAAATTTTCCCACGTTATGAATGATTACATGCTGGTATTCCCAAATCTACAGTTCATTTTTTAGAGGATACAATTTTGTTGTGAGCATTTACTCTACAATTTATTGAAATCCTTCTCCTCCACCAAATCTCGTATCATATGCTGATGAAGGTTCAACCAACAAAATTCTTGGCATAACGTTTATCTCTAATTGCTACTTGGAAGTTGATTTTCATTGTATAGATGTTGGGGACATACCTTGATCTTTTGAGAAGATTAGTGTGACTTGTACTCTATGACACTCATTTCTATGCTGACTTGAATCTGAAAAACCCTCGAAGAAACTTAACAAGCTATAATTGTATTGGAATTCAATTGATAAGGTCATTCGAGAACCTTCATAAAATTGAGTTGATGAAGAAGCTATAATACCTTGCATACTACTAAGCGAACCAAACTTGCATTTCTAGAATGGAGCATCATGCATAACCTATCCGATTATGGTTCAATCATATTTTTCCTTGAAACTTGTAGAACGATATTTCAACATTTCTCCGTAAGGTTTGCTCAGGATTCGCAGAGGGTTATGCGGTTAGCTTCAACAAAAATGAAGATTATCACTGCCAATTCGAATCACCAACTGAACAAAAAATCGATTCGATACACTAAATGTGTATACACAAAGATATTGAAGAACCATGCTTATCATGCTTATTTTTCAACTATGAAATACCTTGGATAGCTGTTCCTGTTTCATACTTACTGCCAAAACCCAAAGGCTTATTTTTGTAACTGCGTTGTATGCTCCAGCAGAATTATGGAAGATCTTAAGTCAATCGGTTTCATTCAGAAGTACTGGACAAGTCAACGTAGAATCTGTGACGTGTTATTTGATTTCTATGAATCGTACACTGTGAGGCACATTAACATTGGAAGCACCCTCGTGAGTTCTATATGTGTAACTCGATTTCAATGAACAGAGGCTCGAAATGTAGAGAAAAGCCACTCTATGCTGTAAAAATTGTTTTCTATGTCATCCAACAGAGGACTACTTTATCAATTATACTGTCACAAAGAGTGAAAAAGATCGATGTAGTTTTTTCAGAAAAAATTAGTCATAGCATTCTGTATTCTCCAAAATACGTACCCATTTTAGAGAATACCTAATGCTATGGCGGATTTCATCAACAAAATAATAATTATTAACAATTTTAGGGTAGTTACAAGAATAAATTATCACAAAACAACAATCATAGATAACCACGATAATAAGTTCAAACAAATTATAAAAAATTGAATTGAATGATAAACATCAAACAAATTTATTCGTTTTGTCAGAAGTAATGTAATTATTAGCGTTCATTTAGTGTACTTTATGAAAGCCTGTATTGAATTTAAGAGTCTATGTTGCTTCAAAAGTGTCTTACCTGGAGTGGTGTTATACAACATCAAGTAAATTTAGAGCACAAAGCTGCAAGGTAATTATTAATAATGAGCATTTTGAAAGGCAGCTTATAAGCAGTTTAAAATCAGTAAATTAGTTGATGAGACCGGTATGGTTTTGAATAATTTGAGAAGAAATCAATGTAAACGGAAAAACTGAACGAACAAACAATTCTGAAATATATTCTCATGGTAACATTCGAAATAGTTCAAGAACGACCCTCTTGGAATAAACCGAGGGGCAAACCGCAGCCTAAAATTTGTACACCAAACTTCCACTTCCTAAAGGACTTCCACTAACTTCCTCTAACTTCCACTAACTTCCATTAACTTCCACTAACTTCCATAAACTTCCACCAACTTCCTCCAACTTCCACCAACTTCCACTGACTTCCACCAACTTCCACTAACTTCCATGAACTTCCATTGACACATATTTCGCGAGGCACTATCTTGTTGGTTAATACATTTCTTCAGCTGTACCAAACTACAAACTACTGTCTTTTGCAAAAATGTATTGATCATATTAACAGTGGGTACATTATGAATAAACCAAAAATAAGAAATTTACGTATACTTTTTGTACAATAAGTAACACAACATAATTGTTTCTCAATTATCTCACATTTACATGCAACCATATTTCTATTTAGATTATTTTGATGCGCTTATACCTATTCTCAATATTAAGTCTATCAGTTCTTGATTTCTGAAGTGGATTGCAACCAACCATGTTCACTGGACCATAAAATATATGTTTTACGTTAACTGTATCTATATCGTCTCTTTTAGGCCAGTAAAAGCTTCCTAAATTTTCTTTCAAAAATTTTAAAGAGAAATTGTTCTGAGGCAAACTATTTTTAATGCGTCCTATATACCACATTGAATCATAGAAATAAGCATAATACAGTTCCTGTTCTACACTAATAACACCAGGTTGATTTGAAACTTCACCTTCTTCTCCGGAAGTAAAAGATTCGACATCAGAAGAATCATTATAAACAACCTCTTTTTCTGAGCCCTCTGTTGACATATCCTCGTGCACCTCTTTATTTAATTTATTTGAAAGAGGATCAAAATTCTGCAGGTAATCAATATCCTTAACTAGTAATTTAGAACTGGGTTCGTCAAACTGTATTATTCCAGAAAAAATTGTTGCAGCATAGTTGGGATATCCTGTAAAACAGATTCTTCTTCATTTCGATAATATGAAAAATTTCATTTTTATCTATGCGATACCAAGTACATAAACACCCAAGACCACGATTAAATTTCTCAAACCCCATTATCTTTGCCGTGTCTAATGAATATTGACGTTGTTCATGCGATCCCTCCATATAGCTAAAAGATAGCACCCGCCCCAATATGTAGGTATTTAGGACGTGATCCAAATGGTGAATATTAAACTGTGTATTCCCCATTTTGAATTGAAAAGACACCAGTCTCCTATTGTGATTTTATCTTTAATTTGTATGGGGTTCTTTGATCTAACCGATTTTAGAAGAGCATTCTCGCAGAGTTTTATTTTGCTGTTAGAAATAAATCGTTTCTCCGGGTTGACCAAATAACCAACACAAATTTTTTTTATAACAATATGTTTAGTTCAACCATCACTGCAGCAAACAAACTGTTCTTGGATATATGTGACTTATCTTTCGAAAAATCTTTAAGGCAAAGTTCGTTTCTCAATGACGCAAT
The DNA here is from genome assembly GCA_958510875.1 of Endomychus coccineus. Lineage (NCBI taxonomy): Eukaryota > Metazoa > Arthropoda > Insecta > Coleoptera > Endomychidae > Endomychus > Endomychus coccineus. The sequence continues at coordinate 191,271,967 of OY294067.1, read as the reverse complement.
TTCAGTCATGTCCAGAACATTATCGAGATCAATATATGTGTCACTCTCGGTGTAATTGCAGTTCTTCCTGTTTCCTCCAACAGGAGATAGAACAACTTCGCTCTCGTGAGTTACTACATGATCATCTTTTCAATTGTCTCCCAGGTTGTCTTCCTCTGTGTTTTCATCAAGTATTACAGGCAGGATTATCTTCTTCCACGAATCCTCGTCTACGAATATCCCAAGTTTGTGGGTCAAGTTTAGTACATCGGACATTGCAATATTTATTGATTATTGTCTTCTCAATATCTCTATCATTAACATCAATTCTTCGGGATCTTAATTCTAACGATTTTTTTTTCTTGACGTGGAAAAAGAAAATCGTGATTGAGCTCATTAAGAACAACATTAATTATAGATATTCTACTTATTCGATCTATAATATCCTTGATACTAAAATTAACAATAGTTGAATATGTTGATGTCATAGATCTAGTAGCTCGAAAAATTTTCTAACATACTTGGCTGCTATACAGCCATGGCAAAAACATTGACTCGTTTAGATTTGAAAGGCTCTGTATTAATTTTATAATTTTTATTAAATTGTGAGCGTTATTTTCGATACACACACATGAATTTAATGATATGATGTTGTCCTTAAGGATATATTCTGCATGATCAAGTATCCATTTCCTATAAACACGTAAAAAAAATACAGCAAACCAAATAGGATAAATGCTAGTGTGAATATCTAAATCTTTTTCTAAATAGGAAGTAACTGCGTACATAGTTCACTATTGTTAAATATGCCACAGTCGCTTCACTATCCGAAATTACCTTTAACATATCAATCACTTTTTTAAACACATTTTTTCGGCAGCTCGAAAATTCATTTTGTCTTCAGCTTTTAAATCGGAGATCACCAATAGATTCTTTTCTTTGCAATAATCTCGAATGAGAATATGTAAATGGCTAGCGGATGCTATATGTTTTCCAATGGGTAGAACGATGGAAGGTTTTAGGAGTCGCGTTCGTAACTTTGTGCTGATGTGAACCATATCCTGCACATTGCCAGCATTTGCTATCAAATTTGCCCATCTGAAACCATGCCCAATCACTATTACTTTCATTTTCTGAAAGGGGCGACAAGACCTTTAATAGCCAATTAGCTCCATCCGCGGAAAATACAATGATATGTGTTCCTTACCTTTGAGCTTCTTTTTCCATGTATTTCCTTCTATCTACAACGTCTTTGGAAGTAAATTTATTATTGGTACCGTTAATACACAGGCAATAAGAAGATGCCGTCATCGATAGAGGCTGGGCCATTATAACATAACCATAATTCGCTTTTTGCCCACTTGCCCAATTATCAATGGGCAAATCGTTTGTTGAACATGGATCAGTTGCCCCACTTTCCCCCCCGTTCAAATCATAAATTAATTCATCATCTAACGAAAGTTTTGTAATTTCGAGAATCTTAATTTTTTTAGTTGACTAAGTAGTTGACGAATTAGACACCGTTTTTGATGACGTTGATGCCAATGAAGGTGGTATTGACGAAAAATAATGTTAATTGTCTGTGGTGTCTTGGAAACATCCTTCTCGTGATCAATATTTCACAAATTCTTCTGCCGTTGTCGTAAATGTTTGGCATTATACGACTACGACGCATGCCTACGTAAATAGAAGCTTTCATGCACTTCTACTAACTTCCACTAACTTCCACTAACTTCCACTAACTTCCTCTAACTTCCTCTAACTTCCACTAACTTCCGCAAACTTCCATGTTCTTGTACACTAAACTTCCACTGCGGTTTGCCCCTCGGAATAAACATACCAAGGAGATCCATGAGACGATGTTCGAAAATTTGAAGAAAACTTTACTAGCCAAAAGTCTTACAAACTGAACAGGCAAATGCAAAAAACAGATAGTTTCAACATAAAACATACGACATTGGTTTGAAAATAAATTTACATAAAGTAAAGTGCGGTGCGGTATCCTGAACGATATTTTCATAAGACCTTTCATTTAGGATCTAAATGAGCCACATTTTTTTGAATTTCGTCAGCAAGAAATGATGAATGGTTCGAAATATTCACCTCTCGCTTGTTTTCGAAACCTCTATTTTTAATAAGGCTGGAGTCCTGTTCATAATTACGCTTGTGTCAATCAATGATTAAATTAACATTTTCAGAATAAATAGACTGGTAGCAATAGTATATTATTTAAGTGACCTCCTAGGTCTACCGATCTCACCTCCTTAGACTTCATCCTGTGGGGAACGAATAAAAATAAATCATCGGGTCCTAAGTACATTACAGATAATCAAATCCGCATACGCAACGCCAATTTGTTTCTCTAAACTTCACAGCAAGTGAAAAATGTCCAGAGGCAACATTTTAAGGTTGTTATAATTTCGCTGGCTCAAAAGTTTCACGCATCATCCTTCAATAATTATTGAGCTTCATAATTTGTTTTAAAAATTTACTATACAACGTTTATAGATGTAAGAAGAAATTGAAAAGCCGTTAAGGCAATACCTTTGATGAAGTTTCCAACTTCGACTATTTACAAAATCGATTGTTAGTCGTGTTCAAAATGTGGGCCAACGTAGAAGGAACATTTTACTGATATAAAGGTAAATGATAGTGACAAACCATGGTTAGCCGTTTATGTCTCAAATACAGTCCACAGCATTTCTCAAGATAGTTTATCACTCTTGGAACACAGTAATGACAAATATCTTAGTATTGAAAGGGATGTTTAAGCCAAAAACCAGTTTAATGAAATCAGACTTATCGCCAGCTGAGGGTTGTCCATTATATACTCTAATAATTCCAAATAGTATTTAAACAGGCACATTTTGATTTCTAATTTAGTTTACTCTGATGATGGCTAGCTGAAAGATCCTCAGTACTTCAACAGTATGTATAGTGAGTAAGCTTAATTGTTTCTTATTTATATTGATAGAGTTTTTCTTTATCTTCTCAGCATTTGTTCGTTCGAAATCGAGATATGAATACAGATAATGTCGCGGAGATATTTCTATATTTAATGAGATTGTTCGAGATATTCAAGTATTTATTGATCCTGTCCTGAATATATCGACTTCGTACATTATGAAAATTGTTGTATTCCATTTAAGAAAGACTCAATGATACCATGTGTGTCATAGTTGTTTACATGATCTGAATTGCAGTTTCTGACAGGTTGGTTGAAGTTGTCAATAATTGTTCATAGATTGCTCCAGAACTGATATTTCTACTTTATACATGAGGTTGAGGATCCGAAAAAATTTGTATCGCATTTCAGAATGATTCAATAAGATCATTTTTGTCATACCTTTTCTAATCATACTCTCTCCACATAGTAGAGATGTACGTGTCACGTATGGCAGCCCCTGTATTATCCCTCAACAGTATAATGAAAATGAGTTAAATTGTTATCCCTAAATTCATTATTGAATATCACGTGCTTTGTAAGGGCGCCCTTATAATCAAATTTCAACAAATATTTGTCAACTTCTATTTCAGCAGCTTTTGTGTAACCTACTACAGGGAGAATCTGAAGGAATATATCGATAAGCAAGGAAGTAAATAGCTAAGCGGTACTGCTCAGGATGCTTGCTTACTTTCAAATGAAAGCAATTTGTTTCTCTATACAAACAAATTTAACGAGGACTAAACTGAGATTTCAGATTATCATCTGAATGAGGTTGGAGCGTGTTTTCTATTTCCTTTTAATGGGGTCTATGTTAGATGAGGTGATGGGAAGGTAAATCAATTACCCCACTCTCTGAATGAATTTTATGATATCAGTCTAAAATGAAGATGATTTCTATGTCAGAACGATTTCATTGAAATGATAACAATACATCAAAGGATAGTTGAGGCATACTCGTATATCGGATTCGTTTCTTCCAATATTATTTCTCTAAATTCGCCTAATCTCAATTTATTTTGAAATGTGGATTGGATAATAGGTGGGATTCTAACCGACATCCCTGTATGTCTAGTAAATCATTCATACATATTATCCTATTCCATGGCAGTCATACTTAGTTCACTTGTTTAGGTACATTCATCTTAAGTTGTACCGTTTTGAAATGGGGAGTGCACATATATTATATGTAAATTCTCGGGAAATAGGTCACATTAACATATACATGTTTAACATATTTTTTTTGTCTTTACGTACGTTTCGGTCTAACGACCATCATCAGAAGACGTTAAAACACCAATTCACATTAGCTGAAGTGCGGCATTCTTTGAAATAATTGAACTAAGTACTGGGCGTCTATATCGCATTTATTTCAATTGAAAATATCTTCGTCTCAACAACGAACGAACTTTAAAAATTAAAATTGTTACACTTTGGAGGGAAAAGTTATGTGTATTAATAAACCACTACAAAGTAATGTTCCTATTGTTGAAGGCGTCATTACTAGGGAAAGAAGCAAATGAATCTGAACTCCCTTTGCATCATGTGGGTATGAAGTTAAACAGATGTGTTTGAAATATGTATGACTACGATAGCAAAGGTCTTAGCTATATAAATAAATTCATGATTTATTGTAGCGGCTTTCTACCTGTACATTATTTTAACATTATAGAGGAATATGTAGAAATTTGCAAGTATGTAATTGAAATTTTTTATACATTGAACTTAATGACTGTACATGGGTTGTGTGAGTAACATACTTAGAATGACGTTTTATGTGAATGATCTCCAGAATAGATCATTCATCATAATTGGTTTCTGGACGGATTACGATAGCTGCAAATCAAATTCGTGGTAACTTAAATATGCCCCATGTATATACATCGCTAATACGACGGTGTCAAGCTTGTATTGCGGGTGCTGGTGGGCACTTCCAACATTTGCTATAGCTTTGATAATACTTGTGTTTTCTGTATGACATTTTTTCATTGAATGTTTTACGCATAGCTATCGCTTACTCCGGTCCTTTTATAGTACAAATTTCATTTATCCCAAAGGGAGCTATTTACCGATATGATGTAAGAATGGGTTTTTGTAGCAAAATAATGACTTAATCTAAAAATCTGATTATTTTTAATATTAGTCATTGGCGCAACATATATATTTTTTGAAAAGGTTCACCATGTTGATGATTCCACGCCACTTGTTTTCACATTTTGCTTTACACTAGATAGTAGCTATTAATAGTGACATTTGTTTTAACAAATTTCGGAACAATCTTTCCAACCGTTTGGGAGATTAAAACAAAACTATATTTTCCCTACCCTGAATATCAACACCCTGTATCTTTGTAATGTGATATGTTGAGGAACAAAATTTAATTGAATATAAACTTTGTTATGGCAAGAAAAATCCGGAATCAAATTTTTTACATCTACTTCTGACTCAACCTGTACATTCTATTTGATTTGATTTGAGAATTTTAAATATCTCGTGGGTAAATGTGTTCTATGAATTATTGAATAAATTTATAGTTATTTCATGCTGATCACACAACAGCTTGGAATGAAATAAAACATTTTTCTCAAATAAAATGGGCTTGGATGGAATCGAGGATACATACGTCAATTGCAAAAAATATCATTTATGATTTCATGACCAACCCTAGACTCCAACGTGGAGTAAGCCGCTGAACAACGGAAACATTGATCCACCATATTATATTATACAAGATTATGCCTATAGCTCCTTCCTCTCACTATATATTTTGGGGCTTGCGTGCATCGCATATCGTTAAGGTACGTAATCACGGATATCTAATATGAACTGTACACATCAAAACATCAAAACTCATTGAAGTCGGAATTAGTTCAGAACCTATATCCTGAAACTTGTGTGAAAACAGCAGCGAAAGTTGGCAGCCGGAGAGCTCGCCAGCGGCCAGTTTGAATAATTTTTTTCATTTTTTTCTTGTATTACTTGGAATATTGATTGTGTGCACGAAATTTTTTTTCATGCATCGATTGGAAGAACTTCAGAGGATATGCCCCCGGCTTAAGAATTCATTGGGCCCCCGTCAATATGGTGGAAAATGAATAAAATCCATTATTTTTTTCAGGTTTATCTTTTATTACTCAGGACAGCGATCGTGTGCACAAATTTTACTACCACACATCGATGGGGAGAATAACGGAGAATATAGTTCTGAAATTAGAATTCATTGGCCTCCCGTCAATATGATGGAAAATAAAACCATTATTTTTTTCAGTTTCTCTTGTATAACTCAGAAGACTGATCGTCTGCACAGAATTGTCTCCAACGAATCGATTAGGAAAATTACAGAAAACATGAGTCCGAATTCAGAATTCATTGATTATCGATCATCTGAGTAATACAAGGAAAACTGAAGAAAATAATGGTTTTTATTTATTATCCACCATATTGACGGGGGACCAATAAATTCTAACTTCAGAAATATATTCTCCGTTATTTTCCCAATCGATATGTGGAAATGAATTTCGTGCACACGATCGCTGTCCTGAGTAATATAAGGTAAAACTGAAAAAAATAATGGATTTTATTTATTTTACACCATATTGACGGGGGACAATGAATTCTGAATCCAGAATTATATTCTCTGTTATTTTACCGATCGATGTGTTAAAGAAAATCTCGTGCACACAATCAAACTTCTGAGTAACACAAGGAAAACTGGAAAAAATAGTGGTTTTCATTCATTTTCCGTCATATTGACGGGAGGCCAATGAATTTCAACTGCAGAACTATATTCTCCGCTATTTTCCACACGATCGCTGTCCTGAGTAATACAAGATAAAACTGAAAAAAAAATGGTTTTTATTTATTTTACACCATATTGACGGGGGACCAATGAATTCTGAATCCCTGTTATTTTTCCAATCGATGAGTGCAAGAAAATTTCGTGCACACAATCAATCTTCTAAGTAATACAAGAAAAAATTTAAAAAATAATTTTAACAGACTGCTGGGGGGCGCTTCTTGGTTTATGTTACTTCTATGGATGCGATTTTAATTCGGGCATCTTCGACTTTACCGGCTGCCAACTTTGGCCGCTGTTTTCACACTAGTTATCCTGAACAGGTTCGGTGTCTTTTAAATAAGTCAGATGATTCAAAAATGAGAGACAGTGAAGACGGACTAATTACTACTACTGCGTCCTTTCTCGTCTAAACTCAAAATAATATTCGATTTGGCTTCGAACGATTAAAAATCAGAAGGCATTGATGATGTTACCGCTATATCATGGGTCGGGCTGAGCGAATTAGACGCGCAGAACCGTTAAACATAACAATCGTACTCAGCAAGTTTAGAACTCTTGTCGAGTTGGCTCTGAGCAGGTTTGAACTTGTTCAGAGCTTTGGGGAATACGAGACCTTCGGATGTATCCTACTACAATAGCTGTTTATTTAATTATCTTTTGAAACCATACAATGCGTCTGGTTTTCTCACTAACTCACCAGACTCTCATATACACCCCTTATATAAACTCAAACTGTATATTCATTTACATTGGAATGTTAATGACAGAAGCTCAACAGTTTGAATTAAGACGAATTCGAAAAAATAACCCTACACTTGAAATTGATTGTTTGAACACTTGGAAAGGCGAATATTGAAAGAACGGCTATAGAATAGTAGATAATAATGAATAAGAAATTCGAATTTGGAAAACCCAAAGAGTGTAATAAAAAATGTAACAAGAGTGATTATGTTTTTTCCGATGTTTGATTAGAGTGAGCCAATCGAGAGAATATGAATGGAATGAATCCATCGAAAATTTAAAAAATGGTTTATTCCAAATATGTGTCGCAAACAACGTTGAAATAAACGTGGAAAATCGACAAGCGGTTAGAAAATGTTTGAAGGAAACTAATGCTTTGAGACGGCGAATGCCAACACTCCATCGCTGCCTTACACGAGACTAAACGAACATTATAGATATTCGCCTCGTGACGTCAGACATAAAAAACTGAACCCTCAAGATTATTTTGGACAGGTATAATTTAGTAGTATGAAAAAACGGAGGACAATTGGAAACAAACATAGAAGAATAAAATGGAACTAATAAAATTGAGATGCAGGGGAAATGTACATAAACATAAAATGAATTATAATTTTATTGATAACGGGACCTGACCAAATTAGGACAAACTTGAAACAATTACAAACAAATAACTAAATCACCAAAAATTCCGAAGATTGAAAGTGTGTGAAATTTACATATAGTTGTATTAGAAGTGATTTTAGCACGTTTGTTCCTAAAAAGCCGCATTTACGGTGCTAGGATGGCGGAAAACTGGTTTTAGATTTTGATTTGGAACCTTCTACTAGTCAAAATACCAACCACGTTATCGTTACCAAAATGTGAAGAATTTTGTTTCCAACACTTAAGTTCAATATTTTTTTTGTGTGGGACCAATATCTCGCGAGAAAAAAAAATACAATCTTTTCCTATACCTACGCCAGAGGAAAGGATTCTACCTTTTCGGTTTAGGAATTATCTAATGACCATTAACCACTGAGCAAAAAGAATCGCACGGGCTAATTTTTTGATGTTGAACTGCTATTTTACTGTACTAGTAGGTAATTGCGATTTAATATAGATGGAAAATATGCACCAGTAATAAGTTTTCTTATTGAGTTGAGTCGTTTGGAAATATCCGTCTATGAAATAATGCTCCCGACTTGCTTTAATGCTTTCAGTTGAGCTCATCAATTACAAATTATAACGATTCATTAGGATCGTGTCGTGTTGTATCGGTTCATGACTTGCCAATGTTCATTCGTTCGTATGTAAAATAAAGGGATAGGGACAGTTATCATTATCAATAAATAAGTATTGAAATGGGCCTGAAAGACATAAAGCAGATACTTACAAATAACATTAAGGTGTGCATTGGCTCGGATAGCTTTATGTAGTCTGGCTGGTCCCACCTGACACTGATATTCTGCATCGTCCTCGAGAGAGGCGTTGCTCACTCGAAGGTTGTATATTCCGTGTCTTCGGTCTCCGATCACAGAATATCTAGGGAATCCAGGGATTACCGACGAGAAACCTGGAACAGCATACAGTTTCAGCAATCTACTACAAACATTGCCTATTACATTTATAATGAAATCTTGTTTGGAAGATCAGTCAACTGATGGAAACTGAGAATTTCAGGATTGAGTCAAGAACGGAAGCTGTGCGTATATTGGAAGATTTGTTCTAAAGAACATTGAATTCTCTGATACACTTAATTAAATATACATAAATTCATACTCTAAGAGCCCAGTATTTCGATCTCCGAATAAGGTTGCAAATAATTTTATTCGCCTACTAAAAATGTATTTTCCATGTTTCATTTAACCATTGATTAATATATAATCAATGATTTGACGAATAGCGTTTATTCAATATAATTAGTTATGTAGCAAATATTATTAGGCACTGTAGGTGCATTGTATCGTCGTGGTTACCAGATATTAATGAACGAATACAATCACTTCATCGAGGTTTCCTTCGTGGGTTCGGATATTCAGTACAAAAATATGGAAATAAAATGGACAAAAAATATCTGGGTAGGTAGTTACTTTTTGGTTCCAGTCACATGAGAACAGAAATAGCATAGAGATTGATGTTATTTAATTTCCAATTATAAAACTTAACATCAAGTGTATTTTCTTAAAGTAATGTTCTTTCTGAAATCATCAAATATCATGAATGCAGAAAAATTTCGTGTATTAATATAATTCACACACTCCTGCTGAAAATCTATTTAACTCAGATTCGAACAAGAAACGTATTTTAGGAAAGGCGTTCTCCAATATCATTACTTGGTATGAGATGTAGATTGCACAGCATATTATTGTACATAGCATGTGCTATTCTTCAAACATATGAACAGAAAAATGAAAATGTTTTCGTTAATGAAGGAGATATCGAAGACCATGCAGTTGAGGATATGAATTCAGTTCTGCCAGACGATCCTAATGAAAATGATGGTTTTGGAAGAGATTAAGAATATACAGTATACAGTATTCTAATACGTAGTTATACTCGTATTTGTTATGAAGTTGTTTGAATAATATATTCATATAAATTGATTTTTAATGAAAAAACTGGATAAGAAATTAAATATGAATCACTTATACTAAACAGACAACAAATAGCGAAAGCAAAAGGTCCATACTATATTTCTTGTACACTTTTGTAATTTATTCATTTCTAGCTGTAAGTGTACAAGTTCATACCTTACTTGAACCTGGCATATTTAACATTAGAGGAATCCTACCATTGTACGTAGAAACTTGAGGTGGTATAAACTTCTCCATCTATCAAATTAAGCTAAAAACGTAAATGAAAAACTGAATAATTGAGATAGAATTGAAACACACTTATTTGATTCGAAATAAAGGCACTAGGGTTTATTACAGATAATATCCATTCAACAGAAAAGATAGCTAAAAAAAAAGAAAAGGAATTTGACGGGATAATTACTTTTCGCACTGCTCACAGAAGTGAAAACTGACATTATGAAGTAACCAATTTATTTTATGTTATCTTCGAATTATTGTAGCATCCGAAATTACAATTTTATTATTTTTGAATGAAAATTAATTTAATTAGTTTTTCTTTAGTTTTCACAACTGTTAGCATTTCAATCAACAATTATATACATTTTTATATTTAATAATAAAGAAACGTATAATGGGCGGTACAATCCCTGTAAAGAGTATGGATGTAACCCGATAATCATTATAATAAATACACATTATTTTATTTTCAAAACATATTATTTATTGATATTTACATCGATGTAAATGAAAGTAATGTTAAACAGCATTTTCTCCATTTGCGTCGTCATTATCGGTAACTTCGACGATACTTGAATTATTAAATTAGATCCAAGCATGAAACATACTGCGGAATCAGGCATGCTCATAAATAAAAACAGGCTACTTTTACCGATCACACATAATTTAATTATTACTTTTTACTCTGTAATAATTAAAGTATGAGTTGTATTGCAAAAAAGGTCCATTTTTTCAGTTAGCATAAAAATACAACTTTCGTCTGCACGAGGACGGAGGTTTGACTAAATGAATATCGTCGAGTATATGCGTGCTGTTGTAGCTGTATAAAGTGTATAGTGTTTATATGCAGTGTGTACGTATACCTGTCCTGTATACCGTAATCGAGAGCACTGGCTCACACAGGCAGGCTCACCAACACCGACTCACATACGCACACGTGTGTAAGCGTATAGAGAGACTGCCTGACGCCTGACCCGAGTCCCGCACGGCCGCAGTTGCGCACGCAGCAGTAAACATAATACCTAATATATATAGCTGCAGCGTGACGGGACGTGACGGACTCATAGTTTTACCCCTCATCTGAAATAGCCCAACGCGCCTAAAGAAGTTTTCACTTCAAAAATTGTTTTGTTCACTAGTTTTTTCATGAAATTCATAAAATATTGGGTGACTAAGTTTGATAAGATTCTTAACTTTCCCTCATTATACCTTTTACACACTACGAATCCAAAGTTTATTGCAGTTGTTATTGCATTTCAGCATCTAAGTCATCTGCAGGAGCATTTTATTATTCGTTCATCCAAATTAAATGAAAACATTGTCGAACATAAGAAGTTTCTATCAAATGCATCGATATCTTGTGTCCATAATGTCTTGTGTGAATTCGTTGTAACTCAGTTCAATGCATTACCAGCAGAGCAATCATTTCCTTTTATAACCCAGTTCTGATTAAAATAAATATCATCGAGTACGTCATGTTTCCCGAAGAGAATTAATTAAAATGAGTTGCCAGAATATTGCAATTCTACAAGCATTCTTTGGAATACCGGTAGGTAATTTCTTTTTCGATAAAGATGAAAGTATTTGATTACTTTGGAAACGATAAGAGTTAATAAAAGTGGAAGAGCTGTACAGAAATTAGAATAATCTACAGCAACCGTCTTTGATCTCGTAAAAGTTACTTTCACATTTCAATCTAAAGGATGGAAAATATTTTCATATAAGAACTGTTTTTTAATGTTTCAACTTATAACGCCATTTCAAACGATTTTACAAAGACGTGACATAAAGGTATATTTTGAATGCTTCGGCTAATACAAGTAAACAAGTGAACTGCTATGTAATGATGTAAGTAAATGATAATGTTTGGGACATCTTTGCATAGCAATTGAATAATAGTGGGATAAAAACCTAGCAGTCTTCTTTCAATTTTCGAAAATTGAAATTCGAGTTCCATCCTAATTTTATCTGTTTAGAAATCTATTGTCTTAAATTCACTGTGATGTTTGTCTTCAATTTGATCTGTTTCAGTTTCAATCATAACGTCATTTTCATTTCGGTTCCAATTCTTTCTTTCCAATTAGAAGACAATACTCTTGGTACAGGTCTCCCAGTCCATCATCTATAAGGTTTATTTTTGTTTATAACTGAATATCTTCCTTCAAAGTTGTCACTAGCCAATTTCTGGTGTACTGACCATGAAATGTTCACGCACAATGAATGTTTTATTCACGTATATAACATATTACCAAAATATGTCAAAGAGTCTTCCATTATTCTGTTTGCTATAGAGAGTTTCAGCATATATCTTGTTGTATATTCCAACATTTCATGGAGTAATACTTTATACATTTTGTCAGATTCGCACGTTAATACCGCGTATATAACTGAAATCTCTGAAAAATTAAGCTAATCGCGCTATAGAAGAAGGGTCAGATGAGTTTAATCTGAGGAAGAAGGCATGTGGAAGAAGGAACAAATTATTCAGATTACGACAGCTATATATATTACCTTTTTCTGAAATGTTTGTGTAATTTCCATTCTGTAATTTATCAAGTCAGAGGTGGAAGTAGATCTTTGGTTAGGAGGGGTATTACAAACTGATGAGCTTGAATATTCAACTGTCAGAACGAGTTGTATTTCATTACATTGAATTTATGAATGGACAGAAGACCTTTGGGGGAATTAACTCATATACTCCCTTCTGAAACCGCCCTTTGTTTCAAGTAACATAACGTTTCTATCAGGCATAGCTACAAATACGGTTGAACTGTGTTCACTGAATAGCATTTTCATTACAAACCGATTATCGTTGCTAAAGTTATTAAAATGAGAAGGCAGTTTTACTTCCGTCCACATTATAGTGCTATCCTCTATTATAATCCCTGACTAATAACTTCAAAAGTTTGAAAGTTCCATAATGTGTATTTTGGTTCAAGCCAAATGAATTATTTTAACACGAACCTAGCTCAAGAAAGCTGTGTTCAAAATGTTCTGACCTGGCTGCTTCTTTGGGCTAAAATTACAGATCTGCGTGCCGAAGCTACTACGTAATGAATACTGTTGCATTCTTGGTCACGATCAAGTTGAATGTTTTATTAACTTGATAAGTGCGTTGTTACAATAGCTTAGATCAAAGTGCTATGCTTGACCCATTGGTCTAATAACTGGCAATTGCTTGATGAATAGTGGTTGATATTTCGAATATCAGAAGATGCATGATCGCTGAACTACTGACTGTTGCTTAAGTTATATCAATAATTGAAATAAGCTTGTGTGTTTCTATATGTTTTTCTATAGAGATTATGTACCCACGTACATAATATTAACAGCATGTACAATATATTGGAATGACTGTATTCAAATACGATCTGAATATACCGCCTGAAGATGGCGTAATAATGTTGAAACTCGAGAGACGGAAATTAAGTGATATCAATATAGTAGTGTTTAATTTTACAATCAGAATTTTATTTCTTATTGTTATGACATTCTGTTACCTAATAGGAAATCTTACGTTGGGCTTTATTCGGTTTTATTATATGAAAACTTTACGTTGCTATGTTTTGTAGGCAAACAAATATTTGTCCTTAAATTCAGAAAATATGGCTCAGAAAAAGTGATATACTCCAATGCAGTTAGATCTTTCACCTCTTCTTCGCAGGTGATCTTCTCATGACTGGCTTTCAATTAGATTTCTGGACAGGAAGCCTATAGTTTCCATTGAGGTTTCCACGGTGATGGCTGCGATGGATTGAATTTATAAACACTAATACGGAAGTGATTAGCAACAATATTGCATCACGTCTCTGAATGAGTGATATTCCAAAACTCAAAACTGCAGTGAATCTGTTATAACCTAAACACTGTTTTCCAACAATCTGTTTAATGGAATTGTTAAACGAATTAATGAAATAATTGTAGAGATATCTCTCTACATATCCAAATTTTCTTTCATACATATTCTAGAAGCAAATGTAATCTTTTGCATCACTCACATACACACATGAATCCTCTAAATACATGAAAAATAATAAGTACAACAAAGTGAAATTATGTAAAGATCTTACCCAACGCGAAGCCATCTTTCGTCCATTGAACCTGTCCTCCTAAATTAGCTACCTCACATTCGAGCATAACTTCTCCACCTTCTTGTACTTTGACATCTTTCGGTTGTACTCGGAAATATTGTTGCTGAGCTCTGCATACACTTATGGTTGTGATCAGGAAAACTGGAACAATAAAACGAAAATATCACTATTTTTGAAAAAAATGGTTTAATCCGAGAGGTGACTTAATCTCGTCAATACTCGTACGTTTCCTTGAACAGTATAATACAATACCCAACAATACCATGCAATACCATAGACTATCACCGTACAATACTCGACAATAACGTACAATACTCATGAAATTCGTATACAGAATCTCTATAGAAAATAGAGACTGTTGGTCAGTTCAAGTGTTCGATAAAATCTAATTGAAACTTCTAGAGAAATTTAATGCAGAATGAAAAGTGGTAAGTAAAATAACCCTTACTACAAAATTAGTATAATTAATGGTGGATTTATACAGGTACAGTTGGGTCGGGTAATGTTTATCGAAGTGTCATAAATTCACGAAAGCATTACAATAAATCCAATTACATTTTCTTGGTTCATCCGTAAATCGAGATTCTTCAAACGTTCATAAAATTTTAAGTACATGTTAAGAATTATCTAATACATGCACACCTGAATTTGTACGAACTTCTGAAGTACAGTTTATGAAATTATCGGGTCGAAAGTCAGACATTTCAACACGTGAAGTATAGAACCGCACGACTATCAAAACCAATGTCCTTGATCAAACCATCAAAGTTTTAGATGGATAGCAGTCTCATTTCGCTAAATTTCAATAAAAGACTAATATGTTACAGTTAAGTATGTTTCGAATGTTATATCGAACCACGAAACCGATCTGATCTACAGTTTCAGAGTAATCGTAGGATAAAATAACCTGTCAATGTATTCGACGACTGAGGAGACGCAGCAACAACGCGTCATTTCAGTGTGAGTGGGTACCATCCATAGTGAAAGTATAAAGGTCTGTTGGAGCCTCCCTACCATCGTTTCTCGCGCTAGGTGACGTCACCTATCTCCTCCATTCACAGCTTTGTTCTCATCGGCTCGTCGCCGGCACGTAACAATATCATATTATTCCTCGTCAATAACATTAAATAAACGAACGATCAGTTTGCACTCGAATTTTAAAAAGAGTAGAAGGGAGGCTCCAACATACCAGGTTTATTGTTTGACTATGCGTACCATCGGCCTGAAGTGAATACACACATTATGTATAACCATAGCCTACTAGAATAGAAAGCCGGTATATTGACTTGGTGACGCCCATAACATAATATGATAAATTCGGGCTCATCGAACCGACATGCCGCTTACGTACATATTTTTGGCGGTTCGAGTGCAGTGAAGAATTCGTTGGTCAGTCGATGAATCTATTCGTATTTACTTACAAAAAATACAATAATAGAATGAAGATTTATTTGAGTGGCAACAATCAACAAAATTGTAGTTTAAGAGAACTCTGACAATAGAAAAACGTGTTATTTGTTAGGTACCTAGTGACTTGTGTTATAAATAGTTTGTTTTACCGATAGTTCAGGAAGTTTAATCAGTTTTCTGGAGAATATCTTGATCTTCGAATTTTATTTTGTATCATTCTATATCAAACTGTCAGCTGAGTTTTGTGTACTCAACTACAAAAACAACTATGCAAAAAATCTTGATGATGAGTGCTGACACTATTCTGAAACATGATCAAACCATCACATGTGATACATCAGTGAGCGCAGAATGGGAAATCCCCTGAAAATTTGTATTGAAAAAAGAACAAAATCGTGTTTAAAGAAAGTTGGGGATGTCTGTTCGAAAACGGAATGTCAGACATTAAAACTAACATTACCATATTAAAGCTTACAAAAAATTGCATTGAAGAATTGATTTTTATTTTGTTCTGCTTTGGTGATAGGTATGATACTAGAAAAATAATAAAATTGGAAATCAAGATATTCCGTTTTCCGAAAATTACTTCAAAATCAAAAATGCTCTTCCTCGCACCTCGCACCATTTTCTGTTGTGTGTGGTTCGAGAAGGACAGCGTTACTCAAAGTAGGCTCTTATATATTTCGAATAAAATAATGTAGCTTGGTTACTATAGTTATAGAACTCTTTGGCGCCAAGAAATTCAGTAGCCAAACATACACAGTTAGGATGTTAATAATTTAAGACCCGACACACTGGGAGCAGGTTAATAATTTGTAACATTCTTAATAATAAACCAAAATTGTTTCTTGCTTACAAAATTGCAGTCCACTATCATTCAATATCCAATATTAAATGGTTCATCGAACCAAATTGTGAACAAATCAAGCAAATATACTGTTTTGTATTCAATTCAAGGAAGCTACCATGTTTCATATCCAAGTCGAAGCAACAAAGCCCTAGTCTGGCGCGTGCAAATTTCAATCCAAGCAACAAAGCGCTCTGTTCAGTGCAGCCTAACACCTGACCAATCGTCTACAAGAACAACTGATTATTCAAGCGGACCAGTACACAACAGAACAAACATCAAGTCAACGTAATTTCCGGTGAGCTTTCCTTATTCCTTTTTCCAAATTTATAGTCTAAAATAGCTGGGTTTTTTCATTGCCATTACTTACATTTGTACAAAACTCAAGATTTATTTTGAATATGTGTTAACGAAATGTCAAATGAAGAACTAACTTTAGTCAAATAACGAAGATTGATTGAAAAAAAATTAATGCACGTTTCAAACGCCGTGCAATATATACACAACTAGTTACAAAATTTTGCTACTCCTTCAGAGGTGGAAATTATTCAACTACTAATCCCTACTATTCCTTGGTAACTATGCAGTACTTAGTACTTTTAATTTTTCAGCAATTTTGAAGCGTAAGATGGAACCCACAGAACCTATAAATAGAAACAAATGCACAGTTTCCATTGATATCTATGCAATAAATAAGTAATCCAATTTATTGTAAAATGAGTAGATCGATTTTCAATAAAACTTGATTTCATCAATATTTCCCGGTATGATTCAGAAATTGCAACATAGAACCACTTAAAGAAATAGCTATTTATTTGAAATTTATAGATGTATTTTTTTGTGGCTTATTTCATTCTGAATCTCGTTTTAAATAATATGTATGTTCCATATTTTTAATTAAGACTACAATGCATTACTTATGACGATGTTGTGTTATTCATTAACATCTATGGTTATGATTCTATAGTTGAATATGCATATGTATTATTTGATAAGATCAGCTCTTAATAACTCAATAGTTCATTTCATGTGAAGTAAAATATTTTCACTCAATTATGCACTGAAGATTTTCCATTGATGAAATACAAAACAAATTGCAAATGGGAGCTTCATGGAAATATATATTCTGTATCTTTTTTTCTTATCTAATATAATTATGTAGGTATTGTTGCAGAATCATAAAAACCGATGAAACAGGATTGAAACTTAATAATTCATGAAATTCATGAAGTGGCTCATACAAATCAATGTAAATTATGCATATTCTTGTCCCTAATCACATGATCAGAATGATTTCAATCTGGATCTAATACTAACTTGAAACTGTCTAACGTATTGCAATCATTAACTAAACTGATTTTCGTATACCATGCGCTATCCCTGTAAGTAGTTATATATTATAATATCTATGTAGAAAGAGAAATGCCTACTTTGGATAATATCTTCACGTTTCTTGAACTGAAAAATGATGAGGAAAACTAGAGAATAGACATGAAAATACTAAAGCAGTTATTTTTGCATTTAGTACGTTAAGTGTTATTTTTTGACGGCATAAGAGAATGTGAATGTTAACGGTCAAAAATTCACTCAAATGTGTCATTTAAACACGAATCACAAATGAAATACAAACAACTTTTTGTACAACTGTTACTTTGAACTAATCGTTCATACTACTGTAGGATGAATTGAATGACCCAGTGAATTTAATTTGGCTTAATGAAATGATATTATTATATTAACACTTTGTTTATATCCAATTTAAACAATATGGGTATTTAGCTATGTAATCACACTAATAACTATCTCGATAAAAGAGTCAAATGTTCGCAGCGGGAAAACCGTCTTTTTCCTCGTCTGCCGTCTTCCTTCTAGGATGGTACCTGGTCCTCCGTAGACTCTGCTGGAGCATTGTTGCCAGATCGGTCAATTCCCACATTTCGGCCATCCTGTGAATCATTCGCCTCGGATGATAAACTATCTACTTCTACCCATGGCTTTATGTACTCGGTACAAGAAGTGGTTTTGATTGGCCCTTCATGACATACCTCTTTGGCTACGTCGTACGTATTATAGGGTTTGGCTTTTATAATACGATATGGACCCAAAAATTTTGGTTTCAGCTTGCATCCTGGACTAAACTGTGTTCGTTTTATTGCTACAAGAATATTTTCTTGTTGGTCGTCGTCGTAAGTTATATGTTCTTTTATTTTCTAATTGAACTCTCAATATCTGTTCCTTCACGTCTCGTCGCAGTTCGTCGCGGTTGTCATCAAAATTGTCTATAAATTCCCTTTCTAGCATTTCTTTAATTCTTATGTTACTTTTGTTTCGCATTTTCGTTCCCAACATCAATTCAAAAGGTGTTCTGTTAATGCTCCTATGGAATGTGGAATTTAGCACTTGCTGAAGCTGGTCAATGTATTTGTACCACTTCGCAGGCTCATTCAAGCAAAGTTTCGTCAGTACTAGAATTATCACTCCATTAACCCTCTCAACTTGACCATTTAATCTCGGTTAACCTGTTGTAACTGTATAATGTTGAATACCTTCATCACTACAGTAATCTGAATGCAGAACCTTTGTCGGAAATGATTCTAGAGGGATTACCAAAATTCTTTTTCTGTATTTCTAACTTTGTTATTAATTCTTTGGTCGTTGTGGATTTCGTGGCATACAGCCAGACAAACTTTGTGAAAGCAATAACAACTAAAATATGGTTACAACGTTTGCTGGTTGATTTCAGGGGTCCTAAATGATCAACATGATAGGTATCAAGTGGACTTTCGCCCTTCTCTATCGGGTTCAGAAATCCCTCTTTTTTACGATTTTTTCTATTCCCTAGAATATAGTGTATACAATTCGAAATACATTTAACTATTTTCGATTTCAACTCAGGCATAAAAAATTCTTGTTTTATTGATCTTTCAGTAATATTAGCGGCAAAATGCCCTTTTCCGTGTGTACTTTTTATTATTTCACTTTGCATCGATTTTTGTGTCACCATCAACTCTGATCCTTCAATAAATTTAAATAAAATTCCATTATATAATCGTTGTATTCTTTCTCCTTCAATATTTCCTAGATAGCTTGTATCTTCTCATCACCTTCCTGTGCTTTTTTAATTCTTGATATTATTCCATCAGCTAGAATAGATGCTACTGGATATCGACTAAGTGAATCCACCGCTGTTTCGGACTGTTGAGACTCAGTTGTTCAATCATGAGTCAACTACTCATGGCTCCGGTGACCTACAAGTTAGGTAACCGTTGACTGTGGTCTAAGTATAAAAGTGTTATTCAAACTGAAGTTGACAGCTGGTCAATTGAAACACGGTTAATTACAGTTGGTAGTACGAATTCTTCTAGACGCCCTTGTTTGACACAAAAAAGAACGCCGTTGGCATTGAAAATAGTTTTATTCATAAACAGTTGATATATAGTAAACATCGTTGAACTTATATACATCGATAGAATTACAAGATTTGTTTCTTTTCTGAAAAATTCTCGGGATAATGAACTAATCACGAAAACAAACTTTCAAATAATCTACTTTTTCCTCGACTTTTAGTGAAACCAGCTCTTCCAAGTTGCTTTCCATCATGGAAAAGAGAACACTGTATTTTACATCCAATATGCCTATCCTGGAATGTAACAGAACAGGGGTCTCCAATCAATAACCTCAAAAAAGAATCATGAATTAAGGTTGAAACTGAATTCAATGCAGAGTGAAAGCACACACAGATTAGGTTTAATGTTTCAAAATAAGTACTTACCGAAAACTGAGGAAAAGAATCAAGGAGAAGTTTTGATATAATTAACACGTGTTAGAAATATTTATGATAATGTTGAGCAATTGAAACATGTCAATTTAATACTCACATCTCTATTTATTCTCAGAATATTTCCTTAATTGTTAGTGGTAATTTACGTCACCAAAGCATTTTCATAGGAAAAGATCTCAGTAGTGTAAATGGCATCCCATCCGTAACAGGTGCAAACAAGAAAATTTTCAATTAAAGACAGTAAATATGTTGGATTCCTTGTTTTCTAAACAATTTCTCCTTCAACTTCAAAAGGGGTGAAAAGGGGTTCCAGATTGGTCGTCTTATATTCTTGCCAAACTGAAGGCATTTGGTAGTACCAAAGATCAAAAGAAACAGAATTGTTAAGTAACATCAGGTGTACATTCTAAAGTATGATAGCTGTGTCAGAGAGAAGCAGAAACCGGAGATTAAGCATGCTGAGGAACTCAGGAGGACAGAAGCCGAGAAAAGTAATAAACTAAAGACGGAAATTTCAAGAAGTCTTATCAATTCAAAAAAATGTTAGTCTTATCATTTTACATTAAGTAATTGAATGAATATAACATTTTCGATATCATGTTTCCTTCATGTCTGGTGGAAGTATTGTGCCTCTCCAGCACCAGCAAGTGTCCCAAGTCAAAATCCACTGGTGGGGTTTATTCGCCGTTTTAACGAGCTATAAAATGATTGAACTATAAAAGAGAGTTGACACTGGATACACTATTACACTAAGGATAATAAGCAATCACCCTTATCCACTATTGTCATTACAGTATGTGTTTCAGCGGATGCCGAATTATTTTCGAAACGCATCGCTTCCATGCACCTCTCATGGGATTTTATGTGCACTTTGTTGAACAGATGTCTAGCTTGTGTTAATGGGTTCCTCAACGTGGTTATTAGGTATGATCTGATTTCATAGCAAATGTAATCCACTAGAAGGTTATCGCCAAATTCTCAATTTTCAAACCTACCACGAATTATGCCCATGTTAAAAATTGGGTGTCATGATTACAACCAGGCCAGCGATCGATGAAGTTTGTTTTTTTTGAAGTTGAATCGCAGATACACTGCGAATACTGAGAAAGAACGCATTACCGATTTTTGTATATTTCGGCATTTTTTCCTTATGGGGATTAATATGAGTTAAGTCGACAATACCTATACATTTTGGAAAGCTGTCGAAATAGCTGACGAAATTGTATGTGAAATTGGGCCTGCCGTTGACTTAGGTATGCATTAGAAGAAAGCGAGGAAGAAAGTCACAAACATCAGTATGAAACCACAAGCAAAATTGTAATATTAATAGCAGCATGTCTTTTGAGGTAACTGCGTGACTCGAATAAAACTAATAAAACATCTTTAAGACATTCAGGTGTTAAGGTAAGAAAGAACAAATATAATTTTTTTTCATGAGGTTTCATCCTAGGAGCATCAATATCGCCTTCATAGAGTATTTGATTATTTTGGAATCCTATTATATGAATAACAATGTGTCTATCATTTCGTAACATAGCTTTTATAGCATATGAGCCTCTATACTTTGTAATAAATTAAATTGTTGATTCCTGACGGCTTGTCTAAATTGACCATCATTACACAGTCACCAACAGAATTTTTATATGACTCTTATGTCGTTCATCATACATTTTCTTATTTTACGGCTGTAACTTAATTACGAGCTTAATTATTTAATTCGCAAATTTATCTCTAATTTCTTGTAATGATAATGATTCTCCACATTTACACGACTCTGAACTTGAAAAAATCTCTCAAATTGTCTCGGACTGGACTTACTTCATTTATTCCGAATGATAATTTGTATGGAGTTATTAATAAAAACAAATCCTACCTCCATTAAAACCTCGTTCCTTTGGCAAACATGGGATTAATTTGGTTAAGTGTATTCTATTTGGGGCCTCTTGGAGACTCAGTGGCAACCACAATGTGTGTAATGATTCATTTGATTTTCACAACTTCCAGAGGTAAAATAACTTCCTCTATCTCTGATATTTTCATGAAATCTACTACCTATCACATTCAAATTTCACTTTATCACTTCTTTGGTATTAGTGGACATGGAAAAACTTGCACTTCAAACAATTACTTGTATGAGTGTTAATTCTTGTTTTATGGTAGGAAACACATTATTAACTCTTGAGTATATCTATTCCTACTTGCCTAACTGATCGTGCTAAGTATTTACAATCGTTTGTTCCATACACCTTGGTATAAAAACAATAATTGATTCTTAACTTTTCAGTAAACTAGCTCATTTTTCAACTCAACACACACGTTCAGGGGTTAGAAGTTGTATATCCTTAATATCAGGATCTAAACTTTGCTCTAACGCAAAGTCTGTTCAAAACTATTGCCCTCAAGTACCAAAATATGCTTAAAGCGCATCTGATACATGCCCCATTTTTTCATTTGGTTGATGCTTTATGGTATTTATGTGTAATTCTCACAAACATTACCCATCTCTTAATACATGGCACATCTTTTCTCGACAAAGTTGAACGCAAACTGCCACAATTGGTAACAATTTTAAATTCTATTCCTTTCAAGTACAAATGAAAACGTTTTATAGAACAAATTATTGCTAAACATTCTAGTTGGTACCAACGTTTGCAGTCAATTCACTATTCAATTCACTATAACAAAATATGGATGCAAACTTTTATCACTTCGTTTCTGCAATAAAATTCCAACTTTCCCAATACCACACGACTACACGCATTACAAGGTAACTCAGTTAGTGCATTGGAAGAATATAATGTAGAATAAGGGTTTCGAAATTAATTTAGACTGCTTAAATAATTCTAATTCACCTTTATCAATCAGCATATTATAATATTGCACGCTAATAATTGAAAAATCCATAATACGTTTTCGAAAATATGATATCAAACCCATAAAACATTGCCACTACATTTTTCGGCTTGGGACTAACACCCTTGCTATTAATTATATATCCCAGATAATCTATTCCTCTTCTCTAAATGAATATCGATGTCCTCAAATTAATATTCAAATGTTTGATTGATAATCTATAATATCTAATTTCAAATTATATAAAAAATTCTCGGGAATTAGGTCACATTAACACTCTGTTATAAATGTTCGTCTTTACGTACGTTTCGGTCTCACGACCATCATCAGAAGACTTATTTTGTTAAAAAGGGGTTAACTAAAACTAATTAGCACAAGCGTCCATATCGCACAATCTTCAATCAAAAAGCTCACGCCGTCGAAACGAACAGAACCACGAATAATCGAAAATTGTATCGTTAATATTAAGTATAGATTTTTTTGTAACAAGAAACCATTGTTAAGTAATATTCTCATAATGTACAAACGCATATTGCTATGGTCTCAAAGCAACTGAAGTTCTAAGCTATTTGTTTGTAATAACAAGACCCAGATGTAGATTTATGACGTACTTGAAAAGGTGTTAGACCTGCATTGGAATTTAGTTTACTTTAAGCGTTCTTCCTAAAATATACTTTTAACATTATAAATTAGTCTTCTGATGATGGTCGTGAGACCGAAACGTACGTAAAGACGAACATTTATAACAGAGTGTTAATGTGACCTAATTCCCGAGAATTTTTTATATAATTCATACTGGGTCAAGAATCTTATTATATTTCTAATTTCAAAGTTAGTAGATTATCAACCAAAAATTTACATACTAATTGGAGTATATCGACATTTTTCCGTGGAATCGAAGCAAAACATCAATGTATAACATTATTTTCCTTTTCTCTAATAGATCCTTAAACATCAAATGGAAAGGTACTAGAAGAGTTTCAAAATCCATGTGGTATTTTAATAAACTCGTATTGACCAGCATATGTTACAATAGAAAAATGTGCACTTCCTTCCTCTACTTGTACATTCAAGATCTGAACGAGTAAAGTACTTTTTATTGCATAAAGACCTGATCTGATCTTCAATCACTGATATTAGAAAATGATCACTTCAGTAATTGTTCTCATAATATGAATGTCAAGTAGGGCGAAAGAAAAATGGTTCCTGATTATATTTTTTCTTTCTAACCGATTCTAATAGACATTTGAAAACGATATTGCCGGGTGTGAACTAAGAACAGGTTCTACTTAATTATTATGAAATGTGCTTCCTGGAGCTTGCCTTGCTACCGCATTTAAATCACCTTAGATTTATCATCATTCGCTTCATAATCAATCATTAATAACAATAACTTATTATAGAAAAATTCATTATCAATTTTCGGAGAAACAGTATCGATTATTATATCTTTACCTAAACTGATTTTCAAATTTGGATTTGCTTGAAAATCTCTTTGCTAACAAGCAATCAAAACACAATGTATTCATTGGTCCTACATGAAATATTACATCAAAAGCTACAGCACATTGGCTTTATAAGAATCGTATCATTAATACCATCATTAAACGTACCTAAAATATCCAGCGGTTTTTTTATTAATACCTGCATAATTAAAATTAGATTCATATTATGGAGACATCCATTTTTTCATAACATAATCAGTTTTAACTAAAGATTGGATTACCGGATCGAGGTTCATACTTATCTAGTTATATTAATTATATAACCAGGGGCTGATTTGTCTGCGCATTACATTCTCTTCAAGCAACAATGTCGTTAAATTCGGTACTGGTTCATTCCGTGATTCTGATCCGCGGTTCCTCTGCAGACAATTTCCTTGATGTCAGTTGTAATTACACTGGTAACACGTTTATCGCTATCTTGCTGGATTAGGGCTAACATATGCCAAATGATCAAACTCGTGATCTAAAGAATTGTAGTTATAACATCTTTTTCTTTGTGGTGAACTAAATGTTGGAACCACAGATAATTCAAAAATTGATTATAATCCTATATTACGTGATGAAAATCCATTTTAAACTTGAATCGCCCAAGCATACACAATAATCATTATTGTATAGATGGGACCTACCACCCGGCGCCCACTGATAGAAACAAACTTGATACTATAGAGGTAATATATAAATTGAAGTAAAAAACGTTATTCTCACTTCAACATAGGGAATCAAAAGGAAAATATGCTGGTTAAACTTCCCCCGTTGAAATAGAAAAGCTATCAATGTTACATTAATTACAGTAATACACTGGATTGTATATACCTACACCCGATTTATCAACATCTGGCATTTTACTAAACATATTATGGAGCAAGTTGTTTTCTGTCAAGATATAAATACCGCTACAGAAACAAAAAATATCTAACGGGATTTTTCCTACTTTAGAGTAAATGGCCCACTAAGAAATCTACGGTCCTGTTGTATAATCATGAGTTAACCCGGAGTCAGGAGTGAACTGGAGATAAACTCAAAATTGATGTTTTACATTGAGGATTGAGGGGCCATCTATCAAATCATGGTTAACTCGTGGATTATATTATCTAACGATTTTTGTAGGTTAACATTGGTTCAAGTCAAATTTAACCTCACTTTTGGGTGTCAACATTGAATGTGAATTAGAGTTTGACTTTAAACTATAAAGTTTTGACTTGATTGAAGGGGTTAATCATGGATTGCAAAGAATTCCTCCAATAATCCAGGAAGTGAGAATATCATTTCTAAAAATGGACAGAAGAGAAATTTTCAAATAAAATTCCTCCTTACGAAACCCTCAGTGCGTCTAATACTCGGCGAAGTACAAGACCGTTCAAAATTTTAACAAAATGCTTCAAATAATAACTTCTGCAATTTTTACTTCTAGAAATTACGCAGCTCGGTTTTATCACAATTTATATTTACTATACTCATGTTACGTATGGAGTAATATTTATGCCTTTTGATTACGTTTATGTGAAATACTCATGATGCTATTATGTTATGTATATTATGCAGTTGTATTGGATAATCAATGGTCAAAACCGAAGTGCAGACTGGACTAGGATATAATTTAAATTTACCGTCTAAATATACTTAATGGTTGAAAAGTGTTAGGTTGGTAACGTAGTTCCATATGTACCTACTCATGTACTGTAACATGTGCTGTAACATTAGCAGAAAGATGTAGATTGGGGATATAAGATATACTGAGTTGATTTAATATTTTTGATAATTTCCCTTTCCAGAGAGACAACCTATAAAACTTAGGCGTCATTTAATGAATTTTGATCTATGTCAGATTGGAAAGAATCCGTTATAACTTCAATCGAGACTTCAATAAACATTCATTTCAACTCTAGGAACATGTATTTAGATGTATTTATTTTTCAACTAATTAATATTTCAGTGACTAATTGGAATACTACCTGTAAGTAATATTTTCATGCATTAGCAACATAATAATAGCTGCTTTATATTATACGGTTTGTGATATATCTTTTCCAAAATTCGACCCTTACATTTATCGCGTTTTTCTCAGCCCTAATTCAGGTTACGTAACCGGTGTGAAAACAGAAACGGTCGTCGCACCAGAAACGAAATATTTATGCGCCAGGTTGCCAAATGTTACTCCTCCGAAATGTTCCGAATTGATATAGCAATTCTAATGTTCTACATTGTTATGATGATAATGATGATGAATGAAAGTTTACACACTAAAATGATAAAAATATGATAAAGGTGCTTTCAATAAAACCATAAGATCATATTTCTCAGTTACTATGACAATCTTATACATGACAAAAAAAGGCGTATATGGAAATTTCTTCCTCAGTATATTCAGAACGAGCTGAGGAAACAAACTTATCCCATTTCAGATTTTGTGTATCAATATTTACCCTGATAACTACACCCGTATTTAAAATAATCTCCAAAACAGAGTTAACATATCGTTTCTAGAAATTTCCGTTTCACTGTATATTCAAAACGAGCTGAAAAAGCATACCCACCACATTTCAGATTTTGTGTACCAATATTTACCATGATAACTACCCCCATATTCAAAATAATCTCCAGAACAGACTTAATATATCGTTTCTGGAAATTTCCTTTTCACTGTATATTCAAAACGAGCTGAGAAAGCATGCCTACCACATTTCAGATTTTGTATTTCAATACTCTCCAAGAAAACTATAATTTTTCAGAAACGATTTATTAAGTGTGTGTTGGAGATTATTTTTAATACGGTGGTAGTTTTCTTAGGGAGTATTGAGCCACAAAATCTGTAATGTGGTAGGTATACTTTCTCATCTCGTTTTGAATATGCAATGAAAAGGAAATTTACAGAAACGATATATTAAGTCTGTTTTGGAGATTATTTTGAATATGGGGGTAGTTTTCTTAGAGAATATTGAGATACAAAATCTGAAATGTGATAGGTATGCTTTATCAGTTCGTTTTGAATATAAAGTGAAAAAGAAATTTCCAGAAACGATATATTAAGTCTGTTTTGGAGATTATTTTGAATACGGGGGTAGTTTTCTTGGAGAATATTGAGACACAGAATCTAAAATGTGATAGGTATGCTTTATCAGTTCGTTTTGAATATAAAGTGAAAAAGAAATTTCCAGAAACGATATATTAAGTCTGTTTTGGAGATTATTTTGAATACGGGGGTAGTTTTCTTGGAGAATATTGAGACACAAAATCTAAAATGTGATAGGTATTCTTTCTCACTTCATTTTGAATATAATGTGAAAAAGAAATTTCCAGAAACGATATATTAAGTCTGTTTTGGAGATTATTTTGAATATGGGGGTAGTTTTCTTAGAGAATATTGAGATACAAAATCTGAAATGTGATGGGTATGCTTTATCAGTTCGTTTTGAATATGAAGTGAAAAAGAAATTTCCAGAAACGATATATTAAGTCTGTTTTGGAGATTATTTTGAATACGGGGGTAAGTAGTTATCAGGGTAAATATTGATACACAAAATCTGAAATTGGAAAAGTTTGTTTTCTCAGCTCGTTCTGAATATACTGTGAGACAGAAATTTCCATATACGCCTTTTTTTGTCATGTATGTGATTGTCATAGCAACTGAGAAATATGATCTTATGGTTTTATTGAAGGCACCATTATCATATTCTCATCATTTTAGTGTGTAAACTTTCATACATCATCATCATTACCATCATAACAATGTGGAACATTGGGATTGCTATATCAATTCGGAACATTTCGGAGTAGTAACAGTTGGCAACTTTGCGCATAAATATTTCGTTTCTGGTGCGACGACCGTTTCTGTTTTCACACCGGTGGTTACGTATGTCTTTGATAATGGTCGAATCGTGGCCAAAAAGTGCTCCAGATTAGATGAAATTGAAGTGGACAAAGGTGATAATGTGAACTTCATTATAGTAGTAATCCATGTTTTCATTAGTTTTTTCCTAGGTTTTTCCTTTCTTGATTCAAGAAGCAGATAATACCCATCTGTACAGGGGGAAATGGGAGTATCCGAGTACCTGAGCATTGTAGTCAATCAATTTTTCATCAAACCCGAAATATGTGATATTTCGCAGGGGTTGTTCACTCGGGCAATAGGGGAAATTATTTTTAAACTTAATTTTCAATTAACTGTTTACACAATGGCAGTGATAATAATAGTGGTGCATAAACAATTTCTGTTGATGACATGGTTTTAGTATTTGGTCAATAAGTATTACAACTGGAATATAATAATATCAGAACAGTGTATATTCTTCACATTTTTTTCATTGAAATAGCTCATTTAGAGCATGCCATGTATGTTATAAAGTTTAAAGAGTTATATGTTTCTGAATGTTTAATCAAGTCACAAGTATATTCTACGTAAGTTTTACCTTAATTTTGGCTGTCAACTCTTAATGTAAGTACAAAATTGCAAAAGACCGGAACCAGGTCGTATGCCCTGGCGAAATCACACCGTCCGAGCTTCCGATTAATCTGACATCTCCCCTCATAAGAAACCAATCCAAATCAACATGCTCACACCCAAGGAAGATCAACAAAATCAGCTGTGCACATTGTCGTCAACCGAATCGACCTCCGAATCGACCTCCGAATCGACTTCGGAATCGACAGATCGCTGGTGAATAAAATGCATTCATTGATATTGAAAGTACTCTTGATAAGACTACTTTCAGCAAAATTAAACTGCTCCCTCCAAACCTGGCGTGGAAGGATCACAAACATCTTTAAACAAAAAATATCAGTCACATGAACTATAGATAATTCTTCTGGTAATTCCTCGGGTAATTCCTAATGATCGACCGATACCGATATTTTAATCGGTGATATCGGAACGTCGGCAAGAATTCACCGATATTATATCGGCTTTCCTAAAAATCATATTATATGGGGAAAAAGCTTTCTGTGAAACAGAGAACCACATTCAAACAACGAAAATTCTTTACAAGAAACGACAATACAAAAAAACTAAATGACAAAGAAGAGAGTAATAATAATAATAATAACCTTTATTTAAATAGCCTTCCCTCATGATATATACATCTGGAGAAAATTGCAAAAAAAACGGGAAGATTGTAATTTCACATGTACCTACCAGATGATCGAAGAGATAATATAATAATGTAATAATAGGTTGGCAACAATTTATATTATTAGATAGATTGTTCGAATGATTGAGACCTTCGAAAAAACAAGGAATTCGAAGTGGTTTTTCTTTGTTTCCTTAATAACAATGTTTGTATTGTTTCTGTATGAAACTGATAATCGCTCATAATGAATATAAATGTACTCTTGGGAATAAGAAGGTGCAAGATTATTCAGAATCTTATAAGAAAATATCAGTGTCAGATGAAAAAGTTCCTGTGATACAGAAAGTTATTGTAGGGACTACAACATTGACTTAACAGATACATATGGATATTTGTCATTAGAATTATCCTCATTCCTCGATATTTAATTTTTTGCAATAGTGATAATTTGGTGAAGTTAAATAAATATAATAGGTTCAGAGAAACAATAAACAAAGTGAGGTTGAATAATTATTTTATATACGTTGATTCTTATTTCCATTGAAAGATTACCAGAGATTCTTGAAAAGGAATATTCTTTCGGAATGCTTTTCAAAATTGAACAAGTTGACCATCTGGGATCTGAGCTGGAATCCTCCATATTTAATATTTATTATAAAATAAATTTCCGCCTCATCGATTACAAGTTTCTGGTTTATGCTGTTATACGGTTATAGCAAGGGTTATATACATATGTGTTGTTGTTATCAACAGGGCTCAAGTTTTCAAACATTTGATTTCAATTACCTCATTTTCATGAAGGATTTACTTCCATGAGTGTCTTATTCATTTTATTTATTTCTAGGTATTTACAAATTTGAATCGTTACGTGAAATTAGGGTGTCACAGTCGAGCTCACAGTTGACGCAGAGATTGATATCGTTCATAAATAATATGAAGGGGTCCTAGGATTCTCCCCTATGGAACACAAAGTGAAACATCTTTTTCATATGATACTGTATCACTTACTCTTATTCTTTGTTTTCGATCTTTTTAGTAATCATGAGCACGAACATGTTTCCGTCAATTATTTCGAATGCTCTTTTCAAATCACGAAAAGCTACTTCCGTATATCTAACTCAAATTAAAATTTTGGCAAGGATAATTGCAGCCTCACAAGAATACTTCTTTCGAAATCGTATCTGGCTTCTGATACTTTATCATCAGTTTCATACGTTCAAGAATTCGATTCTAGACAGCTTTTTCTAAAAGTTTCTCAGTGGGTGGTAGTCGAGGTGGTAGTGTATTATTATGACGGAGTTCACTAGCTTTAGTTCTTAGAATACTCAAAAATTATTAATAAATAATTTCCTGAATTGAAAATTCACTAATAGGGTTTCACAGAATCGTACTTCTCTGAAAAATTATAAAGCAAATCATTTGCTATTTGTTTTCATTACAAAGAAAGCTTAAAAATAAAACATTGCCGATTTTCAAAATCCGGACAATTATATTTGATTAATTTTTGACAATTTATATTTTTTTGGCCTGATTTAAGTGGTAGAGTTTTTGAATCAACAAAACTGACAATGTGCCATGCCACGTCATGAATGAAGAGATGTAGATAAACAACTCTACTTATTTTCACTGATGGCTCCGAAACTAAAATTATTGCTGGCGATGGTATCATTCGCGAGATCTGAACCTAACCCTCACTATTCCCCAGAGAAATATGAAACAGTACTACACCAATCGAAAATTTGTGCCTATGAACCACTGGGAAAAGAAATTCGGAACTACAAATTCACATTGAAATTCTTACGGATAGCTGAGGTGCAATACTAGCGAGAATCAATAAACAAGAAAAAGATCCTCTTGAAACTATTACTACAAAGCAAAAAAACCTAAGCCATGCAACAAACCCCAATACCATTAAGCTGCGTTGTGTAGAGCAATACGACATAACTTGAGGAAACTATAAGGCCGACGAGCTGACTCGCATGGGGCTCGATAATAGCACTGACACGCAAAAGCCTCAATATGATTTTCAAAAATAGCACTCTCGAAGCGCTGAAACAACAAATATTACTTGAGACTGTCTCAGAAGAACCTGACATCACTTACAGGCATCAACTACACGACACTATCAACTAAGAAAAAATGTTTAGTGTATACTATGGGGGTAGTTGATAACCAGCTGTGTAGGGCATACGAAGGAGTACCTGTCCTCGCCAACATTTTAGAGAGTTCATTTTGGAATAACTCCGGCCGAGTATGATTAGCTCTTGTTCATCCAACACCCGGTGGCTGGACAGCTAGAAACACACCGGAGGACTTCCACTACGCTGCCCCCTATGGAGGGGATGCAATGTTCCTCACGTGGACAAAGCGCACTGAGCAATGGTCCCTCGATCGGAATCCAGAACATGCAGAAAAATGACAGCTCTAGACTCTAGACATCTGGAATTAATGAAAAGGTGCGCTTGAGCATACGTTAAGATTAGAAAATTTTAATTTAGGATTTTTTCGACGATTTTTTCATGGCGTTGCCGCTTGGCTACTATAATCGGATAACTTCCAAGGGGCTAAATAACATATCAGGCAGGAAACTTTTCTTCCGGTAAGGAATAAGGTAATCTGTATTTTCTATAGGAGTACCGAGACGAGTACCAACAAGAAAATATGGTGAACGAATTGAACATGTTTCATATTAAAAGGAATGATTCTAAATATGTATTTCTCGAGGTACAGGGTTGACAAATTTCGATGTTTGTATAGACTAACTCGCTAGCTATAAAAGATACGAAAAAATGGAAGTCACATTCTTACTCTACTTTTTTGAGACAGATTGATTAACGGAAATAAAAATTTGCTATCGTCTTATGTTTTCGAGTTATAAACAAAAGTTCGATATTTCAACTTTTAAACACATGACAATACTTATCGTGGTTGTTTGTAAAATTAGGAGAAAATAAACTTTTATATTCTTGAGATATAGTGTATAATCCAGTGACGTCGATAAAATTTGAAAAAAAGGTGTACATTCAAGTTTTTCAAATGGGAATCGTAGTTGACTATGTTTTAGTAAAAACCGATCTATCTATCATAAGTAGTGCCGTTTTTGATCTGTAAGTATTTAATAGCGAAAACAATATTTTAGTATATTTTTTGCCGTTTATTTAATTTATTCCAGTAAATTGCATATTAACGAATGTCTTACGAAAATAACGAGAAACATAATATGTTAGAAAGCTTTATTTCAAGTATCAATAATTGCGATATTGAATCTGAAATATAATCCTCGATATAATCCTATTACTATCCACGAAGGTATTTTCAAGAGGTTAGAAAATCTTATTAATTGTGGATCCTTCAACAAGTCAAGACCAAAAAATTACAACATTGAAGATTCTGAAGAAACTAGTATAACTGTAATTGAAATTGGTTGCAAAACCTTCAATTTCAAGTAGTCAGTTTGAAACTGAATCTGGAATCTGGCAAAGAAATCAGTTCTTCCAACAAGATGGTGCACCACCTAATAAAATCAGGAACGTTTCAAAATTATTAAATCCCAATTTTGGAAATGACTGAATGGGAAGTAACGGACCTGTGAGGTGGCCAGCACAATCACCTGATTTACCGCCACTAGATTTTTTCTTTTGTCTACATTTAAAAGAAATATACAAGAGGTGTAATTTATGTATCCAACACTCGATCGAATATAACGTACATCTGATTGAACATTCACTTTTATTCGTATTTTTATTTTGTAGTTGGTACCTAATGTATTATAAAATTAGATATAAATATCTGATTTTCTGGTCATGGCTTGTTGATGGATCCACAATTAATAAGATTTTATTTTAACCTCTCGAAAATAGCTTTACAAGGTTATCTTTTCTTCTTGGATAGCAATTTGAATATATTTCTAATGCCATATCACAATTGATATTACTTTGAATAATGCTTGCTAACATATCATATTTTTCGTACTTAATTTTCGTAAGATATCTTCACTTTTACGATTAAATGAGTTAATTGTTGTTATGACGGAAACAAAATTTACTGACAAACGAGTAAACACTGTCATAAATCACATCCGCCTACTTGGAATATAAAATAAACGCAAAAAGTAATAATATAGTAAAATATTATTTTAGCTATAAAAGACTTACACATCAAAAGCGACCCGACATTCGATACATAGTTAGAAAGAGAAAAAAAATCCGTTTTAACTAAGCCCTAGCCAAAAAAAAAGGAACCATAATTCGAAATCGCATCTTTTTTCGAATTTTCGCGACGCCACTGGGTCATTCAGAACAAAGTGCAGCCAGAATTTTCTCCTAACTTTACAAACAACCACGATTTCGACATGTGTCTAAAAGTCGAAAAATCGAACTTGTGTTTATAACAAATTTTTGTTTTCACTAGTGAATTTGTCTCAAAAAAGAGATCACTTCGATTTTTCGTATCTCCTGTAATTACCAAGTTACCCTAAACAAACATTGATATTTTCCCACCCTGTACATTGTATTAGTTTCAAAACGACCTGCCAAACGAAATGCCACTATAATCATACTTTGAATGAGAGAAAGTAATAGATCATTAGCATCCCTAAGCGTGGTAGGAAATTCAAAACAGTGGGTTGAAAATATGGCCAATTATTAACAATTCTAATTATATATAAAAATTCTCGGGAAATAGGTCACAATAACACTTTGTTTTAACTATTCGTCTTTCTAATTGACATCAGTTTGCAGTTCTTAATGAGAAATTTCAGTAAATCATCATTAAATTTATTCTACTTGAAGTTTCCACATTATTCTGAAAACGACAAACAGGTACTACTCGCGGTACTACTTAAATGATGAAAATAAATACAGAATTCTAGAAATAGAAAATCCACTACATATAGACGAATGACAATATATTGATGCTGAAGAATACATGGCAAACAAACAAAACTCACCTTTATATATTCGCTCAATAACGATTCCAGGTCATTATAATCAAAGCTGAACAGGTTTCTATTGGGATATCGGTGAACAAAAACAACAACGGATATGGCGTTAAAAACCTGATTCGTTTCCGGCGCGTATAAAAAGCAAGTTCACCACAGTACAGCCAGAGGGCAGAAGCTGTATCAAAAGGCCAGGACCCAGCTTTTAAATTATATATCGCTGGATATTGCTCCTGACATTCATCAGCACTCTCTTATATCTACTGAATAGGAATTTTAATCGCTCCGACTTATTATCTTCAGTGACTTCAGCTTTTACTTCGCAGAGAGGAAAAACACTTTAGATGTATGATGACATTTCGTTACCTCTTCATATTAGTTCTACACGATATTCCGAGTGATATTCCAAATGAAATCCAAGAAATCAGTTTACGCTGTGATATAATCAATAGATACATTTAGGTACCGCGATTTGATAATCCATCATTCTAACATAAGAATGTTTCGATCGTTTTTCATTTCAATCTCAATCTGTGAATGCCCAACCGAGAAATTACCTATATCAAGTTGATTGCGTTACATTTTTATGTCGATAGTATCATAATGATATTAGGTTAGGTGAATGAAAGGACAACGACTTGATGATAGGGTATGAAATAACTGCGTCTTGATCTACTTCTTCAACAAGAAGCACCATTTCTAAATGGATAATTGACTCGATTATAATATCTATAAAACTCTTCTCATAGGATGGGTGATCGTGGACATGATGTAAGTATTATGATGTGGCAACAGATAATTAGTATCGCTAGTAGTACAATTAGGTAATATTAGTGATTATTGCAATCAGAGTTGCAATACAAATCTATTACCCACGATTTTGAAAAACGAATTACGTTGCCTACATGACTCGACACATGATTTGTTCAGAAAAGGACAATACATTTCGATAATTACTGAATACAAGTGTTGTATTTTTTAAGATTATTGAAGAATTAAATTATATGTTCAGCAAATCTATTATTTACAACGGGTGAATGACTTTAGTCCATTCAATAGTAACTTTTATGATATTTTTTTATTTGTAACCATAGATATCTCGTGGATATACTCTCGGATATATTGATTTTTCATTCAACAAGACGCAATACAGATTCGAAAAGGCAAATAATGCATTTTTCATCGAGTTGAATAATCGCAAGTGATTCAACAAGTGTATTATCGCTACAGATCCATAAAAATTTCAAATTTGAGTAATAGAAACTATGTCTTGGAACCAAAAGCTAACATAACTTGAATAGAATTAGCCATTGCGAGATGACAATCCATTCTATGAATAAAATTAACTATCAAAAGTTCGGTTTTAACTAAATAATAACTTTTGATTTCATGTTGATAAAAACGCATAGATTCAAATAAACGAATTGTTAATTCATCAATATATACATTCGAAATAGAGCGTTCGACAGACAGCCCTCCAAGCCTAATTTCATTACCCGAGTAATTTACGTCTAGCCCACGAAGGGTTAAAAAGGTATAAATAAAAAATAAAAAGGAAATCTTAAAACTTTAGTGTTAGATTTATTTTTCATTTTCAATGTATGTACATATATCGGAATTGTAGGGTGCTTAATTTCATACCTTTACTCTAATAATTTAAAATTTCAAGTTCAGATTTTCAGATTTTGGAAATACAAGAATAAGAAAGATGAATTTGTTATATAAATGAATGAATTTGTTATATGAAGTCTGAAGGATCTAAAATATTTATTGTATTTATTTCCTATATTACTACTAATTTAAAGTTATCACACTCTGATCCTAATAGGTTTAATGAACATGAAGAAGAACTCAGACTTTCAAAAGCAAGTTCCATAATTGCAGATCCTTTTTACATCCCTCACCATAGTACTATATAATATAGTGTAAGTGAAGTAATGTAATCGCCCAGATATTCAGAAATTTAAGCGATGCATCTTAATGAAACAATCTTTTCATTTGACGCGTTTCAACTTTCGCCTTCTTCAGAAATTTATTTTTGGTTTATATTTGAAGTGAGTTGATTTTACGGGAGCACATACTCATCTTGGCTTTGAAATTCAGTCTGAATTTCAAAGCCATTATTATGTATTTGAGAATACTGGGTTGGTATGTTATTTAAATGTTTGTTCTTGCAATTCTTGATTTTCCTTCTCGCCCTTGTACACGTGTATTATTACAAGACATTTTGAATGTATATGCACTCCACCGGAGCATGCATTCGCCATTCACCACCCAGTACACTATACTTGTACTTCTAGTATACATGCAGATTGATATTAGTTGCCTCACAGGGCTTTTTGTTCTCTTAGAAAAGGCTAATAAACTGTGAAAGAGTTCACATGGTGGAGTTTGTAATC
The DNA here is from genome assembly GCA_958510875.1 of Endomychus coccineus. NCBI lineage: Eukaryota > Metazoa > Arthropoda > Insecta > Coleoptera > Endomychidae > Endomychus > Endomychus coccineus. The sequence goes on along the minus strand of OY294067.1, from coordinate 191,234,818 downwards.
GTTTTACAGAATTTGCAGGATACCCCGATATCCTTTAATCAATTGATTATAGTCCGAGGGTGGCGATTCTGTTATCTCATTAATGGCAGACAGTTGTTGGTTTTTGCCGAGTTTTTGCAAAGTTCTGCGGGCATAAGTTCTATTTTCAAACAAATTTGTATTACATAATTTGTTAAATTTATAATTTGATTCAGAGAGATCAACACCTCTAATAAAGTGGCCATCCAGGTCACAAAAGTTGACCTGAAAAATAGGTACCCTTCGCGCGCTTCCCGTACATCAGCTCCGCACGCTACACCTTCGCGAAAGGAATTATCGTTTATATTGGATCCTCACGTCAGGTAAATTGTGGTCCAGAGAAGAAATAGGGGATCCAATTTCTATATCTACTGCATGCTGAAATTCTATGAATATTGATTCCAAATTTGATGTACAGCTTGTGATACCCGGAAAATACAAACCTATACCGTTGTTTGGTGAATATAACGTTTACCCCAGCGTTTACCCTTTCAAATCTGGTTCCATCTCACGTAGCACAAATTAGCAGACCATTAAATAAGTATTTGGCTAATAAACTATAAAAGAGTTCACACTATGAATACACTATAACACTATAAATTTATAGTATTTATAGTAAGCATTTTGCTATAGAGTAGTGAATGTGTTGGTTAAACCATTCTAAAATAAGGTTAGATAAAGTCATAAAGTATAATGGAAGAGTTAATGGAATCAGGATCCAATTTCTGTGACACATACTTCATCCGATATTCCAAACCTGCACATTCAACATTTAGTTAGGAACATGAAGTATCGAAGTAAAATTGTCTTTTTCGAAACAGATCATTCTTTGGATAGATTACTAAACAACAGTGATACATATGAAATGATGACCCCGGAGGATGAAATCTTCGGGTCAAATAAAACTAGAATTCATAGATTGAATTGCGAGTGGTTACCATAGTTATGATGTTTTATGTACACGTCAGAAGTATAAATTGCGCGAACGATGCTATGTGAGATATTTCGCTAAAAAAATTAAGAATCGATTGTATCTTTCCTTTCTATAGCATCACAAAGATTTATGCATAACGTTATTCAACAGGAGAGAATTCATTTATTGTTGAATTTTTGTAGAAATCAAACGGAAAATAGTGGATAAATTCAGATTATTGTGATAGTGGTGATTCTAAATTTTGATTTTTACAGTTGATTTCCATCGTAGAATTGGATGATTTATTACATGGAGATTCATCACGAATTGAACAATAAATTCTAAAAATCACGAATTTACTTCCATTCAGATACTTGGGTAGGTAAATACTTAACACTATTTTCAAAATTATTCAAGTATGAACTTGTGATAATTTATATTTACAAATTTGACCAGTTACTGATAATCTTGGTGTATTCTTAAGCTTTTAATAACACAATTAAACAGTAATTCAATCTCGAATTCAATAGATATATATTACTATTCACCGAGTTTAATTAATTTCTTATTCTTTGTTTGGAAATTAGATTGGACCAGTTGTGTTTGTGTACATCTCGGTGAACATTTATCTCGGTAATACATACTTATACGTATTATCAGTTAGTACCTCGGTTAGTACCTATTATAACTATTAGAAGAACCATAGAACCCGATTGAATTTGGTTGAGAATGTTCTTGGCCCTTCGACCTTCATTTATAAAGTAATTGATATTGAAACTTTTTCAGAATTTGTAGGAACCAAAGATTGAAATGTGCGGCAGCTTCTTCATCTGCTTCAAGTCTCTCCGCTACTTTCGAAATATGATTTGTGTAATAAATTTAGATAAATGTGAATTCATTGCGGTGTGTATAGGACAGGTATGCAATATATCCTAATAATAATTAGTAGCAATTAGAGTTGATTTGCATTTCTTGCTAATTATCAACTGAATATGCCTATATCTTCAATTCTCTAGCAGTGACGATGCCTAACTGGGTGAATGAACAGTTGAACACTTCACCAAGTAGTTTTGACCTCAAGTTGAAATTAATACCATATTATCTTCTTTGTACGTTTATGTATAACGTAGACTCGTTTCTAAACTGGTTTATCATTTTTTATCTGTAAAGTTTCTTATAGACTAAGCAATTTTTTGTTCAACCCCGTACACCACGTTTCTCATATACACACCTGCGACGAACATCTGTATGTGCTTTTGGAATTCTGGTAGTTCACTGTAGGTAAGAGTAACACATTCTTCCGAAAGCATTATGTCCTAGTTGAATTTGTAAGTAAGCAGTACATAATATTTTTGTTTTTGCTATATAATATTTTTCCTAAAGAAATAAGTGCCACTGGGTAGAATTTCAATTAGTTCCAGATTCTGTGTGTACTGCTAACTGGGTATAAAGAAAAGCAGCTGTAGAATATTTGAGTGTGATGTATAAGAAACGATACTTACATATAATTTTAAACACAGTCATAATTATTGTTGAAGTAATCCACAATCAGAATATCCAAAATGTAGAGATGAACATACATTCAAGATGCGTAGGAATATATTAAACTTGTATTAAAAAATCATTATCAACTACTACTATCGCACCATGATTTATCTTCCAATACCACTTCGAATATTGAGCCACAACACCCATAACACAGTATAACATCATTTATAAACACATCATTGAATCACTATTAAGTTCTCAAATTAGAGTAGTACAAGAATCTACAGCTTTCTGTACGAAGGTAAGTATATAAAAAATATTTTCGTTAATTGTGTGTGTTCTCAATAACTTCAAGGACACAAGTTATAAGAAACCAATATAATGAGTTGAGACCAAGGACAGAAAGAAATTGATTCTTATTGTGGGTTGAAGTAATAATCATGAAAATGCACGAACGTGAGCTTTGAGCTTTCATGAAAAGATTCTGCTCCACACACCCGCGACCACGGATGAAAATGCACTGAAATAAACTGAAATTGCCTCACGTGAAGTGGTTGGCCGATTTATCACGACGGCAGCCGAGAGGGACGGCTTCGTTCACCTGTTAGTTTCTTTAGTCTCTTCGTACCATAATACTGTAACTGAATGTTGGTGTACGTTATAAAAGAGGGGTAGACAAGAAAGGAGGTACTCAAATGTATCAGAATGAATGTATAAGACTGCAGGGTCCGGTTCGACTTAATAATATGGTTCACCTGCTTGTTCTACTACAGGTGCTTTCTGTAAAAAAGAACGAGAAATTTGGGTATTAAAAACTCGAGACACCTTGTGGTTATTACTGGCAGATGTTTTCAATGTGCCCTAAATTGACAAAAGAGTTTCGATACAAAATTCATACTCATATCTGAAGAAGCTAATTTTATAAAATATCTTAATATAGAATAAATAGAAAATAATTGTTTTATTTACACAAAATAATTATTATCTCAAATAAGCACCTTCTGAAATGGAAGTTTTGCTATCTTGAGGTTGAGGGATGAGAGAACCGAACCAAGAGTACGAGGAGAATACTTATCTTTTGAGTAAGCACTTCATCTAGCGCTTATTTTGAGATTAAAAGTTTTGCACGAAATACAAACTTGTTCATTTATTGAATCGACACGTGCACAGATCCGTTCAAATCTTCAACATATGTCTGAACAATCGAGTTAGCAAGATTTAAGATGACAAAACATTTTATGCACCTGGATAAGTTATAACCAGCTTCCCTGTTTTTTTTTAAGTAGAATGTATATTCCAATTTCTGTAATGGTGCGTATAAATAAACATGTAACAGAACGTCGCTGCGAACACCGTTGCGCAACATCACCGCGACTTGCTGTTTCAAGTGTGGTGGTATGAACGGCAAAATGTTCGCGACGTTGATTCGCGGCAATGTTATAATGTTGGAGACGATGTTGCGGTGTGCTGTTACGCTGCCTAGGCTATGTTCTGTCGCATGCCAGTACGGACTTTGAAGTATCTTTTCAAAATAGACAACATGTATTTTTATTCCTCGCGTATTCTATTTGGGTTCGAAAAAATCAATGGTAGTAAAATAGATAATACAATTGTTGCTATAGTTTATTAATGCTGCATTTTGATCAATTTACAGAAACGGTTCGATTTTCATGAAAATGTTATGCCTACTGAAGGATAGTGATATCGCCGAGGCTAAAAATTCTCGTATCTGTTATTTGTACTCCAAATATCTCAAAATACAACATAATTCCTTTAAAATTTCTTAATACTTTTCGATTATTCTTAAGTATTCTGATTACTTTCTGAATACCTTGATTATCCTTCAATACCATTTAATTTATGACTTTAATTAGTAACCAATATTTTTTAATTATTTCGATTCTTTACAAGAGTATTAAAAACTTCCAGTTTGGTGTACTTACACTATTAAGAGAGTTAATTGACCATGGATAATTTCATCTAACAATCTATGTACCTATTCCATTTTTAGAATTATTGTTAATAGGTAAATGCTATAAATTAATTTGCGTTCTTTGCCTATTCTGTCGAAGTCGTGTAACCGAAAAATATGAACGACTGGATTTCTTTGTTAGTGATGACCTATTCACAGATAATTCACGAATACTGATGGTCAATAATCAGTATTGAAATTCTAATTCATTTGAATTTGTTATTATCGTTTAAATCTTATAAATCTGTTTTACAATATGTATAAAGAGTTTTTTTTTTCAATTGGGTCTTTTTAATTGGATTTCACTGACAATTTCTTCACCACACACCGGTAGCTTCTAAATGTCCTCTGTGCACTTTGTGAAGATACCACTGTATAATGAATCAATAATATTGTCAATACATTGCTATTCTGGTATCAATTTGTGTTTAATTCAAAATTTATCATCCAGTCACTTCTAGAGTAACACTCTACTTCAAAATAAATATCGAAAAAAGGGGGCACTCTGGAATTCGTCAAATTATGGCTAAAGATTATGGAATATTATATTCTGAATCATTTAAAAGTAACGTTAATTTTTTGGGTATGAAACCATGAAAACCATCCGAATGAAACGAGAGTTATTGTTACCACGGCATCACGTACATAAGCAATATAAATGGATTGAAAAGTATGTGTTCAGTAAATAAGCAATATATAACTATCAACTATCATAAACTCGCTTTGGAGATGCCACTGTTTAACTAACAATGTCAGGAATCAAACTTTTTAATTCGTGCAAACTCATAGTTTCATTTCATTATTTCATTGTTTTAAATGAATTCACATCGAGTAAACGTCGAATTTAGATATAATTATATTTCTATCATTTGCAAACATATTGCCAACAATTAATTGAGACTATCCTAAATTCAGAAACAAGTTTTTCATGCGGAATGAACAATCAACTCCATTCTGACACAAAAATCAAACTTCAAATTACCTTAAATAACTATAGACCATTCAAAAATACCGGTAAATCAGGTTTTGAGGTCATCTTTCCAAAATTCATATGATTCATCAATGTGTAATGAATGATCTCAAGTATATGGCAGTATCGGATGCTTCTTTCATAAGACCTGCTTATCAACCCAAAACTGAGAATACCTATATTCTGAGCAAGAGCTTTCAATGATTGATTCAGTTTTACATAACGAAACACCAAACACTCGAAGCACAATTTGTCATTAGGTACTACCGCTATCTGCGGAACATTATTTCATCATTTGGTAATCAATTTAATCGATATCATACACTTTACTGTACATTCAACAATATCTAAGGACAGAGTGCAGTTCCTCGATTATATAGCCACCCCATGCTATAATATTAATTCACTTCGATATTCTGAAACTCCTAATAACTTCAACAGCATCCCAAACCGTACCGTACCCTATTTGTAAATTAACGTAATGCTTTGTTTTTATTGGTAGTTCAGAATAATATAGAGTCGGTATGAAATTTGCGACGTATTAAATGCAACAATAGTGTCTTTGTATATATTTCAGGTGAAAGAATAAACAATCTACAAGGATCATGGTGAAATACATTACTAAAGAACAGTCAATGCGGATTTATGCTAATAATTATAACAATTATTTTAATGAGCTAAAACAACTGCATATGTCCAGCAAACTCTTATTAAGTCACATAATGAAAGCAATAATTTACCATTGCAACTATTTATCCTTTCACTTCGTAATTTACTCACGTATTAAACTCATATACTAACTTACTTAGAATTTACAAACTCATTATTTGAGAATTCCGTTTGGATATTATAAATGTTTTCAGTATTGAAAAAGACAATTTCAGTAGCGTTGAGATATTTCACTTTCAACCTTCTATCAAAATAAACGTTTAACTATATATAAATTTTCGAGAAATAGGTTACATTAGCACATATGCTTATTATTTTCGTCTTTAGGTACGATTCGGTCTCTCAACCATCATCAGTCTAAGACAGGATTTCTTAAAACTAATTGTATCAACACAAAGCGTCCTTATCGCACCAATTTACACGAGTAATCGAAATTGCAACACATTGATGTTTTAAGTATCAACAATACACTGCTTATCAATTTCCTTGGAAAATTTCAAGTTATTTCAAGCAATGTTTGAATACGACTGAAACCAACATATAACGTTCAAGTATCCACTTTCGAACCATATGTTAAAGATTGATGAGATAAAATGAAATAGACCAGGGTCGATAATTTTTGGAGCCAAAAAAAATAATAGTGGGATGAAACCCATTGGAAAGGAGGAGAATATAACAAAAATGTAAGGAAAAATAATTTACGGTTGATCTGAGGTCGGGAAGTGGAAGGGGGAGAGATTTCCGGCAAAACTACAAGTTCTATGGATAAAAGCATAACCTCAAAATCTATGTGAAAAATTTAAACAACCAAGTTCTTGGTTTTTTATTTTTATCTTTTACAAAAAAAAAATTTTTTTACACGAAATTTGGTGAAAGCTTACCTTCTTATGTCCCAAACACACTGTAATTTTTTTGATTCAAAATATTTATTTTTTCACCTCATTTTGACTTAATATCGATAAAGCATCCTAATTTTCAATCGAAAATTCGCGCGTCAAAATATCTGCTTTTTCAAAAAAGTCGGTGGGTTTTTTGTTCGTTGAAATCTCTACTTTCCGATGGTGTGAAAAAAAACACTGCTATGGTAAATGTTCTCAAAAAATGCAAAAAATAAAAAAACTCGAATCCGAAAATCATTATGTACAATTTTGAGCTATTCATTAAAATTTATACTTTAATTACTAAAATTATTAAAAACGTGAGAATCCACGTTACATTGATAAGCAAAAAATTACAAATACATTAAACATAAAGATTGCAAATAACATGCGAAAATAGTTGTTCTAAATATAATTAAAGGTAGGATTTAAAGGGGATTCCATCTAAAAAAATGTGACTGCTGCTATTTTTTTCAGTAAAAATGGTTAATTTATTAAATTCTAATTACATTTACGTAATAGAAAATCTCATAATATACAAATATACATGTAAATCGTACTATTGAATTTAGATACTTTATATTGATTACGTTATTCATTATAATATTTTTAAAAACATTAATCTTGTTACTTATAAATACCTAATCTTAAATTCTAATCACTTATCCATTAGTTTTTGACTCTGTAATGGCATTTCTTCATCGTTAGATTCGACAAACCTTCCCGATTCTAGTAGATATTCGAAATCTTCAAGACCATCACCGTATCCGTATCCAATATTATTTCCAGTCTGCATTGGTTCTTCATCCACAATTTCATCTGGATCATTAACTTCCTCGTAGCTTTTTTCTTCCATATTGGAGCATTTTTCAGAACCATGACAATTTGAGCATAAATTTGTGCATTTTAGACAATGTTTTCGGCAGCCACATTGTTCTTGTTACTTTTATACAATTTACTTGTTAAATGATTCACTTGTTATGACAGATATAAAATAAGATAGTTTTTGACACAATGTTCTTGTTACTCTTATACAATCTACTTGTTAAATGATTCACTGGTTATGACAGATATAAAATAAGATAGTTTTTGACACTGACTTGTATTGTCAAAAGTGAAATATTAAAAGATTCATTAAGATTATAATTTCTCTGTTTATTTCGACTTTAAACAAGAGAAAAGAAACTCACAGTAAGACTGACTAGTCTGAACACACATTTTAAACTGATACATCCAGTTTCACAGCTGCAGCAAATACTTTTGAGCAATATTTCCGGAATTAATTCCTTTTCTGTAAATTTGGGCATAATGCCACGTTGATGTTGCTTCCAGCCCCAATCTGTTGCTGTCAGTTCGTTACCCAGCCAAGTTTGAAGCTGATAATATGCCCTGTAGCAATGTTGTTCTGCTGTACCTTCTGTGGGTGGGAGATTTGCCAATATGAAAGATGATTTAATTTTTGCCAATTGATATTCTCGAAATATTAAGTTATTCAGTGTAATTTATCATTTTTACATTTATAAATAGATTTGATTGATTGTAATCCATTTTTTTCGATCACTTCTTTGTTTGCATCTTTTAAAAAAAAAATATTGCCCAAATTTGACAAATTTTTATCGTCTAATAATGAATTTAAGATACTTTTCTTTCCTTTTCCGTCAAATCCAGATGTTGTATCGCAACCAGAAAAACAATGCAGAAAATGCAACGATGTTTATGAAGGATTCATATTTGAAACTATTAGACGTGAAAAATAGATCTTTTACATTTCCAGAACCTGGCTTGACCCTCCTAGCCTATTCCCCACTTCTCTATGAAATACCTTGTGATGGGCTAAAATTTTCCATAGATCACTCAGGTATATAAGTTATCTTAAAATAGCAATAAATAGGCATCTACGCATATAATTTAAAGAAGATTCTAACAACTTTCTCAATTTATTGTAGATGTCTTATTAAATATTAACTTATTTGGTTGTTACTTATAGTAGTATATTTCGATTTGTAATTTTTTTGTTCATCAATGTAACATGGAATCTTACGTTTTTCGAGTAATTAAAGTATAAATTTTAATAAATAGCTCAAAATTGTACATAATGATTTTCGGATTCGAGTTTTTTTCGTGTCTTTGCATTTTTTGAGAACACTTACCATAGTAATGTATATTTTTTTACATCATCAGAAAGTAGAGATTTCAACTTTTCTGAAAAAGCAGATATTTTGTTGCGAGAATTTTCGATTGAAAATTAGGCTGCTTTTTCGATATTAAGTCAAAATGAGGTGAAAGAATAAATATTTTAAATCAAAAAAATTACAGTGTGTTCGAGACATGAAATGGTAAGCTTTCACCAAATTTCGTGGGAAAAATTTGGTTTTGTGAAAGATAAAAATAAAAAACCAAAAACTTGGTTATTTGAATTATTCATATAAATTTTGGGGTTATGCGAAAATAGTTCGGGTACAAAAGTTATAGACCTTTCCATTACCTACAACTTTGCTATGCAACTTTTCTCCCTGAGACTTGTAGTTTTTCCGGAAATCGAGATAGACCGTTTTTACCATTAAAAACTCACCCCCTTCCACTTCCCGACCTCAGATCGCCCGTAAATTATTTTTCCTCCCATGTTTGTTATATTCTTTTCCTTTCCCAATGGGTTTCAACCTACTATTATTTTTTTTTTTTCATTTTTCACCTTTTTTAAAGGCTTCAGCCCTGGTCTAAAAAGGTTGTCAGACCTTATTAGAGATATTGCTATTTGAGCATTCTACCTAAAATATACTTTTGGCATTATGAAGACGCATGTAGGAATTTGCAAGGATTCTAATTAATTGAATTAGTATGAATCTGACCTAATGATTTACAGACTTTGAGTCACGTTTTATGTGAATCTTCTCCAAAATAGATATTTTATAATAATTGGTTCTTTAATTGAAATAATAACATTTTCGTAATCGAATTGATGGTTGTAATCAAAACAAAGTTACAGATCGTGGTAAATTGTCTCACCCAGAGGAGGACCGTCCCAAAAATGGTTCGTAATACACAGGAAATGAATGTCTACCCAAAAACATTTTTCAACCTCATCATTAAAGAAAGAATAAACAGAATCTATAATGGAACGTCATATATAAATAACATAAACGGTAATACATATAATTTTTTAACATTACCATACCTTCCGGAGGCCACAGTGAGAGACAGAGAGAGAAAATTGAGAAATGTTTAAAAAATTATGATGTAAATATTGCGAATAAACCTACCAACTGCGTTGGTCAATATTCTTCAAATCTAAAACCTTTGATACCAAAAGATAAACAAACCCACACAGTAACAAACTAGATTGTTTAGAATGTCATGAGACTTATACAGGAATCTCTAAACAATATTTACAAAAAAGGAAGTAAGGTCATAAGTATAGTACTAGAAACAAAAACTTCCACCGCCCTTGTTTATCATTGTTTTGATTATAACAATCAATTCGATTACGAAAATTGATATTTTATCTAAAGAAATCAATCATTATAAAATATCTATTTTGGAAATGATTCACATAAAACGTGACTCCAAATCTGTAAATCCTAGAGTAGACTCTCGTTGATTAAGTCAGATTTATACTAGTTTAATTGATTAAAACTTCTGCAAATTCCAACATGCGTCTTTAAGATGTTAAAAGTATATTTAAGATAGAATGTTCAAATAGCAATATTTCTAATAAGGTCTGACAATCTTTTTCTATTACCTTATAAATCTTCAACAACTGGCTCGAAAAATGATACTTGAGCTTTATATGTTTGTTTCAGTCATATTCATATTCAAACATTAATGTGTTACAATTTCGATTGCTGGTGTTGTGCTGATACAATCAATTGTTGTAAGAAATCCCGTTTTAGAGATTGATACGTCTCCTCATGATGGTCGTGAGACCGAAACGTACGTAAAAACGGAAATAATAAGCACATGTGTTAAGGTTAAGATCATACCTGGGACAAGAATCATTATTAAACATTTAAGGATATTTTTTCATTCCTTGAACTTATTTCTTGTAGTCTTGTACTCAATATGACCAATATTCAATTCAGCTGATTTTATAGTCCACGAATAGGTATGCTGTTTCCTGTTTCTCAAACAAACGCGTTCACGAAACAAGTTGTTCATCTCATACCGTATTAATAGCTGATCATTTATGGTAATTTGCGTAATCCGCTATCCGCAATGTATCAATTTTTCAGTTCGTATTGAAATATATCTCCTGAGTTTAGAAATAACGAATTCATTATTATATATTTTACATTGAATTGTAAATTTTGCTTCGAGCCAAAAGTATTCATTCAATGCCCATACCCTTACCAAGAGAAACGACCAGTTGACCTCATGTACACTAAGTAATTAATTCATAATATACAAGTGGTTGATACTCTTCCACATAACTTTCTACCTCGCACAAGCTGAGCTAAATTGAAATCAAAATGTTGATATTATTCCACGTTTTGACCCAACTGGATACGAAACGACAATTTTTGGATAACGTGTATTAGGCGTGATCTAACCCTGCAAATCAAAAAGGATGAAAGGGGATTTGGACCACCTTCCCATAATGATGAAATTTAAGTGATACTGCTGAGATAATTAAATATTCCAATTCAGTATTATAATGGTATCTAGACCTAGAATAACATGGTTCTGATGTGATTGTTTAGGAATCTCAGCACTCAGTATTTGTTGTTTTTTAATGGTGTATAAACATTTTGTCAAAATGTCAAAATCGACAGGTGAACCTGCATAATGGGAATTGTCGTGAATATGGATGATCAGGTACCTACATCTTCGTGAACCTGACATATATGTCCGAATAATCAATTCATTGTTCGACCAAATTTTTTCAAACATGTGTTCTCCAGTTTATTGTGATATACCTAATGTATCTCCTCTACATTACAATTCAACTCAAAATCCCGTAAAATGCATCTAGCCTTCTTAACCACCTACAACAGAAATGGAGAAATAGCTCACTCTTATACGTGAACTGGAAAAAGACTATTCTTCAGAATATTTACGTCAAATATCTATTTGACCCACCCGACTCTGAAATGATCGAAAACTTAGCCTGCACAGTGTTAACCAATGCGATTCAAACTCACTCCAATATTTTTTTCGCTTATTAGCCGTGAAAAATATCAAGATATAGCTCATCAATCCAGTTTACACCGTGAGCGTGACCAAGATATCATCCAAATTGATAATATTCTCCGTAGCTATTCCGATTATATCAAAAGCATCTTATCATCTTGCTAGCTTGGAATAACAGATATTCTATTGAATATAACTAATTTTTCATTGTACTGTATTTTTCAGGAACATTTCCATTTCATTTCACAGAATCATGAACCACATTTTTCGAATTAAACAAACTACATCAAATATCACCTACCAAATCAGAATTGGCAATTTTGATGAAACAACCTATATAATCACAGCACAATTTCCCTGAGCATTCATTGTGAATGTTGTGGATAATCAAATAAAACTCGTCTCTTTTAACCTGATTGAATCAATATGAAATTGGATTGCTATGGGAAACAATCACAGGATATCTGAAAGATGTATTGAAATTAAAAATATCAGCTGGTCATAACGTTATAAAACACCGAGTTAATGAACAAAGGGTGGCAATATATTGCTGAATTACGAGTTCAATTCGTATTTTCACTCGTCCCGAATGCAAAATGAGGTTTTTACTGAGAGTCGCGACATTTAGATATACGTCATGAACACATGTAAGCACTAAATTGAACGTAATATAATATTTTGATTATCTCCCACATAGCTGTAAAGTATACTGCCTTCGGATCTGCCCCCAACTTTGTTGCTTGTTTATTTTTAATATAATATTTTGTCGTCACGGCCTAGCATTTATCAAGGCATTCATGTTACACGCTGGAAGTTGGTAATTTCCAAAGCAAGCATTTCAACTTATAAATAGCTACCAAAGTTTCGAAAAGAGCTTAATGCGATAAACTTTCTCAACTATGATAAATACATAGAAAATATGCTATCTTTTGTAAATGGATTCTAAGATTATATCAAACTGCCGCTATTCGGTGGAGTATTATGCATCTAGACGCTGTATTATGTAGGTTTCAACTATCAAATGTCAACGGAACAATTTTCACAATGACCAGAATAAAAAACGAACATCCTAATGGACTATCAATATAATTTCATTGCACCGGATCAGGATCAGTAGAAATTGATACATATGTTTTGCATTATTTTATACTAGCTATAAATGTTCAATAATACTCGTTAAATGTTTATTCTACAATTACTTGTTGAATGAACATTCATCGCTATAATGTATACAAGTTCTGTCGTCTGTGAAATTCTAGGGAGGTGCTGAAGTAATTCGAGACTGGATCATCGTCCAGCTGGTTCCGGTATGCTCAAAATAATGTTGTTATGCCAATCACATATGTATGTTTTTATATTCACGATTGAGATACTTAATCTAAATCAGATTGTGTTAATTTTTTAATTGCTTGTTCATAATAAGGGCTTCTAATGAATTAATGTAAACTAGAGCATTTACATGGAAGGAATAACCATCTACCTATATTTCATGATCAATATTTCTACTTTTATTAGAAATGAAAATACTTTCTATTTATATTGGAAGTGAACTACATCAAAATGTGAAGCTATAATGCAACTATTTCGTTTTGTTGCAATTCCTCATCCGAATTTGTATCAGTGGATTTTATAACAGCGGGTGAATTCAATTAATGTGATGTCAGATTCTAAAAATCATGCCTGATGCTGAAATTGCGAAGTTGCTTGGCATATTAGGTAGGTTCGGAAAAGATATGTCTGCCATATGTATAACATAATGAAAATGAATAATATAACAGTTCATTGTGAGGTTCACATCAGTTCAAAGTTTGAAGGCTAACATTCATCCATTGTACAGTGAATAACATTTTACTAGGTCGGAACTCTAATGGATGAGCTATAGAGATATTACTTTGAAATTTGTAAGAACATTCAGTACCAAGTATACATTCACAGTCTCTTAGTGATAGATAATCGATACTTATTATTGGAATAAACTCGAAAAGTTCTTGTTCATTCAGATAAGAATGAAATTAAGTCTAATTGATTGCCTTTACATACAGGGGTGGACCCTTACATATTCTCGGGGGAAGTTCAGATCTCGAAAAAAAGGTAATATGATTCAATCATAGATTGAGATGAACCATCAGAAGCAGTGTTGAAACTTTTGAGTATTATTAGGGCGTTTATTTGTAATAGGATTTTTTTAGAAAAGAAATGGCATAGAAAAGAAATTTACATGATTCAAATATATTTGTAATGCACACATATATCTACACGAGGTATTCTAATTTTCTATCGGCACATTTCGGAAATTATCTTAAAATTTCTTCTATTTCCAATTCAATTAACCCGTTGAATATTCGTAACAAAGCTACTCAGCCTCTTTATAGTCATATTTGCCCTAGCCCAATTCTTGGAACTACAGAGGATAGAAAACGTATGCTCTGTTGTTTTACACTAACTGGTAGCGTAGTTAGAAATTTGCCGAAGCTTCTCAATACACGGTGAATACACAGTGAAGTATCGGAAATTTTAAGACCACGTTCCACATGACATTCCCAAATAGTCATCCATGATTCAGATTCTGCCACGAAAACAGAGTCGGAAGCACCCAAGAGTTGCTTGTACACCGCCGGAACGAGATATTTCTCTGTTTATGTTGTACCAGGCAAAAACACTCTCAGAATAAAAAGAGTCTTCACATCTGGATAACGCATCTTTTTCAAATCAGTAATAATTGTATCTAACAGAGGTATATAGATGGTTTTACGAAGGACTGTGTAGCCGCCCTGACTGATGATTATCCCAGCGTATTTGTCTGGGAACAGTGCACGGCGTTTCCAGTCTACATCGAATGTTCCTGCATTTGCTTTGCAGAAAAAAATGGCTCAAAATTTGTATTGGCATTTTGTCCTTCCTGTTCTGAAACACTCATGGATTATTTGATTCCATCCGTTGCTCTTTTCAAGTCATCTTTATGAAAAGACGGCAGAAGAAAATGGCTGAGTGACATGATTGTTATGCCTAATATATTCAACGGTAAGATAACGTTCATATCTTTTTTGGATAAAATAGAATTCTCCCCACTATTCTGGAGGGGGGGATGTCACAAAGTCCCGTTAGCACTCAACTCCCCAGTCAATCCGCCCCTGCTTACATACTTCCTTAAAAGCATTAAAGTACTTCACATTGTACGCAAGATGTATAACAGAATTCTAATATTTCGATGATCTTGGCGTTCACGATTAATGAGTTCTGTGAGGAGACAAAAGTCATGAAAAGGATATGCATAATAATAACAATTCATAAAAATAAATTTCAACGCTGAATGAGGCCTTAGTAGCCTTATAATCTTTCGTTTCACAGCGAATCACGTTCTATACGTGATCAAATCATTACATATTTTATACATACATGTTATTTTGACTTTATTAGACAATGATGATAATATATGTCGAGTTTTCGATTTAATGTGTTCCTCCGTGGTAAAATTTCAATAGATGGAATATATTTAATGGGAATAAAAATGTTTCTCAGTTTTGCTCCAACTGTGGT
The DNA here is from genome assembly GCA_958510875.1 of Endomychus coccineus. Classification (NCBI taxonomy): domain Eukaryota; kingdom Metazoa; phylum Arthropoda; class Insecta; order Coleoptera; family Endomychidae; genus Endomychus; species Endomychus coccineus. The sequence continues at coordinate 191,219,246 of OY294067.1, read as the reverse complement.
TACAAATGCTCTTCGCATCAAACTAAAACCAATGGGTACATAACATCCTGACATTCCACAGATTTTATAGTGTGTATTTACAGATTATGCGGCATAATAACTTAAGGGATAATTACATTATTTGAATAGGTACATCAAACAGTTGAATTAATCGGATTGTACGACTATGTAAATACTTTAACATCTGGCAAATTCAGCAAATAATGACTATTTTCGAATTACGGTTTGGGAACGTGTAATCGGATTTTAGTACATTATAGATTCTCCAATGTTCTTCAAATCTAACTTCAATTGAGCGACTTGATATATGAGGCGTTACAATCTGGAAATCTTATTTAAACTCTAATTAGTAAGATTGTTCCAAAGGTCATAATGAAACTACTAGATCATTTTAGGGAGTATATTGTGAGTTATCACCGAAATATGTGAGATACGATTTTTTTTTAGAGAGAAACTTTATTATAAAGAGATGGAATACAATTAAATGTTTCATTGGAACAATTTTAATCTGTATCAGTTCATGAAGTCCCCATGAAGAAAATTATTAATACTATTGTTTGTTTATGCCTAATACTGTTATACTATAAATAATGAATAATCACCCTTATCCAATAAAATACTGTTGAAGTACTGAGGAAATTCCGGCTGCCAAGTAGCCATCACGAGAGTAAAGTAAATTATAAATCAAAATGTGCTTGTTTAAATACTATTTCGGGGGGATGCAAACGAGGGGTTTCCCTGAGCTGGAGATAAATCGGAATACAATGAATTGCTTTTCGATTATACATTTCCATCTCTTCTGAATTATCGAGTTATTTGTTCGTACTATCTCTTAAAAGTGATAAACTTTCTTGAAAGATGGTGTGACCGGTATACAAAATATGTTCGGCTAACGCAAATTTTACACCATTATTTTTCTTTATATGGGTAAATTGTTGTTTATATCGAGTTGAACATTTCCTTCTAGTTTGATTCACATAGCACTTTCAACACGACTGCCAATCGATTTTGTAAATCTTTGTCAAAACTGAAAAATTTTAGCTTATTCTTACATCTAACTGGTTGTATTACAAATTATGGAATTTATCAATTACTGAAGGATGAAAAGTGAAACTTTCAAATGTTATTGAAATATGTGAAGATAATGGCTCTAATTTGGTTAGTTGGTTACGTTCCAATTTTTGTTTAGGAATTAAATGATCGCTCAGACATTTGTCATAATCATTGTCCACGCTATTTGCTGATGTTTCTCATTTTCTTTGTTATAACTTTGCAGGCTCAAAGGAATGTTCTATAATCTATGAACAAGACTACTACTATGAAGCTATTTTATATTTAAATTGAGTAGCTAAATCCGCTGAAGAATCCTATTCAATTGAGTGGGTTTTACGTATATGTCGAAATTCAACTGCTTACCATCTTTTATAATGTTAATATCAAGGAAAGCAAGCCGATTATCTGTTACTATCTCGAAAATGAATTTCATTGAATCAAATTGCTATTGAGCGTTTTCAAAAAGCCATGTAGATCAAAATCGAAAATATCGCCACCATGTCTATACCAAAATTTTGAAAACTTATTCGATTTTGATTTCAAGGAGGTTTCAAGTTCGCTTAGGAAAAATATTTACCCAAAAGGAGAGATTATAATGATCATAGCACATCCGCTTGTATGATTATAGTACTTTTTGTTAAAAGTGGAATTATTCTCTTCCATACATAAGAAGGTAATGATCACGTATTATGAGCTTGTATCGGGGATATTAATATTTGAAAGTTATTTCTTCAAAATGTTTATCGACTCAGGGATTGAGGTATTTGTAAATAGTGAAACTACATCAAATGAAACGAGAGTATCACCAGGTTTAATTTTGGAATCTTTCAATTTTACAATTAGTTCCACGGAATTTTTCAGACAACCTGTGGCTTGGAATTTGTTAAATTTCTTAACTAACCATTTGGCTATGTTATACGTAGGACAATTAATGTTTGAAATAATTGGTCTCATGGGATTACCCGGCTTATATAAGCAATATAGTTTGGGAAGATAATGATCAGATCCTTCCAAACACCAATTTACCTACGTATAAAATAGCGAAATATTTAGCTAAAGAATTTAGAAACTTTCAAGTCGCTCCAAGTTTATCTGTGAAAAATTCTTAGGAACTAATTTCTAAATTGAAAGATTTCAAACTTGAACCTGGTAATACTCTCGTTTCATATGATGTTCCACAATTCACAAATCCCCAATCCCTGAGTCGATTAATATTTTAAAGAAATGGCTTCCAAATATCAATATTCCCGATAGAAACTCCACAGAATAAGTGATCCTTACGTGTATGAATGGAGGAAAATTATTTCACTTTTAACAAAAATTGCTACAAGCAAACAAGCGGATGTCAAGTGGGCAATCCAATCTCTACCCTTTTGGCCAATATTCTTCAAAGCGAACTTGGAACCCTCTTAAAATTAAAATTGAATTAGTTTCAAATGTTTGGTATATATATTTTATCGATAATTTTGCGATTATGAGTAAAGATTTTGATTTACATAGCTTTTTAAACACGCTTAATACCCAATTTGATTCACAAAAATTGCCTGTCGAAATACACATACACATCTGCTTCGTTTCCTTGATATTAACATTATAAAAGATGGTGATCACTTGGATTTCCACATATACAGAACACCCACTCAAACAGATATGTATACTCCAGCGGATTCAGCAACATCATTTAAATAAATGATAGATTATTGAACGTACCTTTGAGCCTGCAAAATTATAACAATGAAGTTGAGAAACTTCAGCAAATAGCGTTGGACAATAGTTACGACAAATCTTTGATCAATAATTGAATTTTTAAACAAAAAAGGAAGTTGGAACGCAACTTACTACAAATTAGAACCATTACATTCAAATACCTCAATAAAATTCAAAAGTTTCACCTATCATTCTTCAGTTATTAATAGATTTCATAATCTGTTTTCTAAATTTGCAATATAACTAGTTTATAGATGTGAGAACAAGCTAAAAAACCACGGAGTTTCCTACTTCAACGAATCCAAAATTTACAAGATCGATTGTGAACATTTTGCCCATACGGAGAAGAATAATGTTGGAAAATCACCGATAGCAGAACATATTTTGATGATAAGTCACACCATTTGCAAGGGCCCTTAGCAATTTTGAAACACAGTCCGGTTAATATCTAGGTAGATTAAAAGGCATGGAAAAGTATAAGCGAAGAAGCAATTTATTAAATTCTGATTTATCTCCAGCTGATGGTATTTCTTGTTTGAATTATTATCCTCGAATAGTATTTAAACACACGTTTTGATTTCTAATTTGGTTTACTCTGATTGTGGTTACATGGTAGCCGAAAGGTCCTCAGTACTTTAACAGTAGTTTTAGTGGATGATTATTTCTAATTCATAGTGTATTCACAGTAAGAACTCTTCCATATTTTCTTAATCCTGTTGTGTAATCTCTAATAGAGACACTGAAATTCTTCATGTATCATAGATTATAAGGCTGCTTTTTATTTGAAGTATGACTGAATCGCTTGAAATTATATAAAAGATGCGAATTGAAGGAATATCTGGAAAGGTTATCCTCATTTCTTCAAGTTATAATTTGAATTTAGTGTTTGGCTGAATGTTAATGAGATAGTTAGCAAAGGAGTAAGCTTGTCTCACTGAGCCTGAAGCAGATAATATCATCAACATCCTTATGCCAGAGTGAAATTATGTCTTTTTCCTGAATAAGATGATTTCTTTAACCATAATCCAGCTTGGAAGGAAACCCGTTGCTATAATTAAATCTTGGCTGTAGCATTTATTACCAATTTGGAAATAATTTTAATCCAGATATAATTACTGGAAGACATTCAGTAAGTCACTTTCAATACACAATTGATGTGGTTGTTTTGAGCAAATATCTGTGATATTAGATTGCAATATTCATTATTGGTGAACATTATTCCGATATCTCATGACGTTAGTTAGCTTCCTCCATGTGTAAATACATATGTTTCAATTAATGTGATAATTAAGTATGAATAATTTTTTATCATGTTAGAACTGGACACTTTCTTAGTCTCTTGACCAGAGTTCTTTACCACCAGAAATACTAACATAAATATTGCATGTATTGAAGTTTTTATATGTTCCCTTCATCCATTTATCAGATTAAAATTTTTGGAAATGATAATTTTCACACCAGGTCTGCTTCAGATTTACTTTGTAAAGGAGCTTACACTAAAGAAAATTTTGCCAAATTTAATCTATCGTCTATAATTTCCTAGGAATCCCGTTTCAGAGTATAGTCAAGAAGAGATGATGTATTTGTTTTGGAATGTGCATAGTTCTTATTCGTCAAAGTTTATACACACGGTGGCTGATTTGGGCGCTGTGCCTTCGAACATTACAGAGGAAAAGTGTAGACGTTGAAATAAGAAAAAAGTTTTCTAGGAATATTTTGAAATTTATATCACACAGGCAAGTGGGAAAGTTAAGCTTGAGGAAAATCTTCGAGAATTATAAATAATATGGTTTTGAAAAACCGCGTTGACTGTAAGATACAATAAAATTTGGTAATATTTATGTCACGAACGAGAAAATGTATGTTATCCAAATATGCAGACGGAATAATTTTGACAAACTTTTCTCAAAAATATGAAAAGTAAGAATAATATCTTGTTTATTTGTGAAATAAATCGGTACTTCTGTGCAGAGCGGATGAAGTGTACAACCAGACTTCATTTTTCTATCCTACACCGAATTTAAGGAACTCTTCACCTAGTGAGGTGTTCCTTCATGCCTAAAATCTCCAAACATTTAGGAAAAATATCAATGCACATCTCTCCCAATATTTCATCGATGGCTCATACAATGTTCTTGGAACATAATAGGTTTCTTCTAATGTAGTTAAAATATTAGAAAATGGAACTTTTAACTAATGTATAAATTATTTTCTAGTTTCTCCTATAAGTAGTGACTAACGGACGTTATATTCCATTAGTATTTACAATTTATGAGAGCAAAGTGTTTAGGTTAAAATTTTCGCTAAAATTTGTGGTGGTAGATTTTTGGAAGATCATAAATAAATAGGCTGATACTTCCACTTAGTAAGCTGGTTCACAAAACTGGTAGAAGCAGGTTTGGTTTATTGACTATGCATTTTGGCTTATCATTTTTGGATTCCGAGGAAGTTTCAATCTGTATTGTTCGGAACTCATTTAATATACAACCCAATGACGATAGATAAGATCAACTTTCCACAGCTTATATTTTACTGGCAGTATGGACCTGTGAATGATTCCACCCAAGATTCAAAAGAAATAAATCATTATAGAGAACATCCATCGTCGTACGTATTTGAATTTGTGTTCCATTTTGACTTTGCAATAATATTTATTATTGTATGTATAATTTTATTATGATGAAAATGTCTTAAACTTGATGTATGTTCTTTTACTTTTATATGATAACTTAAGTAGTATTATAATTTCGAAAATAGTGCGTACTATATGTGCGTAATGCATATACTGTAAACTTTAATGATCATTCTATTAGCTATTCGGCTGGTTGGTGATGCCATTATTACGAATTCATTGATTCCTCTAGAATATCGCAGAAAGGTGGCCTCTTCCCTTTTCTAATGTTGTGAAAATGTTAATGATGCAATCTGAATATTATTCCTTATTCCGATAGCCCGGAGCAAGTTTCTATCATGTTGCCTATACCTGAGACACGATTTCTGAGATATTCAGTTTTTGGAAATGTAAATCATAATTCAAAAGGCATACTTGACGTACAAATCAGAGGTGAGTGTTTGTAATTATATTGACACTTTAGCAGAAACAATATTAGGTTCAATCTCAAAATAAAAACCTTCTTTGAAAAGTATACAGGATATGTGCTGTGTGTAATATACATGTAGTTTACAAAAAGCGAAAAACATTCTTATTTCGAATGGTTATACGATACTTATTCTGATGATCATTCAAATTCATTGATGTTTCCTATACCTATTTCTTGTAGTTTATCAGTGAATTCGAATTTCGTGTTTAATTTAATTGGAAAGATTTCAGTAATTGGGGAGTACCATGAAGAATATCTGTTAGAGTTGAGTTTATGCTAAAAAATATAGAGACAGATATCATACAGAGAAATGTTCATTTCAAACTTTATTGAAAATATTCTGAACGACTGGAAGTGTAGCTTATAATTGAAAATCCTCATACTATTCATAATATACCGGAATAACCAGATGTAACATTGGAAGAATGATGAAAAAGTATGATATCCACCAATATCACATTCAGTTACATCACGGACTCCTAGAAATAGATTACCTCCAGTCACGTGAATTTCATTTATGGGTCTTAGAAAAGGTGGAAGATCACATTTCTTGATTTTGTGTTACTTTTGGAACAATCAACATACAATTACTACGGATTAGTGAAAAAACATAATTTTTTTATTACAGTGAGGAAAATCCCCATCTTTTTAGAATCGTTCATCGAGAACACAGGTGGTCTGTGAATGTTTGAAGTGGACTATACGGAATGCGTGTGGTCGGTCCATACGTTTTTGATGGTCACCTAAGCGGTATAGTATTTCTTAGTCTTATTATGCACAGGTTACCTCAACGTCTGGAAGATGTACCGCTGATTATTATGCTAAGAATGTGAGTACAACTAGACGGAGCTCCAGAATACTAACAATTTACTGTTAGGTCTAAATTGGATACGCAATAATCTAATAGATGAACAGGACGTGGAGGTCCACAGAGCCGGACAGCTGGGTTCCTGAACCTAACGAGTACCGATTTTTTTGTATGGGGATATATCGGAAGTAATGCTTATATAATATACCGACAACGACGCCCAAAAATATCAAAGAACGAATAAGAACAACATTCGTTTCCATACCACCGCATATGTTAGTCAACCAGTCATTGATAACAGAATTTGTTTATGTATTGAAAATCGTGGAGCTCATTTCGAGAATAAAAAAAAATCTTTAGTTCATGTTTTATCTCATAATAAAGAATTTTGATAAAGATTCTAATGGTCGTGAGACAAAAACGTACGTAAAGACTAAAATATAAAACATAAGTGTTAATGTGACCTATTTCCCCAGAATTTATATATGTTTTATCTCATGGAATTCTTTAGTTCAGAATGCTTATTCGCTGAAAAATTATCAAACTATTTTTCGATATCTAGTTTGGCTTTTTCTCATCAACATAGGAATAAACTGCTACGTTACTTTGATCTAATAGCAATTTGTGGGTGAAAATTAATAACATAAAATTTGAATTTACTGATATATTACAAGAGAGGCATGTGGTAACTACAATACGGTTCGAAAAATCATTGGAAATATGATCGAAAGACAAAAAATACATGGTGTTCCATTTGAAATAAGAAATTTTCTAGCTTTGGGAACACCGCGAAACAAAAGTAAATTACACACTTCGTGTATACTTTTTAGAGAAATCCTCATTTTGAAATTAAATTTGAAGTGTCTATACAATTTTTCGGATATGGTCTGTGGTGTTTCCGATGTAATAGATAGACAATGGATGACGGAGTTCGTGCCTTAATTAGATTCGAGGGATGATACAGGTTCCTAAACATTGGAATGGAAGAATTGGATGTGTTAAAATAGAAGTCAGGCTGTTCATTTCGAATCTCATTTTTTTGGTTGTGGTAGGTTCTATATATCAGAAAATAACAGATTACAGATTATTTTCGATCAGTGTGTACTGTGAAGTTGGCCACAAACTGATATATTTAGTGAGGTACATTCTGATTTACCTCTTCAGTGTGAACATAACAGACACAGTGTTTTGTTATCGAACAATCAGATTGTGAATCTTATATACTGAACTCGGAATAGAAATTGAAGTTCCTTAGGGAAATATGTGTTCAAATGATAAGATGAAATCATATCACATGCATAACCTGATTTTTCCGTGTGAAAACAAGGAGGATATGATTTCACACAATGATTAAACTCAGTGTATTTAATTCGCGTATGAACCTCGAAATACGTAGAGCTGTTAGTAGGTTGATATTATTTTTGGAAGTTTTTATAATTGTAATAAACTAGCTCAATGAAATCATATCATGGAATTGGAAAGCATCAGCTTATTCAAATGCCTCTGTTCAATATTAACTATACATTCACGTTAATATTAGTTGCATTCAATGTTAACACAAATGACCATATTTTGGTCACCATGATAAGATTTTTTTTCTCAAATATGACGATAATTTTCCCGTTCCAGCTCATGAACATACTTTTACCAAATTGGGAACCGGACCCGTTAATCAGACTCTTGTCAATTCTGACTTTATGATTATTGTAAATCTGGATTTGTTTAATAAACTAGTCTAATAAATGAGTATAAGCGTTGCAATCGCATGAACATGCTATGTGATTTTGAGAGACCATCAACAGCTACCTACTCCAGTACGGAACCAGCTCGACAAGGACTATGCAGCTGAGAACCAATGATATTGTGAAAGTTCTACAGAGATAATATATTGATCTTAGAAGAGTATCAAGCATATGTTGTGAAAAATATATCAACATAATAGCTATAGGAGGATAATGTAAAAACTCAGCCAATATGAATTCACAGTACAGAACTCGTTAAAGCCAAATAGTTCTCCGCAAACTACAATGAAATAAAAAAAACCGGGAACAAAAAGTATTCACTGATCAACTTACAGATCTATGAGAATGCGGTGAAATACAAAATAAGAACAATCCAAAAAAACATTTACAGCTCTAGGGACAATTTAGTCAAAGCCTATTTCTATACCTTGACGAGATTGATTTTTTTTGTGAGGTTATCCAAACTTAGATAGGAGGGCAGCGACAAAATTTCTGGGCCGACATAGATTCAGGTAACGCAGTGGGTCAAAATGTTGAAAGCAATACCTTTGTTGCAAATTCTACATTCTCCTTGTTTGATATTGTCCAAAGTGTACATTCTGCACGACAATCCAATCTTGAATTAATATATATCTCATAAGTCTCTCTATTGCTTGAGATGTGGGGAAAACATGTTGGACAGGTGAAATACGCAATGCCTCTTATTTTAATTTTTATTTGGAGGAACATTCAAGCTAAATGAAAGGTATCGGCAATATCTCTTAGCATAGACAATAATAAGAAATTTCTGATCAGTTAATAAGTAACTGATGATTGAATATTACATTTGTCATAAACACCGTGATAATTGAAGATTCAGAACATAATTTCTTTACTCGGCCATTTTGTATTATTTGATTTATGATGAAATCAAGTTGTATAGAATACATGAATCCAATTTCTATTTCACTAATCGATTCATCATCTCTTCATTAGAAGTATATTAATACTAAGCAGATGATTTGGAACATAATCTATTTCTATCGAAATTAGCAACCTAAATTCTGTTAATTTTGATATTATCCAAACTCAAAATCGTTTTCAATTCCTTGAAACTCAGCTCAATGCCTTTGACAAATATTTGAATATTAAGGTTATTACCTACGAAATTTGATTTTTGGTAGAGGCTGAGATCGAGCAATTATCAAATTTCAAACTCTAAGAGATCGAAGATCGGCTGACACAGTTAAACATGTTTACGGAAATAATGCATGGTTTGTGTTTTTTACATGTTTACCAAGTACATCGGATGAATTCTTTGTACCATCTATGCCCATTCAATTTGTTATCGAAGTATGGGGAAGATTGGCCGAAGTATACTTTTCCGCAATCTTATACTTACAAGTGATGGAACATACAGAATGGGTTACCTTGACAACTTACTGGTATTTAGATAATACAAAAGCTCAATTCCCTCATCTTCTTAGTTCCATTGATTAATGGAAAACTTACATTCACTCCAAAATAAAATTCCTCAATTTAAAGGTTAGGTATTCCTTTTAATAAAATTTTGGTATCACGAAAATATAACTGCTAAGTTACTCACAGTTCATCCTTTCTTTTGCAATATCGAATACCTCTATAATTATGGTTGATGCCGCCTCTCCAATCTTGTTCCAATATTTAATTAATTGGGAATATATGTCCCAGATTTCACTAATTAGTTTCACTAGTTACTATCATTCCCACTATGAAATACACTTTAAAAATACAATTCTGTATTATTTAAGGGCTCATAAATACCACTCGAACAATTATTCCTTTTTTATTTAAAGTTCACTTTGATTCGATAATTTCATCGTGTTATTGATATTTACATCGGAGGTCATTAACCCTCGTACAAGTGGTCAGCTAGCTCAGTGTTAGAAGCCTCAATCTCCTAAGCCGGTCGCGGGTCCGAATCTCAGTGACAGGAGAATTTTTTCGATTACCCGAGAAGATGATAAGTTGAGATTTAATGAGTCGCTAGGCATACGTGTCGGCGAGACTGCTCTGGTCGCAGAACGAGCCTACCACGTGAGGTGGAGTGTTAATTGGGTATATCTGAGGTAGTTAAATTCGGAATCGGAGACTCTCACACTACCTTATGGATGTGAAACAGACCCGACAGGGTGCCCATAAAGGATTCTAACTACCTCTCAAGAAAGAAAAAAACCTATGCGACAAAATAGTGTCTACCTAGAGTCTGATGAACTTTTGGAAGGCTAGATCTTCATATCAACAAACGTGAATTCTGCGCGGGATGGAATTAAAATCCTTGAGAATTTGATCCGATTGTTATTTATAGCGGCTTTCTGCTAACGTCATGGTGTCCTATTATCAGCCAATAACAACTTGAATTGCTTATTAACTAGATCACTATGTTTTTTCTTTTTTTTTATGTTGGGTGCGAGGTGGTTGAAACCCTTCATGGGCACCTTATGGTCCTGTAACATCCCATAAGGTAGTGTGGAAGTCCCTGAGTCCCGAAATTAATCACCTAATCACCTCAGATATACCCACCAAACACTCCATCACGTGTGTTAGGCTCGATCCTGCAACCAGGGCAATCAGGATGACACTTGGGCTTGACAGCCCATTGTATCTTGCGGCACCACTTTCTCGGGCCATCGGAAAAATTCCGCAGTTGCTAGATTCGAACCCGCGACCGGCAGCCACAGTGATTAAAAGATCGATGCTTCTACCACTGAGCTACCTGACCCCCTCAGAGATTGCTATGTTTGTGATATTTCTATGCCAAGGAACTTCCGCCCGAATCTACTTTGCCAGAAGCCTCTAGGATTTTCGATCAATGAGATATCAGCATTCCTAAAATTTGACTCTTCCTTTAATTTTAACTTTATGTATGTTCAAATCGACTTTATATGACTGTTCTCCATATCATTTGGATATATTATATATTCCACTAGCTATTGATTTTCATTCTAAATCTAACTTATAATCTTATTGACGTTTCTAAATATTTGATTAAATTGCTTTACTTCACTTTGAAATTCATCCTAGTTACTTCATTTTCAATTCTCAATCTTTCTATCATTCTCAAACGATTGTCCCTACTTGACTTTAAATCGTTTATTAAAATTATCCCTTATTCACAAATATTTATTATTTCATTTTCTACCATTTATCCTTCTAATTCTTACTTATATAATTATAAACTGTCAACAATATTTTGAACTTACTCAATACTATAACGCTTCACTGCGCACTGATTAGTATTTCATCCACCCCATAATAGTCCTATTTACAACTTTGTCATTAGGGTTGCGTTTGATTTTCTAAAGTTGACATAGATGTGAATAGTTATAGTGTCATAATATGAGAGATTTGCATCCCCATAAATCACTCTATTTAAATCCTCTAACAGGTGCGTTCATGAAAGAACAACATATATCTTTATACATCAAATAACCCTTAAGTTACAGTAGAGGTCGAAAACATGATTTGTACTAGCATAATGAACTTATTGTCGGAAAACCTTATTATTATGAAGGTAACCATCGATTATTTCATTGTAAAACCTCGAATCAGTTATCCTTGAATAAAAATAACCCTTACATAACACTCTCACGGCTTGAAAAAAAGTTTGATCCAAGCATAATGAATTTGATTATCGAAAAGAACTCCTTTTGACTAGAACAAGCTATACCTAATTATTGTTTATTTCCCTTAATCCTTTTCTGCGGATGGTCGAGGGGTTGATCCTATCCCAAGGCATACAAATGTACGGATAACTCACTGAACTTGAGCAATCTTTTTTCTCGGTATGAAATTTCCCATACGCATTCAATATTTCTCCTTGATGTGGTTTCGTGAGGTACGTGGGATCTACTGCTAATCTCAAATTCTTATTCAACGTAGATAATCGAAGCTTGGAAAAGATTTCAAAGCAGGTGGGCACTGGAATTTTTTTTGAAAGTTTGGAGGAACACCTCAACAATTTTTAGAAACTAAAATGCATAGAATTCGCGTATAGTTATAGAAGTCATTCGACTCTGAATAGAAAAAAAATATTTTAACTTGATAAATGGAATGGGGATTGAGGAGTAAAATATCTCATTCTAATTCAGCGCATTAATGTGTTAGGCATGAGAATTGGATAGAATGATTGTAGAGTTAGTAGGGCTCAATCTGGACAAGGAGAAAATGAAAATAGCATCATTAAATAATAAAATATTATTCATGGCAATCAGTTTATAGCACAAGATATAAGCGAAATAAGTGAAGCGTTCCATTTATTGGAATTTTTATAACAACCACAATTCACAAGTATCATTAGTAATTCTAATTAGGATCTGATAATTAAAAATGGCCTCAAAAGTTCATTCACAACTGCGTTCCCACACTGGTATATTATGTTAATACAACCGAGCCCTTCCTCTCTAAGACTGGTTTTTAATTTTTTACTACAAAGTTGTCTCATTACAATCAACTATGCTTTATACAGCCACTGTTGCTTGACCTGATCTCTCCTGGCAGCAGCGGAAGTTGTAGGTATTTATTATTTATTGCTTAAATTGTACTCTTTGCTTCATTCAGAAACGCAACCAAAAGTTGAAATGTTAACGCCCAACTTCATTTGATACGCTACAATCTGGTACGTGTTCAGAGTGAACTCTCTAGATGTTACATCTTCAAAATAATTATCACTAGTGCCCGAGAGTAACTTTGCAAATACACAAGGCGCCCCCTATTCAAGTTTTATAAACGATCAAACATTATATAGAATCTTGTCAGAGTACTGACATGATATTATACTTTAGCTGGTTCCATGCGTATTTACAAATCTACTGAAAATATGTAAAATGTCAACAAATCAGAAATACAAACAGATTATTCGAATTTATCAACCTAATTGTATTGTTAATTTGTTGACAGAACGGATAGAAAGGATTTTCAATATCACAAAGTTTATCAAGCCGTTGATTAACTCATATTCAACATGATATTTTTATTTGTTCAAAAAAGAATGCTTATAACAAAGTAATGGATAAATCCATTCATTTTATGAAAAATGTATCCATTATCCAGAAAGAGTGAATGGTAACAAAATAGATACCTATAGAGGATTGTCAATTGTTCTGGATACAGATGGGAGAAGGTGTTCGACAACGATCCCTGCTACTCAAACAATGCCCCGCCATATTTGGGCCGCACTTGCAGTCTTTTGTTAAGCTTGACCGTTGGATAATTGTGCCGCCTAAATGCTGTTAGTTGTATATTAGAACTTGTCGATGCTGCATTAGAGTGTTGAGGATTTAAAAAAAGTGATTTTGCAAGTTTCTAAGGTAAGGCTATCATCCCAAATATTGTAAGATTTTTTGGGAGTAACAGGAATGCTGTATTGTAATATCCGCCGTACAAAGGAAAAATCAAGTAACTCGAAAACCAAAGGTTTTGGCGGAAGCGTTTTTTTTATTTTAAAATGGTTTTGTCGATAACTTTTTTAAATTTTATCCCACAGAGTTGTTTTTCCTTTCAACTTAAATGTTTTTACGTCCTCTTTTCAAGGATATAAGCAAATATAAGACAATCCTACTAAATATCTATGTTTTTGATAGTGATCGAGTTACTAAATGCAACAATCGCTTTGATATGCAATCCTAAAAGAAAGTAACTCTACATGCTAGATATTTGAATGAAGTAAATGCACAGAGACAATGGAACAGTCAAGCAACTGGACTTATAATTTCCACTACAATAGGTAAACAACAAAAAACTTAGATAAATAGAGTAAAAGGAGTACAAGTTTTCAAACGTTTTTCTTAAAATAAAGCAAAACGACGTATGAAAAACTAATTTTTATTTTTAATACATACATTTACTTATATAAGCTTAAAAAATTATTGTTTTTAAGATTGCGCGGTAGAAATTCCTAAATCTTCAACATCTTCTCTATTTGGCAAATTCTTCCAAAAAATCTGTTTTCTTGGTGGCATATACTGGGTGAGCTCTTTAATAATAGTATGTTTTATCTTTTGGTTTATACCTCTATTTACTGTGCTCAGCTTTGGTAATACTAATTTAAATTTCGGTTTCAAAAAAGACACTTCAGAAAAAGATTCGTGTTCTAGTTCAGGTTTGAACAAGAGTTTTTTGGAGACCTTTATTATTTATTGAACACATTTTATATCATTAAGTTTTGGCAAGTCTGATCCCTTTTTTCTTGTTTGACAACCATTTTCGAATTCACAGAAATCGTTGGCGCGTAAATTAATTACTTTGTTTAGCTTATTTGAAGATTCGATTGAATGAACTAGGTCTTCGTAATCCAAAACTTCTGGAGTTTGTTTCCATTTCTTACCTATAAGACCATGAACCGAATCAGCTTTCATAAAACTGTGACCCGGCTCAAAATATTTAAGAGTGATGCTTTCTGGCACCCACTCTTCATTAACGAAAAGAACACAAGCTGTAAATAGGGTCCAGTTTTTATTCTGGGCTGTGCAGTTGTCAGTCCAAAATATTACGTACTTTGTTTCGTTGCTGAGCCTTTTTAGTACATTGTACAATGCCGAGACAACGTTGGCCCACACATTTATTTTCATGTGCTGCTTGAAAGTTAGCAAACGTTTCATGGAAGGCAACCAATCTACTGACAAAAAATGAATTTTTTATGGTTATTTTCGGTAATATTGAAACTTTCTGCATATCAACTGAGTAAATTTCAAAATCATTAGTCCACTTCTTGTTCGAGTCTTCATTGTATTGTTTTCTTGCTACGGTGTATCGATTTTTATGAAGGTCGTATTTCTTGCAAACGTGACATATTGTTTTGCTTAATTCTTCCATTCTTGCTTCTTCATCTTCTAATCCATAATCGGTGGGCATATTATTTTCGTGAACATGATTTTTATATGTGGAGCACATTCCACATTCATCTTGACTAGGTGATGCAAAACCTATATTTTCTTTATCGAACATTTTTCTATAGGTTCCATAACTTATTTTATCAAACTTTGATAAGAAGTCTTTGTACATTTCACGAATAGTTATATCACATGGTAAATATCTTTTATTAGGGGCATGCTCTATATTGTAATGTGAGACTTGTGGATGGTAGGAATCAATGTGTTTTTTTACATCAGCGTAATTTTTTTCCGCGATTACTTTCACCGCCGCACCCCTTTTTTGGCCTCTTTTATCTGTTAGGTTTATTGGTAAATCATTTGCTGTTGTCTTTAAGTAATCGGTAATTATGAGTCTGATCGAAGACCAAGGGTATTCATAAACATACTTTTGCAAACAACTATGACGTTATTGGGACTAGATTGGAGATCTTCCACTGACGATGAATTTTCTTAATCCGTTTCATCATCTACCGCGTTCACGATAAGCGGCAAATCTTCAATATCGATATTATTGGTTTTCGGCTGGAAATGTGACAAACCATTTTCTGACTGTGATGTTTTTTTAACATGTGGTAGGTTATATGCCATCGAAAATCTTCTGGGCATTTAAGTTCATTTTCAACAATATGCTTATCCAAAAATAGTCTTTTTTCTCTGAAATTTACATCGTTGTAACTCTTAAAAATCATTTGTCTTTCTTCTTCATTAAGTCGTTCATGACACTTTTGTCTGCAACATCTTTTGCATGGTTCAAGTAGTTGAGGTACATAATTTTTTTTGGTTTTCTCAGCTTTCTTCAAGTCTTCTTATTTTCAATAGTCTCACTGGAATTAGGGATTATATCGTGTTCTTGTTCACTTTGGGCTTCTTTGCTGATGTCTGATATTTCTTCTGCAATCTCTTCATCCACATTTAAGTCATTATTTAAGATCACGGTCTGTTCTGAAGGTATTTCATGTATAGGAACTATTCCAATACCATCGGTGTTTGCAATGATCTCTAGTTGATTATCGGAATAAATTAAAGTGGAAGTAATGGTAGATTCTTGCATTTCATTCTTTGTGTTTGTTTCTGTTGCATTTTGAAGATTAACGTAGTTTTTTCCTTTCTCGTTCGTATGGCCTCTAGTCAAATCTTCAAGTTGATCTAATTCGACTACTACTGCTCTTCTTGCTGATGTAGTTTTCCACGGTTCTGGCCCAGGAAAGTGTTCAGTTTGATCCAAGTATTCCAAAAGTTTTATTTGTTTTGGCCTATGACCCTCGTTTTCATTTAAAATGGTAGTTGAAGATTGGGACGGATTTTCATAAGACATATTAAGAGTAACAGCAGTGGTGGTGGCTCCATTAAAACAATGTTGTTGTGACGCGCCTGTAGAATAAATTTGGTTTATTTAGATTTTTTTAAAAGAAATAACTCAAATATACAAACAGAACCCGTCGAAAGTTCGTTCTCCCTCCTTCCAATCCCCTTAATATTTGAAACGATTGGTATATTTCAAAGAAATGTGTACAACTACTGAAATAAGTGCAAGTAGAAAACACTTACTTGCACAACTACTAAGAATTTTATTGAGTGTCGGCATAGGTAAGTGACAAAAAAAAGAAATAAAAAAATAATTAAAATTGTTTGCCTATTAAGCTTTTAACCACGGAAAGAAAAAAAAAATTAAAAAGGTCCATGTACATACTGGGTAGATTTTAATATATCTTTTGGAGTTTTGTGTCTTAAAATAACGGAACGAAGTGGAAAACATAATATGTAAAATTAAAAAAAAAATAATAAATGTGAGTTAGACAGGTTCTCGGAATTTTTGGAGACTTTTTCCTTCAAGAAGAACATCTTAAATTAAATAGAAGTGGGGGCATCTGAAGGAGTTTTGAAAAAGTTTTAAAATTTATTGTCAAATTGTAAAAAATTCTTTTTTCGCTCCACCCTAATCCATATTCATAAAAATAAAAAACAAAATAGTCACCCTATAACAAACTCAATTAAAAATGTCCATAGTACACAGTACAACAGTAAATACTAAACGCCTAAACAATACAAAATTGAAAGGTTGAATTTTCTGCTAAAATTCAGCAAGATTTATTATTAACACGCTGTTTTATCGATCTACAGTTTTATCATATTTGATTTTTTAGTAGACCGATAAGATATTTCAGTAGATCAGTACAAGGTGAAATCAGTAGATCTTCTGAAAAATCAGTAGACCTGGCAATCCTGGCTTGAACAGATCAGAGCTCTACGAAAGAATTCGCAAGATTTGCCGATTGCCAAAATTAAGAATCGATGTCGTAGAAATTAGGAAGCTTAGCATTTTAAGGTTATACCAGTGATAAAAGCGCTTTAACTTATATACAAAATGGTTAAACAATATTATAAGTACTTTCCCATTACTATTATAGGATTTCTTTGCTAATATTTCTAGCAGTTTTCTTCCTCGACTAGACATTTTTTGCAACAATTAAACTTACTACGCGAATTATTAAATTACGACTGAGATTTTGTCACTACTTGCATATAACAAGGTAACAAGACGTAGAGTAGCGCAAGAAGCGGATAATTCGGTTTATCAAGTTTGTTTCGGGAACTAGTATTTTAAAAGAAGTCGACTTAGCTATATCTTTGCTATCGTTTTAACCCTTTCGAAAAAGCTAAGTACAGTTACTTGATTTTCGGTTGCATTTCATAGTCCTTAGCATTAAGTAAGTCGACTTACTTGTTTCTTAAATTGTAAAAGTGTCTAATCCCAACAAGTAACTCGATTAAATTTATTTATGCACTGGATAAATATAAGCAAGAATAGGAAAATGCAAAACTTTGCAAGTAAGAAGATTTACTAACATATTTGTCGCAGGGAAGTAGAGATACTAGAATGCAGTAGTAAATAACTTGGTAATTTAACACTACTTAATTATCAGAATTGGCGGAGACAAAGAGGGGTCAAAGGAAAGGCCCAAGATGCAAACAAAGTAAAAATAAAGTAAGTCAAGTTACTTGATTTTTTTTTTACGGCAGATATGCTTTCTATATACACATAGTTTTGGCTTCAATTTGATGTATTTGTGAAGTTTTCAGATATGGCCATTGTATGATAAACATTCGTTTAAAGTAAATAATGCCTTATGAACAACTGCTGGAGAATTGACAACGGCTGATGAAGAAAAAGAGGGAAGAAAAAGAGGATAAATTAAACTACAGTTCAAAATAATAAAAAAGAAAAGAATAAGAGACCAATTTTAACCATAGATAAAGCAGTGATAAAAAAGGAACTGGCCAAAGATGTAGATGAGAGGGAGTCGGACAGAAGCTGATGAAGATTGTTTAGTTTACCCCGGAACGGTTTTTGCATCTCTTTCCGGAGAAGATTGGATAAAGCGCCCCCAGTGTCAACGCTGGACGCATGATGAGTGGCGCTGGAATTTTTGAAAACGTCTGCGATGCGTACAGTTGTGATTTTTGCATGGATACTCCTACTACAAGCACGGTTTGAAGCGGGTTATGTTAAAATGAATATTATGATAACTACTATGCTAAAATAAATATGATTATGACTATGGCTTATATTTCCTCTATAATGAAATATTTCCCAAAAAGCTTTGTTTTATTCCTGTGAATTGACCTTTTCAAGTATAAAAATTGTGAGATCATTTTATCCTACCTGTATGGATCATTTTATCATAGCAATAGTGCGAAATGATCCTATTGAAAGCATTTCGTAATTGTAAAAAAAAAATTTTAAGTTTGCTGAAGTAAAATTCATGTTACCTACACATATCATGTGAATTGATCAAGGAACTAATTACAAAATATATGGATTTTCCGTTAGTCGTAATTTACATTACGGGAAACGAGAAAAACAATGGTCAACTCACTTGCACAATTCACCAGGCATATCGATATAGCAACTTTTCGCCATTCCTTCCCTTGGAAACATAAAACATTTGAAGCTGAAACTGGAAGGTGCAATTTTTCAAAAAAATACACTGTTCTACTAACTAGAAAGAGTGCGGAAGATCAGAAAAACTATCCAACAACATTATGATATCAATAAGATATTGTAAAAAATAATCAAATTGGAATTATTGTGTGAGTCTCTTATAGATGAACTTGGTCTACAAACTTTGGATCTTCAAATTTTGTTTTATCTGGTCGTTTGAAAATCCTTTGACGATGTTTGGGAATCCATTAAATCATTTTTTCCACCAATGTATAACCCTAGATGAACGATATGGATGGATAACTTAACGAAAACTCGAAAAGTGAAGAACTAAAAATTTTATCGTGTCAGAAGTTTGACCATTATTTCACCATGTTTGACCTTTCAATTCATTTTTACCAGTTTCATTCCAAGAGATGTAATTAATTAAGAGTTTGTGACAATCTCGATGATTATTGAAAAAGTAACTTCCAATAATACCTTCCTAACGATCGAAAATAGCTTCTTGAGAAAAAAAATGAGGAAATTCGATTAGTTCGAATCAAAAGTTTAAGCGATAAAATCAGGGCTGCTGCTCTGCTCCGAGTTAACTTGAAGCACAGCAGCAGCCCTGAAGATGGCACATGAGATTGTGCCGAAACGTCGTCATATAAACGGTTTCTATCGAAACGTATATCCCGGCAACCCAATACAGCATATATATATTATAGCAGCCCCGACCATGTTTGAATGTATATAAATATATATATATATATATATATATATATATATATATATACTAACCCGGTCGGGGCTGCTGCGAGCTCCGACGACATAGCAGCAGTCGCGCCAGAAGAACCTGCAAGGCGGCTAACCGAAGCTACTCCTCCCCACCGGTCGTTAAGTAGCTTCAGATTCTCAAATCGTGTGCCCTTAGTATTCTAATTGAACCCAGAATGACCGCCTTTTGCATACGGTCTATCAAGATCTGCGCAGAGTTCCTACAGGCCGGAATGATCTTCAAGTTCGAACGCAGCGAAGACCGAATTCCGCCCAAAACACCGCTGATCAGAACCACTATTCCGATCTTGTGGCCTGGGTATAGCGTGCGGAGCTCGAACAGGAGATCTTGATATTTTTTCCATTTTTCCCCCTCTTTCAAGACTATGTTCTTCTCTGCCGGAGCAGAGAATTCGATGACATACATAGTATTGCTTAGGTCATCGAGGAGGACAACGTCAGGCCTATTTGCTTGTATGGACCTGACGGTTGGAAACGGGTAATTCCAGTAGATCTGACATGTTTCGTTTCCGACAACGGACTCAATATCTCCTGGCATGTAAGGCAGCACCGGCTCTTGGTCTATTCCGTACGAGTGCCTTAGATGGTAATACAGCACCCGTAGGGCCGTGTTATGGCGATGGGTGTACGCCGAGGCCGCTTTTGCCGGACGTGCCGACAGAAGGTGAAAAAGCGTCTCAGGCGCCTTTCGACAGGCCCTGCAGCTGACATCAGGGACCTGCACACCCATCACATTGCGGCGATAGACCAAGGTGTTAGTTACGCCATCTTGGCAAGCTGCGGTAAATCCCTCAGTCTCGTATGTAAGCCCGGCTGACCTCAGGTAGCCGAAGGTCAGCCTATTTGACAAGCCGATCGTTTCGATGTTTCGATAGGGAACACCGTGTATCGGTATGTCAACATGCCGCCTGAGCATAAGATCTTGCTCCGCGGCATTTATCTGGGCTTTCAGGCGAGAAAGTTGGAATTCGATGTTGCCTTCTAGTCGGCCTTCTCGACTGATCTGAAATTCGAGACTAAGTTCTTCCGCTGTTTTTTGTGCTGCCTTAACGATAAATGCCCCAACTCCAGCCAATTCGTGACTTTTAACAAGGCACATGAGGGGGTCCGAACTCCTAAGAACTCTACAAGCCATACTCAGAACCACACTTCCATGCAGACCCTCCAGACTGAGGAGCCTCCTACCTCCCCGATGACGTGGGTGATAGTGGCCGGAAACGGACGACTTAGGATGCAGACTGTGATGGATATGCATCATTTTCCGGGTGTCTTTGTCGAGTCTATGCAGCTCATCGACCGTCCATTTCACCACTACAAAAAAGTGGAGCAGGACTTGAACGGCAAGCATATTTGTTGCAGATACCTTGCGGAAACCTGAAGCAGAACATGTCATTTCAGACTGAACTATGAAAGGTGACAGTAGTGGTTATCCGATCTCTGTAATATTATGTTATGTCAATTAGTGTTCTGTAAATGTGTTTTATAGAGTGAATTATCTTCTGATGATGGGATCTAAATCATGAATATATTAGTGAAGAATTAAATGACATCAAGAGAAATTAATACACAATTTTGAGGAATTATAAGGTTTTTTATGGATGAACAAAAGTGTCATTAGTTCTTGATACACATATTATCATTATTCAAACAGGGGGTAGTTGAATTTTATAAAAATTTTGATAAATTGTATGTAACAGATTGAACATTGTTCATGATGGGTCGTACAGGTAAATTAGTTCTGTGAAGTTTCATCAATCCATAGAGATAAGATGCATGACCATTATGGCGAATTAATTTATTTCTCAAGTCTTTGTTTATAAGGTTTTGTTTTAGCTAACAATTCACTATTTATTCATTCCATTTATATATAAATATATATATATATATATATATATATATATATATATATATATATATATATATATACACTTTTTTTTTTTTTTTTTTTTTACATTCAAACCTGGTCGGGGCTGCTGCGAGCTCCGACGACATCGCAGCAGTCGCGCCAGAAAAACCTAAAAGGCGGTTAACCGAAGCTACTCCTCCCCACCGGTCGGTAAGTAGCTTCAGGTTCCTAAATCGTGTGCCCTAAGTATTCTAATTGAACCCAGAATGACTGCCTTTTGCATCCGGTCTATCAAGATCTGCGCCGAGTTCCTACAGGCCGGAATGATCTTCAAGTTTGAACGCAGCGAAGACCGAATTCCGCCCAAAACACCGATGATCAGAACCACTAATACGACCTTGTGGCCTGGGTATAGCGTGCGGAGCTCGAACAGGAGATCTTGATATTTTGTCCATTTTTCCTCCTCTTTCAAGACTATGTTCTTCTCTGCCGGAGAGGAGAATTCGATGACATACATAGTCTTGATTAATTTATCGAGGTGGACAACGTCAGGCCTATTTGCTTGTATGGACCTGACGGTCGAAAACGGATAATTCCAGAAGATCTGGCATTTTTCGTTTCCGACAACGGACTCAATATCTCCTGGCATGTAAGGCAGCACCGGCTCTTGGTCTATTCCGTACGAGTGCCTTAGATGGTAATACAGCACCCGTAGGGCCGCATTATGGCGATGGGTGTACGCCGAGGCCGCTTTTGCCGGACATGCCGACAGAAGGTGGAAAAGCGTCTCAGGCGCCTTTCGACAGGCCCTGCAGCTGACATCAGGGACCTGCACACCCATCACATTGCGGCGATAGACCAAGGTGTTAATTACGCCATCTTGGCAAGCTGCGGTAAATCCCTCAGTCTCGGATGTAAGCCCGGCTGACCTTAGGTAGCCGAAGGTCAGCCTAGTTGACAAGCCGAGCGTTTCGATGTTTCGATAGAAAACACCGTGTATCGGCTTGTCAACATGCCGCCTGAGCGTAAGATCTTGCTCCGCGGCATTTATCTGGGCTTTCAGGCGAGAAGGTAGGAGCTCGAGGTTGCCCTCTAGTCGGCCTTCTCGACTGATCTGAAATTCGAGACCAAGTTCTTCCGCAGCTTTTTGTGCTGCCTTAACGATAAATGCCCCCACTCCGGCCAATTCGTGACTTTTAACAAGGCACAGGAGGGGGTCCGAGCTCCTAAGAACTTTACAAGCTATACTCAGAACCACACTTCGATGCAGACCCTCCAGACTGAGGAGTCCCCTACCTCCCCGATGACGTGGGAGATAAATACGGGAAACGGACGATCTAGGATGCAAACTGTGATGGATATGCATCATTTTCCGGGTGTCTTTATCGAGTCTATGCAGCTCATCGACCGTCCATTTCACCACTCCAAAAGAGTGGAGCAGGACTGGAACGGCAAGCATATTCGTTGCAGACACCTTGTTCCCACTCGAAAGTTCGGAAGACCAAATCTTTCGAACAAGGTTTCTGTATTTGCCGCGGAGAGCCACCTTTACCTGGGAAGCGTCATAATTAGGACGCTGTTCAATTCCCAGGTATCGATAGGTCTCTCCAGCATCGAGGTGTTTGAAGATGCTTCCGTCGGCAAGCTGCATATTCTCGTACACTTCCGGAGATCGTCCTCTCCTCAAATGAAACACTGCGCATTTGTCCAATCCCAACTCCATGCCTACGGCTCGTGTATATTCCTGAACCACATTGAGAGATTGATGGAGGTTCTTCTCCCCAGAGGCATAAAGTTTCAAATCATCCACGTAAAATAAATGGGTGATCTGATGCCTCCGGTCGTTCGGTGGTCCAGAGTAATATCCATGAGTCCGTCTTAAAGCAATGGAGAGTGGCAGCAGTGAGATATTGAACAAGAGGGGACTCATATATATATATATATATATATATATATATATATATATATATATATATATATATATATATATATATATATATATATATATATATATATATATATATATTTATTTTTTCTTCCTTTCTTGGAGATAAGGTTCATTTAAAAAGCAGAGGTTGTTATTTCATATGGTTTAATAACTAACTCCAAACGTTTCGGCCAGGGTTTTGGCCTTTCTCAATGGAATATATATATATATATTCTTTTGTTGATATTCTTGAACCATTTGTAATATTTGTATGTTTTCTTGGTATATTGGTTCGTATATATACTGATAATGAAATAAAAATTCTGTTTTGACGTTTCGACAATGTTTATTGCCTTTATCAAAATTGTTAACAATTTTGATAAAGGCAATAAACATTGTCGAAACGTCAAAACAGAATTTTTATTTCATTATCAGTATATATACGAACCAATATACCAAGAAAACATACAAATATATATATATATTTATGGGATGGAAAATAAAGTTAACTCTTTTTTCTATTCAAGCTTTCGAGTCAGTTATTGGCTCTTTATCTGGAACTCTACAATGAATTAAAAATTAACATTATTTGGTTTCTATTAGACAACTCAAATTTAGTTTACTGTATCCCTTGTTCTCAATGTGAAAAGAAGTACATTGGCCAAACCAAAAGGAAATTGAAAGACAGAATTAGCTCCCACGAAAGCGATATCAGAAACTGAAATAAAACTTGTGCATTAGCTAATCACACCTTCTCTTTCGACCATTACCCAGATCATGATAATGTGACTATCTTGAAACATGAATCCAATTTAAAAAATAAAACTTTTCTCGAAATGACACACATTTTCAAAGAACCTAATTCAATAAATTCCAGAACCGACATTCACAATCTTAACATAATCTATTCTTATTTACTAAGACGCCCTCCTTATGAGACAGACCAAAATTCATTTCAATAAATATCAAGTTGGTACCCTTGAGTAGTTAGTGTTTTTATTTTTCATCTCATTTTATGTTGGCAACAAAGTCACTAGTAATCTATTATAGTTCCTGATGAAGAGCCAATAAATGACTCGAAAGCTAGAATAGAAAAAAGAGTTCTCGCGGACGTAATGTGTAGAACTGGATTCTCGGGTATTGATCCGCGTTGTGTGGTCTCGGTCCTCAAAAGGACCAGTTCGCCTAGATTTTCCAGAATCTATGGTCGAATCACCTGAAGATGGCAAATGCGACTTTGCCGAAACGTCGTGAAATTGGTCCTTTTGAGGACCGAAACCACACAACGCGGATCAATACCCGAGAATCCAGTTCTACACATTACGTCCGCGAGACGTAACGCACATGTTTACACTTCAACGCTGTCAACTCACATGATTATATATATATATATATATATATATATATCATATGAGTTGACAGCGTTGAAGTGTAAACATGTGCCTTTCATTGCTCGTGAAAATATTAAATTTTTAAAAGTTACGTAAAATAAACCAAAGTAAAAATTGCACCATTAAGTACATGAAAATTGTGTGAATATGATTTTAATATAAATTATTGAATCACAAAGGGCAAGTGCGAGTAATTCCAAATAATTCTTTCATATACATTAACAGTTTACACCAAAGAAATTCATGTGACTCGTTTTTATTAAACAGCTGTTGTGGTCAAGAACATCGTATATCAAGATTACAGTATATCTAGTGCATCTGTTTCTTTTATTTGAATAAAGATAAAAACAATGAAAACAAATGACGAAGTAACAATTCAACAATTATACAATGAACTATTGCAAACTAAAAAAGATCTGAGAAATACAATAGAGGCTTCAGAAATAAGAATAATATTTGAATTATAATCAACTAATAGAAAACTTCAAACTTTAGAAACTGAAAATACCTTCTTAAGAAATAAAGTGGAATATTTAGAAAAAAGAAACAAAAAGAACAACTTAATTATATTTGGATTGGAAGCGGAAAAGTTAAATAGGGATAATTTTAGAGAAGAAATTGTAGGAAAATTAAATAATCTTCTTTAACTAAACATATCACAGAACGAACTCAACAATATTTACCAATTGGAAAAAGTAAAAAATAAACCTGTTATAATTGAATTTATATCATACTTAACCAGAGAAAAAGTACTTCAAAATTGTAAATACCTTAAAGGATCTAAAGTATCAATAAATAAGGATTTAACATTTCAAGAGAGGCAGGCTAATAAAATATTGAAACGTCATCTCAATTTGGCTAAACTTTCCGGGGAAACAAATTGTTATATCAAAAATAGTCATCTATTTGTAAACGGTACATCTTACAGCGACAAGGACTTGGAAGTCAACAACTTCGAAGATACTGAGAAACCGAATAGTGCTCCTGGTACCCCCAATAATGCCAGTGCATCCATTCACAACCTGAATTCAAAGAACGTGATGAACTTTAAATTCCCTCCTCCAAATATAGGCAGGGTTGCAACTAATGGTGAAGATCGCAGCAAAGAATCTACCGTGCCAAATAAAAATTCATTAGATATAGAAACAGATAAACCTCGAACCCGATCTGTGGAGAAAAAAGGTAACTTCAAAGCTAATCTAATTAGCCATAAAAATAAGGGAGGTTAAAATTGATTGTTATAGCTATATAGGAATTATTAATTTTACATTAAATTCGCCTGAATAAATTGCCCTAAGATTAACATATTCATTCCTAACTTACGTCTAACATAAATAATTAAAATATCAATTTGAACACTTAATTATTTACATAAGTATATTGCAGTATATTATATTATAATTTCTGAGGATAACTAAACAATTTTTTATGCCTATTTCGTATGAGTGTCAGCCATTACACATCCTAGTGTTCTATGTTTTATTATGTAAGTTTAATCTTTTGCATTTGATCAAATTATTGAAGTTACTTCTCGAACATTTTTCAATTAAAAGCAATAAATCCTATTGTAATATTGTTGTATACCAGTAATATCGAAATCTAGGACATGGACCAGTTTATACGTGATTTCGATGCAAAAAATATTGAAACAGAAGTTGTTATGAATGCTTATGAATGCAATGAAGTACTAAAAGTGAACAGCAATTATCAAAACTTTAAAACAATACATTTAAATATCAGAAGCATTTACAAAAATTTATCCGATTTTGAAATATTCTTAAATCAGTTTACATAAAGTTTGAATGCATAGTACTCACTGAAACTAGACAAATCGCGAATATAGACTTATTAAAATTAGATGGATATAATAATAATAAAATAATTTATAATGAAGGGAGTTATAATCAGAATGATGGTGTCATACTATTCATAAAAAAAAGGCATTGAATATAATTCCAAAATTGATTTAATTGGTGAAACTAAAGTCGTAAACGCCAATTTATTAATAAATGATCTAAGTATAAATATAATAGGTATCTACAAATCCCCAGCTATAAAACAGCAAGAATTTTTAAAAGATTTCGAAAATTATTTGCGAAATACTCCAACAAATATAGATATAAATATAATTCTTGGTGATTTGAATATAGATATCTTGGACAGTAATACAACTACAAATGAATATTTGAATATTATGAGCGAAAATGGATTTAAATCTGTAATAAATAATTATACTCGTGTTCAAGAGTCGTCAAGGAGCTGCATAGATCATATATTTGTTAAGAGTAAAATTAATTACGAAGACTATATGATGCCTATGTTGGTCAATACCTACATTACAGACCATTTTCCAGTAACACTACAAATAGTATTTAATGATCCTATTAAACAAAATAATAAAAACAAATTTATTAAATATATAAATTACAAAAAATTAAATAACGATTTATCCACAGTAGATTGGGATACGGTAATTGATTCCGAAAACGTAAATTTTATTATGAATAGATTTGTTAACATAATCAAGGAAAGCATATTAGCGAATACGAAAGAGGTCAAAATCAGACATCAAGATATAAGACGCAAACCTTGGATAACTGCAGCAATAATCAATTCAATTAACCATAGAGATACATTGTATAGAAAAATCACAACTACAAATAACATTAATTTAAAAGAAACATATGTGAGTTACCGAAACAGATTAAACAATATCATTAGGAAAGCCAAATCAAATTACTACAAAAAGGTGATAGAAAACTCTAAGGATTCAAACAAAAACATGTGGATTACTATAAATAAACTAAAAAATAACACGCCCGAAAAAAAAATATCAAAAATTTATGATGAACATAAGAACGTTGTAAATAACAAAAAAGATATCTGTGAAATATTAAATGATGTCTTTACAAAAACAGGAATAAAATTAGCAGATAAAATAAATAAACCTAGAAATGCCAAATTTAAAGAAACAATCAATGAAAAATCTATGTTTCTGGAGCCTACAGATCAACACGAAGTAAAAAAAACTATTCTCAACTTGAAAGACAAAAAAGCTCCAGGCATAGACGAAATAAAAGCGGAAACTTTAAAAAGAATAGTTAATAGTATTAGCAAACCACTATCTACAATAATTAATGACATTTTTCAAACTGGAATCTGTCCACCTGAATTTAAAACATCAATAATAATCCCGATATTTAAAAAAGGAGACAACTTAGACCCAATAAATTACAGACCAATTTCCTGGATAACGTGTTTTAGTAAAATTTTCGAGACCATCCTGAAAAACAGAATAAACAAATTCATCAACAAAAATAATATAATATCCAAATTTCAGTATGGATTCCAAAGTAACCTATCAACAAATGATGCCATTAATAAAGTCACGGATAATATGTATGATGCAATTGACAAAGGAAAACCTTCGCTATGTATATTTCTTGATTTAGCGAAGGCTTTCGATACTGTATGTCATAAAAGTTTATTAAACATTTTGGATAATGTTGGTGTTACAGGTGTTCCTCTTAAACTGTTATCAAGTTACTTAGAAAATCGTAAACAGTTTGTTCGCCTAGATGATTACCTGAGTAGTCCTCTGACTGTCCTTACCGGTGTGCCTCAAGGTACTGTCATACGGCCTCTACTATTTATCATCTACATGAATAATATCTTTCAACTTAATATTAAAGGTAAAATAATTGGATTTGCTGATGGCATTGCAATTATTTTTGAGGGTGAAAATTGGAATGCTGTTAGAAAAATAGCAGAAACGGAGTTCAGTGTTGTTAAATCCTGGTTAGATCTCCAATTATTAACACTGAGTAAAGAAAAAACGGTATTTATCTCTCTTGCTTCAAATAAATCTGGACTACCGGGGTATTCAGAGCTCGTGATAACTCAAGACGAAAATAACTATTTCACAATAAATTCTGTCCCTAATGTCAAATACCTGGGTATTGTAATAGATCAACACTTGAAATGGGATACTCACATAAACGAATTAATAAAAAAAATAAAAACTGTACATGTTTTTAAACATTTCAAATACATTCTACAAATTAAACAATTAAAAATTTTGTATTCTTCACTTGTCGAATCTCAACTAAGATATGGGATCATAGCATGGGGTGGTGCTTTCAAAAACCATATTACAGATCTTGAAATATTACAAAAAAGAATTTTAAAACTTATTCACAACAAAGAGCCAACCTTCTCTTCCCAAGCGCTATTTAAAGAAGCGAAAGTTATGGATATTAGGCAATTATATTGCATGAGTCTATATATTAAAGCTTATACTGAAAAAGAAAATAAAAGATTAATAACAAATTTCCAATTAAGAAATGTTGACAACTTACCCGTTCCGATGATGTCAAAAACAGTAGGACAACGTAGTAGTATGTATCTTGCACCGCGAGCATTCAATTTTCTCCCATATGACATAAAAATTATACTAACAAAAAAACAATTAAAAAAAAAATGTAGGAGCTTCCTTCTTGAAGTAAATAGATTAGATATTCATTCTCTGATTGATTTCAAAAATGCTGAAACTTATAAAATGAGATAACGCAATTAATTATGTATACTATAGGAATATTCTTCCTAATTGATGAGATATTACTGAGTACAGACAATACATTCATTGATATTACTGTATCATAGCGGGTAAATTTTGTAGACGTTGCCCTGCTGATGCCTATTTCTATAGTTCACATGGCAAACCTATAAAACATTTAGATCATGCTGTGATTTAATTTTATAATCATGTTAATTAGTTGTTTGTTGTTTTTAACTAATTTTATATTATTCTTTTTTGTGTTATATTATTGCATCACGAACAAGTATATTACTATATACTTTTGTGATTTGATATGTTTATTCATTATACTTACTGTATTGTATGAAAGTTGAATAACCTTTTAATCAATAAACATTATTATTATTATTATTATTATATATATCTGTCTGGCTCCGAGTGACACGTGTATCCGTGACCTGTTGCACGTGTACTGGATACCACGGTCTCTCTTGTTTTTGGTTGGATCTTTCGACTTGGTGAAGCGGGTTTCCATGTTGCTGGTAATCTTAGTCCGTCATCTCGTTTGTTAAGACTATGTGGACGTTTCTTGATCTCTATTGCTTCCCTGGTTATTCTGATGTAGAAGTGTTCAATGTTGGCTAGAGTGTTGTGTCGCTAAAGTTGATCATATGGCCAGTATTTGTTACATGTTCAGCTAGTGAAGACGTGATTTCGTTTCTCGACACAGCGTTTGCATGTTCAGTCTTTCGCACATCAATGCGTCTGTTGGTCTGTCCGATGTATGTCTTTTCACAATTACCACATGGCATCTAGTACACTCCTTGGTATTCTAGAGGAATTCTGTCATTTGGATTCCGAAGAACATTTTTGATTTTCCTATCTGTTGTGAAGGTTGTTTTGATATCATGATGGCTCAGTATCTTGCAGATTTTGTCAGTTGTGCCTTTCATGTAAGGTAGAAAAGCGTTTCCCACTAGGCGATCTTCACTGTTGACAACTTCCTCATTTTTGCGTTGAGAGTTATAAATCTGCTTTCTTGAATATCCATTCATCCTAAGGGCAGCACGGATGGTTTTCATTTCTCCATCGAAGTTCTCCGCATCAGCGAGACGTTTTGACCTTGTCATGAGGGTATTCACGATTGATTGTAGCTGAGATGGATGGTGATGCGAGTTACTATTCAAATATCGGTTTGTGTGGGTCTTTTTTCGAAATACTTTGTGTCCCAAACTGCCGTCAGTTTTCTTTGTTACCAAAACATCTAGAAATGGTAATTGGTTGTTTTCTTCGGCTTCTATTGTGAATTTCATCCGATTATGGATTCCGTTCAGGTGATCGAGAAATCTTTCTAGTTGTTCTTGTCCATGTGTTCAAATAACGAAAATATCATCTACATATCTAAGCCAAAGTTTGGATTTTAGTTGAGCTGTGTTAAGAGCTTCAATTTCAAAATCCTCCATGAACAGATTTGCGATCACCGGTGAGATTGGAGATCCCATCGGTGCTCCTCCGATTTGCGTATATCGTTGTCCCTCGTACATATAATAAGTATTGGCTACACAGTGTTTGGCTAAGTCAATAATGTATCCTTTCGGCTTGTATTTATGTTGGATTATCTCTAGGGCTTCGTTTAAGGGTACTTGTGTGAACAAGGATGCTACGTCGAAGCTTACTGATATGTCGTCAGGTCCTACTGTTTGCATATTCAGAAGTTCCATAAAGTGTTCCGCGTTCCTCACATACGATGATGCTGTCTCAATGTGCGGTTGCAACTTCTTGGCTAAGAATCATGCTAATGCATGTGATGGTGAGCTGATAGAGCTTACTATTGGTCTCAGTGGTACTGCTGGCTTATGTATTTTTGGGAGGCCATACAGTTTCGGACATCTGGATGATTTTTCTCTTGGAATGAGATGTACCAGTAACTCAGGGTCGATAGGAGATGCCTTGATTTTCGCTTTCGTAGTTTTCTCTAGATATGTAGTGGGATCAGACTTAATCTTCTTGTAAGCTGGATAGTACAATAATGCAGCCATCTTTGTTCTGTAGTCATTTGTGTTCATGGCAACGGTTGCATTTTCTTCATCTGCTGGTAGGATGATGATGCTTTCGTTCTCTCGAAGAACTTCCAGTGCTAGGAACTCGTCGTGTGAAATGTTCCTCTTAGGTGGCATTTTATTCATCAATGATCTACTATCCTCTCAGAGGTTTATATTCACAAAAATATGAACATCTAACAGGACCAAAGTGGTGTAATTGGTAAACACCCTGGACTGGAAATCCAGAAATGTGAGTTCGAATCCCGCCTATGGTTCAATTTTTACGTTTATTCATCTTTATGTTAAATTATCTGAGTTATGTTCATATTTCATAAAATTTAATTCTATATCTCTTAAGTTACATATACGAAATTGTGGCCAATAAGGCAAAGAAACTTTAAACTTGTTTATACTTAACCAGAACAATTCTCAGTCAGTTCGACCTATTATTTATTTTCAAAAACTGTATTTTCCGTGTAATACGTCATAGCAGCAGCATATTCTACAAGTGAACGATAGTGTACAATAATACAAGTTCTGTTCAAAGAGAATTGTGTGTTCGTGATAATATTCTAGAAATTTTTATTTTCCAATTATTTGTTTCAATAATTGAGTCAATAGTGTACTAGAGAACGTACGTGAAATACAAGTCACAAGTTCTTGTTTTTTTTTGGTGAGTACTAATTCTATTAAATATAACGGTCTTGAATTTGGCCTGGAGTATGTAGCATGTCTTCACGTCGTATCAGGCTATGATACAGTTTCTTCGATGTAAAAATAAGGGAAGGACAAATTATTAGAAATATTGAATTCTAATCCAGATTACCTTCAACTACTAGATGTTTTCTATAAAGAAGTTTTCTTCGTGAAGAAATTGCTAGGAATATGTGTCAAATAATTTCTTTGCTATATTACAATAAGAAAGAAGCTTAATGAACATCGCTTAGAATCTTTTAAACGATCAACAGCTCGAGCTTCATTTCAATTAGAAAATCTTCCTCCTACTGAAGGAGCCGCCAGACAACATGCCTTCAGAGTTTACTTGCAATTGCAAGAATGGTTGGACAACGATAAAGATATGGATGGAAAGTTGCAGATAATGTATCAATGACAGTTTATACTGAGGAACAGTTGATACCGGAGGAAATTATGAAAAAAATATCATGTACCTGTGCTGTGAGTTGTGAAAAAAAATTTCTTAAATGTACGAGTATTTGCATACAATGTGACTCAGCACAATGTGGAAACTCTCTTGACGCTTTCGACAATCTTCTTAACCAAAAGATCGAAGTAGAAGAAGGAGAAAATGGATTAGGTGGCAATTGTCCAATAAAGAAGAGAAAAATTCGAATACATCTTATTAATCTAAGGCGTATAAGCTGTATACCGCTACTTTGATTGTAAGGATTGTATAAATATTTCATAATAATTTTGTAAATAAAATAAATTTCAAAATTATCTTAACTTGTATTTATTTACTGAAATAATTAAATAACTGTGGAAGAGATTCCCAGGCATAACGTCAGTATGATTCCCTGAGCAAAAAAGTTGAGGTATTACATGGAAAATACTGTTTTGATAATAAATCGTAATTCGAATGACATAAAAAGTAAAACAAATTAGAAATGTAGAAAATAAATATTTCCGAGTCTACTTTAATTCTAATTCAAAAATAAATACGATATTCGTGTTTATCTCGTCGAGCCACCCAAGATTGAGTACAAAAATATTTTTGTACGTTATCCAGAAGCCTAAATATTGAAGATTTGGCAAGCACAAGCCACTTTGAACCCGCGAAATCAGTTTTCAGTGCGAGCGCGCAATGCTTCCCCCACTCCGCCTCGCGCTCCGGCAGACGCGCACGCTTAGCTTTGTTACTCAGTTTCTAATACTATAGATCAATGAAACATATCCCAGTATTTTTTTATTGAAAATGAAGGTATTTAACATTAACCTCCATAAAACACACTTCTGTATAATGTGTATTGCATCTTACAATTTTTTTGAAATAAAAAAATTATCGCTGGTCCAAAAGATCGTAGGTGAAATTTTTTTTTGCCAATTCGTGAAAAAATGTCAGAAATCGATTTCCGTCAAAGACATTTTTCTAAAATTAAAATTGTAAAACTAATCTGAAAAAAACATGTTAAAAAAAATGAAATTTTTTCAAAGTCATTTTTTCACCCTAAAAATTGGAAAAATCTCTACGTTCCTTCAATAAAATTATAGCACAACTCTTTATGAAGAAAATAAGCCGAAAATCGTTACTCCAGGACTATTTCCTAAGAAGATCTAGCCAATTTATGAGATCGTCTTTTTTTCGAAAAATCGATATATTTTGAAAAATAATCAATATTTCAAATTAAGGAAATAAATGTCTTTCTCAGCTTGCCATGGGCTATATGTACAGGAAATAATACATATGGAAACGTAATAGTTAACGACTTCTGGATACCCCGATTTTTAATGGTTTTTTCAATATAACTCGAAAAGTATGAATGATATTATAATTATTATGGGACGAATCGATAGATCTATTTGATACCTACAACTTTTCATTTTATTTTTTCCAATCCGAGCTATTGTTTTTTGATTACTTAAGAAAAACCACTTTTTGCAACTTGGCCAATTTTTTAGGTCATGTTCGCCATTCGAAATCGAGTTGCATTTACCAGAAACTCACCTTTAAATTCCATTTCCTATACGCTCATATTTTTTTTTCAGGTATTAATTTCTGCACGCATTTCTGTCTATTGCTTGGACTACTATTGAAATTGTTAAGAATCGGGAAATGACGATTATTGTTTTTGGGTGTTATATTTTAGAAAAAGGGATCACCTCGAATCGTTCTAGCTCTGAAAAATTCGCAAGAACTGAGAAAACTGAAACAATAGTTTGATAGCTGAGTCAGAGGAGAACAATTCTATATAAAAAAATATCGGGAAAATGGACTTTTGAGCGGAAATGTAAAAACGTCCATTTCTAGGTCAAAAAATCATGGTTTTCATCTATTTTCTCGAAAAATACTCTTATTATAGGAAACCTGATTAATTGGCGAGAATCTACACCAAAAACCGTATAGCAGGGCAATTTTTAATGATAGTGCCTCTCATACA
The DNA here is from genome assembly GCA_958510875.1 of Endomychus coccineus. Taxonomy (NCBI): domain Eukaryota; kingdom Metazoa; phylum Arthropoda; class Insecta; order Coleoptera; family Endomychidae; genus Endomychus; species Endomychus coccineus. The sequence goes on along the minus strand of OY294067.1, from coordinate 191,184,363 downwards.
GCTAGTTCAACTCAAACTTTTTTTTTCCGAGTTTGGAAGCGACGTCACCACATGATATTTAATTACCTTTGAGTCCGATTAACTGGAAATTTGGCAGGTGCTCATAATTCTGGTGTTAATGTATATAGCATATAAGATAAAAGCAGCATGGTCAACGACTTTCGAGATTATGATTCTCTTCAAAATTGGTATATGGTAGTTTTTGGGGTTGGAGATCATGATTTTATAGTCAAAATTGAGAAAATTCAAGATGAGGGACGAATTTTGTGATTGTTGTTCGAAAATCTATAGTTTAGTTCTATTATATATTTTATTATTATGCTTCTCCGAGTGAATACATTGCTATGCAACGTTTTAGATACCACTAATAAGAGCCGTCAATAAGGGATAATATCTTAGAGAAGTAAATGAAAAGGGGTATCAATTGAAAACAAAAGTGAATACAGCCCATCGTTATCAACATTTGGTCCTTCGAGCCGAATATATAAATCCTGTTATAGCAGATTCTTGAAATTCAAGATATCTGAAGACGTAGTGAACCAATTTCAGCCGCAAGCTCAAGCACAAGGTCTTACGTGAAAATAGAACGAGTAGAACGGATAGCAATATAGAATCTAAAGTGTGCCATCCTTTTTCCCTTCCATTCCATATCCCAGACTTGTTCCTCTTCTTGCACTGGTTGAACTATCATTTGATTTAGTTACCTGAATATTTTTCATTTTCAATATGTCAGAGGAGGAAAAAAGACTCTAATTAGGCAGAGAGGTTCTATAAAATCAATATTGACAGCTTTCTCGAATTATGTCAAGAGTTTAGAGGGTCTTTCTCTGGATGCTATTGACATATTCAAATTAGAAGAGCACATTTCCAAAGCTGATAGCATCATTAGTGAATATACTAATTTACAAACGTCTTTAGAACTATGAAATAGAGGGTAAGTATGATGAGAGTGCTATATTTGAAAATTCGTTTTATTCTGCAATTTCACTTGCAAAAATGACAAGCGCAAATAATAATGAGATTAGTAGATGCACATGGCTACTTCGGGACCAGGATATCCGGTCTCCACTTCCGGTCTAGCTGTCGATGTGCATCCGGTGCATGAGCTCGTCCTTATCAGTTTTGAAAGGATGTAGGTGATAAGGATTTTATTTTATTTGTAAAGAGTATACAGGGTGTGTTCAAAAAGTGTGTCACATGTACAGAGTCACGTGACTAACACATGGCAGCATGGCGGCCCTAAGGTCCAACTGTCATGGCGGCCATAAGGACCAGCTGTCATGGCGACCATAAGGACCAGCTGTCATGGCGTTCATAAGGACCAGCTGTCATGGCAACCATAAGGACCAGCTGTCATGGCGACCATAAGGTTCAGCTGTCATGGCGACCATAAGGACCAGCTGTCATGGCGACCATAAGGACCAGCTGTCATGGCTACCATAAGGTCCAGCTGTCATGGCGACCATAAGGTACAGCTGTCATGGCGAACCCAAGGTACAGACTGCTTCGTGGAGGGGGCTCCGCCACCTCTAGGAAGCAATCTGTACCTTTGGTCCAAAGGTACAGGCTGCTTCATGGAGATGTCGCCACCACGTGACAGCTGTCATGGCGAGCCTTGGGTACAGGCTGCTTCATGGAGATGTCGCCACCATATGACAGCTGTCATGGTGAACCAAAGGTACAGGTTGCTTCGTGTAGGTGTCACCAACACGTGACAGCTGTCATGGTGAGCTAAAGGTACAGAATGCTTCGTGGAGATGTCGCCACCACGTGACAGCTGTCATGGCGAGCCTTCGGTACAGGCTGCTTCATGGAGATGTCGCCACCATATGACAGCTGTCATGGTGAACCAAAGGTACAGGTTGCTTCGTGTAGGTGTCACCAACACGTGACAGCTGTCATGGTGAGCTAAAGGTACAGAATGCTTCGTGGAGATGTCGCCACCACGTGACAGCTGTCATGGCGACCCTTGGGTACAGGCTGCTTCATGGAGATGTCGCCACCATATGACAGCTGTCATGGTGAACCAAAGGTACAGGTTGCTTCGTGTAGGTGTCACCAACACGTGACAGCTGTCATGGTGAGCTAAAGGTACAGGTTGCTTCGTGTAGGTGTCACGTGACAGATGTCATGGCGGACCGAAGGTACAGGCTGCTTCGTGTAGGTGTCACCACCACGTGACAAAGACTGCTTTGTCATTGTTTCAATCCGGCGACCATAGTTTACGAACGATGATGACGTCACTGCTTCGAACCGATGACAGTAACTGATTCAATCCGGCGACCATAGTTCACGAACGATGATGACGTCATCATCGTTCACGAACTATGATGGGCTAATGAGGAATAAAATGTGAATAATCATAATGATTGTATTACATTCATACACATGTTTTTTCGCATGATTCAACACATGCTTTAACATTCAGACAAGTGTTTCAACATTCAGACACGTGTTTCAACATTCAGACACGTGTTTCAACATTCAGACACGTGTTTCAACATTCAGACACGTGTTTCAACATTCAGACACGTGTTTCAGCATTCAGACACGTGTTTCAGACACGTGTTTCAACATTCAGACACGTGTTTCAGCATTCAGACACGTGTTTCAACATTCAGACACGTGTTTCAACATTCAGACACGTGTTCCAGCATTCATACCTATTTAACATGTATTTGATACCTGATTTTGACAGAACCGTAGAAGCACCTAACCGCGCGATCAGACATACACAATATAACATCATCATCTAGTATATAAACAAATGCTTATTAACATATGTTCCAGTATGATTTCGATTCGCCTTCAGGCATGATGAAGATTGTTAAGCAAAAAGACTCGTTGAGTATTATGAACTTAGGGTCAAGCAATGAGAATGTTGAACAACCACAACGTCACAGCTCTTTGCTGCCTAATACTCTACGAACAATAATCTGTGGTCCAAGTAATTGTGGGAAAACAAATGTGATGTTATCTCTATTGTTAGATGCAAACGGTCTGAAATTTGAAAACGTGTACATATATTCAAAGTCTTTACACCAACCAAAATACCAGTTACTAAAGGAGACATTGAAGAAAATTGAGGGGCTTGGATATTTTCCTTGTACCGAAAGTGATGAGGTCATAGACCCCACAGAAGCGAGGCCTAATTCAATCATAATATTCGATGACGTGATGTTTGAGAAACAGGAGAAAATTCGTGCTTATTTTTCAAGAGGGAGACACAACTCAATTGATAGTTTCTATCTTTGCCAGTCTTTTGCTAAATGTCCAAAACATGGATTGCGCGACAATGCCAATTGCTTGATTATTTTCAAACAGGATGAGCTCAATTTGAAACATATATTCACCGATCATATAAGTACCGACATGTCACTCGAAAAATTCAAAGAGATATGTAGCGTATGTTGGAAAGATAAATATGGATTCCTTATGATAAACAAAGACTGTGATATGAACAAAGGACGTTATCGCAAAGGTTTTGATAGTTATATATACATCTAACATGTATATATACTTTCATTTGAAATAGACAACCCGCTCAGCATGGACGTGGGTGTGAGTAACACGCTTAAAGAAAAACAACAATTGAAGAAAAAAATTTGGGAGTTAGCAAACGTTGTGAGGAAAAAATATATGGCTGTGAAATTGGGTAAAGCTGAAAATGATGAGATTCTAGATAATATGTTCAGGAATGTATCTAAACCTCTGGAGGAAATTGCGAAAAATGCTGAAATAATCAAACAAAATTCGTTGGTTAAACCTAAAAGTATTGTTTCTACAGCAACACAAATGGAGAACATACCAATCCCAAATATTGTAACTGAAGGGGAAGAGTTCGTATATAACCCCCAAAATACTGAGAAGGATGTGTTTACCCTCGAACCTACTATCGATCAGATTCGTGAAGAATTCAGAAAACATAAGAAAGATAATGCAGAGGCTACAGAGGAGTTTCTGCAACAATACCCCACATTAGCACGTTATTACTTGGAAGGATTCCTATTGGATGATGATGTCAAGAAATACGATGATAGAATGGGATTGCAATATAATTCAACTTTAGACAAATGGTTCATGGGTAATCAACCTATAGAAATTGATAGTGAGAGTAATATAATTTTCAAGGGTACTCCGTTCAAGGGTACCACAGGACTGTATAATTTGATATTTTATAGAGATGTTCTACCTGATACTTACACTGTGGAAGATGGGAAAAATTACAGTCAAATGATGGAAATGACTAGTGCCCATAGGCGTAATAACGATCCAGCTGATCGAATAAGAAACATTGTAAAATACAAAAATGTACTGAAACCTTTGATTAATTCCATGAAAAGACCCAGAGCCAAAACATACACTGGAAGTGCATATATCAAAAATGATATGCTTGAATATAACGAGAAACCTATCGAATATGTTTATTGGGATGACGTTAACGAAATTGTGGATAGACTGAGACTTCTTGTTGCATCCTCGCATGCAGGTAACCATAATCATCACAATGAGATAATCTCTATAATAGAAGAATTGATAGAGGCAGGGGTAATTGAACAAAAACCAGGTGTAAGACAAATTCATCTCAGTTATAAAGATGGTTTCAATGGATAAGTTTGGCAGAGCCTCCTCTTCCATGTGGATATATGATACAAATGTATTTAATAATAATTTCAAACAAGTTCACGGACAAGGATTATTCCTAACGAGCGATGGAAGTTATGATATGGAAAATCGTAGATTGTGCAACGTAAAATCACCGAATGATGATGGAGATGTTGCAAATAAAGTATATGTTGATAAATTAACACACAAACTGAATCTGAAAACGGAAACCAGTCTTAAAGATACCTTCAATGTTAGGGTTGATAATTTGATCAAAGATATCAACAAGGATCTGGATGAACATAACTTAACGAATGACAAGGTTATTCTCAACATTGATAAACATCTGATGGACATTCAGAATAAATATAATGGAATGGGGATCTATATAAAATCAGAGTATAAAACAATCAGTGATAGTGTGAGGGAAAACAGAAATGAATTGAAAGAGATCAATAACACATTTAACAGTGTGAACATGCGTCTAAATGACATTACTAGTAAAGTGGAGGCGTTAGAACGACGGATGACATCTGTGGAACCTTCTAAGAAGAGACCCTCATCATCCACAACAACAAAGCAGGGCTCTGTGAAACGTATATCTCCAAATCCTGTGAATATACCCAAAAAATTAATTCTACACTAGATTTCCACATTGATAAGATGAGTAGAGAACAAGTTGTGCATGAGCTTCATAAGCCGAGTAGGAAGAATTTCAAACGACGCAGAACGATCATAAAAGGTTTGGATGATTTGTGGCAAATGGATCTGGCAGAAATGGGTAATTACGCTCGTGAAAATAGAGGATTCAAATACATTTTGATTATGATCGATTGTTTCTCGAAATTTCTATGGACACGCCCGCTGAAAACAAAATCAGCCGAAGAAGTTCGGAAAGCGGTCAGTTCTATATTGCTAGAAGGACATCGTAAGCCTAGGAATCTGCAAAGCGATCAGGGAAAAGAATTCTTCAATAAACACTTTAACGATCTAATGAAGAAACATAATATCAATCATTATAATACGTATAGTGTGAAAAAAGCAGCCATTGCTGAACGTGTCATTCGAACGTTAAAGGAATCGTTCTACAAACATTTCAGTCTCAGCGGGAAATACAAATGGCTTGATATACTTGAAGAAACCACAGAAAAATATAATAAACGTAAACATAGTACTATAAATATGGCTCCAATAAAAGTGACGAAACAGATTGAGAGCGAGATATTGAAGCGATCCTACTCACACATCAAGTTAGCTCTGCCTCACAAATTCAACGTAGGAGATGTGGTACGAATAAGTAAGGCTAAACATATTTTTGAGAAGGGATTTACGCCCAATTGGAGTACGGAATTATTTAAAATCATCAAAGTAAAAATTACCAACCCGGTCACATATCTACTAGAAGATATGACCAACGCACCAATCAGCGGCTGTTTCTACGAGGAAGAATTACAGAAAACAAAACAACCCGATGTGTATTTAGTCGAAAAAATATTACGAAAGAGGAGGGGTCAACAGTATGTGAAATGGTTGGGTCTAGATAATAATCACAACAGTTGGATCAATAATTCGAATCTCGTTCAATGAATCCATCATTGATCATTTGGAGATTATTAGGAACAAACAAATAGCTGTAATATTATTGACTCGAGGGTATGGTTATTATAATAGAACAAAAATTCCGTGAATATGAGGGTGAATCAAGAGTGAAGATTATAATATTTGAAACATATATTGTTAAGATTATACTTAAGTCTTTTGTATTGAGAAAATTTTGAAATTAATAAAAAATATTATTTTGAGATCTTTGATCTTTCTCCCTCCCCTCGTTAAATAACGGTGCAATCTTGAATTTTCATCAGTCTGTATGGAAGCGTACGTAGGAGAAGGTGTTCTCAATACGCTTATAAACAAGCTCCCGTTTGAACTTCATATTCCTGGTTATCAATTCTGTGGTCCCGGTACAAAATTAGAAGAACGGTTGAGAAGAGGAGATTCAGGTATCAATCCACTCGATAAAGCTTGCCGCCAACACGATATTTCATATCTGCGAAACGCTAGTTTGGAAGGACGTCACGAGGCGGATAAAATATTAGAGAACGCTGCTTGGCAACGTGTCAAATCTAAAGACACAAAATTTGGAGAAAGGATTGCCGCTTTCGGTGTAAATAAAATTATGAAGGCAAAGAGGAAATTGGGAATGGGTATGAGAAAGAAGGTTGGGTTCGGAAGTGCAATTGTCGATGGGGTGAGAAAAGTTATGAAGAATAAGTTTGACTCATCCAATCTGAAGAAAACATCCCAAACAGCGTTGAAAGTTGCACGAAAACAATTCAAAAAAGCGGGTGGTCGGAAAAATGTTCGGTTACCAAGAGTAATTCCTATTCCAAAGACTGGAGGATTTCTACCATTTTTAATACCTCTGTTTGCCGGCTTATCAGCTGCTGGAGCATTGGCGGGGGGTGGTGCAGGCATCGCTAAGGCTGTCAACGACAGCAAAGCAGCTCGGAAAACCTTGGAGGAAACGGAAAGACATAATAAAACAATGGAAGCTATAGCTTTGGGGAAACAAGGATCTGGTATATATTTGAAAAAGTATCGCAAAGGTCTTGGTCTATATTTAAATAAACATCCAAAAAACTGTCAGTAAACCTACCCAGAAGACCTCTGACCGATCTCGATCTACGAAAACTAGCAAAAGCTCTGAAAATTCCCCATTTTAGAGGAGTATTTATGCGTGATGAACTACCATCCAACGGACCATGGAAAAACGAGCGTGGAATAGTTAATTTAGATAGCTCGGACAATGGAGGCACTCACTGGGTTGGGTTTAATAGAGTCGGTGATACAGTTTTATATTATGATAGTTTTGGCAATTTACGCCCCCCTCGCGAACTAGTGGATTATTTCAAAAAGTGTAAGATATTATTCAATCACGATAATTTTCAACAATATAACACTTATAATTGTGGTCAGTTATGTTTAGATTTCCTCTCTAACTCTTCAGTTGTGCTCGACTAACCCTGCATTTATTAGTATATAAATAGATTGTTGGTAAAGTTTGCATCAATCATGTCTCAGACGTTCACTATCACGGGTAAGAACTCCCGCTTATCTGTAGATTTCCACCCACCTATAGAACTAGATCCTCATTCATATTATTCTATCGCACTTGTTGGCTTGCATACGTACAATAGCATTCCGAACATTGAAGAAGGTTTTAATAAATTTTATTATAAAAATGTGAAGGGTGAGGAAGAAGTAGTAACTATACCTACGGGGTCCTACGAGTTGACAGACATCGAGGATTTCATACAAAGTGCAGTTTGTGGGATAGGAGTGAAGCAAGAAGAACGTGACCGGAAATTATCAATAAAATCTAACAACAACACTCTACACACAGAGCTGAAGAGTGATTTTGAAGTGAATTTTATTCCTAAAGATAGTATAAGCGAACTGTTGGGATTCAGCAAAAAGAAATTGACATCTCGCGAACTACACGTATCTGATCGACCTATAAACATAATCAAAGTTCAAACAATACGTGTTGAGTGTAACTTAACCGCAGGAGCATATTATAACAATAAGATAGCTCATACGATATATGAGTTCTCACCTCTTGTACCACCTGGGTTTTCCATTGATATAGAGCCGAAGAATCTTATTTATCTACCGGTCATCAGCAAGACTTCCTTCGATAACATCACGCTGAATATTTTAGATCAGAATTGGAAACCGGTAAATTTTCGTGGAGAAGAAATTATTATACGATTGGAATTGAAAAAGATCGTTAGGGATTATACCTCACAACAATAAATAATAATCCAATACTCACCACCACTCATTATATGAAAGGAATTCAACTGAGAAGGTTGCAGTAGCCATCACTTGAGAACATGGGTTTGGATTTCAGCAATAAAAGACATCTCCATAGTGGTCATCAGTCATTATCTACAACGAGCTCGAGGGAGAAGGTTGCTTCTGCATCACTATCATTGGAAAATATCAATTTTTTGAAGTCCCTTGGTTACAATGTCGGAAAAACTTCAAATATTCAACGAGCCAAACTTCAATGAAGACATCATCCGAGAAGAAACTCATACCTACTATCCCCACACAACATCTTTTGGCAACAGCGATGAAATTGAGATATTAATCAATCAACAAGATGTGTTGGTAGATTTGGCCTCGTCTGCTTTATTCATCGAGGCAGAATTCCAGCCAGAAGCAAGTGGTGATGGTGAATGTAAACTAACGAATAATTTCGGAGCGTTTCTCTTCGAATATATCAGTTATGAATTGAATGGAAAAGAGATAGACAAAGTACGTGATCCTGGTATTGTCAGCACCATCAGAGCTTATCTAACATATGCCAAACATGAATCTATACCTCTAGCTATTTCTGGATGGTCATTTAAGGATGTATTGAGTTCAGTCTACAATAATAAAATCAATTTATGGATACCGTTGAATTTTCTACTAGGCCTATTCATTGACTATAACAAAGTTTTGAGTGGAAAACATAAGCTGCGCTTGATAAGGTCTCGAACCGATAACGATTGCTATACTAATAGCACAGGCACGAAAACGGCTAAAATAAATGTGAAGACGATAGCATTAAAAGTGCGACATGTGTTTCCAAGTGATCAAGTTAAATTTCAAATGTTGGGGAATTTGAGTGCTGAGAAGCCTATTTTGATTCCATTCCGTAGTTGGGATCTGCATGAAAATCCGTTGATGAAGGAGAGCACTCGCGACATTTGGGCTGTTAAAACTTCAATGAATTTGGAACGACCCAGATATGTGATTCTAGCTTTCCAAACTGATCGAAAAAATAATCCTGTTAAGCACAGTGCATATTTCGATAATATAAACTTGCTAAATGTTAAATTATACTTGAATTCAGAGTGTTATCCATATGAAGCAATGAAATTGAATTTCACCGACCAACAATACGTGGAAGCATACCAGATGTACTATGATTTCCAGAAATCATTTTCAAATAAAATAATAAGCGAACCCATGTTGGATTATATAGCATTCAAGAATAGAGCAATTTTTGTGATTGACTGTTCAAAACAAAACGATGCTATAAAGTCATCAACAGTTGACGTCAAACTAGAGATGGAAAGTTTCCTGAATTTCCCCAAAAACACCAGGGCTTATTGCATCATCATTAACGATCGTATAATGGAGTATTCTCCGATTACAGGATCAGTTCGGAATTTGGTGTGAAGAACCAGGTGATGAATCATAATGTTATAATTTATGTTCTAAATGATGTACTATCAAAATGTATCTTTCCCAATAAATGTTATTATTATTATATTTGATATTTTATTTCTCAAACGGTAGGTGGTGATGTAAACATCCGACGATCATAGTTTGTAAACTATGGTAGTCGGTTGCTGGAAATGAAACAAATTGAAACAACTAGTGACGTTATCAGTCAGTTATCAACGTTTGCAATGATATCGAAACGGAGAGTTACCCCCACCCTCACTATTCACGTTCACGTTCTCACGTATGTAAGAGAGAATCATTTCAGAAAATGTTCAGTTATAAAAATGAACTTAGCAGCGTGCGTTCGTGATTCAAATGTGGCTACATGGTCCACCAACAATTTTATTAAGTTAACAGTTAATGAAGTGTGTCTAAAATTTGGGATCGATATAAGAAACGATAAAAGAAACTATTTATTTTGGAATATTCAACTAAACCAACGCGTTCTGATGAATGAAGATCTATTGGATTGGTTAGGTTATCGCGGCAAAAAATATCATGCTAAAAAGGGTGTTATAACAAGATTGTTGAGGAAAAACCCGCATATACACCATTTAGAAATTTGTGATAAGACTGATGCACGAAAGAAATATTATGTTCTAGATGCTATTGATTTCGAATCATTATTGATGCAAATGCGAACTCCTAAAGTCATCGAGTTACGTGAACTGTTTTCGTTAATGAAATTTATTATGATGAAATATTGTGAGTACGAGAAATTCTATGAACAACAAGAACGTGAAAGAGCTGAGGAACGTGAATGTCTTGCGAATGAACGATCTCAACGCTTATCTCAACAAATTCAAATGAATGTTATCACCTTACGGAATAACATTGCACCAAATATTGTTCCACCTCCTATAAATTTTGGAAAGAGACGAAATTTAGGTAATTACTTTGTTTTTTATAATAAAATTTATATAATATATATTATTTAGGATTATATCGAACATCGAATGATATGAGACCAGAATGGTACCTAATGCGTCGACAGGAGGATGGTTGGCGTGATGCCGACAGAAAATTACAAAATCGGGGAATGCGATTAATACGTAAATGGTCTAACATATCTCATGCTATCGATATTGGTAACGAAGTGAAACAGAATTTCCGCCGCGATTTGAAATGGTATGCAAGAGGAAATATTATTCATGCCGCAGAAGAAGAGGGGGGTGAACAATTGATTAGTGATATCAACATCGAGTCATTGATAGAATGTGTTATCAATCACAAAAATAAAGCTTATGAACTAGCAAATGATAATGTCAATATATTATTATAATTATCATTCCTTTTGTTTTATTAAAACACTTATATCTTCATACAATCATTTATTTACATGGTAAATAGCCTTCTTTACATATTTAACAAACATTTTCAACATTAGTACTGATAAAGAAGATAAAATTGCATACAAAATTGCGAAAATTTTAGAAATTTCTTCGTCTAGTGAGGATGATGTACGTGTGGATGGTGTTGATATTGTCTTTTGTATGACATGTGGTAAACATGATGATTGTTGGAGCAATTGCCATTCAGCCATATCTCCCTCACTCCGATCAAAGAATAAAAGTTGATGTCCATGAAGCAGCCTGTACCCAAGGCTCGCCATGACAGCTGTCACGTGGTGGCGACATCTCCATGAAGCAGCCTGTACCTTTGGACCAAAGGTACAGATTGCTTCCTAGAGGTGGCGGAGCCCCCTCCACGAAGCAGTCTGTACCTTGGGTTCGCCATGACAGCTGTACCTTATGGTCGCCATGACAGCTGGACCGTATGGTAGCCATGACAGCTGGTCCTTATGGTCGCCATGACAGCTGGTCCTTATGGTCGCCATGACAGCTGAACCTTATGGTCGCCATGACAGCTGGTCCTTATGGTTGCCATGACAGCTGGTCCTTATGAACGCCATGACAGCTGGTCCTTATGGTCGCCATGACAGCTGGTCCTTATGGCCGCCATGACAGTTGGACCTTAGGGCCGCCATGCTGCCATGTGTTAGTCACGTGACTCTGTACATGTGACACACTTTTTGAACACACCCTGTATACTCTTTACAAATAAAATAAAATCCTTATCACCTACATCCTTTCAAAACTGATAAGGACGAGCTCATGCACCGGATGCACATCGACAGCTAGACCGGAAGTGGAGACCGGATATCCTGGTCCCGAAGTAGCCATGTGCATCTACTGAGATTGTTGAATTAAAACGCGATCTGGCATCATCAAAGCAAGGGTTATCCGATATTTCAAAGATGCCTAATCGAATGAATGGTGTAAAGTTTTCCTCGATAAATTTGCCCAACTTCGACTGCATAATGAATAATTGGCTTGAATTCAGGGATACATTCGAATATCTTATACACACAAATAGTACAACATATTCAAAAACACCACTAGCAACTGCTGCTCAAATTATATGCTCCATTGATTTATCTGATTCTATCTATGCAATCGCATGAGATGCATTGTGTGATAGAAATAATCACAAAAATGTATTGGTGCATATTCATACTAAGGATTTATTCAATATTAAACCGATACTAAAGCAGTCAAGCGTTAGGATACGCGATATGATTGATACGATTTCAAAACATTCGCGTTCTCTCACGCATTTCATTTCATTAAGATTGGACAATGTTACATCGAGGGAGTGGGAGCAAAATATAATCATTAATGAGAATGTAACAAAGTGGGAAGATCTAAACATTTTTTAAAAGGAAGAGCTGATATGCTTGAAACCCTTAAAGCAAATAATGCAGGAAGAGATTCCTGTAAGGAGAATCAAAGGATCGTGCATCTATGAATAACATTATAAAGGGGTATCACACTTCAAAGCTTCAAGTGTGTCTATTGTAAAAAAGAGCACCAAATATACAATTGCGAAAATTTCAACAAAGTTTCTATAAATCATAGAATTACATTTGCTAAAAAATCACGATTATGTATGAACTGCCTAAAGGGTGGCCATTTTGGAAACGCATGTCGATTTGATCCTTGCAAACGATGTCTTAGGCGTCAGACTGCTCTATTGCATTATGATGCATCAGCTCAATCAAGTCAAACTTATACTAACGAAACAGAGTCAAAAGTAGCTATTGAAACAGAAACATATAATTGGTCCTCAAAACGTCCTGATCAATAAGAATCTCGAGGTATCAATTAATAATTTTCTTCCTCAAAGATCGAATGCGCAGGTATTCAAAAGTTCGAATAGACCTCCACAAAATAATAAATTTATACCAAAAAATGGAAGAGTTTACCGCCATCTCCTCATTACAGATAAACCTTCGGTACAAATACGTACGAGCGTAATAACTAGACAAAAATGTACAATACCTGTTAATAATTCACCTAAAATTCATCGAAATCGTTATACATATGAAGACTTATTCAACAACGGAACTTTCGATGTTGTTGAAGCTAATAGTGAAGATATTTATTATCTGATCAGAATTAAGTTCAGTTTGAAGAATATTAGGGAAATTCTCCGATATGAGTCTCGGAACAAATAATACCCAAAATAGTCTTTACAAACTTAGAGAATTCCAAATTTCTTATTGACACTGAAGCTATAGAATCATTCATTGATCCCGCTCTCGCTGAACAAATGGAGAATGCCACTATAACTCATAATGAAGAGTTATGATTGAGTCTTGACCACTGCCGGAATTTATTAATGAATGAACTGATTCTACAATATCCAGACTTTACGCAAACTTTTAATTTAACTACTGATGTGAGCAAAGTAGCCATTGGTACCGTTTCACAGCAAGGAACTATCAATAAAGATATACCCTTGACAAACTCTCAATTAATCGTTACAACGTTACTTCACGATCGAAAAAGACATGTTAGCAATTGTTTATGCTGTGAAATACTTCAGACCCAACAGCTTTCCGGCCGAAAACCTTTCTAACTGAAATAACCAAATTCAAGATTATTTTGGAGTTTGAAACTCGAAGAGTACGACTACAACATTTCTCATAAACAGGGTAAATTAATTTGCAATGCCGATGTACTTTCACACATCGATGATAATATAAACCAGTTAGGTGAAATAATCGATTTGTTTGGATATATGGGAGTATTCTATGACTTCTTTCGTTGATATATGTGTTATCAAAATCTGAAAATTCAACAATAAACTCTGAGACAATACACTTATCAAAAGATTGGGGAAACCTTGGGTTTGAATAAGGGTGATTATTTCTTATCTATAGTGCTATAGTGATTAACAGTGTGAACTCTTTTATAGTTTATTATTACCAACAATATTGCTGACCCATTGAAATCATGAACACTTTGAAGCCAAAAAATGTATCTGATCACAAAAACTTGTTCTTACATTTTTGTGAGAATTGATTCAGTTAAAAATTGACCACGTGACTCTTCTTACTCGTTGATATCGATAAAGTTGGTGAAATACTTTTAATCATACAACAATTTCATAATGAATATGAAGTAATTATAATTTTCAAAGCGGTCTTAACTTTCATGTTTCATCATCTGAGAATCTGTTAGTTATAAGTCCTTCCGATTCTGAAGATTATAATAACGTATATGTGAAACGGACTAGAAAATATGAAGAAATAGAGGATATGAGAATGTATATAGTTGCAATGAAATTATCAAAAATTCAATTGTGGAAGCCGTTACTTGATAGTTTATCATTTCAACGAAATAATAAATAAAACTATAATAAATTTAATTTTTTGTTTCGTCTGAAGATGACACGTTTAGTGTTGAAACTATAGTAACGATTATATTAAATATCAGTGATAGTAAAACAAAGTCGTTCTATTTATTATTTCGTTAAAATAAAATTATCAGTAACATTTATGGTATAAGTGATCGTCTACATGAAACTATATGAAATATATTATTATTAAATTAATACACAATTCTCGGGAAATAAGTCACATTAACACATATATTTTTTTATTTTTACCCTCGTCTTTACGTACGTTTCGGTCTCACGACCATCATCAGAAGACTCATTAATACAATAACCTGATTACTTAGAAATACTGTAATAACACAAAGCGTCCTTATCGCACAAATTTCGTTTAAATGCCAACGTCGCGAAACGAACGGAGACACGAAATCGGAACCACAACACAGCAATGTTGCAGCGTAAAAACCAAAAATCCACCATTAAGCAGAATCATTAATAAATACGAACACATTTCACAAATGTCTGCGAGAGACTAACAGACAAAGAGCCCCACCCTCTCCGCCAACAGACGAGACCATCTCAAGCGTTCATCCAAGCGCCAGATGTCACAATTCATCAGGTGACAAAAGAAAGTCTCCGGCATGTGAGAAATACCCCAGACAAATCCACCCAAAGCAAACTTTTACATTATAAGGACGTAAGTAGGAATTTGCAAGAATATTAATTAATTAAATTAGTATAAATGCTGTGAAGTTTTGTTTAGAATGCACTTATTTTCAGTACGGTGAACAATATTTTGGACAAATATTCGGCACAGCAATGGGATCTCCTATTTCTGCTACCATTGCTAACCTCGTTATGGAATGCCTGGAGGAATCTGTTATAAGTTCATTAGATTTTCGGCCCGTATTTTTTAAACGGTATGTAGATGATTGCCTTATGTGTGTTCCCAATGACAAAATTCAGTACGTGATTAATAAATTTAACAATTTCCACTGTAAACTTCAATTTACCTGTGAAATAGAAGTTAACAAAAACATAAATTTCTTAGATATGAACATTAGGCATGATGCAGATGGAGAAATAAAAACTTCGTGGTTTACTAAAGAAGTTTGGTCTCAACGCTATCTTCACTTCAATTCCGTTGCACCAACTTGTTATAAAAGAAGCGTCATGAACAGTCTTACAGACCGCGCGGTTAAATTGTCCCACCCAGAGGACCGTCCCAAAAATCTAAAAATTGTTCGTAATACACTGGAATTGAATGGCTACCCAAAAACTTTTTTCAATCCTATTATTAAAGAGAGAATAAACAAAATTTATAATGGAGCGTCATATAAAAATAACGTAAAAGGTAATTCAGACAATTATATAACTTTACCATACATTCCGGAGACCTCTGAGAAAATTAAGAAATGTTTGAAAAAGTATGATATAAACGTAGCGCATAAACCTACTAACTGTGTTGGGAAATATTTCTCAAATCTAAAACCTGTAATTCCTAAAGATAAACAAACCCACAAAGTATACAAATTAAATTGTTTAGATTGTGATGGGACCTATACTGGTATCTCTGAACAATATTTACAAAAAAGAATGTATGGCCATAAGTATAGCACAAGAAACAAAAAATTCCACCGCGCTTGCTAAACATTGCTTTGATTATAACCATCAATTTGATTACAAGAATGTTAATATTTTAACTAAGGAAACCAATTATTATAAAAGATCTATTCTGGAGATGATTCATATAAAACGTGACTCCAAGTCTGTTAATCATAGGAGTGACGTTCAAACATTAAGTCATATTTATACTAATTTAATTAATTAATATTCTTGCAAATTCCTACTTACGTCCTTATAATGTAAAAGTTTGCTTTGGGTGGAGTTGTCTGGGGTATTTCTCACATGCCGGAGACCTTCTTTTGTCACCTGATGAATTGTGACATCTGGCGCTTGGATGAACGCTTGAGATGGTCTCGTCTGTTGGCGGAGAGGGTGGGGCTCTTTGTCTGTTAGTCTCTCGCAGACATTTGTGAAATGTGTTCGTATTTATTGATGATTCTGCTTAATGGTGGATTTTTGGTTTTTACGCTGCAACATTGCTGTGTTGTGGTTCCGATTTCGTGTCTCCGTTCGTTTCGCGACGTTGGCATTTAAACGAAATTTGTGCGATAAGGACGCTTTGTGTTATTACAGTATTTCTAAGTAATCAGGTTATTGTATTAATAAGTCTTCTGATGATGGTCGTGAGACCGAAACGTACGTAAAGACGAGGGTAAAAATAAAAAAATATATGTGTTAATGTGACCTATTTCCCGAGAATTGTGTATTAATTCATACGTGGGTCAAGAATCTTTATTATTATTATTAAATACTGGAAAATGGGTCCGGGTGAATTACCTATTTAGCCTCTATTACAAGAGAAACCTATTAATCAGTAAATCGGATCAAAATATTAATTAACAATTATTTCTTGTTTAACAGTTACGAGGTACTGGAAGATACAAACACAACCTTTAACTACATATTTTCAATTTGTCATAACGTTTTTTTGAAGGTGTTAACTGACATAAGACACACAACATCACAAGAGACTATTCCACTCAAAAACCATTCTCTTCGCGAAAAAACCCTGACGAGATTTCGATTTGAAGTGTTCCTTTTTAGGTTTTCATTCTCAACCTTGCAAACGTTGATCCTGGTTGAGACTGAATAGGTGATCTGAATCATACTGGAATAAAACATTGATAATCTCCTCGAAGCTAACGTTTCGATGATTTATTTTTATCTTCATCAAAATTTTATATGTTAATTAGTATTTCTATATAATTTTGAGAAGAATATATCACTTTGATTGATGCAATTGCGTCTGAAGGCCACTTGTGTTTTGAAATCCAATTAAAACTGCAGAAAATATTGGATCGGTTGTATGTGGAAGGATAATGTATGGCTACCATTTTCATGGCATGGTTTGACTTATGATGTATAATATTTATTTGCAGAGATGGGTTTGATGTATCAATCGGTTTTAAGAATATTGCTATCTCTAATTACCAGGATATTGCGAAAGGGGACTGAGTTAGTTTCACTCTCAATGGTGAATTTATTTGTATGTGTGGAAACGTTCTAACACTTGTTGGTCTGCAACTACACGAATTGCTAAAATGAGGTCATCTAAAAACGTTTGCAAAAAAGTATAAAAAGTGGTGCTGATTGGTCCTTTGCATACTGAAGGATGTGTGAGAAGATTGATCACATAGGGTGCCTATTAATTCTCTATAGAACATATCATCGAACACAAAGTAAGTTGATTGAAAGTTGAGATTTTATGAATTTATTTTGGGAATGCTAGAATGCATTTTTACGTTCTCCCATTGGGTAAAAATACTGGATTCCACCGTTTTAAAATCTGTGTTGGTATAAAGGGACACAATATCTACACTGAGGAGCTTATAGCTATGAAGTTTGGAAATTGAGAAGAGTCTTGAACAAAATATGTGCTGCCAGGATTATGCGCAGCATATTCTTGATAAATTGTACCTTTGTACTAGGGAGATTATAGGTCATCGTATGTGACTTACCTTATTGTTCTGTTAAGTTCAGTGATTTTGCTATATACTTTCTGTTCAATTGTCGATGTGGGGTCTGAGCAGAATTTAGTTGTTTTTCTGATAACTTGATGTACATTCTCTGTTCATTATGGATGTGATACCGCCTTTACCTGCTTGATAAACTGGTGGGTGTTGCTTGAGAAATATTTCTGCATTCCTTTCTAGCCGAGAAGGACATCTTCATGATTGAATTTTTCTGTTAGTAAGAAATTTGTGATTGTATCTATAGCTTTAGCTCATAGCTCTTATGATGTTCTTCTATTTTTCTGCTGTATTGACGATGAATCTTTCTACTGTAGCTAATAATCTGGGAGCTTTCAGTAGGAGCTTGTTTCTACATCTGCATATAAATTTTTGATTTTAATTTCTTTCAATGTTGGAGAAATGCTGAATTTATGGTAAAGTGCCAAAATTCCTTGTATATCAGGAGGATTCGAGATTTGATTTAAATTTTTTACCAATTTTTTTGGTAGATTATTTGTTTTTAATGAGAGTTTTAGGTTTGTTTGATTCCTTTTCACTCATCGTTCATTGTTCGTTCTAGTCTTATGTCAAAACACTATTCTCATAAGCTTGATAACACTTATATTTTTGGGATTGATTGTAATTATACTATTTACAAGTTTTATCAATGATAATTAGATCATGTAACTACAATCATTATCATCGTGTTTACCATATGATAGTGATGGAGAATGAAGTTGGACAGAAGAGTTCTCATAATCACTAAATTTCACTCCTGATATGAAATAACAGATTATGGTGTTTATTGTTTTATACATCAAGATGGATGATGAAGATAACGAGAAAGATCATTCTGTTTTAAACCCTTGTTCTGACAACATCCAACAGGAACTCAGGTCACTTGTAACATAATATTATTGTGTACCTCATTGTGGACCTTACTGCATTTCTATACAACATTCAGGATCATTTCAATCACAGCAGTCAAAGTAAGTGCTAGAGTACACATCAAAGGCTTACACGCTAGTGAAGTCGAGTCTCAATCAGTTCTGTATTAACGAAATATACAATACACGCCGCATGCAAGGACATTACCACATTATTCATATCACACTTCAGTCAAGTTAATATACCGTTGCTATGGCGAAGTTACAAACATATCTAAAAATTTTCCCAAAATACATGTATACCTGCAGGATATGTCACGGGAATCTATGTTGAGAATTATTACATTATATCGAAAGCAACATCGCGATGATTGTTCATCTATGCTCCATTTCAGGTTATAGGGTGTTTTCCCAATTTCCACCTTCGGGATTCATCATAATCACTAAATTTCACTCCTGATATGAAATAACAGATTATGGTGTTTATTGTTTTATAAATCAAGATGGATGATGAAGATAACGAGAAAGATCATTCTGTTTTAAACCCTTGTTCTGACAACATCCAACAGGAACTCAGGTCACTTGTAACATAATATTATTGTGTACCTCATTGTGGACCTTACTGCATTTCTATACAACATTCAGGATCATTTCAATCACAGCAGTCAAAGTAAGTGCTAGAGTACACATCAAAGGCTTACACGCTAGTGAAGTCGAGTCTCAATCAGTTCTGTATTAACGAAATATACAATACACGCCGCATGCAAGGACATTACCACATTATTCATATCACACTTCAGTCAAGTTAATATACCGTTGCTATGGCGAAGTTACAAACATATCTAAAAATTTTCCCAAAATACATGTATACCTGCAGGATATGTCACGGGAATCTATGTTGAGAATTATTACATTATGTCGAAAGCAACATCGCGATGATTGTTCATCTATGCTCCATTTCAGGTTATAGGGTGTTTTCCCAATTTCCACCTTCGGGATTCATCCGCTAAAATTCTGATATTTCATTTTGTAAGATGTACGAATTAATACCTGCAACTACATCTCATTTGGAATGTGTCTAATTAAATACACGTAATTATCTCAACTTCCTCATTGTGTGTCACACTTTATATAGCTGTTTTTTATAGAAAATATCGGCAAGGATGTAGAAGACTCCTTTTACTATATATAACATCACTATATTTATCAAATATGATGAAAAACATTGGAATTTTGGGTCACTGATTCAACATATTGAAAGCGATCGAATTTAATTAGAACAAAAGTTTCAATAACCAGTTGAAAGAAACCTTCAAATAATGGTATGGGGCTTTGATCTGATCAGATTTGTTTTAGCTTCCATCAAAATCGAAAAAGCTCAAGTTCGTCAAAATAGGAATTACGCCTTCAAATGTCAATAATTGAAATAATTCGAGAAATACCTAGTGTAATTTTTCAACATGCTCATTCCAATAATATATTTCCTGTTTACTATTTGTACAATTAATAAGTTCCTATTAATCACCTTTTTGATTCTTTTTTTCATATTTTGGATACCTATAATGTTCGAAGAACGTCGGGTGAGTCAGTGTGGATTCTTGGGATGATCTGCATTGGCACCATTCCTGGAAGATTGGCATGACGAAAGACCTCACTGGGTAAAGAATTTCACAGCTTCGTCATTCGATAGAAAAATGATGTCTGTTATGAAGGAGATTGGCAGGTTTCGGATAGTTTGCCTATCTGAAATCTCTCGTGACGGATGAGATTTCTTATGAACACCGACCATGAAAACATATATAGGGAAGATCCACATTTTTATGTATTCTGAAGAGGTCAATGAATTTGTAAGTGTCATATCAGCCATAAGATGAATATTCTCCAACAGGAAGTCAACAACTGACCCTCAAAGTTATTTGGGAGTTTTGCTTTGCAAATACGATTGCTAATTGGAATCCATATTGAAATTCATCTCAGAGTTGGGTCTAATAGTTTCTCGTGTATCCATGATTTCCAGATATAATGACACTCGACTACAATCGAATGAACGAAGAGGTTCCATAAGAAGTTATAACAGCTTTTTAAAATAGACTAACGGAAATGTGAAGTTGAATAAAAGTCTTGTAATAGCATGTTTGACTAAGTGATAATCTGAATGTCTACCCTGCCAATATGTATTACATTACTTAGCACTCTAAGCATCATTCTACAACTATTACTTTACCGCTACTGAAAGCGGTTCATGCACTGAAAGATCTTTCCCTTTACTATTTTACAGGTATTTTTTCGAACGGGAAAAGTTCTGAGGAATTAACTTTAGCTTCATGAACCGCCATCAACACAGGAGCGGATGATTTGTTCATGATATGAATAACCGCATTGTTTTCAACAGTAAAATATTCATGGGTAATTTAATTACTCATTGAAGGATGTAGCAGGACTTTGGAATTCGGATTTATTCCGGAAATAGAGTTTGACTTCACAGTTAATCATCCACTTATCATAGACTTATGTCTGCTGAAGTATCGTGGAATCTCATTCGTTCCAAAGTCAATTCTGGCAATCAACTCATGAGGGTAGAACGTATAGTTCAGTAGTACTATTTTTAAAATCGACGATTTTGGAAATTTCATATTTAATTTTTCTGAGGTGGATATTATTATGCAAATCGTCCATCTAGAAGCGATGTTGACATTATTTTTGGGCCAAACTCTGTGCTTCATTCCATAACCTCACTTTTTGTTTGAAAGAAAATAAAATAAGGGGTCCAAAACCGTCGTTTTTGAAGATAGTGACTTCAAATTTTTGGTGGTGATAGAAAACGCCAGAGTGCAAAATCTTCTGCAAAAAAACCCACCCTTCTACAGTCACGTGGTTTAAGCAAAATATGATTTTTTTTCATGATTTTTTTTTTTGGGAAAATCATAGACCGACATTACTTCTACAGTATGTTGAGAACTACATTTTGATTCTAGAATATACCCAAATTTTTTCAATTTGATGTGGCGCGCGCGCAAATCGTACTTTCATTTCTAGAATTCAGAACATTCTGCAGTGTCTCAGGTTCGTCTGAACAACTTCTAATTGGACTCATCCAATTTGGGGAACTTTATTCTGAATGGGTAGGCCGATTGCTAAAATTTCTGAAAAAAGTTTAATAACTCCTTTGTTTTTGCTTTTATCGCAAAACTGGTGGAAGCAAAAAATATTTAAAACATGTTTCTGAGTACGAATTCATATTTCAGTACTCTATTTTTCATTATTTCACATGGGAAATTCGGAAAATCCGATGCATCGGATATATAAATAAACGACTTTTGGCAACAAATTGTGTTATAACTCAGTTTTTTTGCTTCCATCGTGAAATTTTTGGGAACATATACAAAATAAGTTCCTGAGTACGAATTCTTATTTTAGTTTTCCCTTTTTCATTATTTTACCTGGGAAATTCGAAAAACTTGATGCATCGGATATACAAATCAACAGAAGGTAATTCGAATTGAATCAAGTAAAGTAAGAAGAATATATAAAAAACAAAATAAATAGCATTTTTGCAAATTAAAAATGGTGAATGAATGGGATGGAGTAAGGTAAATAATAATGGGTACTGTGTTAAATTGTTTGAAAGTTCGTGCTTAAATTGTGACAATTGCCTATCCGAAGTATGAAAGAACCGGCACCCCAAAAGCTTATGGAACTTATTTCCTGTTCATGTTTTTTCCATGTTAAAGTAAGCTTACTGGTCGGTGTTTATAAAGAAAAGTAGGAATAAAATGTTCCTTTTTATGTGAATATTGCGACGGGAAAAATTGTAATAATTGCGATGAACCTTAGACAGTATTGTTGTTGTTGACGATGATGAAGATGATGATGATGATACGACTTGTCAAACTATCAGAGAGTCTAATGATAAAGTAATAAATGAGTTGGACTGAGAGATATCTAACGAGCCCATCACATGTGCGATATGGGATTGTGATGGCGAGGAAGAAGAAAATATTTCTACAAAATTTGATACGCTGTAATGAAACGTTAATCTGATATATTTTTGTAAAACTGTTATTAATCCTACCCCATTTATCCACCATTTTAATTCGCAAAAATATTATTTATTTTGTTTTTTATATATTATTTTTATTTCACTCAATTTAATTTGAAAAACCTTCTATTTTGTTTAATTTTTTTGTTTTAATTACCTTTTGTTGATTTGTATAACCGATGGATCGAGTTTGCCGAATTTTCCGAGTAAAGTAATGAGAAATGGAAAACTGAAATATGAATTCGTACTCAAAAACATATTTTTAATATTTTTTCTCTTCACAAGTTTTGCGATGAAAGTGAAAACGACGGAGTTATTGAACTTTGTTTGATTGAAATTAAATTTTAGCAATCAACTTACTCACACTCTTTTTAATATTTCTTCACAAATTGTGGTGGATTATTCGGCCAATTCGGAAAAACACCCACTTCTCATGAGAGGAGTGATGCTGACGTTGGAACTCAAGGTCCTGTGGGTCTCTTCTCTCAGGTGAATCAAGTTTTGGATTAAAAAAATGGAAGAGCCCAATGTAGCGCCCAAAGCAAAAAAAATCTGCTTTTTCGAATCTAATTATCGTACCAGTTCTGCTTGAGCTCAAATTGGAGAGAAAAATAAACTACTCGATTCTACTTTGGAGAATCGAGATATTCGAAATTCGAATTGAAATTTCGACCCTAATCTATAATTGCTGCTCGGAGCAAAAATATCAAAAAAAACTTTCTACACCATATAGGTAATATAGAATAAAGTCTCCCAAAATCAATGAGCTGAATTAGAAGTTGTTCAGAAGATATGAGAGACTGCAGAAGATTCTGAAGTAAAAAAAATGAAAGTGCGATTCACGCGTGCGCCGCCTATTGGAAATATCAAATTGAAAAGAGTACCCATTGCTGTGCTGGGTTTTATTCTCAACCGAATTTGCAATTCATTGACATATTTGATCGATTATCAGAAATATATTTCTAACAGAGTTTCACGTTCTTCTGACAGTTTGCGTTGACTACTTTGAACCATATAGGGCATCTCTCATTTCATTTCCGCTATGAATTCATCATGGCCTCAATACAGTTAAACTCTTACTTACGACTTTGATTTCATAGTTCATCAAATGATTTGTCTATTGGTATTTCCGCAATTCCTTATAATTGATAAACCTTTTGCGGGAGTTATGTGAACAAGCTCTAATAAACTATAACGTTTGAAAAAATTAGTAACATTGAAATTCTAGCAGTTAATATTTTGAGAAGTAATTTGATTTTTCTTATAAGGTACTAGTAGATGAACTGAACTACCACGGGACCAGGATATCCGGTCTCCACTTCCGGTCTAGCTGTCGATGTGCATCCGGTGCATGAGCTCGTCCTTATCAGTTTTGAAAGGATGTAGGTGATAAGGATTTTATTTTATTTGTAAAGAGTATACAGGGTGTGTATAAAAAGTGTGTCACATGTACAGAGTCACGTGACTAACACATGACAGCATGGCGACCATAAGGACCAGCTGTCATGGCGGGCATAAGGACCAGCTGTCATGGCGACCATAAGAACCAGCTGTCATGGCAACCATAAGGACCAGCTGTCATGGCGACCATAAGGACCAGCTGTCATGGCGACCATAAGGACCAGCTGTCATGGTGGACATAAGGACCAGCTGTCATGGCGGGCATAAGGTACAGCTGTCATGGCGACCATAAGGTCCAACTGTCATGGCTGACCTAAGGTACAGCTGTCATGGCAACCATAAGGTCCAGCTGTCATGGCGACCATAAGGACCAGCTGTCATGGCGACCATAAGGACCAGCTGTCATGGTGGACATAAGGACCAGCTGTCATGGCGGGCATAAGGTACAGCTGTCATGGTGACCATAAGGTCCAATTGTCATGGCTGACCTAAGGTACAGCTGTCATGGCAACCATAAGGTCCAGCTGTCATGGCGACCATAAGAACCAGCTGTCATGGCGACCATAAGGACCAGCTGTCATGGCGACCATAAGGTACAGGTTGCTTCGTGTAGGTGTCACCACCAAGTGACAGCTGTCATGGTGACGATAAGGTCCAGCTGTCATGGCGACCATAAGGTCCAGCTGTCATGGCGAGCATGAGGTACAGCTGTCATGGCTACCATAAGGTCCAGCTGTCATGGCGACTATAAGGTACAGCTGTCATGGAGGACCCAAGGTACAGACTGCTTCGTGGAGGGGGCTCCGCCACCTCTAGGAAGCAATCTGTACCTTTGGTCCAAAGGTACAGGCTGCTTCATGGAGATGTCACCACCACGTGGCAGCTGTCATCGAAGGTACAGAATGCTTCGTGGAGATTTCGCCACCACGTGACAGCTGTCATGGCGACCCTTGGGTACAGGCTGCTTCATGGAGATGTCGCCACCACATGACAGCTGTCATGGTGGACCAAAGGTACAGGTTGCTTCGTGTAGGTGTCACCACCACGTGACAGCTGTCATGGTGAGCTAAAGGTACAGGCTGCTTCATGGAGATGTCGCCACCACATGACAGCTGTCATGGCGAACCAAAGGTACAGGTTGCTTCGTGTAGGTGTCACCACCACGTGACAGCTGTCATGGTGAGCTAAAGGTACAGGCTGCTTCGTGTAGGTGTCACGTGACAGATGACATGGCGGACCGAAGGTACAGGCTGCTTCGTGTAGGTGTCACCACCACGTGACAAAGATTGCTTCGTGGAGGTGTCGCCACCAGTTCGACTCGTCCGACTCATGCGACTCGTACGGTTTTGAAATCACATGATCTGTCACGCGGTGAGATATGGTGTCTGTCACTTCGACGGAGTGTCTGTCACATGGTGTCATGGTGGCTATCACGTACCATAGAGCTGAAGGTTACAGAGCTAACCCAACTCAAAACCATAGAGCATCATGGTGGTTGAAAGAGTTGTCATGATGTCTGTCACGTGAGGTCTTCATCGAGGTGTCATGTCGCGTCTTGGAGGGTGTGACGTGGTGGATCCATGAAGCATCTGTCACGCGAACTGTCAAGACGGATCTATGAATGTCAACCATAGCTTCATAGGTATCAAATGAAAAGTCTTGATATGCAGAATGTTAATTTTATTGAATTGAAGATCCTACGATCATAGTTTACCAACGGTGATGACGTCACGGAGGCATTCATTGTTTCAATCCGGCGACCATAGTTTACGAACGATGATGACGTCACTGCTTCGAACCGATGACAGTAACTGATTCAACCCGGCGACCATAGTTTACGAACGATGATGACGTCATCATCGTTTACGAACTATGATGGTCAGATGTCTCTATGTGTAAATGTGAATAGTTGGAGGTTATGATAAAGATATCCAGTAAGTTTGTAAATGTGTCATTATGCATATATCTTTTGAAGAATACACACGTATACTTAGAAAATTTGTGGAGAAAGTTCATGAACTAAGAAGAGACTTGAATTTTTACGAAGATAAAATAAAAGTTATAAGACTATTGAATACATTTACAAGTGCAAAAAGTGAAGATAATGATGGGAGTGGGGATGTTAAAAACAAATTTCGTGATTCTAACCACAATTCTGAATGGTATTCTATACGCGAACGTCCCCCAACACGTTGAGCGCATTTATATTTGTCTGAAGGATGTTGCAACCGATGGTGGTGGGGGTGTAACCGTACCGAATGGATTCCGATGAATTTTAGAAAAATCAACGATAATCAGTTAGAGGTATTGGCATTCAACATTCCTCAAGATAATCGTACCACCAAACCACCATACATTATAAACTTAAACTTTTATTCTTTGATCGGAGTGAGGGAGATATGGCTGAATGGCAATTGCTCCAACAATCATCATGTTTACCACATGTCATACAAAAGACAATATCAACACCATCCACACGTACATCATCCTCACTAGACGAAGAAATTTCTAAAATTTTCGCAATTTTGAATGCAATTTTATCTTCTTTATCAGTACTAATGTTGAAAATGTTTGTTAAATATGTAAAGAAGGCTATTTACCATGTGAATAAATGATTGTATGAAGATATAAGTGTTTTAATAAAACAAAAGGAATGATAATTATAATAATATATTGACATTATCATTTGCTAGTTCATAAGCTTTATTTTTGTGATTGATAACACATTCTATCAATGACTCGATGTTGATATCACTAATCAATTGTTCACCCCCCTCTTCTTCTGCGGCATGAATGATATTTCCTCTTGCATACCATTTCAAATCGCGGCGGAAATTCTGTTTCACTTCGTTACCAATATCGATAGCATGAGATATGTTAGACCATTTACGTAGTAATCGCATTCCTCGATTTTGTAATTTTCTGTCGGCATCACGCCAACCATCCTCCTGTCGACGCATTAGGTACCATTCTGGTCTCATATCATTCGATGTTCGATATAATCCTAAATAATATATATTATATAAATTTTATTATAAAAAACAAAGTAATTACCTAAATTTCGTCTCTTTCCGAAATTTATAGGAGGTGGAACAATATTTGGTGCAATGTTATTCCGTAAGGTGATAACATTCATTTGAATTTGTGTTGAGATAAGCGTTGAGATCGTTCTTTCGCAAGACATTCACGTTCCTCAGCTCTTTGACGTTCTTGTTGTTCATAGAATTTCTCGTACTCACAATATTTCATCATAATAAATTTCATTAACGAAAACAGTTCACGTAACTCGATGACTTTAGGAGTTCGCATTTGCATCAATAATGATTCGAAATCAATAGCATCTAGAACATAATATTTCTTTCGTGCATCAGTCTTATCACAAATTTCTAAATGGTGTATATGCGGGTTTTTCCTCAACAATCTTGTTATAACACCCTTTTTAGCATGATATTTTTTGCCGCGATAACCTAACCAATCCAATAGATCTTCATTCATCAGAACGCGTTGGTTTAGTTGAATATTCCAAAATAAATAGTTTCTTTTATCGTTTCTTATATCGATCCCAAATTTTAGACACACTTCATTAACTGTTAACTTAATAAAATTGTTGGTGGACCATGTAGCCACATTTGAATCACGAACGCACGCTGCTAAGTTCATTTTTATAACTGAACATTTTCTGAAATGATTCTCTCTTACATACGTGAGAACGTGAACGTGAATAGTGAGGGTGGGGGGTAACTCTCCGTTTCGATGTCATTGCAAACGTTGATAACTGACTGATAACGTCACTAGTTGTTTCAATTTGTTTCATTTCCAGCAACCGACTACCATAGTTTACAAACTATGATCGTCGGATGTTTACATCACCACCTACCGTTTGAGAAATAAAATATCAAATATAATAATAATAATAATAACATTTATTGGGAAAGATACATTTTGATAGTACATCATTTAGAACTAAAATTATAACATTATGATTCATCACCTGGTTCTCCACACCAAATTCCGAACTGATCCTGTAATCGGAGAATACTCCATTATACGATCGTTAATGATGATGCAATAAGCCCTGGTGTTTTTGGGGAAATTCAGGAAACTTTCCATCTCTAGTTTGACGTCAACTGTTGATGACTTTATAGCATCGTTTTGTTTTGAACAGTCAATCACAAAAATTGCTCTATTCTTGAATGCTATATAATCTAACATGGGTTCGCTTATTATTTTATTTGAAAATGATTTCTGGAAATCATAGTACATCTGGTATGCTTCCACGTATTGCTGGTCGGTGAAATTCAATTTCATTGCTTCATATGGATAACACTCTGAATTCAAGTATAATTTAACATTTAGCAAGTTTATATTATCGAAATATGCACTGTGCTTAACAGGATTATTTTTTCGATCAGTTTGGAAAGCTAGAATCACATATCTGGGTCGTTCCAAATTCATTGAAGTTTTAACAGCCCAAATGTCACGAGTGCTCTCCTTCATCAACGGATTTTCATGCAGATCCCAACTACGGAATGGAATCAAAATAGGCTTCTCAGCACTCAAATTCCCCAACATTTGAAATTTAACTTGATCACTTGGAAACACATGTCGCACTTTTAATGCTATCGTCTTCACATTTATTTTAGCCGTTTTCGTGCCTGTGCTATTAGTATAGCAATCGTTATCGGTTCGAGACCTTATCAAGCGCAGCTTATGTTTTCCACTCAAAACTTTGTTATAGTCAATGAATAGGCCTAGTAGAAAATTCAACGGTATCCATAAATTGATTTTATTATTGTAGACTGAACTCAATACATCCTTAAATGACCATCCAGTAATAGCTAGAGGTATAGATTCATGTTTGGCATATGTTAGATAAGCTCTGATGGTGCTGACAATACCAGGATCACGTACTTTGTCTATCTCTTTTCCATTCAATTCATAACTGATATATTCAAAGAGAAACGCTCCGAAATTATTCGTTAGTTTACATTCACAATCACCACTTGCTTCTGGCTGGAATTCTGCCTCGATGAATAAAGCAGACGAGGCCAAATCTACCAACACATCTTGTTAATTGATTAATATCTCAATTTCATCGCTGTTGCCAAAAGATGTTGTGTGGGGATAGTAGGTATGAGTTTCTTCTCGGATGATCTCTTCATTGAAGTTTGGCTCGTTGAATATTTGAAGTTTTTCCGACATTGTAACCAAGGGACTTCAAAAAATTGATATTTTCCAATGATAGTGATGCAGAAGCAACCTTCTCCCTCGAGGTCGTTGTAGATAATGACTGATGACCACTATGGAGATGTCTTTTATTGCTGAAATCCAAACCCATGTTCTCAAGTGATTGCTACTGCAACCTTCTCAGTTGAATTCCTTTCATATAATGAGTGGTGGTGAGTTTCGGATTATTATTTATTGTTGTGAGGTATAATCCCTAACGATCTTTTTCCATTCCAATCGTATAATAATTTCTTCTCCACGAAAATTTACCGGTTTCCAATTCTGATCTAAAATATTCAGCGTGATGTTATCGAAGGAAGTCTTGCTGATGACCGGTAGATAAATAAGATTCTTCGGCTCTATATCAATGGAAAACCCAGGTGGTACAAGAGGTGAGAACTCATATATCGTATGAGCTATCTTATTGTTATAATATGCTCCTGCGGTTAAGTTACACTCAACACGTATTGTTTGAACTTTGATTATGTTTATAGGTCGATCAGATACGTGTAGTTCAAGAGATGTCAATTTCTTTTTGCTGAATCCCAACAGTTCGCTCATACTATCTTTAGGAATAAAATTCACTTCAAAATCACTCTTCAGCTCTGTGTGTAGAGTGTTGTTGTTAGATTTTATTGATAATTTCCGGTCACGTTCTTCTTGCTTCACTCCTATCCCACAAACTGCACTTTGTATGAAATCCTCGATGTCTGTCAACTCGTAGGACCCCGTAGGTATAGTTACTACTTCTTCCTCACCCTTCACATTTTTATAATAAAATTTATTAAAACCTTCTTCAATGTTCGGAATGCTATTGTACGTATGCAAGCCAACAAGTGCGATAGAATAATATGAATGAGGATCTAGTTCTATAGGTGGGTGGAAATCTACAGATAAGCGGGAGCTCTTACCCGTGATAGTGAACGTCTGAGACATGATTGATGCAAACTTTACCAACAATCTATTCATATACTAATAAATGTAGGGTTAGTCGAGCACAACTGAAGAGTTAGAGAGGAAATCTAAACATAACTGACCACAATTATAAGTGTTATATTGTTGAAAATTATCGTGATTGAATAATATCTTACACTTTTTGAAATAATCCACTAGTTCGCGAGGGGGGTGTAAATTGCCAAAACTATCATAATATAAAACTGTATCACCGACTTTATTAAACCCAACCCAGTGAGTGCCTCCATTGTCCGAGCTATCTAAATTAACTATTCCACGCTCGTTTTTCCATGGTCCGTTGGATGGCAGTTCATCACGCATAAATACTCCTCTAAAATGGGGAATTTTCAGAGCTTTTGCTAGTTTTCGTAGATCGAGATCGGTCGGAGGTCTTCTGTGTAGGTTTACTGACAGTTTTTTGGATGTTTATTTAAATATAGACCAAGACCTTTGCGATGCTTTTTCAAATATAGACCAGATCCTTGTTTCCCCAAAGCTATAGCTTCCATTGTTTTATTATGTCTTTCCGTTTCCTCCAAGGTTTTCCGAGCTGCTTTGCTGTCGTTGACGGCCTTAGCGATGCCTGCACCACCCCCCGCCAATGCTCCAGCAGCTGATAAGCCGGCAAACAGAGGTATTAAAAATGGTAGAAATCCTCCAGTCTTTGGAATAGGAATTACTCTTGGTAACCGAACATTTTTCCGACCACCTGCTTTTTTGAATTGTTTTCGTGCAACTTTCAACGCTGTTTGGGATGTTTTCTTCAGATTGGATGAGTCAAACTTATTCTTCATAACTTTTCTCACCCCATCGACAATTGCACTCCCGAACCCAACCTTCTTTCTCATACCCATTCCCAATTTCCTCTTTGCCTTCATAATTTTATTTACACCGAAAGCGGCAATCCTTTCTCCAAATTTTGTGTCTTTAGATTTGACACGTTGCCAAGCAGCGTTCTCTAATATTTTATCCGCCTCGTGACGTCCTTCCAAACTAGCGTTTCGCAGATATGAAATATCGTGTTGGCGGCAAGCTTTATCGAGTGGATTGATACCTGAATCTCCTCATCTCAACCGTTCTTCTAATTTTGTACCGGGACCACAGAATTGATAACCAGGAATATGAAGTTCAAACGGGAGCTTGTTTATAAGCGTATTGAGAACACCTTCTCCTACGTACGCTTCCATACAGACTGATGAAAATTCAAGATCGCACCGTTATTTAACGAGGGGAGGGAGAAAGACCAAAGATCTCAAAATAATATTTTTTATTAATTTCAAAATTTTCTCAATACAAAAGACTTAAGTGTAATCTTAACAATATATCTTTCAAATATTATAATCTTCACTCTTGATTCACCCTCATATTCACGGAATTTTGTTCTATTATAATAACCATACCCTCGAGTCAATAATATTCCAGCTATTTGTTTGTTCATAATAATCTCCAAATGGTTAATGATGGATTCATTGTATAATAACCATACCCTCGAGTCAATAATATTCCAGCTAATTGTTTCTAGACCCAACCATTTCACATACTGTTGACCCCTCCTCTTTCGTGATATTTTTTCGACTAAATACACATCGGGTTGTTTTGTTTTCTGTAATTCTTCCTCGTAGAAACAGCCGCTGATTGGTGCGTTGGTCACATCTTCTAGTTGATATGTGACCGGGTTGGTAATTTTTACTTTGATGATTTTAAATAATTCCGTACTCCAATTGGGCGTAAATCCCTTCTCAAAAATATGTTTAGCCTTACTTATTCGTACCACATCTCCAACGTTGTATTTGTGAGGCAGAGCTAACTTGATGTGTGAGTAGGATCGCTTCAATATCTCGCTCTCAATCTGTTTCGTCACTTTTATTGGAGCCATATTTATAGTACTATGTTTACGTTTATTATATTTTTCTGTGGTTTCTTCAAGTATATCAAGCCATTTGTATTTCCCGCTAAGACTGAAATGTTTGTAGAGCGATTCCTTCAACGTTCGAATGACACGTTCAGCAATGGCTGCTTTTTTCACACTATACGTATCATAATGATTGATATTATGTTTCTTCATCAGATCGTTAAAGTGTTTATTGAAGAATTCTTTTCCCTGATCGCTTTGCAGATTCTTAGGCTTACGATGTCCTTCTAGCAATATAGAACTGACCGCTTTCCGAACCTCTTCGGCTGATTTCGTTTTCAGCGGGCGTGTCCATAGAAATTTCGAGAAACAATCGATCATAACCAAAATGTATTTGAATCCTCTATTTTCACGAGCGTAATTACCCATTTCAGCCAGATCCATTTGCCACAAATCATCCAAACCTTTTATGATCGTTCTGCGTCGTTTGAAATTCTTCCTACTCGGCTTATGAAGCTCATGCACAACTTGTTCTCTACTCATCTTATCAATGTGGAAATCTAGTGTAGAATTAATTTTTTGGGTATATTCACAGGATTTGGAGATATACGTTTCACAGAGCCCTGCTTTGTTGTTGTTGTGGATGATGAGGGTCTCTTCTTAGAAGGTTCCACAGATGTCATCCGTCGTTCTAACGCCTCCACTTTACTAGTAATGTCATTTAGACGCATGTTCACACTGTTAAATGTGTTATTGATCTCTTTCAATTCATTTCTGTTTCCCTCACACTATCACTGATTGTTTTATACTCTGATTTTATATAGATCCCCATTCCATTATATTTATTCTGAATGTCCATCAGATGTTTATCAATGTTGAGAATAACCTTGTCATTCGTTAAGTTATTTTCATCCAGATCCTTGTTGATATCTTTGATCAAATTATCAACCCTAACATTGAAGGTATCTTTAAGACTGGTTTCCGTTTTCAGATTCAGTTTGTGTGTTAATTTATCAACATATACTTTATTTGCAACATCTCCATCATCATTCGGTGATTTTACGTTGCACAATCTACGATTTTCCATATCATAACTTCCATCGCTCGTTAGGAATAATCCTTGTCCGTGAACTTGTTTGAAATTATTATTAAATACATTTGTATCATATATCCACATGGAAGAGAAGGCTCTGCCAAACTTATCCATTGAAACCATCTTCATAACTGTGATGAATTTGTCTTACACCTGGTTTTTGTTCAATTACCCCTGCCTCTATCAATTCTTCTATTATAGAGATTATCTCATTGTGATGATTATGGTTACCTGCATGCGAGGATGCAACAAGAAGTCTCAGTCTATCCACAATTTCGTTAACGTCATCCCAATAAACATATTCGATAGGTTTCTCGTTATATTCAAGCATATCATTTTTGATATATGCACTTCCAGTGTATGTTTTGGCTCTGGGTTTTTTCATGGAATTAATCAAAGGTTTCAGTACATTTCTGTATTTTACAATGTTTCTTATTCGATCAGCTGGATCGTTATTACGTCTATGGGCACTAGTCATTTCCATCATTTGACTGTAATTTTTCCCATCTTCCACAGTGTAAGTATCAGGTAGAACATCTCTGTAAAATATCAAATTATACAGTCCTGTGGTACCCTTGAACGGAGTACCCTTGATAATTATATTACTCTCACTATCAATTTCTATAGGTTGATTACCCATGAACCATTTGTCTAAAGTTGAATTATATTGCAATCGCATTCTATCATCGTATTTCTTGACATCATCATCCAATAGGAATCCTTCCAAGTAACAACGTGCTAATGTGGGGTATTGTTGCAGAAACTCCTCTGTAGCCTGTGCATTATCTTTCTTATGTTTTCTGAATTCTTCACGAATCTGATCGATAGTAGGTTCGAGGGTAAACACATCCTCCTCAGTATTTTGGGGGTTATATACGAACTCTTCCCCTTCAGTTACAATATTTGGGATTGGTATGTTCTCCATTTGTGTTGCTGTAGAAACAATACTTTTAGGTTTAACCAACGAATTTTGTTTGATTATTTCAGCATTTTTCGCAATTTCCTCCAGAGGTTTAGATACATTCCTGAACATATTATCTAGAATCTCATCATTTTCAGCTTTACCCAATTTCACAGCCATATATTTTTTCCTCACAACGTTTGCTAACTCCCAATTTTTTTTCTTCAATTGTTGTTTTTCTTTAAGCATGTTACTCACACCCACGTCCATGCTGAGCGGGTTGTCTATTTCAAATGAAAGTATATATACATGTTAGATGTATATATAACTATCAAAACCTTTGCGATAACGTCCTTTGTTCATATCACAGTCTTTGTTTATCATAAGGAATCCATATTTATCTTTCCAACATACGCTACATATCTCTTTGAATTTTTCGAGTGACATGTCGGTACTTACATGATCGGTGAATATGTGTTTCAAATTGAGCTCATCCTGTTCGAAAATAATCAAGCAATTGGCATTGTCGCGCAATCCATGTTTTGGACATTTAGCAAAAGACTGGCAAAGATAGAAACTATCAATTGAGTTGTGTCTCCCTCTTGAAAAATAAGCACGAATTTTCTCCTGTTTCTCAAACATCACGTCATCGAATATTATGATTGAATTAGGCCTCGCTTCTGTGGGGTCTATGACCTCATCACTTTCGGTACAAGGAAAATATCCAAGCCCCTCAATGTTCTTCAATGTCTCCTTTAGTAACTGGTATTTTGGTTGGTGTAAAGACTTTGAATATATGTACACGTTTTCAAATTTCAGACCGTTTGCATCTAACAATAGAGATAACATCACATTTGTTTTCCCACAATTACTTGGACCACAGATTATTGTTCGTAGAGTATTAGACAGCAAAGAGCTGTGACGTTGTGGTTGTTCAACATTCTCATTGCTTGACCCTAAGTTCATAATACTCAACGAGTCTTTTTGCTTAACAATCTTCATCATGCCTGAAGGCGAATCGAAATCATACTGGAACATATGTTAATAAGCATTTGTTTATATACTAGATGATGATGTTATATTGTGTATGTCTGATCACGCGGTTAGGTGCTTCTACGCTTCTGTCAAAATCAGGTATCAAATACATGTTAAATAGGTATGAATGCTGGAACACGTGTCTGAATGTTGAAACACGTGTCTGAATGTTGAAACACGTGTCTGAATGTTGAAACACGTGTCTGAAACACGTGTCTGAATGTTGAAACACGTGTCTGAATGTTGAAACACGTGTCTGAAACACGTTTCTGAATGCTGAAACACATGTCTGAATGTTGAAACACGTGTCTGAATGTTGAAACACGTGTCTGAAACACGTGTCTGAATGCTGAAACACGTGTCTGAATGTTGAAACACGTGTCTGAATGTTGAAACACTTGTCTGAATGTTAAAGCATGTGTTGAATCATGCGAAAAAACATGTGCATGAATGTAATACAATCATTATGATTATTCACATTTTATTCCTCATTAGCCCATCATAGTTCGTGAACGATGATGACGTCATCATCGTTCGTAAACTATGGTCGCCGGGTTGAATCAGTTACTGTCATCGGTTCGAAGCAGTGACGTCATCATCGTTCGTAAAC
The DNA here is from genome assembly GCA_958510875.1 of Endomychus coccineus. NCBI lineage: Eukaryota > Metazoa > Arthropoda > Insecta > Coleoptera > Endomychidae > Endomychus > Endomychus coccineus. Next base: position 191,148,219 of record OY294067.1, on the reverse strand, counting down.
TATGGTCGCCGGATTGAAACAATGAATGTCTCCCGTGACGTCATCACCGTTGGTAAACTATGATCGTAGTATCTTCAATTCAATAAAATTAACATTTTGCATATCAAGACTTTTCATTTGATACCTATAAAGCTATGGTTGACATTCATAGATCCGTCTTGACAGTTCGCGTGACAGATGCTCCATGGATCCACCACGTCACACCCTCCAAGACGCGACATGACACCTCGATGAAGACCTCACGTGACAGACATCATGACAACTCTTTCAACCACCATGATGCTCTATGGTTTTGAGTTGGGTTAGCTCTGTAACCTTCAGCTCTATGGTACGTGATAGCCACCATGACACCTTGTGACAGACACTCCGTCGAAGTGACAGACACCATATCTCACCGCGTGACAGATCATGTGATTTCAAAATCGTTCGAGTCGCATGAGTCGGACGAGTCGAACTGGTGGCGACACCTCCACGAAGCAGTCTTTGTCACGTGGTGGTGACACCTACATGAAGCAGCCTGTACTTTCGGTCCGCCATGACATCTGTCACGTGACACCTACACGAAGCAGCCTGTACCTTTAGCTCACCATGACAGCTGTCACGTGATGGTGACACCTACACGAAGCAACCTGTACCTTTGGTTCGCCATGACAGCTGTCATGTGGTGGCGACATCTCCATGAAGCAGCCTGTACCTTTAGCTCACCATGACAGCTGTCACGTGGTGGTGACACCTACACGAAGCAACCTGTACCTTTGGTCCACCATGATAGCTGTCATGTGGTGGCGACATCTCCATGAAGCAGCCTGTACCCAAGGGTCGCCATGACAGCTGTCACGTGGTGGCGACATCTCCACGAAGCATTCTGTACCTTCGATGACAGCTGTCACGTGGTGGTGACATCTCCATGAAGCAGCCTGTACCTTTGGACCAAAGGTACAGATTGCTACCTAGAGGTGGCGGAGCCCCCTCCACGAAGCAGTTTGTACCTTGGGTCCGCCATGACAGCTGTACCTTATGGTCGCCATGACAGCTGGACCTTATGGTAGCCATGACAGCTGTACCTCATGCTCGCCATGACAGCTGGACCTCATGGTCGCCATGACAGCTGGACCTTATGGTCACCATGACAGCTGTCACTTGGTGGTGACACCTACACGAAGCAACCTGTACCTTATGGTCGCCATGACAGCTGGTCCTTATGGTCGCCATGACAGCTGGTTCTTATGGTCGCCATGACAGCTGGTCCTTATGGTCGCCATGACAGCTGGTCCTTATGGTCGCCATGACAGCTGGACCTTATGGTTGCCATGACAGCTGTACCTTAGGTCAGCCATGACAGTTGGACCTTATGGTCGCCATGACAGCTGTACCTTATGCCCGCCATGACAGCTGGTCCTCATGTCCATCATGACAGCTGGTCCTTATGGTCGCCATGACAGCTGGTCCTTATGGTCGCCATGACAGCTGGTCCTTATGGTTGCCATGACAGCTGGTTCTTATGGTCGCCATGACAGCTGGTCCTTATGCCCGCCATGACAGCTGGTCCTTATGGTCGCCATACTGTCATGTGTTAGTCACGTGACTCTGTACATGTGACACACTTTTTATACACACCCTGTATACTCTTTACAAATAAAATAAAATCCTTATCACCTACATCCTTTCAAAACTGATAAGGACGAGCTCATGCACCGGATGCACATCGACAGCTAGACCGGAAGTGGAGACCGGATATCCTGGTCCCGTGGTAGTCCAGTTCATCTACTGGTACTCACCAAGAATAAAATCAATAAATGTTCTGTTTATAACATTCATAAGATTCGATACTACGTTAGATGTTATCAGCCACAATGTTGCAGAACTCATTCTAGTTCAAAACCCTTCCTTCAAAGAAATGTGCATATATTTCGATGTTCTATGTTTTCACGTCGGAAAACTATATAGCATGAAGCAAATATGGAATTCGAATATACCCAAGACTACAATATAATATATTAAAATAAACATGGCAAAGATGTTATCTTCGCTAAACGTTCAATGAGTATTACTCCAGTATTGATATTATTCTCATGGTTTTGTATTGATTTATTCATTTAACATTGGAATAAATGGAATTTCGGCTCAGTTTGAATTCAGAACTGAGATAAGCCATATTCCTCACAAGTACCAACTAATCACCCTTATCCATTGAAAATACTATTGAAGAGTACCGAGGACCTTTCAGCTACCAAGTAGCGATTATCAGAGTGAGCTTAATTGGGAAACAGAGTTTACCTATTGTAACGTTTAGACGTTGATAATTTTATCTAATGGTCATACATCATTCTCATTACTGTTGTGAAATATTTAATCTTGGTAAGAGACAACATCGACCTCTGTAGTTTGTTAGACGAAGCTAAGTATGTCAATCCGGAAGCAGATCTCTGGAGAGACAAAAGATTGACGCAAGAGAATGAATGCGGATGTGAAGACGATCATCTTGAGTATAACATTGGACAACGTAAGATATATAGTATCGGAAATAATTCTTCTGGGATATAAATCTACACATGCAACAAGGAACGCAATGATATGATAATACCACATGAACAAGAGAGACGCACTGCTATGCGCCCCTCCCCTTACCCCTCCCGAGGCGATTACTGCTACTCGCACATTCGCCCGACTGGTGCTGGTATGATACTAACGTCCTACGTTCTGAGCTGACCGGCCTGAAATTGTCATGCTCTCTCTATCATATAGCAAGCTATTCTTTACGCTCTCATGAAGCCACCATACCCAAGATAAATAATTTCCGAACCTGTATAGAAGTCAATTTTGTTATTCCATAGTTATTGGCTGACCTAAAAGCTTATATAATTGTGGATAGGTGTTATTATGTTATCTTGATCATTCTAAGTAGATAATAAATAATATCAATGTGATATCCACTATTTGAACTTTAAATTTCCGTTTATCGAACTTATCCTTGCCCCACACCAAGTTCATTTTTTTTCTTTTATTTGGTTGTATGTAATTAGAAGATAAATTACATTTCTTTTCATCGTCACTGAATAGAGTAATATATTTGTCAGATTAACTATCAAAATTTTTCATATCGTTTCATTCTGCTTGTTTAACCTAGCAAATGACCCACGTGGCCTCATGGTATTTCGTCGCACCTTGAATCGACATTCGCCATAAATTTGATACAGTAGCGGTATAATTATTTGATCTTGGTGAACACAAAAGAGTCAAATGTCTCAGTTGCTGCTTCATGTATGGGAGTGAACTTTTTGATATTAGTTGGACATTTAGAAACTACTATCGTAGTGATATCTCACTATTCGAGTTTCATAACTCTTATTCCAGCATAACTATAACCAGTAAACTAATTATTAATCTTTCTCTTTCAGGTTTCAATATTATGATCTAATAAATCGTTATTCTCTTAGATACTACGTTGAGTTAATAATGGAAAAAAGCGGTTACCATCAGCTGTATGGATTCAATACATTGCTCTTTTGCTTGTACATTTGATAAAGTTCCTGATTTGGACGAATGTGGAGTACACAAAATTGGTTGTGAGTCGTGTTCGAAATGCAATATGCTTTAAACAAAGAGCAACATTGAACTCGATATAATGAATATTATGCAAATATGAAGAAGAATAATAGTGGAAAATCAGCATAAGCAGAACATGATTCAAATACAGGTCACACAAATTCTCAACAAAGTTTATCACTTTTAAAACCCAATATGGACCAATATTTATAGAATTTAGAAGGGATGGACATGTATTTGCGAAAAGGGTAATATATTAAATTCAGATTTATTTCCAGCTGAAGGTAACACCTTGTTCTCATTATTAACCTCAAACAGTATCCAAACAGGTACATTTTGATTTCTGATTTGACTTACTCTGATGATGACTACTTGGTAGCTAGACGGTTCTTAGTACTACAATGATATTTTTAGTGAATAAGTGGGATTATTCAATACTTATCAGTGTTATAGTGTATTCATAGTTTGTTGTGTACTCTGAAGTGAAGTTACTAGCTACACAGACCCGAAATGATAGACGGCAACCCATGTGTCATGCGTAATCATAGAGATCTTATATATTTATGAGCGTATCTCGTGATGATTGTGTAGCCATCTCTATCCTTGGGATAGTTATCCGAGGGTAATATGTTGGTGGTAAACCGCATGCGCTTTATACCTGGTATAAAGGAGTGTATATATTTATCCTTGGTATAGTTATTCCGGGGCTAATCATTTGTAAAACCGGCACTCATAAGTGTATTCTAATTTAATAGGTTGAATTTTACGAATGCACTTCCTCCTTTGACAAATCCATTAGCCTCTACATCTGAATACTGGGAGTCCCTAAAACAACAACTCAATTATGGAATCAATATTATAAGCTATGATACTAAGGACTATTGTAGATTCCTATATCTCATGTGGGGTGTTGTGAATCGTGGCAAATTGCAACCAAACTTAGGTCTTCAATATCATTCATAATGTTCCCATACTCTTTCCTGCTCTTGGCCATTCTGAAAAATTTACTAACCGGGTACCGATTAATGAAAGGAAGTTTGATTGCTATGATAGTTTCTCAACAGTAATTCGAATCTCTGTAAGTAAAATGTAGTCAATCTACTATATTCGGTCGAGCATATTTCAAAGAGACACTGTATTGTAAGGATCTATTCTTTAGACCGTTAGACTATTGTGATGTTTATACGAAAATGTCTACCTTATGGACAAATTACGATGATACGTTTCTCAAAAGTAGTTTGGAGTTCCACAAGCTCTAAATATGATAACTTCAGGGCTTATTCAGTAAATACGATACAAATTGTAAATTTCTTGGAATAACTCTGGAGCAGTACAGGGTGTCCTCGAACTGCGTGGCCAAAATGAAACCCAAGATTCTTTGATTCGAAAAAAAGTTAATGAGCCTTTTTACTTTTGCCTCAAGTGTCTTGTTTACCCGGTAGAGGGCTTCAAAATTGCAAAAATAATTTTGTTTTTTCGGTATAACTTGAGAACGTGATGAAGAACTTTTACAATATTTGGCAGGTGAGTTACTGTCAATAATGGGCATTTTTGAGAGTGGAGCACAAAGCCTTAGAGACCGTCGAAATGGCTCAAACTTGAGGATGTAACGGGAAAAGTGTCCAGAACTTTTTTGTGGTCGATGTAATTCACTCTATTTTTTTATGTAGATAGCTTATCTAATTTAAAAACTTTTCTTACTCTTAAAAAATCTTGATAAAATCAACGGATTAGCTTGAAAAAATTAATTTTCGAGTATCTGCAATTTTGGCTTACTAATTTTACTTGATTAAAATACCTTAGTTGCCTTTGCTTTTCTAATGTCATTTTGGCATTTGAAGAATTTATTCTCAAAACTGTCAGTTTTTACTCAGCTTTCCGTAAAAATTTTATAAAATTATGGCTCAAAATTTCACTAACACTGAAATGGTTGATATGTTATTGATTTATGGACTTTGTCGTTGCAATGGCCGGAGAAGGGAAAGATATCCGCATCGCAGAATTCCAAATAGGCAAACCTTCGCGAAACTGGCAAATTTGAAGCAAATCGCAGAGAAACTGGACGCAGACGGACAAGAAGGACGTTAGAGCTCGAAGAAGCGATACTGGAACCGGTTGAAACTGAACCTGGGATAAGCACACTACGTTTGGGACTTCGTATTGAAGCCTCAAAATCATTAGTTCATAATGTACTGAAAGAAGAACTGTTGTATCCCTATCATATTAAAACAGTTCAAGACTTATTGCCCATGAATCCAGGTCATCGGCTAGATTTCTGTCGGCTTATTGTCCAAAGACAAAACGCAAACCCCAATTTTTGTAGAAGAATTCGGATCACGGACGAAGATACTTTCACGAGATGTGGTCTTTTTAATCTCCATAATAAACATTTCTATGCTGATGAAAATCCTCATGAAACGGAAGTTACATATTTTCAAAATCACTAGAATTAATGTTTGGGTTGGAATTGTGGATAACTTTATTATTGGCCCTACCGTTATACCCGATCGATTGAACGGGGAGAACTACTTGAACTTTTTGGAACAAAGGCTACTTGAACTGTTGGAAGACTTGCCCTTACACATTCGTCGTGGCCTGGTTTATCCATGATGGTGCACCTCCTCATTTTACATTAGCTGTGAGGCGACATTTGAATGCGGAATATCCAGATCGCTGGATAGGTAGAGGACACGATGCACCAGTGAACTGGCCGGCCCGCTCCCCTGATTTGACGCCCTGCGACTCCTTTCTATGGATCGCTTTGAAGTCGAAAGTTTATGCAGCTCCAGTAAACACACGAGAGCCAGAGTTCAATCCAATTTCTTGAAACGAATTAATTTGTCTATTCAGGAAAATGGGCAACATTTCGAACAATTGATGCCTTAGCGATTTCCAAAAAAGTTTTGTTGTTTCTTCTAATTTAGCATTTGTCTCTCCTAAATAATCACATCGTTTCCCCATTTCTATTGTTTTTATTATTCGTGTTTTACCGAGATATTAACCATTTCAGTGTTAGTGAAATTTTGAGCCATAATTTTATAAAATTTTTACGGAAAGCAAAGTAAAAACTGACAGTTTTGAGAATAAATTCTTCAAATGCCAAAATGACATTAGAAAAGCAAAGGCAACTAAGGTATTTTAATCAAGTAAAATTAGTGAGCCAAAATTGCAGAGGCTCGAAAATTATTTTTTTCAAGCTAATCCGTTGATTTTATCAAAATTTTCTGAGAGTAAGAAAAGTTTTCAAATCAAATAAGCTATCTACATAAAAAATATAGAGTGAATTACGTCCACCACAAAAAAGTTCTGGACTTTTTTCCCGTTACATCCTCAAGTTTGAGCCATATCTATGGTCTCTAAGGCTCTATGCTCTACTCTCAAGAACGGCTATTATTGACAGTAACTCACCTGCCAAATATTGTAGAAGTCCTTCTTCACGTTCTCAAGTTATACCGAAAAAACAAAATTATTTTTGCAACTTTGAAGCCCTCTACCGGCTAAACAAGACACTTGAGGCAAAAGTAAAAAGGCTCATTGACTTTTTTTCGAATCAAAGAATCTTCGGTTTCATTTAAGCCACGCAGTTCGGGGACACCCTGTATAAGATGAACGTAAAGTACATTATTTGTAATCAGAATGGTTATATTTTATTCATTATACACAAAAGTTCCGTTTGGAAATTGTTTGAGGAATAGGTTGTTCGGGGTAAATTTCTCAAAATTTGTTTAACTCTCACCTCTCGGTGTTGACTTTGCCTTTAAATGTAAGAACAACCAAAAAAAAATTAATTATTGTCTGTCATTGCTGAAGCGTTTTTTCAAATGAATATAATATCACTTCAATGGAATTAGCAAATTTACTTCCAATAATATTCATTGACTGACATAATGCGAAAAATTCAGTCTTGTTCATGTTTAGTTGGATTGTTTTGGAAAGCTGTTTAAAAACAGTTCATTTGATTCCACTTTGATCGGCAGAGTTTGAATAGAAGCAATTGAAGTTTTAACTAATTTGGTAGAAATCTATTTTCAGAGAATGCACTACCCTAACAGAATACGCCATCAATTTCTCTGTCTCTGTCTGCACCAATAAAACTGTCGCATTTCACTGCAAGACGGGATTTCAATGTCCCATAACTTCAACTCCAAGAACAGCAATGCTGCCAAATTGAAAAGTTTCCAATACCTTCGTTAACGGTGACGTGATTGAATTCCGTATTATTCAAGTTAACTTATACGTTTCCGAAATTCTTCACACATTATAAATTTATAATGATCTCAAAATCGTTAAATGTGAACTGGTGATTGAGCTTAGAATCTCAGAGTATAGGTTTGTGATAGATTCCAATTCAATTCAAATTCATTAATTTTTTCATAGATTTTCTATAATGCTCTAAACGTATTGGTCTAAATGCTCAGTTTGAAAGCTTCCACTACTTTTCAATTACGCGCTTGTGACAGGTATGTACAGTATGAATTATTGCGACGGCGTAAGAGAAGTCATTAGAAGTGGATGAAATAGTGGATTGAAAAAATAGTTCCACTAGGAATGCTTCAAGCGCACGTTTGGGATACGCCGTGATTCCAGAAGAACGATTGCTCTAGAATAATGAAACGAGTTTTTTGATAAAAGTATTTTTTTTTTGCTAATGCTTCAACTATCATGAAAGGAACAGAACAGATGTCTCAATACAAAACTGATAGCGATAAAAGTGAAATTTGTTTGCCAATGCTCCAAATGTCATGGGAACAAAGAAAAATTAAAGTGAAACGAACTAAACTATAATATGTGACAATAAACGAAATAAAACTGTAAGATGAAAACTGTAGAATGAGAAAATTGAAAGGAGAAAACTGATAACGGAATTTAGTATAAAACACGTTCCATCTGTGTATTTTTGAGGTCCCAGAAGTAAGCTAGTCATATATAACCACGCATTATCGGACCCCACCCATAATTTCTAGCGTTTACTATTTTAAAGATAAGATTAAGAACTATCTAAAATTTTAATAAGAATTGAAGATCTACTTACAATAAAGACATAATTTGCAAGTAATTTGATCTATTATTGAATTATATTCTAATAGCTGAATTAGCCAACATGTGTATAAAAGATAACATTACATTTCTTATGCACATCTGTTGCTAGTTTTTCTTTATCAGTCCTGATATTATATGGATGAAAAACATGGAATGCAAAACTTGTAAATTCAAAGGAGATGAAAGAACGCATTTTTGTTGTGATATTTGCTTCTCCATTTTTTGCGAGGGATGCACAAAATTATCACCGACGGAACAACGATGCATGCCATTGGGAAATAGAACAATGAAATATTATTGTCACGAATGTGTGGAAATAAATGAAAACAATGAGATAGAAGATTTAATGAAGGCCAATAGAAAACTGAAAATCGAAATAGATCAGTTGAAGGAAAAACAGTACGAAAATGGCAAAAATGAAAATATCAAGGCTCTACAAACTTTAAAAATAGAAATTCAAGAGGTTAATAAAAAAAAATAAGAAGCTTGAGGAAGACATAAGAGCAATGGAAAGTAGAGTTCTTAGTGAACATAAAAAAATTAAACAACTAGAAGATGAAAAATTGAAAATTAAAACTGAAAATGAGATGAAAAATGAAAACTATGAAACTGAAATTGATATATTGCACAAAAAAATATTAGCCTCCAAAAACGAAGAAGGTGCTCAAGATAAGATAAATAAAAAGTGTAGCAATTTTATGACCATGGAAGAATTATATTTGAAAATTTCAGAATAGTTTAATTCCATATTGGATAACGTAAGAGATGAAATGAAATCAGAAATTAAGAAAATCCAAAACAAATCTACGACAGGAATTAGCAAAATTAACAAGCCTATGTTTTCAGATGTAGTAAAAAGCACCAAAAATAATGAAAATGTTGAAAACCAAATTCCGACTAGGACCTCTGAAACGTCTGATAACAAAAATAATAAATTAAATGATCAAGAAAAAAATTACTCAAAGGAAAAACCGCCTAAGCAGTTAGTAGTAAGAGGCAAAGCCCCATTAACAAAAGATTTTCAGCTACGATCTAAAGCTCATCAAGCCTGGATATACGTAGGCAACACTGAATTAGACACTAAGCCTCAACATATTGAAGAATACTTGAATTTCAAATTCCCTAACAACATGTTCCAAATCGAGGCGTTACCTAAACGAGCCGAAGCGCGAACGGCTTCGTTTAAAGTAACAGCGGATTATAACCTTCTGCAGGAGTTATACAATGAGAATAATTGGCCAGAAGGTCTAGTAGTAAAGCGTTATTTTTTTCGTAAACAATCCGAAGCTGTCAATTTTGTCCAACCCACAGAATAACACGGATATGACAATTTTAAAACAATTGCACAGTAAAACTGTAACTGGCGTAGTCACTACCAATGAAGAACTTGAGACACATTGT